>JAPQRP010000019.1:34432700-34452367 GCA_037367295.1 Apogon hyalosoma | reverse complement strand
GTGTGTGTGTGTGTGTGTGTGTGTGTGTGTGTGTGTGTGTCTGTGTGTGTGTGTGTGTGTGTGTGTGTGTGTGTGTGCGCACGCAACTCTAAAGAGCTAACCACCCAGACAGGTTCCCAATAAGTTTTTTCCCCTAAAAATAATAATGACTTATCCTTCATAAACTTCCTGTATAGCTCCTGACTCTCTCCTGACCCTCAGTGCATCGCTTATTGAACATGGAGACTTAATAACAATAAAATCACATGTGTGCATGCATGAAAAACATGGGAGTTTGCGGCATTCTGCACACATTTACAGGTTCACAGCATCCTAATGTAAGATTACAGCTAATTATCCTTCTTAACTCTTAGAAAGATCTTATTCTAGCAAACTCCACAAACAATGTGCTATTGTTCAGAGGATGGAGCGTACTGCTGAACATGGAATGCACACAGTCCTTTGAGGTGAAGTGTCCTGCATTTTTTTTCCCAACGCGTGCCTGTATGAGGGCAGGAGAGAAGAGGGGGGTGGCATTAAAGTCAAAGGAAACACAGAGATCATACAGAGCAGAGGAAAAAAGAGCACGCAGGTTCCTTACTCATAAGCTAGCGCTCTCGAGAATTTATTTTGCCAGCAACACAAAAAGGTAAAGTATACTTTGGGAGCCTAATGTTTGGGGTGAGTTGACAAAAGAAACCAGATAATGTACCTTCTGACTGCTTTTGATGAAGTTGACAAATCTGCCTATTCTTTTTCTTCAGGTTGAATACTAAATGAAACACACAAGGAGAAACAACAATAGTGAATAGGTTAAAGACTAACCAGGAACCAGTGATGGCTGTTTACAAAGGACAGCTTGGGTAATAACTATACTGTTTCCCTTTCTGGTCAGTCATAATGAGAAACTAATTTTTTTCCCTTTCATTGACTTTCTGATTGCTTTTCTTGCCCTATGTAACTTCTGTTTTGCAGTGTCTTGCAGAATCACAGCAGAGATTAGTAATTTAAAATACATTAAATCATATTTGTGTGTTCCATTTTGTATGTTTTCATAGGTATTTGGGACTTGAATGGGATTAAAGAGGCGGGCATCTGCGTTAGATAATACTCTTACAGCCGCAGACATCTTCTCCAGTGCTCTGCCAGGCCTCAGTCTCCTGACATGGACATGCAGCTCTCAACTTGAATCTGATTGCACCACACACCCCCTGCTGTCTAATGAGAGGATTAGACTGTACATATTTGTTACAATCCCCTGTTTAAAGTTTCCCCGTCCTCTGCCTCTTTCTGTCTCCCTCTCACTTCTGCTCCTCCTCCTCCTCCTCCTCCATTCTGTCAGGCACACTGCTGTGTTTATGGGTCTCTGTAGTTTAATAGAGTATCTTCTGGCCTGCTGACACATGGAAAGCACAAACATTCATGCACACACAACAAGAGCCTCTGTACACCCGTGTACACCTCCACATGTGGGCACATAAACTTGCACACACACACACACACACACACAACCTTGTAGTGAAAACATTCATAGAAAAGTATTTGGTTTTAAATCACCACAGTTCAGAACATGGAGGGGCCTCGGTTTTCCTGCGTGTGTGTGATCCGGGTGTTTATTACATTATTGGAATGCAAAATTAAATTCTGTAGTCACTTGTGGGGACTTGGTATCCTTATGGGATGAAATGTAGGTCCCCGTGATGTAAATCATTAAATCTGCATGTTAAGGTTAGCGTAGGGTGAGGCATGTTGCGGTCAGGGTAAGCCTCCAGGAAATGAACATAAGCCAATGTAATGTCTCCCAAACACATGGAAACCTAATATGTGTGTGTGCATTGTGTCTGCAGAGAGATCTAAGGATGATCAGCACCATCCTCCCCGTTTGTGGATAAAAAATATAAAGCTGAATCAAACCTGCCAGCATAATTACCAACAGGAATCTGAAGAATGCTGTGATCTGGACTGAGCCTGACACCATGTATAGGGCCTCATGCAGCTGACTTACCCCTTCTTAGAATGTGAGTGTGTACACTGTGTGTGTGTGTGTGTGTGTGTGTGTGTGTGTGTGTGTGTAGGTGGTAGTGTTGTGGGTACCATTTGTTCTAAATGATACATGCTTGGTATTACTTGCATCATGCAACCCAAATGATTACTAGAGACTGATATGGTGGTACCTGACTCTGTTAACATGTGTTTATAACCAACATATCGTACACTTCCACTCTGTGAACTCCAGTTGGTGTACTTCTCTAGTTTCCTTTTTACAGCTTGTGATGTTCTGAGCTCCGGTACAGAAAGAGGCCATGTCACTTATCTGAGGAATTCACCCTGAACATCACCTCTTCATAAACACTCCCGTGTGGAGCACATTCTCTCTTTCTCTCTTGTACCCACTCATACCTCTGCAGATCCTCATGGTGTGCCAACAGCTTTGTTTATGAATAGCTGCAGCCCCAACATATACAAGAGGTTTTACTTAAACAGTATTCATCATGCAAATCTGCACGAACTGACTGCCACATACAACTCCTGTGAAGTGCTCACATTGCTGACATATTTCTCTGTCTTTGTGTTTTGAATGTCATAGCTTCAGAAAACAGGTGGTCCTCATTAAGCTTGTCTAGAAACATTTGTCAAGACTTAGTAACACATGCAAAGGTCTCCCATGATTCATATGGGTGTCTAGCTGAGTGTTTTGCTCCATTTTCTGGGAAAGATATTAGATTTGCACAAAATTCCTTATGGATGGGTTCAAACCCTTCCATCCTGCTGCTTCACATCCCTCATAGTCTATGGATTCTCAGGAACTGACAATGGTCTGCTCGGGTAAGGAAATGATTTGTATCTTCCTCAGAATGTCTGACTAAAGGATCAAACAGTTACAAAACCTGTAACAAAAAAAGTATTCGTTGTAGCCCACAACTGAATTCCAGTCGATGGGGAGAATGCCAGAGTGTGGCGACAGAGATAAGAATGGCACCTGGAGAATGCATTTGAGAGCACGAGAGCATGTGTTTTTGAAGTAAATGATATGCTAGAAATGAACAAACAGTCTCATACAATACATTTAGTAACAGTCCTTTCTATACAGTCCTGTTCAAACAGATGGGTTAGAAGATATGGGCTGAAAGTTTAAACATGTCAATATTTTTCTATTATTGAACTACAGATTAATCAACCATTATTTGCAATCTCTCGATTAGCTCTATTTAACATCATGACATAATGAAATATTTGGTTTATCTCAGTAATGTTGTGGCTTGTCTATGTGTGTGTTTGCTATTCATCTCCTGTGTTTAATATCTGCACATGCATCCGGTGGTGTATTTTGCGCGTACACTGATGTGTGTGTCTGAGAATTCATTGGTGGGGTGTAATGTGACACCCAGGGCTCATAAGGAGGACTAAATCCCTGACCCCCATATGGAGATGCTGACATAAAGTCTCTCTAAAGGCCTGGCAGCTAATGGAACATGAATCGACATGAATACATTGTAGATGCATGGGGAAAATAAGCCTATAAAAGCCCCACCTGCCCCAGCATCACCCCAAATAAAACAGAGGTTTAGTAATTGGTATCTATGGAAGTGAATGAAAAATACAGAAAATCACTGGACAATAAAAGAAACAGACATAAGGCAAATTCCAAACATTGCTTATGACGTTGTCCCTTGCACACACATTCAGAATATCAGGATCACACCAGAGCATAATGACATTATCTCATATATTCTACATAATGGGTTTTAAACACTACACACATACAAATGCACATTCCACTAACCAGATTTTGACCCCCAGCTGTCTCTGTTGTATATTGTATTGTTGTTTATATTTGCATTATGTATCATAAATATAAAATTGATATTAAAAAAAATATCTCAGACACATTTAATGTGGCAATGCCTTGCTTATTATATTTTTTCACTATCTTCAGATGACTGCATGTTAAAAGGTTGTTTTCTCAGCTCAGTGCAACTTGCATTAGAGGCGACAATGTTTGTTTCCAGAAAGCACAATATTTACCGTAAATGACAAGCTGAGAAACCACAATTAATTTCACAGATTTATAATTCCCTTTGGAACTGCCTTCATCTCCACAATAAGTTCTTGTCAAGCCACAATTTGAGCTCGAAAGCTTTGAATCCAGCTGTGCGTTTTGTTTTTGCTAGTCTAGGAAACCAGCAGAGGCACATCCCTTATTCCCCTCTTCTCTCTCCCCCATACTGCTAGCATGCATGCATGTGTACAGTATATACTGTACCATACTGTATTTATGTAGAAACACTGTAACCATAGAGGCCTGCATATACAGTCCAGGTTTTTTTTTTTTTTTTTGCAGAGGTCAAGTCTACATCTCTTCCTCCATCAGTGGATACCAACTGTCTTGTGTGACTGTGTGTTACATGAACTCATTAACAATACATCTGGAAAGAATATAACCATTAGGGCCTGGCAGCTCCACCTTCACAGGCTCTGGCTGGTTTAAACTGCATTGCTGTTAAGTGTAGAGTGTGGATCAGACTCTACGAAGCCGCTATTACATTCTGGGGTGTGTGCAACAGTGAAACACACTGGTTTATCTATTGCAAGTATTTGGTTTAAACATATAATCCCACTGAGTGTAAATAAAACAGCAAAAAAACAAACAAAAAAAAAACAAAAAAAAAAAACACAGCTAACAGCTTGATTCTTGCTCTCTCACTTGGAGTTAAGCAAACAAAGATGTAGTTTCGCTTTTACTTTTAAATCACGTAAAAGCCTAAAAATGTTTTTCATTGTCAGAACATAACTGTCTGCAGTTTCAGCAAGCACGGTGCGAGGTCATTAGCTGACGGCTGACGTTTGTCATTTTCACAGGGATCTTTATGTATTGTGCACATACATTCTTCAGTCACAGCTCCATCTGTTTGTAGGGAGAATAGTGAGGCCCTCAACAGACCCCTGAGAGGTTTAAAGTATGCTGGCCTCCTGCAGCCTCCCAGCAAACACACTAAATACTCTGCTCTGCTCGGGCAGGCCGGTTTTAATTCAGCCTGGGCCTCATGAGGAGGTGAACTACTTGGACACCGGCCAGGTAAATGGCTCAAAGAGCAATGAGCCATCAGGAGACATCATCTTCAACATACTCATGCCTTTTCCTTTTATTTAGTCTAGCAGCTGCCCTCTCAATGCCTTCAGATTCCTCAGTTCTTTTTCCAGCACTGTCCATTGCATGTTTATAAAATGGTGTCTTCTACATTGTGACAGGGGAGAAGGGGGGAAACATGACCTCCGTCCCTGTGGGAGATATGACCACCAATCTGCCACCTTACTGCGCTGTTTTCTAGAGTTGACTCATCCAGTTCCCTCCCCCTTTTCTCTCCTTTTATTGCCTGGAGCATACAGTGAGTATCGTTGGCAGTGAGGACCTTCTGCAGGCGGTGCCTCTGATTTACTGATTGATTCTAGCATTAACAACCAGCCCCTCCCCCATATCCCCCCACGCAGGGAACACACATGCATCCTTTGTCAGGCTTCTCCTGTGGCTTGAAGATAAAGCTGTTACAAGCCCAGGCTGTTAGCTAAGGTCTTGATAATGCATAGATTCAGCAGAGGAGGCAGAGGACAGGTTATTGATCAAAGAAAATGTGAAAACATACAATAAGATGGATTCAACCATCAAGACATTTACTTCTCCTCTTATCTTATATGTAAACAAATAATTTCAAGGTTTTTTACAGGCCATCATGGGCACCTTGTGATGGCTGTTACGGCTATTTTAGTGATTACTGGGTTATTTAAATTAAAATATCAATAAATTCAGTGATCGTGAAAAAAAATCATTAGTTGCAAGCCTAGAAGAATTACTATTGATTTTCATATACTTAGAATATACTCCATTGACTGAGCAGTCATGTGATTTGATGGAGGCACACCATTAACTTAATTAGAAAAGCTATAATCAAAGTCTATATAGAAGTGATCAATTAGAATCAAATCAACATATTTAGTATCTTTAGATGAGACCAAAAAGTCAAATGCCAGTTTTCTCTGTGTTCAAACATGTTATTAGTGTTTAATTTTTAGCCACTGCTTCTAAGTGGATAATGGTAGCCACATGGTAGCAGACCACAGACCTTTTGCTTACTAACGGTACATACATTTGCCTAATTACATAATATCCTTACAGTAATACTTCTACATAAAGGCCTTTTATATTGGACATTTGTTTAAGTACTACTGCTCCACCAAGTGGTATATAGAAAGCTGTTTTACTTCACAAACTACTCTTTGATTGAGAAAGGTGTCTAAAATGGTCAACACGGTTTGTGCGAGTCAAAAAATATGTTCATACACAAACTAAATTACAGCTTCGGTGAGCTTCTCTACTGCATTGCATTTTATAAAATGTTCAGGAGTAAAACAGTCCGACAGAACAACTACCTGCGCTTTAGAAACACTGAAACTCAATATATAAACAGGAAACATAGATTTTATAGGAGAGTAGATTTACTACAGAGGCATACAGAGTGCAAGACTACATCCTCTGAACTTAAATGACTGTATGTTCAGTTCTTTACTGAGCTTTGCATGTCAGTAGTTGGGCTCTATTTCTAATTTTGTAATAAAGAGAACCGTCTATCCAGGCTTAATAAACCTGGCAGAGAATCCACATTAAAATCTCAGTGGGTGGAAGGACAGACACATGGTAATCTTTAAGCAGTTGAATCTTCTTTTAGGAAATGGCAGGGCTCTTGTTGGCAACCTGCTCTATCCTTCTCAGACAAGGAAAGACGGAGGACATGATTGTGTGAGAGAAACATGGCTGAGCAGAGAAAGATCCGCTGAGGGCAGGTTTCCATTCTGCTGAAGTCTGAGAAAAAACTAATGAAAACTGCCCCTGCCAAACGGTTACATCACAATGAGTACCGTATAGACACTTTCTAGCTGCACCTTGTGATACATATTAGATTATATTCATTAGGATGTGTTGTGCCCAATACATTTCTCAACATATAAGTTAATAAGTATGTCCAGTGGTCAGCATGTAGGAATTGGTCACTGAACAAGTATGTGAAACATACTCAGAACTGCCTGTTAACCCCTGAATGATGTAACCAAAGGATATAATATGAAAGCCTGCCCTCTACTGTTGAGTAAAATACCAAAGCCAAGTCTTCAAAAAACCCAAAAAAATCCTAACTTGGGTTGCATGCAAGTGCTGCCAGGGGGTAAGTCACATTACAGGCCTCTCAAGAAACTCACATGCTTGTCATGTAACATTTATTTAGGTGAGATAACTGTGTAATCCTTGTTTCAACTATCAAGTCAACAAATCACGTTCGCCAAAGTCAAACAGCTTACCAGACTCACAGAAGCATAACTGTGCAGATCCAAAAGCTGACATGAGAAAGATAAAAACAGGAACCATGTATGATCATGAAAATGTTTCAACTTCTGATTTGAAAGAAATGAACACAAAAGTATTTAATGTCTTCATAGCAATGAAAATCAACACTACAATGTCATTTTTTCTTTTTAATCAAGTCTTCCACTCTTTTGCAGACACAGTACTAGAAACAGCTGTGACTACAGTATACAAAGTGCTGCTACATTGTGATATCCATAAATGTGGCATTTCACAAATGAAAGTACTACATGACAGTTTAAAATTAGCTAGTTTCATTTCCAGCTTCTTTTCTGTTTAATGTCTGCTAAACCAGAAAAAAAGAAAATAAGGCTGTATATTAGCCAGAATATTTTACAAGGAATCCGGACCTTTGATCTAGTATTTTATGTGCACACATATGGATAGAAATCCCATTCAAATAAGATTAAAAAAAAGCAATCTCATTTTGTTTCCAAATTTGATGTGTTTACTGTTGGAAGTGCCTCTATCAGTCTTGCTCTTCTTGCTCTGTTATTAATGTGAGCGTTCTCGGTATTCACAGGTGTAAGGTGGCAGAGGTTTGTGACATTGCGTTGTAAATAAAAGTATTGTTGAAGGGCACAAACTGGTGGCTGATGATCTTGATGGCTTCTTGAGCAGCTGATCCTAAAGAAACATAATGATATAAGAAACACACACACACACGTATGCACTGTGTAAATGAACAGAGCTAAAATAAAATTACCTCCCAAAAATGCAGCGACAGTGTGTGGCTCAGCAGCACCATAACGGCAGCTAAAAATGATGAAAAGAGGAACGAGATGATTGAAACATAATTAACTCCAAAAAAAAAAAACCCCTCAGATCCATAATTTAGCACAGGAATCAACAATTAGTAAATCGAACAGGGACAAGGTCTTACAACTCATGAATATAATCATCTTTGATGTTGACGTTGAGGCTGTACTCCTGCAGGAGACTGTTCACACAGAGCTTCAGTCTGCTGATGTCCTCCTCCACCTGGTAGTTGTAGACTCCTGGTAAGCAAGAGCAGAACACAAGACAAAAAAATAAAATCAGTGCTTGCACTTTACTAAAACTAGACTATGGCATATTTAGAGTTGAATTATCTAATGGTACTATAATCATAATATTACAGATGCGCTGCTTATACATCAGCTAGTACTTATTGTCCCAAAAATATTTAATGTATGAAAGAGGATGATTTCTGATACACAATACTAGTCATCCAAGTCAATAGACCCAGTTTCAGTTAATACCATCACTATAAAATCTGTGGTCCAAGTATTACATGCCACATTTAGTAAAAGCCACAGGTCTAAAACACTGCAGATGCTTGTCCTCATTGCTGTTGTGAGGCTGCCTGGTCTAACAGTAACCAACAGCTCCCCTTTGAGGAAGAGCTTGTTATAACAAAAGTGTGAACAGTTTTAATGTTGCAAGGTGGTCTAACATTAATTTAGTAACACATAGGTCTGCTTGAACCACTGTACCTGGGTAGCGTGAATGTTGCTGATAGAAGCGATCAACAGCACGGAGCATGAGGTAGAAGACCATCTCACTATCTGGATTGTCCATGCAAGAGGCTGAGCAGACACAGTTAATAGCAATATGTGAAAATGCTTCATATCATTTGGAACAGAAAGTGATACTTTATTTGTTCTGAAAAGAAAAGGGAATGATTAGTTATTTGGACAATTTTACTAAAAAGTATTTAATAAGGATACGAGTTGACCTCCATCTTACCTATTTCATCTTTATTCACTGAATCCACATTGTACTCTTCAGCCAGAGACCTGCAGCGTACCACCCTCAGAAATGATGCATTTTTACCTACACACCAACACAAACCACTGCATTTAGGACAAAAGCGACAGTCGAGCTGCCCTTTAAAGCAGCGTTCTTTAGAGAAGTACATGATGGCACACTTCAACTGTTGTCCAAGAAGTAACTACAACTTCACACAAACAAGTGGTGCCAGGCACAACGAACCCCGCCCCTCACACATATTGTAGTTTATTTTGGCATCGATTCAGTTGATGTCATCATGTCTATGTGTGTGCTAATGTCAGCATATCAGTTGCCTCTATAAATGTGCCAAGTTTGAAGAAAATTGAAACAAAAATTGATTTTTTACAGACATTTGAAATTTCACCCATTATAAGTACATGGGAAAAAAAAGATTTAAAAAATTCATTAAAAATTTTAACAACAGTTTTGATTTAGACATAAACAAGTGTGTGTTTTTACCATGACTGTTCTCACCATAAATGATAGATTGCAACATGACAGTTAAATAAAAGAATGTGCACTGTTTGAAGAAAAAACATCTCAGTCACTTTTTTTCTGGACACACATTTGAACATGTACTTACTCCAGTGACATGATGAAAAGAATCTCAAATCAAAAAGTCTCCAAGACACACACCATATAGTATATGCCATCAATGGTCTAATCAGATCAAGATTTGCTTACATGTAAATATATGAAAACACCAAAGTTTGAGCTGATGTGTATTTACAAAAGTAGGAGATACTTACAGAACAGTTTGATGTCTTTTTCAGAGATGTTTTCAGGTGACTAGTGAAAAATAAAAATAAGTCACTTATGTGCAAATCATCTTCATCATATGCATTTTATACAATAATGTTATTCACTTATGAATGTAGTATCTACTCACAATCTTTGTTACTTTCATAACTAGATACTGTTACTGACAACTAAAGTTAAGATTAGAAATCCTCCTCAGTGGCTATTTGTCCAGCCTTGCAACATAAGCCACATTTCATTGTGAAGCAGGTGTCTGATGTAACATATAACATTTAATGCTTCAAAAATCACTGATTAATTATGTAACTTACCATTTCACTTATGTTGTCTGTACATTATCATGTGATCATTCCAATCAAAGTTTTTATGAAGTCTGTAATTTCTTTCTTCAATGAACAAACAAGCTACATGGAAAGAATGCCAACTTACCTTTCCAATAGACTGCAACAGATACTCTACATGCTTAGAAACAGCCGCTGCGTCCTGCATAGCCTTTTCCCTGTAACTGTGATAAAACACATAAACAAAGGGCAGTATACTTACAGAATCCAGATCTTATCGGAGTCAGACATGTCATCAGCTGCATACTGTGTTATCAATATGTACATTATTAACCTTTCAATCTATAATGTAAAAGGGACAGTCAACATGTATCGATACAGTTATCATCTTTGTGCTCCACACTTACACATTTTGAAGGTTGATAAATTTCTGAGAGTCTGCAATCATATCTGGTATCGTCCCCCGTACAGGTAGGTTGCCATTGCCTTCATTGTGAGCAAATTCCTTGACAGCACGTAGCATCACCCAGAAGGATGGAGTCTGGGAAACACACAAATGGAAAGTAAGTCACATTTATAAAGAGTAAAAAACAGGACTTATGTTTAAATGGAAAATCATTTATAAACAGTCACGGTGAACAAATTCAAAACCTGTGATGTGATATTGCTACACTCTTGACTGTTGAAGAGGTCTTCCACAGCACTTGGAATCTGCAGAGTCAAGAAAAGTCATTTAATCATACATTCCTGTCAGTAAAGAAAACAGATAAAGTTTATAAATGGTCAAATGTATGTGGTACAAAAAGATAAAATAAGGGAAAAAAAATCCCTGGTACCTTGGTTGGATTTAAAGCAGTGTTGACATTCTTAATAGCTTCCTCAAAGTTTTCTTCATCTTCTGGGACACCATTCTCATTCTTCAAGATTCCTGAAGAAAATAAAAAAGAATAAGTTTAAAATGTACCATGTTAGATATTTATTGTAAGATATTCTAGTATTACAAAATTCAGTTAATTCAACTTATAGAGGTAAATAAAGACATACCTTCCCGAATAAACTGTTTGAAGGCCTCTTTCTCTCTGTAAGTCTTTGGTGCCTGACAGTTGTGCTAAAAACATAAAGATGGTTTATTGGAGACATACACAAACACAACACATAGCAAGAAGGTGAAGTTCTCACAGGAAATGTGCTTTACCTCACTGAGCCATTTGTCTAGGTATTTCGCAACAACAATTATCCATGGTGTGTGACTATGGTCCTAAATAGCAAAGTGGAGAAGAGTGGAACACATTATAAGTTGCATAATATTTAAGGTGACAATTATACATTCACAAAAGGTGTTGACACAGTATTACCCACCTTCTTTTCCATGTTTTCAAGATCATAGGACTGAATGTGATTCTTGAATTCGGAAAAGGGCTGGTCCAACCTCAGGTCCTCCAAGGCATTGTCAGGGTGAGATTCAATCACTGAAAAAAGAGGCAGTAAAATATGAAAAATGGAAATTAGCTACAAAGTCAGTACAACAGTGAAATCAACTTATCACATTAAATATGCATATATAATAGGATGACAGAGGTTCAATAATATCTACACGAAACATCCCGATTATTTATTATCCATTCTTGAAGTTATGCGTTCATAGACCAATATGAACCAAATTTCTATTTCAACACTCAGAAATTGTATTTATTAATATGTTAACCATTTTATAAGATTCAAAGTAAGTGATAGTACTACTAACCTGTATGCTCCTGCACCACTAGTCTTATGTAGCCTATGAGACCATAGGTTTTACAAACTAGGAAAGGCACAGCAGCACTCCACAGAACTGAGCCAAGCCGCAAACATGTGCTATTTAGAGGAAATTAGACAATTAGGCTAATAACAACTCTTCTTGAAATTATTTTACAGCTTAAAACACTATAATAGATATTACTTTACCTTTCTGGCAACTGGACACCAATGACTATGGTAAACCTGTGGAAAAACTCTGGATCATTGTCCAGGAGCTTATCTGGACTCTGGAGGAATAGAACAATAAATCAGCATCCTTTGTTACAAAGAGAATGAATTATTTTGCAGAATTACTTCAATGTCTACTCTACTGAGTCAATTCTTAAACTTCCCATGTTCTTTGGAATTACTTTCAACTGTGTTCTTGAAAGTTTCATACAAATATTCAGATATTTTATGAAAAAGTAGAAGTCCCGTGTTATCAAAACCATAAGGCGCATTATTACGAGTGAAACTTTGTGGTATCATGGTTACACAATTACCAACCTCTTCAACAAAGTTTCCAGACACATCACTGTTGAGTTCTTGTAGCAGCTCAGTGGCAGCTTGTGCTCTGTTCTGCAAGATAAAACCTATGGTCAGGTGTTTTACAAATGTGCTAATACTAATAAAGCATATTGCAATTTACTTCATGTATAAAGACATTTTTAGGGTTCTACCAATGGAGAGCCTCAGTGCTAAGCTAATGGGAAATGACACCACTTTTATGGATATTGAAACAAAGCATGGTTTCTTTTTTATTTCTTCATAAAACAAGGAGGAGAGTTGCATTACGCAAGGGGAAAAAGAAAAAAAAATCAATGCATTTATGATTAGAGGTGGGACAAAATATCGATATGGGAGTATATCACATTACTTCTTCTTGTGATATGTTATTTATTCACAGACGCCACATTGTCTGATGATGTGTGCGCTAAATAGGCACAAACCTTTGAGACCTTGTACTTTTTTGAGCATTAATTTGACTATTAAGTTTTGCAAATCTGACATTACCTGCCATTTTAAGTGTTTTTTTTTTTTCTTCTACAGTTACACAGATGTCACGATGTATCTTAGAAGAGTGTCTTGCAATCTGTCACTTATTTCAGAATACCTGTATCGTAATAGTAACAATAATGAGAGAGGAGAACAATATTGCTGACTCTAACCTGGAGTGTTTTGTTTATTATATGTGTACGAATGCGTATGTAGCGATGTGTATCAGTGTTGTCTAAGACAAATTTCCCGTGCAGGACAAAGTTTATCCTGATCTTGATATTGTTAGGATAACTTCAAGAGCAAGTTGATGAACAATAAACACACTGACAGTCAATTGGAATACATGTGAATTTATAGAGAATCACCCACAGTTGTCATGGTAGTAGTATAATCAAGTACATTCAGTGACAGGACAGTACACAGTCAATTTTCCTAACATTGTTGTGGATTATAACAGCCTTTGTCAATATATATTTGTGAACCTTTTGAGATAAGCTGCAACTTTATTTAGTGTGATATGTTTATTTTAATTAAACTAACAGAGGGACTGATATCCCCCTTTCACATTTTCTATAGTATGAACTTAAGTGAATTAAAAGGTAAGAAACTCTTGTTGTTGAGTTTGCACTGTGCACCCAGTTTGTTTCCTACCATGAACGATCCATTCACTTTAGGGCTCTGATGCAGCTGGAGCATGCAGCATGCCTTTGGTACCACTGTTTACACAAGTTTATCATTCAGCAGGGCCAATGCTCACAATGTTGTAATAGCTATTGTTACAGATGCAGTTCCCCATGGGAATAGCTCTGTACTCTGATTTCCACTGTTATTTGTGACAGACGTCATGTTTCCTTGTAATACATACCTTTCCAATGCTGTCTTTGCTTAGGAAAAAACTGCAAAATAAAAAATGAAAAACCAACAGGTAAATGTAATGAGTTATTTTAAAAAGTAAATTATATTTAAGACCAACTTTGAAAAACATAGCTGACTTACTTGTTTCCCACATCCTCTCCAGAAACTATGTGTCCATCAACTATAGTGAAAGCTCCAATACCTAGGGCAAAAATAATTTATTCACTCCGAAATTTGCCTTCATGGGCACCTGCAGTATTATTACACCAAAGAAACATATTCTTACCTGGAAGTACAAGGTTTTTCAATATCTCTGTTCCAGTTGCTGTGGCGTTGATGAGACAAACATGAGCATTTTCAAGGGTTTCCTGGCCGTGGTCACCCCACAGTCTGAAAACACACATCATAACATGGATCTGTGTTATTAGTTCATTATACAATTTGTTTTCGGCTGAAATATAGCAAGCGCTGTGCAAGGTAGATGTTAGCTAGTAATGGACTGCAGCCACATCAGTCACTCTTTCCGTGGTTAAAGCAGACAATAAAATCTCACTCCACAACACAACACAAGTCTGGCGACGCCTTATAAACAGTAAAAGCAACAAACAAACTCGTCTCATCTTCTTAAAACTGAACGCTAACGTGTGGGATCTACAACAACAACAACATACATAGCAAGCAGGCTAACCCTAGCACTACAACGTTAGCTCTCCTGTCTCGTCAGTTAATCTGCTATGTTTTCTCAGTGTTAACTCTCACAACACCTCGATGTATAAATGTTGCCTATCAAACCTTAATCACTGCATTTACCTGAGCTGCCTGTCGTATTTCTGCTCTTTAGAGGCTTTGGTGGCCGCCATGGTACCTTTCAAATATGACGGTACATTAGTTTTAATCTACGGAGCGGCAGATTCGACCGATTCGACAGATTTACTTTCGCACTTTCGACACATATTCCCGCGTCAAGACGATCCACATAGATGATTATACGTTACACTTAAATTGCTGTAACAGCTTTTTTACGTAAAAAGCAAAATAAGGGAAACTTTTAAATGCTGATGGAAGCAGTATGGTGCGCATTTCTTGAGAATGTAATTAAAATTGTTAATGTTCACCTATGGGGAAGGTAAGAAACCCACCACTAGGGGGCCACACTGAGCTGTTTTCTGTAAATATTAAACACATGGAGGAGAATAAGATATATGGGTATGTGATGTATCTGAGTCTTAACATGGTGCATTTTATTTGTTTAGGCGTTAACAGCATGCAAATATAATTTACACGTGGCTGTATAGATTATGAAAGTAGACTTATATGTGCATGAGGTATGATTATCTGCAGCTGTTCATGTTGTGTAATGAAAAATGCCAGTTTAATGCAACAACAGTGGGTAAGATTAGCTGTGAACCTCTGATGTCAACACGCCAGGTGGGCTGTTTGTGTGTTGTGTGGGCGTGGTGGAGTGTGGGGGGGCGTGTCGAGGAATGGATACATGCCCTTCCCCTTTGGCCCCTGCATACCCTCATTAATAGCGGCACCGGTGGATGTCCCGGGTCATCTCCACGCGGGGTAGGAGACAGAACACCGGTGACCTGGGGACATTTGGATCTGAAAAACAGGGACAATGAAGGGGCATCATTGGGGCTATGGCAAAGAGGACGGTAAGATCTTCCACATCCAAGCTCCTGGTAGTAATGACTGTTTATTTAGGCTGCTGTCACTGCGTTTGGCTCTGCCGTGACAGGAGCGCAGGTTGGATGTTAAGAGGGCTGTAATGCAAGATTAGCCTCATGCTTAAAGGATGACAGCGGCCACCTTAAGTCAACCCTCCTCTGGGCTCTGGGTTGGTGCAGGGAAAATCAAAGCATTGACTTTTTTTTCTGTTTTGTTATCATCAGCAAATCCAGATCAAATAGGGCAGGCAGTTACAGAATTCAGAATCATTCCTGAGCCCATGGCTGCTTTCCGAAATACTCAGTTAAATTAAAAGGAACAAATACTGTAATAATTCTCTTAAACTTTATTTGTACAGCATTTATTACAATAGCCCTACAAAGTGTTCTATCACAAGCACAATAATGCTAAGGTTTGCAGTGATTGAAAACCAACAGGCACAGAGCAAAAAATAAAAGAACAGTCAACCATAAAGAAAGATTAAGCTGTAGTTAAAACACCACTGATGCAAAAGTAATGGATACATTACAACAATGTTTTCCCAGACTCAAGTGCAGTATCAATAAGAATACAGTAGACTCAAATTATAGCCTTTTGTAATAAAAAATGAGTTCTCAAATGCACTTTAAAACTAACTGGTATGGATTGGTCAAACTCATATGCACATGCTTTAAATACTGTTATGATTACTGTGAAAATGTCTTTTCTAAGGTCCATCTGCATGGCACAACAAATACCCTGTAGCCCTCGGGAGTCGACAGTCTCCTATTGACATCATCCCCCATCAGGCTTCCCGTGACCCCAATCTGAGCCAGATTGTCCTGAACTATGACCGTTGTACCTCTGTCAACATCTCCAACAATGGGCACTCTGTAGTGGTGGAGTTTGATGACACAGATGATAGATCAGGTAAGAGAAAAGCTGTTTGGAGTTTGTGTTCATGTTTGACCTTAGTTACTGTTGCGTAATAGGTTTCAGTTTTTAAAGATCAAACTCATCATTTACGTGTCAAATAATGTAAAATTAGTGTAATGCATAGATCATACATAAATATTATGTGATGGATTATGTGTGTCATTATTATATTATTATATTACTTTTGTGCTAAAAGATTTGACATTTGCCCTGCAAACCTATGCTTGCCAAAGGTCAAAGTTCTGGAACAGTCTCAGCCCCATGTGATGGAAATCTGCTACTAAAAGATTATTTTCAGTGAATATATGCTTGAAGTGTGGGATTACCTGCAGTTTTCAAAAGTGCAACTTACCTGCATAACTGACCGCAATCAAAGTTTGCAAATAAACCCCTGATGATGCTGGAGGAAAGTGCAGCTAGCAGTTAACTGTATGAGTACCTGTCTGCTGGACAAGAGATATAATAACCTGAAATGATCTCAGTGTTTATTATGGCCCTATTTGCTTTTATCACCGGGTGGATCCATGTTAACCACCCTGTCATTACCATGAATGATAAACTCAGAAATGTGGGGCTGTTTGACTGAGACGTTTAGTATCAAGAATGCAGCCATCAGTGAAAATTAATGACAGAGAAGGCCTGTAGATGAAGTAATACACTTCCTCAGCATTTCTCCCTAGTTTAAATGAGGTGCACAAATCCCTTAAAGCTGCTGTTGTCAGTTTGCCATCTGTAACTGAGTACAGTATTTACATGATTTACACTTTGGGTTGCTAAGAAAAGGAGTGTAGCCTAATCATAAAATAGCTTATTTAAAGGCACAAGTACACTATTAGAATAATCCAACAGGATTAACATATATCATGTCATATAATTTCAAATATTTACAACACTACCACCTTTAACAACCATCTCCACAACATGAGCTACATTTAAGGGACGCCTTTATTGATTATTACTTTGATTTTAACCCATTTATAACTTACAGATAAATACAGATGTACATTAGTGCACATATTTTGTTATCAGATTGTTTTTCTGGTTAAATGCATTGTCTGTATGATGGGTTATGTGTTTTATTCTCTGTCATTACTATCTCACTAACATGGCCTTGTCTGTTAGGCAAAAGGATGTCAGCCACATCACTTTGAATAACAATCACATTAGTCTGGTGCAGAAGCCTATACCGGGGCAGCCACAGGCTTGGAAAAAAGTCTGCACCGTCGTGACTATATTCAGAAGTACATTGCGACATAAAATATCTGATAAAACCTAAGGTAGACCTGAGCTCAAAGTTCCATGTGGTACCTGTGTTCCTGTGCTTTATTTGGCACAAGTTTGGCTATTTGTGTCCAACCCAAAGCTTGTGCTCGAGAAAACTCATGATTTGTGTGAACAGTAGAACAGGTTGTCTGTTTGTTAATGCTCATGTCTCTGCTTTGACAGGGAAACTGAATAAAGACTGCCAGGTGTTAAGTGATTGACTCATTCTCTTATATGTGTGAGTCCTGCACTGGCATTAAGATGTGTGGATGAGGCTCAACACTGGATGCTCTGAGCAGCATGCAGCTTCTAAACAGTCTGCGTCTCACCAGCAAAGAATGCAAACCTTCTATTTTTTAACATCCACTCTCGTCTCTTACAGTGATCCAGGGAGGCCCTCTTGACAACCCCTACAGACTAAAACAGTTTCACTTCCACTGGGGTGAAAAGGGATGTGAAGGCTCTGAGCACACTGTGTCAGGAAATAGCTATGTATCTGAGGTCAGTGTTTTGGACCTGAACCACTTTAATGTGTCAGTAATAGACTTCAATCCAAATTCATCACAAATTTTAACAGAATTTTCAGAAAATTGGGATTTACTAATTTATGCAGATTTTCATCCACCACCACTATCATGCAGATATTAAGAACCAGTTCTTCATCATCATTATCATTAAAATTTGTTAACAATTTTACCAGAAATAGCAATAGAAGCATTATCAGCTTTTGCCTCCCAAATAGAACCACTTGGTCTAGATCATAAAACATTGTTTCACACTCTCCCATATTTTTTGTTTTGCTTTTATCACCATTTATTACCCATCTTCTGAGTGCAATAAGTCTAATTTCATTTATTTTGGTTTTTGTTGTTTTCTGAATCAAATGTCTGTAGCAAATTAAGTCTTCCTCATTATATTCCAAGATTAAATAAAGGTTATATATATATATATATATATATATATATAGAAAAATCTTTTATCTTTCTTCATGCATGTTGGCAGGTCAGTGCTGTTTTTTGTTTTTTTTTATCTAATGTGATATTTCTGTTTGTTATTGGTATTAAATCAGTTGCAGTTTCCATCAAAGCTTTTCACTTTTTTTTTATCATCACAGCTTTATTTTTGAGATCTTTCATTGTTTGTCAAATTTTCTACCTTTTTCTGGTGCAAACTGAGAATGCAAATAAATACACCTGGGTAAAAACACACCTGTCTTATTAATAAAACAAAAAAACTCTGTGTGGTAAGATCATGTATATTTTGTCCTCGGTACCCAGGAAATAGTTTTTACATGATGTCTTATACATGAACTAGAGGTAAATCAGTCTAAAAATGTGTTTTAATCATTCTGTTTCTGTGTTCTTCCCTCCTGTTTCCGTCTTGTAGCTTCATCTAGTGCACTGGAATGCAGTCAAGTACAAGACGTTTGATGAGGCAGCGACAGCGCCCGATGGTCTCGCTGTCCTTGGCATCTTCTTGGAAGTAAGGTGTTTCTTTAAGTGCTCATATTGTTTCTCTGTTTAAATCAGCAGCTGTGTCACCTTTGTTAAGCCCTGGTAGTATGGACAAAAGCAGAATGTTAATTTTTAGCAATTCTGCTCATTGTTGGTTGTTATTATTTTCTTTCTCTTTGATTTTGAGTTAATGCATTGCATCTATTGCATTTCTATTAATGACAATGGTTATTCATCTGCATACTGAGCCTCTGCTGATCTTTGAACAACTAGAAGTCATAAAAGCACTAAGAGACTATATATACACTGAAAAAAAAATCCTGTTGTTTTTTACAGAAAAAAACTGGCAGCTGTGGTTACCAGAGCAATACTGTAATAAACACAACAAGCCGTAACCATATCTACGGCGTAACATGTAGATTTAACATTTTAAACATGTATATTTAACTGGTAAATGGACTGCACTTATATAGCATAGTTTATACACCTTCATGGTGCCCAAAGTGCTTTCCAAAGCCACCAGGTCCT
>JAPQRP010000019.1:34417121-34432666 GCA_037367295.1 Apogon hyalosoma | reverse complement strand
TATTTTCACTAACAGTTTTTTTATGTTGCAATTTTACAACTTTTTAGTGTTAATTCTACGGTCATTTTTTACAGTGTAACACTAAAAGTACTAGCTGTGAACTTCAGATTTTATATTACATACTATACTAAATAAGTATGACAAGACTAAATATGGATTCTTTCCAAAAGTAACAAATGAAATTTAAAGTCAAATCTGTATGTTATGTAAGACAGGTGACGAACACCGATGGCTCCACATGATAACAGATGCACTGTACATGGTAAAGTTTAAGGTGAGCCCTATTCTGATTCACACAGGATTTTACTACATGCAGTGTTGATGTGATTTATGGCTTCCGTTCAGTTTATTGCACCAATATAAAGTAATAATTGTCTTTATGTTTCCATGGCAGGGCAGTATCACTGATTTCAAAGGTTTCAACCCCAAGTGCCTCCTACCCAGCAGCCTTCACTACTGGACCTACCTGGGATCACTGACCACGCCCCCTCTCCATGAGAGTGTGATCTGGATTGTACTTAAGGACCCAATCATAGTGTCTGAAAAACAGGTGCGGGCTGCGCTAAATTATACTACATAAACTGTTCTAAATATCCAGTGTATGAGAGCATACACCTGCGGTCATGTCAAACTTGGAGCCATTGTTAGATCTTTGTTGTCCTCCGTTAAATAACACTGACAAGAAAAAAGGATATTTGTCACCTAGATCTCCTCCCTGATGTATCCCATGCACATTTCTATTATATTTTTTATTATCGCCTAAGGGAAGAGAGTATGATTGTTCACATAAAACCGAATGTGTGGCACATACACAGTGGTGTGAAATACAGGAACTCGTATCTGGGTCACATATCCCAGCCATACATTAACCTCAATCCAGCTGTCACAGCTGCAGCCTAGAGCTGGGAAACCCTTTTGGCATCTGACCACCCCCTACCTACAGCTAAAATTTTACTACAATACATAAAACAGATAATGAAGACGGACAGAAATAACTTTTTCAGACTTTATAACTGAAAAAGAGATTGTGTATTTGGTTAAAGCACTAGGATGGATGCTGCACTTCATCAGTCCATAGTGTTACATTGCATGTATGCCATTAGTCTATGCACCATAAAGCTCAGAGGGCTGTGTTTTGTAGCGTGGCTGCCAACAAGTTCGTGATAAGTATGATGCTTTGTTTGCAGGGCCCAGCATCATTCATGGAGGATGCCATGTTTAGGGTTGGTTTGTTTTTAACCACACTTCTTAGAATCAAATTTAATCAGAATGTTTATGTCTGATAACTCCGGGTTGTTGACAAGGTAAGCGGACTAAGTGGAGGACTGCAGCACATGCCTTCCTGGTCCCGCTGTGGTGACTGCTGCCAGTCTCTGGATTATGCTCTCACATTTTGTTGATCTTTTCTAGTCTCTCAGAAATGGAGAGTTTTAATGATAGCATCACCATGGGGGGTAGGCATGAATTTAGTGCCTGTAAACCCTTGTCTGAGGCATTGCTGGGGGTGGCGTGTAAGCCATGCAAGTGGCCCCACAACCTATGACTCCAGGCCTCAAGCTTTTGATCTCCTCCAGCTGATTATCCTGATGGATGGATGACTGGATGGATACAGGGCTTTAATTGAGAAACACTCGCATGGAGACCCAGCAGGGAAAAGCCCTTTATGTAACTGGGCATTATTTGAGTTTTCACTTCTTGCAAAATAGTACACAACTGAAGAGAAATACTTTGGATCATTGTGATAATGTTATGTATTTGTAAGCCATGTAGTTTTAAGTGTCATGATCTGACAAGAGAACTATAATATTTATAACAGACCATCATGTGTGCACAGGAAAAGTCAAGCGAAAGTGAAGTATTTTTTTTATTTCTTTGAATGCAGCTAGGAAAATTCAGGATGCTTCTGTTCACTGGAGAGGAAGAGGACCAGAGGCTACGCATGGAGAACAACTTCAGGCCTCCTCAACCTCTAAAAGGCAGGAAAGTACGCTCCTCCAATTAATATGACCACCAGGGATGTAAAATACAACATAATACAAGCTCTTTTAGACAGGTGAATGCATATGTTTGATGGGATTTGTTTATGAAGTACTGATGGAAAATGTTAAAAAAACAATTCTCATTACTGCCAAAAATAAAACTTTCCTTCTACTGGTCAATGGGAGGAATGAGATTTTGAATGATTTTAGGAATTAAACAGATTTTATGAACATTAATAACATTAGCACTTTTGATTAGTAGTAAATGATAAGATTGTTGTATGCTTTTAGAAGATATTATTATAAAGACAAGTAGGTGCTAGAATGAGATCATATGTGGAACATCATGTTTGTAAGGTGCTATCGTAGTGTAGTCACTCTGTTCGATGATTAAATGTCCAACTGGCAAGTCATTGTACAAGGAGAGTTTGTCAGTGATGTTCATCTGGTATCACACCACGCTGTAGTCTCCAGGACTGTGGCGTCGGCCTTCAGACTGATCCCATTTGATCCCCTAAAGATCCAGCCTATTGCTGGTGGATTCCGAGTCCTTGTGGACACACATCCCCTCGAGTCTGACAATCCTGACTGGAGGTGGGATCAGATTAGTGCTGCATTTGTCTATACTGCTCCGTTTGTCTGTGATGGAGGCTATGAAAGCATCAGGTCCTTTAGTGCTCAATAAACACAGATATTTCTCAAGCAGGGTGTTTATTCTTTTAAAACCTGTATTAACAAGAACATTTTAGCAGTGTAAACCTAATCAAACCCAGGACCCAGTTGCTATACTTGATCTTGAGTTTTGCAAACTGATCTGCCGTTGAGTTATTAACAATTAACCTCAGAAACTGCAAAATACGCACATACCAATAAGTAATGCCTGACTCTGGCATCTCAGCTCTGGCATCTCACTTGGGTAAGTTACAGCAGCTCTGTGTAATGCTGTTCCTTTTTTAGATGTGGGTTTTACAAATACAAAGCTATGTCAGGGATAAACATACTTTATGTCTGTATAATGAAGTATTCAAACAGGAAGGGCAAAACCGTTGTGATTGTTTGTTGCTGATGGAAGAACATTAAACATGTAATTTATTGGTGGTTTGAAAATGTTTTACTGTATTCAACATGTTGCCCTGTATGCAAAATGAAATAAAGTTAAACTCAGTTAAACCCAGTGAGGTTTTTTTTCAGTGTTCAAGGTTCTTGTTTTCAAAATTTCCATCTACTGTTGATGAAGAAGTATTACACATACCTACCTGATCATTTCAGTGTCTGCATATTCATTTTTTTTTTTTTTTTTTGTATTTGTGACTCCAGACTAGTAAAGAACATGTTATGTACAAGCAGACGTTGCAACAGTTTTGATAAGACATTCCTCATCTCATCCAAATGTACTTTTAGTAACGCTGCAATAAGTGCACATTGTACCCAGCATTTATAGGATGTTGCAGGGAGGAGCCATTCAAGAGAATGTTTAAGCTCCCTTTTGCTAATCAGGAATAACTAGACTGTTGAAGATAATCAGTGACCAGGTTTTAGACAGAGGGAGGGTGCCGGATCTCAAAGAAGGGACACAGACTGATGATCACTGTCAATTATTTACCAACTGTGTTCATAACATGATGATTATTTTATTTGCTTTCACATTAAAGTTAGGGTTGTGCGTCTGATTGTATTAAAACTGAAACTGGGTTTTTATTTCAGATTCAAGTCTTGTTTGAGGCTAAAAAGAGACTTGTTGCTACAACACTTATGGATGTACTGGACTACAGTCATATACATAAATATGCCCCCTCAAAGTTTAGATGCTGCATAGAATTCTGAAGTTTATTATGAACTTTAAAACCCTCACACATCTGTCTGTTGTATACTTATGTTGGATGGTCTGCTTTGTCCACATGCAGACTGAAGCATTGGCATAATCCAATCTATAAATGTATCCTAGATCTGCTATCTACAAGACCACATCTGTTAGAAAAGAACAGATAGTTACAGTGTTGATTCTCAAGATTTATTCATTCTGTCTGTTTCAAAGGTATGTGTTGACCGTTGACAAAAAGGCCTTAAAATATTCTGCTCCCTCTGCTTGGAAGTAAATGACCTGACACTTAAGCAGTTGGTCTTAATGAACGCTTTTAACAGGACTTTAGATGCCATGGACATAGAGACACCTACTCTTAATACTTAAACTACTCTTTTTGCACGTCATTTTATACTTGCCGTCTATTTCATATGTCTGTGTATATGTACATCTGACTGGTTTTGTATGTTACCAGACGTCAGACTTTTAGTTTGACTTAGATTAAAGATGTGCAGTAGATTTCTTTCATGATAAAGAAGACATTTGATGTCATTTATTGGCAGGATGGATCACAAATATGAACCTGAATGGGTTAATCATGGATTTACAAACAGTGGCAATAAGGGTCTAAAACCCAATCATGTCACACGTCAGAACTAAAATATCAAACTCTGTTTTGTAGAACTTGCTGATTTTGTGTGCAAATGCAGGTCTGCATTTGTGATGTTCACTCAGTTATTATTGAATAATCTGCTCTGAGTGTAGTGATGAAACACTGTATCTAAGTGTTTTAAATATGTGTTTATGAGCCCGGTTTGAGTTTCATAAAAGTGGATGATGACTTGAAGACCATGAGGATGTGAACTGATTTATTACATACCGTGCTGTGATACATTCATTTCTGTGGCAACATTTGCCCAATAGATGGCAGACTTTACTTGAAAATATATTATAGTACATTACTCTGATTTGTGTCTGCTAATATTCCCATGTACAAACACATGTATAAATGTTTATATATGTATCATTCTGATCTACATTTATCATCTTGCAATTGTAAACTAAGTTATTTGGTCTTTTTGCTGGATAATTATATTTTTCGGCATTTCTGACTTGCGTAGGTCTAGTGCCATGTCGTCTCCTGTGCATCCTCCTCTGGGTGGCAGCATCTACTGTCTTTAACGTCTGATGCTTTTGCTTTATTGTTTGCCTCCTCACCAGATGTGAGAACTGAATTCTACAAGGTGAAAATAAAACAAAGGCACTGAGACCTGTAGCCTCTTGAGCGTTGTATGGGAGTGGCTAAATAGGAATGATGTATTTCATGAATAATCCTGACAGTAGAAAAATATCTCACATCTTCCTTTTTTTTGTTTTGTCAGTGGGACTTGACCTTGCTTTCTCTGTCCTCCTCCTTACTCGAAGTTGAATTAAGAGGTTGCATTACCCTGTCTGGTTTCATTTCCATCCATCTGCTGATGGCTGTGGAAAAATTCAGTTTGGATGTTAATGAATAAAGAATGAAAGTGTGTGTGTGTGTGTGTGTGTGTGTGTGTGTGTGTGAAGTATATTTAAGATACATGCAGCATCAAGGGGCTTCATTGAGACTAAGAATACCTTAGCAGACACATCATCCACAGCCACAATCAATGTGCCATGTAATAAGATATTACAGTCAGGTCTCAGAAATAGACTCGGTCATGTGTATTTATAGCATCAGGATATCTATTTGCTGGTTGTAGTGATTTTTCCCAGACACAGCAACATCTGACCAACTTGTGAAATACAAACCAACAGGACAAATACAAAACAGAAAACACACAAAATAATTAGTTTTTTTTCTAGTAATAACTGGATGGTTTCCATTTTTTAGGAATGATAATGTACGCAAGAGCATAAGAATAATGTACAATGTTAATTTGCGGGAACATACAAATTAGTTGTTTATTGAATTAGGATGGTTTAAGTTTAAAGAGTTAGCTGCATTAAGGACTTCGTTGGTTGTGTTTAGAGCGAGAAATGGACTTTTGCTTGCAAATTTGCAGAGATTATTTGTTTTAGTATCAGGATGAAAAACATAGAAAGAGGTTTAATTTTAAACACTAATGGGTGAGGACTAATGTAAAGCAAATGTAAATGTCTGTTGTGGGAGTCAGAATGTGGATGTCTTTGACAATGGACGAGAAGAGCTGTACAAATATTTTTCAGTTTAAGAGGTCGTAAAGGAGAGAATAGAGAAGCTTTGTAAAAACGTGTAATGAAATAGTTTTACTTATGGATTTTGGATTTGTTTATTTTTGTTGACTGTTGTGTAAACTGTTTTTTACTGTAATAGACATAATGGTAACTTATCTGATGTAAGCAGACGTTTTAAGAAAGGTATTGCAAGGTATTATAATTTTTTTCATTCTGCTTCTTTCCAATCATTTACACTGGAATAAATAAATAAATAAATAAACAAACAAACAATAAAACTGGTTGTATTAAGCTGGGGCTTTTTCCCTCTACATTTCCTTTACGTTTGCATTATCTAACATAACTAATCAACCCATGATTATATGCATTTTTTTAATTAATCCTCTATATTTTTGTTGTAAATTAAACTGATTTATTGATCAGCTGATCTTTCAGACACTATGTATTTTCCTTTGAAGGGATACTGCACTGATTTCATGTGGTGTTATTGAGTCCTTGAACCTGGTATGACAAAATTACTATCTGTTTTCTAAAGAAAGCTGCAAAAAATATTAACAAACTCTTTTAATAAGCAAAAAATGTTTAATTTACATGTGACAGTGGCTAAATCTCAGTCACTGCTTCCTCTAAACAAAACTACAGTATCTACCCTTTTAATCTCTGCTTTACGATCTCCAGCCTCCACAGTCCGAGTCATATCTTCTGTTTACAACTAAAGCAGGATGCTTCACCCTTAAATCATTTTAAGTTTCTCAATATTGCAAAGGACCACGACTCTATCTGACAATCTGGGGACACAGTCATGGTGCTGTTTCCATGGATACAAACAGCACATGCAACACAACACAAATGCTTGGCTTGCTCATATCTCCCCTACTTGTCTATGAGCCAGCGACCCATCGGCATCACTGTGTCAGAAAATAAAACCATTCTATAACGGTGACACGTGCGTGTTTCTGTGATCATTAAAGCTTTATTTAGCAGCACGTTATCTTTTTCGTGTAATCCAGTGAACAGGTTTGTGATATCCACACATTCATTTCCAACAACACGCCACCTGTCTGTCTTTCCTGGGGGCTGAGGTTTGGCCTTCACTTAGGTTCAGGGTTAGGTTTAAGATAGCACAATAACATGGCTCCAAACAACATGCACCTTTTATGGATTTCATATGTACACTTTATAACATTACACATGTCAGGCAGCGGCCTTGGTTCACTGAATGGATTATAAATCGAGAAAAAAAGGAGAGAGGAGAGTAGCATCCCCCTCTTGGGCTCAGTGTTGGTGGTCTGGCATGATAATTAAAGGAAACAGATCATCGCTGTCATGGAGAGAGGGGTCATGATCTGTAATTTGACACGTGGTTGTCGACTTGTATACCATATAGACTGATTTATAGACTATTTTTTCGAAAACGTCAGCCTCCTTTGGCCTTGATATTGGATTTTTGACCTCTTTGTGTAATGTTTTGTTACCCCACATTCCTCTAATAACGCTTCCACTGACGCGATACACAGTATTTGAGCTATGACCGTCACACCCTCACCCCTGACATCTGATCTTCACGGTTTACCCGGTATTGAACCATGACATATTCTGAGTAGGCAGCAGACATCTACAAGGCCTTCGGGGAACATGGCGTTACTCAGTGACCCTTAAACCAGATCCTGTGTTTGCATGGGGTGTCTATAGCAACGCACAGTCAGTACCTCATGCAAGGCTTGCTCAGTCACTCGCTATTTATTTCTTACAGGTCTGTTTAAAGTCAGTGTCAGAAACTTTTGCCTTGCCAAATTCATACATTAAGCTAACTTTAGAATCATTCATTACATTTAGTGCTATTTCAGATGGAGCTGAGGAGAGCTGACATAAAACAGTGAACACAGAACCACTGTTACAATAAACACAAGTTAATATTGACTAGACAGATTTTTTTTCTTGTATTTATATCACTGTTGTTGAATTACTAATAGACTGTTTTCTAGTGTTGGCTTTTGACATGATATAGTTTAGTGGCATCTCTAGATGCTGCTGCAGCTGATTTACGGTGCACCGTCAATGTCACATAGCACACAAACTTCATTATGTCATCTTGTCACCTCTACAGGGTCCCAGTTATTTCACAATCACATGACGCCTTGTTTTCATAGATGCGACCTCTCTCAGTGACCTCTCATAGACTAAAAATAACTATTTGATTTTACAATTTCTGGACCAGAGCTTTATGCTAATGTACAGTGTCACTCATAAAGTTGGAATCATTTTGTTTTCAGACATATTCCTCTTTTTATTCCTATTTATGCACATCAGTAATCACCTTTGACTGAGTGCAAGGCTTACATACTGAGTCCCACTTACACTTTATTTATCATGACTAAATCACATTGTCATAATCATTTCATGAGAAGAGGTAAAATATTTTATTCCAGCTTTATGGGCGACAGGATAAGTGAGCAAAATTTTTCTTTTCCTACATATGAACTCAAGAACATTTGGATCCCTGTCATTCAACATTTATCAATTTCACTTCCAATAAAGCTCACTCGGAATTGAAGTTGTATTTAAATGTCACCCCAGACAGACCCATTAAAGAGAGATCTGATAACTTAATGGGTCTGACTGGGATAGACCCATGTGATCATCTCTCTGTCGGTTTCTCTGGATTGTCTCCAGAAACATCACAGGCCTTTGGCTGGTTTGATCCCTGCCGCATCTGCTATCTGCTACAACTCCCACAACCAGCCACCACCGACACATTCAAGTCAGAGGGGTCAGTCATGTACCCAGAAGCGTCACAAGTTTCCAAGATCCCTATCCCCCCCCAAGCCCACCGGGTCAAAAATAGCCTCTGTTAGCCTTTTATAAATCACAGTGTTTCTATTAAAAGTCTTGGCTGACCAGAAAGCTGGGCTGAAGCCACATCACACTATCTTTAGCTTTATTTATGTCCTGGTGTTGACAGCCCCACTTGCAAAGCTTTCCAGTCACCGTTCAATAGGTCACATGTGTGCCGAGCCCTCTGCCTGATGTTGGAAAGCACCGAAGAGCAAAAAACGGTAATCAGTGGGCCTACAGTACAGGCCGACTCGCATCTCTAACAGAAACAAACCGCCTAACAGCTGCTGAGTTAACGGCCTGATGATTCTTGCCCACAGATTCTTTCCATCCACTTAGTGTTTATGGAGCTCTCTTTGGTGACAGATAAGCGTACCCACTATTGTGAAATGATGTTTGGCATTATTACAACTGGTACATGACAAGACCTATTGTTACATGAGAGCTGTAAAAATAGAAAAAAAAATCCATACCTGTGGCTTTATTTGATTAAAGACTTGTTTTTGTGAAACCAGCTGCTTGTAGTCTCTGACTCGGTCACTTTTCACATGTAACAGAATGCAACTCGTTTATTTAGATACTGGTTTGTTCAGGAGTTGAAACATCAGTAATTTCTTTCTATCATCAGGCCACTTGTGAGTAAAGGTTTCTGGTGCAAACACAAATAATCATGTAATACAGATGCATGTATGGAAACCTTAACCACCTCCAGCTGTTTATGGATACATATATTACAGACATTAAGTGGTCAGTGCCTTCCATCATCTTGTTTGGGTAAAGTAATTGTAATTACTCGAGTTTAATTGTGTTTGAAGGAGAAATACAAGAAACATATGAAATATGGTTAATTACTGGTTAACCCTCCAAGTTGTGTTTAAGTAGATCTTTATACTATAGTGTCAAACATGGTCCATGTTTTAATTCATGAACAACTACTGTGAATCACCAGCTATAATCCAGTGGAATGTTTTGCATGCTAGATAATGTATTATTTATTATGTATTTAGACCAGTCTTCCAGCATACCTGATGGTCATTATCAGGCTTCT
This sequence comes from Apogon hyalosoma, assembly GCA_037367295.1. Classification (NCBI taxonomy): domain Eukaryota; kingdom Metazoa; phylum Chordata; class Actinopteri; order Kurtiformes; family Apogonidae; genus Apogon; species Apogon hyalosoma. The sequence goes on along the minus strand of JAPQRP010000019.1, from coordinate 34,422,807 downwards.
GCAGAGCTTGATGATAGGCTGATCATTTCAATCAGGTGTGTTGGAAGAGGGATACATCTAAAACATTCAGGATAGTGGCTCTCGAGGACTAGGGTTGGGCACCCCTGACTTAGACCGTATATATCTTACCATTATACAACCTTCTAATTTAAAATATGCACAAGTGACTTGTTTGGAATCATTGCTTATGATGAACGGTACAGGTAAGTATATCGTAAGATCAAGAGAAGTTAATGATGAATAAAACAATTTTCCAAAATAACACATTTTTGAATGCAAAAAAATGACAAATTATCATTGCATTTATGTGTTACTTTCCTATTTCCTATGAACATGAGTATAATCTAGAGCATTTTGAGTTGTGAATATCTTTTATCTTATTCATGATGACAACTGCATATGCTATTTAGAATGAGATATGGGTACAGCTTCTCACGATTTCTGTAACATCGCCACAGGGGGAAAAAAAATAATTTTATAAGTGAAGAAGTGGTTATTTTATAACAAAACAACAGCTCATGCAAAAAAACTCTGAATTGCTACCAAGTAAAAAGGCACAGAAAAGAAAAACAGGGAAAAAAAAAAAACCTTTGATCCACATACCCATATGATATTTGTCTATATAAAATATAATTTCAGAAGTCAAGAAAATCACAGTTTGTCATGAAGACAGTAAAGTAAAATCTAATTTTGTGTAATACAGCTCAGTGGACTGCATCTCTTGTCTTGTATGTCACTACCACCAAAAAGGCCTTTATCTCAGCATATCTAACCTCATTGTTCAAGAAGGGGCTGAAAATGTAAAGAGACAGTTACAATGATGTAATCTATGTGACTTTAAATTATGGCGTCACTCAAATAAGGATAAAAAAAAATCTCACCAATCCAATTTTGCCAAAATGATAATGTTCCTACTGACTGACAGTTTTTGCTGAGGATAGGATGATATTTTCCTGATGACAGTGAATGGCATTTATTTGCTGTTTGCTGAAGACCCTGTAGACTTAAAAACTTTTTTTTACCTTTCCGTACTGAAGATTTGTTTCTTTCCCTTGGATAAAAGGGAGAAAAAAAACCCAACAGAAAAGTAACACCAGTATTTGTATCAGCCCAGAACTTTATATCTGAATTACAGCATTAAATATTTAAATGTGAGTGATTAAACTCAAAGAATGTGCTCTATAGGAGCTTATTCTGCAAATGTCCCATTAAATGTCCCATGCTTTAAATTGAATGACTTTCTATGCACTTTACATTAATCCATAAAGACCCAGTGCTACTTTTGTGGTACTTCCCAAATATTTTTTTTCTCTCTATTTAACCTTTCTTAAGTAAGTTATCACCATTTATTATAATATTATCCTCTCTATTTTGCATTTTTTCAGTGTAAATCATGAATTTTCCTATATTTAATTTACTGATCATGTAGATGTTCATAAAAGCTCATATTAAAGTTGAGCATTATATCAAAAACAGAAAAAAACTGAAAAAAAGTGACTTTTTCAGTAATTATATCAATAAGTGAACATAAACCCAGTGAGTCCATCCACTGTCATTGATCAAACTCCACGGGTTTTACTGGTGAATCAATGCTGTAGAAGATGACAGTGTTTCCACGTTCACTACGGAGCCTCTGAACATCCAAATGGGTCATATCTGATGACCATGAAAAGATGACAAATTGCGTTTTACACCTATCATGTCCATGTTTTAATAGGATTAGTGGTTCAACAATTATTAAACATTATAGATGAGTAGATGCTTTTGGTTGCCAGTGACTGTTTGGATCTTTATGGGTTACAAAAGCAATTCTAAACAGAACTTAAAGTGCCTTTACTACTTGGTGGAAAACCTGAGTCCATCACAGACTCCACAACTCTTTTCTCTTCTTTCTTTCCTCTTCTGACCCTTCTCTTTTGGTTTTTGTCTGCAATATTTCAGAGCAAACCTGCCCACACAAGGACAATAAGTCTCATCCCACTCAAACATCGGTTCATGAGTGATGGCAGAGGTCCTTTACCACGCTCTCTGCTCAGGGAGAAATGGTGTAGGTGGACTTTTTGTTTGTGTCTGTGTGTGTAGGCTACTTACTATCTTCTCAAGACTACACAACATTGTTACCACTGAACTTCCAAATAAGGGGGTGGCCATGTTTTATGTTTGTATGAGCACCATGACTCTTTCTGTAGGACTGTTAACATAGAGTGTATAGGTGGCTGTTACAGCTATTTATAATCATTTACTGAAGATTGTATTGATCTGTGTTGAGTCTGACAGACACTGTCATGCAAATGCATGTGTTGAGATGGAGATGTGTCATTGCTCAGATGATGTGTGTGGGATGAGTGAGTCTGTGAGGAGCGAATGACTGGAACATTATCTATAATTGTTTATAATTGCTAATTGTGGTCTTTGCTGCCATCCATCTCTGTCGGAGTGCATTTATGTTTTTTACTCTATATCAGAAAAATTCAATATACAGTAATTCAATAAAGTGCTTTGATTCAAGTCATTACGCAATTTTTTTCTTTAAATGATTCATATTATAGCACTTTCCATAAGTGTTAAGTATTCCGAGTTACATTATTGTCGTGGATGTGAAAGGCTCTTTAATTTCGATCCAGCGAATGCACAAAAACACTGTTGTTGCCATAGAAACAGGCCCCTGATCTAAAGAAAAATTGAAAAGTAGAGCAGATACAAAAAGATGATTAAAAGAAAGATGAGTTATAATTTTGGTTTTCTCTCCTTTGTTTATTTGTGGCTTTAAGACCCATTTGTGCATATCTCACATAAGCCAGCGACAATAACACATGCATACTATGCAGCAGAGTAGTTTTTAAGATGCTTTCATCATCACCTTCTGGATAATGTTTCATTCAGCACCTTTTGTCCTGATCTCTGATATGAACCTTTTGTGCAGCCTCGTCTCTTTAATGGTCCTCTGCTGTTTTACAGTGCACTTTGCTCTGTACATCAAGCTCACTCTCACGTGGCTTCTTCACAAATGCTGCATGGAATACATTAAAGTAATTACACATGTGATTCATTTTCTGCACTTGAATTTTGTTGTATTGTTATTTAACAACAGGAACTACACTCCTGATTTTACATTATGTTCCCTAATGGTTGTTAATGCAGATGGCTCGGCCTTAAATTTAAAGATAGTGATTAGGGGAAAAACAAAAGGGTATCACAGTCTCTTTCACAAATGTGAGATGTTTGGTGAAATCTGATAAGACAATAGCATTTGTTCCACAATATAATAAATTGCAATCGATCCTCAACCATTGATACACCACCTGAAATACGAACCTCATGTATTGGAGGAGGAGGGTAACATTTTCACAGTGCTGCATTGTACTGTTTCAAGGCGAGTCTGGTTTGTTTTCATGTTTATTCCAGCTGCTTCTTCAATCAATTTTTTTCATTTCCAGCTTCCTGTCTTAAAATGTAAGAATGATTACAGCCACTGAAATGCCATAAATAGAATGAATGACGCACATAGTCTGCCAAATGTCAATTTTATATGACAAGACATTTAAGCTGTTTTCCCCTTTTAGACTGCACAATGGCTGCATAAAAGTTATAATGCAGTAGTCTTTACAAAACAGAAAAATGAACCTGTCTCTTTTCAAGTTTTTCTGACGTGTTTCAGGAGAATTGTGGCAGCACAAAAATACAACCTTTTACATTTTATATAATTAAACTCCAAAACTTTGCAAGATTGTAAATGAGTGAAGAATCTTCTAGTGTTTCATGGCTGGCAGAGGTCTAGGATTAACAGGATAAACAGCTTCTTATGTCACTGCCAGTGACAGTGTCATGTGAAATAAGACAGCCTTGCAGCCTGTTACATCCAGGTCAGCCTAAACTTTTAAGATGTTCAAAGGCTGCGTAACTTGACTTTCCATCTAGAATTCTCTGACAGAGTTTGGCATTTGTTGAAACTTTACAGTAAGTCTGTACATTTCTGCCAGATTTAATGTCAGCTCCTGTTAAAGTGGGGTTACGGTAAAAGTGGACAGCTGGGGCACATCAGTCACAGTGATGCAACATAATGCACTGGCAGATTCAGCCGCACCATTCCTGTCAGTGAACCAATTTATTGCGCAAATGGAAAACCCTTACAGCCTCTGACCTTTCTCAACTGCCAGTAATTGCAGGCAATTTATATTAGTCAAACATAATTTACTTAAAAAGCTGGAAATGCTAAAACAACCAAGGGTGAGTTTACTCCTACTCTCTACTGGGTATTGGGTCATTTAAAAAAGAGAACATCTATATCTCTCACCTTTTTAACATTCATGTTTCGGTGTAAATTACTTGATAAAAGAAGACATCCTATTTGCTTGTCTATCTTTGCTGGAAGGATGGAAAGACTGTATGTTCCATATGTAATCAATGGTAGAGAAGAACATAACAGTGTTTGCATCTTGTCTAAATGTAATCAAGCATGTTGCAATCAAAATGCAAATGAGACCTGTGTATGAATCCATAACCCAATCTCTTCTCTTCTGTAGGGAGATAATGTCACCTGAATAAACAATGAACTGGTTTTTCACAGACGTGTCCTCTTCAGGTTCTGGGCAGATCTGTATTAACTCATAAAGACCCAAAAAGCCACTGGTGACCATGACCCTCTACTCTAAACTGTTTAATACCTGTTGATTCACTAATCCTATCAATACATGTAAATAATTGGTGTAAAATGCAGTTATTCATCTTTTCATGGTCATCAGATATGACCCATTTGGACGTTCATCAGTTCTGTAGTTACCATGGAAACAACATCATCTACATTGATTCACCAGTAAAACCCATGGAGTTGGATCAACGACAGTGAATGGAAACACTGGGTTTATGTTCAGTTAATGATAAAGTCACCTTTTCTTCAGTTGTCTCTGTTTTTGATGTAATAGCCTGTGAATTTATTCTGAGCTTTTATGAATATATACATGATCACTGAATTAAATATAGGAAAATACATGATTTTAACTGAAAAAACTCTAAATAAAAAGGATAATATGTCAATAAATGGTGATAAAAAAACTTAAGATAGGTTAAATATAGAGAAAAAAAAACATTTGGGAACTGCCACAAAAGTAATACTGGGTCTTTATGGGTTAAAACAAGTACAAATTCTATTTCTTGCTAAAACCTTGTCAAACTCTTCAGAGAATGAGATACTTTTTAAATATGCATCACATTAGTGCAACAGAAAGTTTGTAATGCTGGGAAAGAGATACAATTACTTCTTGCATTTAACCCCTAGTTGATCTCTGCCTATATGACCATGCAGAGTTTGAAGAGGATTCAAGTCTTGAACATGAGTATGATGAGGGTATGAGTATGATATGATGAGACCACGCAGAAATAGAATTTTCCTGTAGAAGAGAAGGAGTGTGCATCTTCAAGCCAAGCACCATATTTTTCTCCAACCACACACTGTCTATGTTGCCAGCATTGCTGAGGGTGCAGCTGTCTCCTTTCAACAAATTTAACTGGAATCTTTAATGCATAGAAGTAACTGTATTCTGTGTCTGTGTTCACATTTGGTGCAAGTGCCCCAATACTGTGGCTATTTGATTTATTTTAAAAGGCACAATATCCATTTTGCATGTAAAAGCAAGCCAAGACTCTAAACCATTGGGCCATTTTGAAGGTTTAACATGTAATATTTGTG
>JAPQRP010000019.1:34406725-34417021 GCA_037367295.1 Apogon hyalosoma | reverse complement strand
GAAGGCTGCACATCATTTTAGAGAGACAGAGACTGCTTCTCTGAGTTGATAAACATTGTTGCTGTATTTTCTTGGACATAATGTCTAGAGTCCTTCATACAGGAATCAATGTATCCTGGGCTGCTATAGGCAACTGAGAGTGTGTTTATTTGCACATATATGCCAGATACTGTTGTCTTTTGAGAATCCTGTCTTTGTAATTGCACATGTAAACACCATATCCTCTTATCCTGGTTTTGAGGGACCCAGATACCACAGCTCAAGTTCTCTGACAGGTTACAGGATACTGTTACATGTATGTATCTTATCCCAGTTACAGACAGTTGAGTATTGCTGCATAGATGTACAATGACAGAAATACAAACACGGTGTCAACAATGAAAGCAACTCACCAAAGGGGTGACAGAAACATGGAGGCAATGAAATTCTTTGGGAATCCCACCCCAAACCCCAAACAAATAGGCATGTACCGTGATGATTATCCAAGCAACTGCTTTATTCACTTAGGTTTGGTTAATAATGTGCAAATAAAGACATATAACAAAATATTATCTAGGAAATATAAAAACTTGACAATCAAAACCATTTTAAAGACTTATGTGAACACTATACACAATTAAAGGTTTTCACTTTAATACAAAAATTAAAAATAAGGAAAATAATAAAACACTAAACAAGAAGAATAACAGTGTGAGAATATTTAGAAATGCTTGTGGGTTTCAGCTCGTGCAAATGCAGTAATCAATAAGTAAAAACACAACACAACAATTCATGTTCTTTCAGATGTTGTTCTAGGTTCTTCCATGCACAACAACCACTTCTTCTTAGAGCATTATCTCACCTGGCAAAAAGTAAGCAGGAAAAACCAAATACAGCATCTCTGCCCCCTGAATACCCAAGCCATGACTTCTTGATTTTTTTCTTCATTTTTCATGGTTATCATGTGATTGTCTTTTGTGAATCTCCTTGGGGACATTTCTGAATTCTGAGGAAAATCAAAGTCCGTGATTTGAACTTGTCCTTTTTTTACAAGTTGACACAGAGTGCTGTCATCAGTCAGGTTTGGCCACAGTGCAGGATCATCACTGACAACTGGAGGACCTTCCTTTGTTGGTAATTCAGCTGTAGGTGAGGTAGAGAGGGTGGGACTAACTGGAGTGCTCTCAGTTGTTTTTTTTAAGTGCTGGTTGGGACTTCCTCTTAGCTTTCTTTAAAGGACTCCCCATGATCTATGTTGAAGGAGACCGTAACGATCAGCCTAATAATTACAAGTTTTAATAATCCAAATTAAACATTATATTAGACTAAATAAATACTTTATTAATCCGAAACTGGGAATAATAGAGGAGAATAATAATACAGGAGAATAACAGAAGCACACAATAAAGAATAAAAATACACCCAATAAAATGAAATAATTAATAAATGACGTACATACCTTCATCTCTGGAGGTTGTGGCATCTTCATGAAAAGACACAGATAGGTATTTATGAAAAAAGGTAACAGGATTACAGAACAATATAGATTATTAATTAGTTTGTCATTAACAAAAAATTACTTAAACATTATACCACCAAAAATATAGATAGGACGAATAGGACTAGTAATGGTGGATTACTTTGTAAGTTCTACTATCAAGCCAGTTTTAGCTATCAAAACATGAAATTATGTCAGTAAAACCAACGTGTGTAAATGGGTCATTGCACTGCAAGTCACTGACTATCCAGTTTTGTTCAACTGGAATTTCTGTTTTCATTATGCACATCTAGGGATGCTCTTACGTTGTTCCTAGGTTACCAATGTGTATTCTTTACACAACTGCATTTCCCTTTTTCGTAATTTAAATTGGATAGATATTGGATATTTCACCTTTGGGGCCCCTCTCAAGCTTGGGGCCCTATAGGCAATTGTCTAGTTTGCCTTCTGTGTTGTGGCAGCTCTGCATGGAGTTTAGTCTTTCAGTACGAAAAAAAATAATGTAGTTGGTTACTTGGTGAAAGCATCAGAAAGCTGACCATTTCAAGTCTGAAATAAACATCAAAACCAGTCATGAACTCCATCATGATGACCTTCCCCCACCAGTCACACCTGCAGATCTTCATCATCCTCCTTTTCCAATGTGGTGATGGTGACAGAATAACAGCTGGAGGACATACGTACTTGCCTGATGATATCATCTCCCATTGCTGGCAGTAGATGAATACTGGTAAGAAAAGTTCACAATATGACATAAACAGAACTGTCTGCTGTAAGCCAAAGTGGCCTCATTCTCTTTGGCCACAGCAACTTTTTAATTAAACTGTTGTGTTGTAAACATCATGGGTGCAAACAGCAGTGCTACTGAGTAACAGATATTAGTATATATCATAGTAATAGGAATATAACTATCCAGATTTCCCTGCATGTCATGTAAATGCCACATCCCAAATACAATCAAAATTGGGATACAACTCATTGATGATACCAGTGATACCAGTGTGCATGTAAACACAATCGGTCATTAGTTTAGAAGTGGAGCTAACATCAAAAAATGCCTGCTCCCAGCACAAAACAACACAACAAAAATTTCATGTAAGCACATATGTATATATGTATAAGTGAATTTTCCATATTGAACAAGTAGCTTTGTTTGGGGAGATTAATTAAAAATCAGAAAATAAAAAATACCCCACTCTGATCTTTCTTTTTTTTTTCTTTTTGTCATATGTAAAAGATGGAAGACTGATCGGAAATGACTTGAAGCCATTCTGATACACAGAAGGCCACTAACAGCTACAGATGGGAAAACTGTCAAGTTTGGAGCCAAAGTTAAGTCACACAACTTAAAACAAGCTTAAAATAGCCAAAGCTGTGGGGAAGCATGGAACAGAGGGAGGAGGGATTAGGAAAAACACTCCTCGGTGCCGGTAATCATGCAATGGAAAACCGGCCGGCCACTTGGGGATAACTGGCCACTGCGCTGTCCCTAAGTGCCGTCCATATGTGGTGAATTATCTCTTATTTCCCAAGCTACTTGAAGTGATTGGAAATCTCGCTCCCATTTCTCTCTGTGGCCTTGCACCCCAAGTCAGTCCGATGAACCCTGTCGGTCCGCCGAGAATCTGTTGGAACACATCAAGGCTAAAGTTGGAGGCTCATTAGCTCCCAAACGCAAAGCTTGACCCCATGTCACCATCTAATCCCTTCCCCTCTGCTCTTTCATCTCCCTCAGGGTCTTCTGCTCTGCGATGTACTTTTCTTTAACTCTAAACTATGTTATGCTTTGATTGAGAACAGTTATCCGGAGATATGCTGGAAATAGCCTAATATAAATGGGCAGTGTGATATCAGTGATACTGTCTGTGTATTTGATGAGTCACTGCACTTTGAATATGTCCAGTTTGGACACACATAATTGTAATAGGGAATATGTAAATGTGGCTATTTTTAAATATGCCATCCTACTTGCGCTCCATTGTATTTTCTCCTCCACTTGCCTGCCAAGCCTGCTGGAATAGTGGAGATGATGAGCAGCTGAAACTGTGCCTGTGAGTGCTTGACAAATTAAAAGAAATGATAATAACTCCTAATGTTCAGTATGTCATTCAGTGTGTGTATGTCATTATTTTTTTAGTTTCTTGTTCTTGCTTTAATATTCATGCAGTGGAGAAAACTGCAAGACATCATTAATGAAAAATCTTGCTCACAGAAAAAATGTAAAATTAAATCTGTCTTAATATTTCATTTCTCATCTGGTTTGAACCGAAACCTTAAGCATGAGTTTAAACGACAAATTAATGATGCACTTATCATGGATGAATTCCTGTTTTGTCCTTTTTTTGCTTCTCAGCTCAATGTCCCAACAAGACAACAGAATTAAAGATAATATATTGTTAATGTCATAATCTCTGACATCTCTGTTGATATAGCCTTCACTGTGTCACCATAAGAAAGTTGGGTAACACCAAGGGGAAATCAAAATAAGGTTAATATAATCCTGATATATTGCATGTTATTTAGTTACTATGGTGCTAAAAAAAGATTGCATCCAGATGTCATGGGACAACATTGTTTTTATCACCACCTGTAATGTAACAGCAGCATTGTTTTCATAACTCTTCACTCTCTCCATACAAATACAGCTTTATAACATGCTAGTTGTTTTGCTTTTTTATCGGGTCACTGTCTTTTGGGTCAATCTATTGTAGACTGTTTGCATTGAGACCGAACCAGTAAACATTCAGGTGAACACAAAAGGTACCTGGTTCCGCCTGTGTCCTAGTTTTTATGGCTTCACTGATACTGTGCAGAGCCTGAATAATTATTTTAAACAGAATGAATGCTTAATTGTCAGTCATGTCACATATAGCTTTTGTGAATGAAAGCTAATTAGTTCTCGCTTTAGACAATGCAGGGTGGGTGTCTTTCAGTGGACCTTCGGTTGTCGATCTGTTCATAGTAACATGCTGGTCTGAATATAGCTTGGCTCGCCTGTTGGGTTGTCTGGGTCACCATTTAAAAAGCCTTAATCACAGAGACATGAGCTTGAATGCTAATGTAATTACAAAGAGAACAATTTCAGAATGACTCATTAGATTAAAAGTGTTTTGGCTTGTGATGTGGAGGTGGAGGCTATCAAGAAGATGAGTCAGAAAAGGTAAAGATTTATGCTTTGGTGAAGACTACATCCGGTCTCATATCAGCTGTAAATCACATATACTGTAATAATCAGAGTGCAGTGGTAGTAGATGTAATGAACTGTGAATGGGAACGGTACAATTATATGGTGGCGGCAGTATGTTTTAATTCATTTCAAGACTGAATATGATCATGAAAAACAAATCTTTGCATTTACAAGCATGTTTGTTCTGATTTTTGTTTTTACAGTAATTACTTTCCATCAAGTTATCATTATAAAGAACAGAACAAGCCATCCGGTTCAACCCCCAGGTGCATTTGCAATTAACGAATAACAAGAATGTGCAGAATGAAGAACAGTCATTATTCTGAAGAAAAAAAAAACAAACAAAAAAACCCCACAACGGCTTAATACATAACAGTCAATATCATGTTCCAGGCACGTTCCTAAGCAGTTCACATGCACTACAAATGCATTACAAACCTTTCAGCTGATTTGTGAGTGTACATTAGGACTCGGGTCCAATAAATGAAATAGCTGCATTTGTGTTTTTTTTCTCTTGAACACAATGCCCTGAAACACAACTGATTTTAAGCTCATGTTCTTGCTCTTCAGTAAGCCTGGGCAGAAAGAAAGTAGGACAGAGGACGTCATCCTAATTAGATGGAAATCTTCAGGGGGACTCGCTCCTGGTTCGTTTTACTTGGCTGCTTGGGGTTCTGGTAGGACAGCCTCACAAATACAACGACGAGGATAGTTCCTGTTAAAAAAAAATAAATAAATAATAATAATAATTAAAAAAAAAAAAAAAAAAAAAATATATATATATAAAAATTAACAGCATCACTCGATCAAGAACCCTAAACCCATAGCTAAAGTCAACTATTGTAGTGGTGCCTGTAATGGAGCTGATAATACACTCTCATTCATGTTTATAACATTTTTGCCCAATACTGTGACAGTATACTTGTTGTCAGTCTCTCTGCTTACCTATGACTGCAAAAGTGCCAAGCAGAATGCCGACTGCAGACTGGATTGTTGGCATGCCCTGCAACTGCTTGGCAGCCATTTTGCAGTTTCCTCTGACGTTGCAGGGACAAACTGTAACTGAGAGAGGAAAGGGAAACATAAACAGCTCACATATTTAGGCTCCATAATGAAATACATTAATGTCATTTAGATAAACCATTAAAATATACATTATTTACTTTTACAAATAAACTTGTGCATTACAGAGTACAATACAGTATACTGTACATTAAGTTTTATACATCTATTAAGAAAGTCACATAGTATGTGGTAAGATTCAATACAAGCAACTTAAAAATGTAATCAAATGGCAAAACCGCAAAAGGTAAAACCATAGAAGAGTACTGCAGCCTCAAAGAGATGACTAAATTAGTATTTTCTTTCTCTACTCTGATATAATCTGCCCTATGTGTGCAGTTCTTTGTCACATTGTATTCTTGTGCAGGCTATAATGGGCAGCATTCAGTCTTAAGAGAACAGTATAATCACCAGCCTGGAAAAATCATTTGTAAAGCTCCACTGCATCATTAATAAACAAGAACATTGCTAGGACAAGCTGGCACACAGGAGATGATCTGTATTGATTATTCCTTCGCTCTGGTCCCATAACCTCTGTGTGCCTGCTTTTAGCTTATCAGCAGGGGTGTCAGCATTACCTGGCAGGTTTATGAAGGTGCTCCTGGGAGGAGAGCTGCTGTCAGAGATGGTGAAGGGCACAGTGTAGACCTCTGGGGCCAAGTATGGGATGTTTAAGGACAGGTTGGTGTGAGTATCTGCAAAGAAAATATTTAGTTTTTAAGGGAATATCTTTTTTCTACTCACCAGTTCATTTTACTCATGAGTTTATTACCCCGCTCCCTGAAGGGGAGGCAAGGGGTAGTGTTTTTGGTTTGGTTTGGTTTGTTTGTTAACACTCTAGCAGCTAAACTATTGGTTGATTCATATCAAATTGGGCTTGTAGATTACTAGTGACCCAGAATATATGTCAATATATTTTGGGAAAAGTAGGTAAAAGTTACATTTTTTATGAATTTTATAAATCTTTTTCTTCCCATTTACTTATAATGGGCGAAATTTCAAATGTCTATAAAAACATCAATTTTGTTTCAATTTACTTCAAACTTGGCACATATAGAGAGACAGTTCATATACTGACATCACCACATGGATAGACATGACATCAGCTGGATCGAGGCCAAAATAAACTACAATACATGTGAGGGGCAGGGTTTGTTGTGCCTGGCACCACTTGTTGCAATTGTTTTCTTTAACCTTTGTTACCTCCTTTAATTCATTCTTAACCCATAAAAACCCAGTGCTATTTTTGTGGCAGTTCCAAAATGTATTTTTCTCTATTTTTAATGTTTCTTAACTAATTTATCAGCATTTATTCTACTATTATGCTCTGTATTTTACATTTTTAAGTATAAATCAGGTATTTTCCTACATTTAATTTACTGATCATGTAGACATTCATAAAAGCTCATTTTGAAATTGAGCGCTATTATATCAGAAACAGAGAAAACTGCTGAAAATGTGACTTTTTTTTGTAAAATCTATCATTAACTGAACATAAACTAAGTGTCTCCATTCAATATCATTGATCTAACTCTATGGGTTTTACTGGTGAATCAATGTTGTAGATGACGGTGTTTCCACGTTCACTACGGAGCCTCTGAACGTCCAAATGGGTCGTATCTGATGACCATGAAAAGACGACAAACTGCATTTTACAACAATTATTTACATGTATCGATAGGATTAGTGGAGCAGAAGTTATTAAACATTTAGATCATTAGATGATTTGGGTCGTTGGTGAATGTTCGGGTCTTTATGGGATGAATTGATTTTTTAAAATATTTGACAAAATCCAGATTAAGTCTGTTAAAATGTGTGCTAGATGCTTCCTTAAATATAGAAAAAAAACATCACATCAACTGGTGACAATATTTTCATAATGTTATGAAAGAAACTGAACTGTAGATTCCACATTCCTGTAAATGAGCTAAATTAAGCTAAATACTTTGTTCCTCTGTAAACGTCACATAAAATTCTGGAAGTCAAGTTTGCTTATCTACTGTTGGATAAAAAGTGAGGTAAAGAAAATAGACGTGCATAGAATTACATCACTATAAAACACAGAGAATAAGAAAGGCTGATGGAGCACTCTGTGGAGTGGTCTGGACTGTGTGACTTGTTATCTTATCTACACAAATCAGGTTAAAATATATGCAACAGCCACATGACGTAAATGTCCGGTTCTGCAAAGAACAACATTATATCAAACTGTTTGAACTCTTATGTGAGGGTCTTAAATACCACTTTTACACCTCACAATTATTCCCTTTCATGTTCCCTGTTGTTGCGCATCATGTCCATGTACATGATGACAACTTTTTTTTTTTTTGTATTAGAATAGAATAGAATAGAATATAATAGATGTTTATTGTCGCAGGAACAATGAAAATCTGTTTAGCAGCACTGTTCTGTTTAGCAGCAAAATCACTTAGTGCCTAAAAGAAACATGTATAAAAATATCACACAAAATACTGAAAAATGTGCAAATCTACATGATAAAACATTAAATGTACATATACTACTAAAGTATTACTAAAAAACTACTGAAATATACAAAAAGCTAACTCTATATAACAAATGAGAAATATAGGCAGTAAAGGATATATACAAGCTGAGATTAAGCAAAAATAGGTGCATGTGTTGTGACCTTTGCTCTAAGGTAGGGTGAGTATTGCATTAAATTGTATAAAAAACTGAGCTTGAGTCTATTTGTTTTTGTTTTTAGTGTCCTGAATCTCCTTCTGGAGGGGATCGGGGAGAAAAGGGGGTGTCCAGGGTGTGAGGGGTCTTTGATTATTTTGCTGGCTTATTGTATTGTATTGGTTTAGTTCTGAATTTCCATTTTATCCATTTGGACAGTACATGGCCAGATTAAAGACTAGCTATTAATACTTTTAGTAATTTACAATTCAGCTTATCTCCGTGATGTTTTACAGACAGACTCTAACACCACATTTCTCCAATTATGTGATTTATAACATTAAGCCTGGAGGTGAGTGGAATAAAAGTGTCCTCATTCACCTAAGTTCTCCTTTGAAAAGAACTGCCCGTTACATCAACGTGATGCATTTGAGAAAGGAAGTGAAAGAGTTGAGATGACTGTCTATGACACATCCAAGATCACATGAGGTCCTTTAATAGGGAGTAGTGTTATATACTGCCACATATACTCATCATCGACACGGCCATTATTGCCTGCAACCAGGTGCAGAGCATGATGGGATATTCCTTTTTTAGCCTCCATTAGCACAGAATCCCACTGGTGACGCCAAAGAAATTACACAGAAGATATAATTACAGGAGGCTTCAATCAATACAAACAGGAACAGGGGAGTGAAAAAAGAAGATAAAAAATAAACCTGAGAAGGAAGTGGTTGAGCTGTGGGAATGACTTTAATGACAGACGTCATTGCACCAAATTGTTTGCAATATATTATGTTTAGCTATTTATATTTGCAAAAAAGGATAATTATGCTGCATTATTCAATTCAGTTCAATTCAATTCAGTTCAGTTCAGTACACTTTATTTATCCCCAAGGGGCAATTTAAAAAGGGCATGAAAGTAGTTTAAAAAAAGACATTAAAAAGAGACAGTACAGGGTCGCCACACACAAGAAAACACACATAAGTAAAGTGCTTGGTGGATGCAAAAGTGCAAGTGCAGGGCAGTTATAAAGTGCTAGTATGGGGCAGTTGTTAAGTGCTAAGTGATTTGGGTACAGAGTTGAGGAGCTGGACTGCCCTGAAGATAAAAGTGGCTTTCCTCCGCTGTGTCCTGCAACCCGGACAGCGGAGCCTGCGTCCAGAGGGGAGCCCCTGAAATTTGTCAGATAAAATGTGAGTGGGGTCTTGTAAAATCATGTGGGCTGATTTCAGAGTCTGTTGGTCACATGAAGTGGTGAGACTACGAATAGGCTGCTCAGTGATCTTTGAGCAGGTTTTAACTACGTTTAACAGACAATTTCTGTTTTGCAGAGTAATGGAGTGAAACCAGTCCTCCAATCCTTCATATACCTCAAGAAATTTTGCAGAAAGAAGTTAGAGCTACACAGCTTTTAAACCTTCAAGCCCAGAGTGCTCACTTTTGATTAACATAAACCTAGTGCTGATCTTTTTGGTCACAATAATCCTGATGAATCCCCCTGATCTAAATGGATCTTGGTTGTAATTAAGTCATAGTGCTTGGGTCCAGTTTTCTAACTAAGAGCCAGTTCTTAACCTGTCATAACTGGTCAGTTGTTCTGAACCAGCACTGGTTAAGGGTCTTAGAATCTGTAGATCACTTATTGTATTCAAGGACTGCCTACCACTGTTCTAATGTGTAGAAGTAAGAGTAGAATAAACACTGCAGTTGATTCTCTGTCTTTTGTGTATTTAAACATCTATGCCTCAATAACAATGTATGTGGCTCGATGATATCAACCTGACACCATCTACAGTCAGGGAAAAAATTATTAGACCATGAAAAGTTTTCAAAACCAATGGTTATGCAATCAAGTACTAACTCCTGTGTGTATCATGTGACTAAAACAGACACAAAAGAAAACATGGAATGCCTAAAAGCACTGTT
>JAPQRP010000019.1:34347061-34399997 GCA_037367295.1 Apogon hyalosoma | reverse complement strand
TCAGCCTATCACCAAACTCTGCAGGAGCCTAATAATGACCTTCAGGTGTGCTGGAAGAGGGAAACATCTAAAACATGCAGGATCGCGGCTCTCTAGGACCAGGGTTGCAGACCCCTGTTGTAGAAGATGACGAAGATGAGATGTTTCCATGTTCACTACGGAGCCTCTGAACATCTAAATGGGTCATATCTGATGACCATGAAAAGATGACAAACTGCATTTTATGCCAATTATTTCAACATATTGATAACATTAGAAGATCAATAGGTATCAAACATTTTAGATCAGTACTTGAGTTTAGTTGCCAGTGGATGTTTTGTGGATGATTTTCTTAAACACACATTGATTTTCTCCATTACAAAGAAAGAAAGAAAGAAAGAAAGAAAGAAAGCCCCAGAGAAAATATATCCCACAAGGAAAAAATTAAAATAATCTGGGGCTATCTAATTCGCACCCAAAAAAGAAAGTAATAAAGTAGCTGAAATATATGTTCACCAATAATAATATGAAATGTTAACATGCTACTGAGCCAAAATGTGCTGATAATTTTGCAATTTCATGGTTGCCAGTAACAGTCAGAGATGATTGACTATCCAATTTCAGGCGGTCTGTGCTGTGTGTGACAACATGTGAGTATACATTTGCCCCCTCTTGCCCTCCTTGTGTTAGCTGACCTTTATTCACACACTGCCGTGTATTTAGACAGACTTTTAATCTGCCACTCACACATGTCCTCTAGTGAAGCAGCCATGTTTCTGATCTGGCTGCCCCATCCACAAGGTCTTTGAACCCAGCCCTGTCACCACTCGCCTCCCACATCACCCCCTATTGCGCTGCCTTCACATAGCCATGGAAAAACCTGCACTACTCAGCCGTGACCTGCTCAAGAGCATTTTCCACCTCTGTGTTTGTGTGTGTGATGACTGTGGGAATGATCTGAGCAAGTGTGTGCTTAAAAATGAGCATTCAGTAACACTAGAGTTTGTAGCACATGTGGCTGCAACCCAATGTGTTGCTTGACTCACCCAAGGACACAGACCGCAGCATTATGACACACGTTATATGATGTTTGATTAAACAGTTTAAACAGCAGAATAAAAAGTACTGACTATTATTCTATCATTGGTTTGAACTTCCATGCCAATACTCTCGAGGCAGTTTCCACTGCTGAATTTCTAATCAGTAAACGTCCTCCTGTTGCTCAAAATAAAGCGTTTCTTCACAGATCATAATGTCTGCGCAATCTTTGAGAGTCACTGTGGTCTGACAGAAAAAGCAGCTACAGACTAGATCCCCATTATCACAGCATGATGGCTGTCCCACGTAACTCCCAACCCTCATAACGTTTTCCTCTTCTATTATGCCTTAGTGGGTGGAAGTGAGGGGATTTTCTATAACTGACTATCTTTAGTCTATTGTTCTTTTACAGCAGTGAATTCGCCAAAACAAGGGGAAATATTAAATGATTTCATGCTGGACTTGTGACTGATGCTCACTTAACCTGAACAGCCAGAGACATTTTCAAAGGAGTGATATTTTGCTTTTTTTAAATGGAATTATGCATTTTAAAACATTTCCCTGTGGTCTACATAAACTATAAATGTTATGCTTGGGTTGGAATTCTTCATTAATTAAACTCCACAGGAACATCTTCAACCCTATTTTTGGGTAATGACAGGAGAAAGGTTGTTTTGAGCGCTGGCCCTTTAAATGTAAATGAGCCACTTCATGCCCCACTCCCTCCAGGTTGTTGAATATGCTGCTCTGTCCCGTTCAGCCACTTGTGTTCGTTAATACAAACAACAACTGAACATTTTAGGTAATCTGCTTGAAGTTTGGACATATTTTCAGTATGGACTATAACCGCTGCTGCTGATAAACAATTATGTTGTACTCGGAGCAATGTTCGTCAAAAATATTGACCTTATATGTGCAAATGTTGTGACGTAACTAGTTATAGATGTAACAAATTATGAAGGAATTGAAACAGGTTGTAGAAATCCACTCAATTTTTGCCAAAATGAATATAAAGATCACTTTGCAGCACCTGGAGGGTTCAATTTCAAACTTTTTGAACTATTAAGGACCCAAATACACAAATAAATGAACCAAAGACTAATAAAAGTTGGTTTAGCAAAATATGACCCCTTTAAGTACAAGTAAATCTTTTTTTTTTTTTTTTTGTTTATTATTATAAATTCATTAACATGTCTAAACAAAGTAAAAACTGTGTGATGCCATGAATCAGTTATTGTTAGTGTGGTGTTCACCTTTTGAATGTTGTAGTAAATATGAAGAAAAAAGCAGATTCTTGGAAATGACTAAAACTGGTGTTTTTTTTCCCCTACTGTCAACACTGGAAAAACAAATTATAGCCGACATGAATACACTGTGACATCAGCTCCTGTTCTTCAAGAAACAACAAACTTCTTGAGACAAAAACAGGATGTGCTGCTCAGTACTAAGAATATTTTTGGGTGGAGAAAATCTCTAAATATGTTCCCTTAAGTAAACTAATGGCACTGAAATAAAGAACCTGAACACATCTTGGAGCATTATCTGTGACGATGTTTTATGTTTGAACATTTTAGTAGCACAAGAATCATTCTGTGCCGATGATGTAGATTTGTCTATAAATACAGGAGTGGAAAATACTCTCTAAAGAAGGTTTGATCTGATTAGGACACTGTCCACTTAGAGTACAAAGAGCTGAATAAAACTCCTCAAATAACATGCTGCCATCTCTATAAGCCTGAGATTAGAGGGCATATCTAGTTCCCGGCCAGGAAAATTAGATCATTGACCTGCAGAGCGGATTCATGGTCTGCAGTCCAACAGCCACTTATTATGGGCTGTGATTTTTGGTCTGCCTTTTTTCCCCAAAGATATTGTTTATAATGTCCCATTCAAGCTGGTGCATTAAAGGTGTGTGTGGCTGTAAGTGTATGGGACAAACATGTGCCCTCGTACCTCATGTTGGGAGAAGACTGGTGGGTTGTTGTTCTCATCCTGCACCGTCACAACCACAGTGCACGAACTGTTTAAACCTGCCAGGGACATGATCACAGCTTCTGTTAGTGACTCAGGGTCAGCCCATCACACAAATAAAGTATGCTGAGGGAACAGCAAGTACCTCATATTTCCTCCTTCACACCCTGATCCATGAGTCACACAGGCCACATCATCTGTCATCCCAGAGACAAACATACATACATCCTCTAGATGCTATACAGCCAACAAACTGTTGACGCACTAGTTCACAAATTTAATATATGTGT
Organism: Apogon hyalosoma; assembly: GCA_037367295.1. Classification (NCBI taxonomy): domain Eukaryota; kingdom Metazoa; phylum Chordata; class Actinopteri; order Kurtiformes; family Apogonidae; genus Apogon; species Apogon hyalosoma. The sequence continues at coordinate 34,396,719 of JAPQRP010000019.1, read as the reverse complement.
GATGATGTTTTGTGTATGTATAGTTACCGCTGTTCTCTGGCAAAGAAACAGCTATATAACTTCTCAGAACTGCTTCATTTTACTTTTTTTTCTTCATCTTTGTTCAGTTTTGACTGGAATCTACAATGCTGTTGAAGACAACTTGTCACTGACAATACGAAATGTTTGGCTCTGCAGCTGTGATACGCACAATACATTTAAAAGTAGTGACGGCATAAAAACTGAAAGCCAGAATTTTATATATAAATTTGCAGTGAATAATCTAAAGGGAAAGCAACAACTAATATTAGTCTACTATAGTAATTCATAACCACACTGTGATATACACAGTACTGTCCAAAAGTCTTAGATCACCTTTAGTCGTGTTGTTTTTGCAGGGTTAAAATGAGCATACATATTAATTTCTCATTCTCTTTTCTTAACATACAACAAGAAAATATAGGAAATATTTGCACAGCCTTAAAACACACAAAAAAACTGAACAAAAGGTTAAAGTGACTATTTAGTGTGACCCCTGACCCCACGACAAGAAGCAGCATAAACAGTTCGAAACATCTGAATGAAACCTGGTATAAAACATCTGAAAATTAATGCAATAAATCTTGTATTGTCTGAACAAAATGGTTAAAGACATGTTAAGTACAAAGGGAAGTCATATTAAATACTACCACTTTGGTTAATAGAAGCTGTGTTTTAACTAAAACTTTTGTTTTTACCGCTGTATGTACTTCACACATATCCAGATTGGATCTTAATACACAGACTGAGAAATGCATATGTGGTCATTAGAATTTTACTAAACTAACAAATATAATGTTGGCCTTTGATTTTTGCACAGGACTATATGTAGTTATATAAAGTTCAACATCAGTTCCTGGTATGTCCTATAGTAGCAGGTTTTGCACATACTTGTATGCTTGCCCATACAGTTAGAGTCAGTTTTGTGCTGGGAACTGGTCATTTGCTTACTTTTACTAACACTTCTAACCAAGGTTATAATCATTAACGAAAACTAACAAAATGACGAAAACTAGAATTGAAAAAAACATTTTTGTTAACTGAAATAAATAAAAACTGTAATTAAAAGAAAAAAATCTGACTAACTAAAACTGTATTGTGTGCTTACAAAACTAACTAAAATGTATAAAAAACATGAATAAAATTCCCTTCGTTTGCATCTTTGTCAATGTCGCATTGATATGAAATCGATTTATTTTGCTTGAGCAATTTTAGCTGGCGGCACCATACGGCACTTCACAGTCCGTCACTTCTCGTCACTTGTCGTTTAGACTCGGCTTCTTATCCCCACTCTTCCTAGCAGCATGGAGACTAAAGCTGGGAGAAAGCAGCAGAGTCCTGTACGGGATTTCTTTGAATATGACGGCGAGGAAGATTAAAGATATGAAAAAACTAAACTAATACTAAAACTAAACTAAAACTAAACATTTAGGAAAAAAATGAAAACTAATAAAAACTAGCAAACCTGCTCTAAAAACTAATTAAAACTAACTGAATTAGAGAAAAAAAAGTCAAACAAAATAAAACTAAACTATAATGAAAAATCCCAAACTATTAGAACCTTGGTTCCTTCAGGGCTACTGTAGAAACATGTAGCCTCTGCAGAAGAATACCCTAATCATCTGTGGACATACAAAGCTCATTATACGATAATAAAAACACAATGACTCTTATTTTCCATTGATTATTCACTACTGAAAACATTATGATGAATCATCACTAATAAGTAGATAACTCTTGGAAACGGTAATGATAGTGTCACCATGTTCAGAAAACTGAGTCTGAATGGCGTGTCAATGTGCAGTGATTACAAAACAAATTTATTTACAAAATAAGTTTCATAAATTCTTATTTGTTAATAATCTAATTTTAAAAATGATGAATCATTTCACATTTTAATATTAATGTTATGTTGATTCAGTCAGTGTGTAGTTGTTTCTTCCTAAGATGGTAACAACTCCAACTGTGGTTTGCAACAATGAGATTTCCTACTTCCTTTTTATATCCATGAGTCCCCTTTTGTCCTAAAAACTGCAATATTTTTGTTGGTACATAAGCACAAAAGTTCAATGTGTTTTACTTCTTACAAATCAATAAAAAATAAAATCCCATGAAAATCAACATTGGCCTTCCCATAATCTGTTGAAATAAAATTACCTCTTTAAACAATATCCGATTCCTGTTGTACTTCAAAGACATGAAATACCAGTACATAAAATCAAAGAATCAGGTTAAAAAAGCATTAATGCATTTTTAAATACTTTATGTATAAAACTGAAAATGATGCTGTAAAGAAGCACAGGTCACCTTTAGCATCCTCTGCTGTGATGGTGAGGGTGTACTGGGGCGCTGTGCCCTCCATACTGTCGGCTTGGACGGAGATGACCCCTGAGTCTCGGTCTACTCTGAAGAGGGCACGAGGACTCTCTGGAATTTGTCCCACTAAACGGTAGAAGATCCGCACGTTGTCTGTTTTGGGATCATCATTATCAGCTGCCTGCACAGTGAGGATTTCAGTCCCTGAGGAAAGATAAACAAGCAGAGCAAATGTAAACCTCTTGAAAGAAAAGCGCCTCCAACTCAATTACAGATCTATTTATTATTTTTCCTCTAGTAAATTTTGAGGTTTTTATGCTTCAAATCAACTTTTGTTTCGGTAATAGAACAGACCTAGTATAAACATATTTTTCTCTACAGTTAGTTTTAAGTTACAGTCACATACATCAGTGAATGAGTAGGAGGGAAGAGAGATACACAAAGGCTTTCTCATTTAATCCCCTCTCACAATGATTCCATTTAGATTACCATATTGTCCTGACTAATTCATTTCCGAGAATCAGCGGTTTTAAAGCATCAACAAAGAAGCTTTTATGCCAGTGCCTGATCTGTCACAACACACCATGTGCTTTTTATGAGCACTGCAAGTAGTGAGGGTGCTTTCCCGTGTCCTGGAAAAAATCCCAATCTGCTTTCACAAAAGGTACGTGGCAGCCTTTTTCATCACTGCAGCGTCGCTTCCAGACAGTGTCTCCTCCACATTATTACTGCTGTTGTGGAAAAATATTCCCATTACATTGCAAATGTGGCAAAGGTTTGTTTTAGGCTGATCTTTACTCTCCCAAAAGAACAAAAACACTATTGAAGCAGAAACCAACAAGTACAGTTTTTAACTGCAGACACTGAAACAATGTTTTCATTTGCTATAATTACATATTTCCTGGTGAATGACTGAGGCATTCTTACATTAGATGGGTATGAACAATGTCTACTTTTTGTTAGTAAAACTTTTTATACTTCAAGGTATAACCCTACAATCCAAAAAAGTGAAAAGTGTAAAAACGGTGTATAAAGATAGCTGCCAGTTACCTCGGGCAGCGAGTTCTTTGACCACAGTATGATACTGCGCTTGAGGAAAGGTAGGCCTGTTATCATTGGCATCGCCCACCATCACCCTCAGTTCTACAGGCTTGGCAATCTCTCTGCCATCAGGACGCTCCACCACAATGCTGATCTGGAACTGACAGCACAGGCAAGAAGAGATGCACACGTCGATGGAGAGCATTAATAATTATACACTTTATCGAGTTGGTTACAAAATGCTGTCCAGTAAACCGGAATATATTTAAAACTCAAAAGAATATGATAAAATAAAGAATAACAACATATTAAAGCACAGCAAATGTGAAACGACTACAATCTCATTTTATAAAAAGTGTTCAACCCTGATCTCTAAGTCCTTTTCTGAGCTGACGAGCCCTGAATACAAAGGCTTTGTCACCTCTGTGGCTCAGTCTCAACCTTGGAACGACGGCAATGCATGTGGAGGAGTGAGACACGACATAGGTCTGAGACATAACCTGGCTAGTCGTGCCTCACAGGGCTTTGTAAGGAATGAATACTAACTTAAAATCGAATCTAAAAGCAATAGGCAGCCATTCTGGGGAGAAAAAAAAAAAAAAATCATCATTAAGTGACTCATTGTTCACCGCTGTTTTGAAGAAATGGTAAATATATATCTCCACTCAGAACAGAAACAGTTTACATGTTCTGGTGTTTGAAAGTGTTAAAAAGTGTTTCTCTGCTGTCACGCTTCAGTTTGAGGATCTCTCTACTTGAAGAAATCTTAGAAGGAAAATGAGAATAAACTGACCTATCAAGAAATATAAGAATGATTTCTTACTCATCAGATTTCTGACTGCATTAAGTGTCTTCAAATACATATATCTACAACATTGCTACCCAAAAGAAACTAGGTGAAGGAAAATACCCAACGATAAAAACTTACTTGAGCCTCTGTGTCAGGATGCGCTGTTCACTCAGCTCAAGAGTAAAATGCTAACATATTAAATAAATTCATAATCTTACCCCATAATAGTGAATAAGCCTCACCTTATAACCCAAGTCATATTACAATAATTATTTTTGCTCAAGAGAATCTAAGTTTAAGGAACAGAGGTGCACTGTTCTAGTTCAGCCTCATTCCATAATTACCTGTGGATACTTTAAAAATAGACCTTTTCTTTGTGGCTTGGTTCAGCATTATATGCAGGATTCCTTTAATTAAAAGATCATTAACCCATAAAGACCCAAATATCCACCAGAGACCAACATAATTTACTGATGTAAAATGTTAAATAACTGTTGATCCACTAATCCTATCAATCCATGTAAATAATTGGTGTAAAATGCCGTTTGTCATCTTTTCATGGTCATCAGATATGCCCCATTTGGACGTTCAGAGGGTCTGTAGTTACCGTGGAAACACCATCATCTTCTACAACATTGATTCATCAGTAAAAACCCATGGAGTTGAATAAATGACAGTGGATGTAGACACTTGTTTTTATGTTCAGTTAAAAATATATTTTACTTAAAAAGTCAGGTTTTTTTCCGTTTTCTGTTTTTGATATAATAACCCTCAAGTATGATCTGAGCTTTATGGACATCTAGATGATCAGTAAATTAAATATATAAACATTACAAATTTTCACTTAAAATACAGAGCATTATATTAGAATAAATTGTGATAAATCACTATAAAGAAAAGCTAAAAATCAAGAAAAATTAATTTAGGAACTGCCACAAAAGTAGCACTGAGTCTTTATGGGTTAAGCTACAGATGATATTTGAAGAAGTTTACCTCTAAATAAAAACATGAGAAACTGTTTTTATCAAATTGTTACATTTTTTCCATCCTACACAGACGAAAATAGTTGAAAAGTGAAAGGTCGCTCCACATATGTGAGTTGTTATTGGCTTTAGTAGAAAAGATCCTCTGAGAACCAGATAATGAAACGCCTTTTTACATATGTATATGTATTATATTACAGTCGTGGAAAAAAATATTAGACCACCCTTGTTTTTTTTTCAATTTCTTGTTCATTTTAATGCCTGGTACAACTAAAGGTACATTTGTTTGGACAAATATAATAACAATAAAAATATCTCATAGTAGTTTAATTTCAGAGCTGATATCTATCCATTTTCCATGTTTTCTTGATAATAACCAAAATCACTTCAGTTCTTACATCAAGAGCTATGGCATTGTACTGACAAAAACAGGGTTTTTGACATTCCATGTTTTCTTTTGTGTCTGTTTTAGTCACATGATGCACACGGGAGTTAGTAGTTGATTGCGTAACCATTGTTTTTGATGATGTTTGATGATTTAATATTTTTTTCTGTGACTGTATATGAAACAATACAATATAACAGGGTGCTCACATTAAAAAAAAAAAAAAAAATTCTGTCAGTTAAGAAAAAAAAAAAAAAAGTACAGTGAAACTCCTGCAGCTGCAGTGTTTACTCTCAGCCTTACCTGGTCTTGTGTTTCTCTGTCTAAGGGGGCGTTGAGATAAATGACTCCTTCTCTGCTGATGGTGAAGAGCATCTCTGGAAACTCCCCCTCGAGGCTGTACTCTGCCTGACTGCCACTCCACTTGACCTAAATAAACATGCAAAAATAACAAAAAATTAAAGTGATTAAACTAGAACAATGTTGACATCTGCTTGGTCTATGCTTTAACATTAAATGAAAAGTGGTTGAGGTCCACACGGAAAAATGAACATGTGTAATGAGAGTGGTTCAACTGGGCCTGCATGATGCATAACTACAAAGCACAGCTACCGTTTGTTTACACGATAAGAAGCCAACCAAATGCACTGACAATGATGTGGAACAGAGAGCACAGCCAAAACTAACTATGCAGGCTGAAGGGGATTTTCCACTCTGCTATACAGCCCTTGACAGAAGCCTGTGCAGTGGGGCTTAAAGGACCCTCATAGCCATCAAACAGCACCCAACAAGGAGAGGAGGCTGGTCACAGCTCAGACAGTGATCACCCAGGGCATGTGTATCTCCTCAACTCACTGTCACACACTCCTTCCTTGTTTTGGAGATGGCCGACCGAACACTAGGCTTTTGTATAAACAAAGCCACTTCACACAGCTGGCTGTCTTTTAGTATTACAGTGCGTCTCCTGGTCTCAGAACTTTAAAGAGACATGTTTAGAGTCTTGATTAATGACAGAAGACGTCTATTACAAAGTGCTACACAACACATCTATGAAGTCATGTATTTTGACTTTGCAGAGCACATCCTGTCTCCCTAATAATTTGTCTGAGCTGGGTCAAAACCATCTTGTGCTTGTGCTTTTCTAAACAATGTTATGGAAAGCAATCAATACTGAAATACACAAACAGTGCGATGCCCAGTTCTGTTAATCAGAAAGTATCCCACTACAGTGTTACGTGTAGAACAGACGGCTGCTGCACCGATGTTGATTGACAGAAAATAATACGTATTTTGATCATTTATTGACTTTTTAGTTTATCTTCATCTTTTAGTTATCTCATACTGCACAAACCATTTAAATCAGTCACCCTGGGCTCTGAAATTAATTGAGAAAATAATCTGTTAGTTATTTTAGGATGAAAGAGCACATTAATGCCCTAAAACATGGGCGCTATAAGGTGACTCAAACAGGTGTATGATGAGTAATATAGACAGAGACAAAGGGTGAGATGTTCTCTCTGTTGCATCAGCATGGGGGTCACTTGTGATGACGTCTGTTACCTGAGCAGAAGGATGATACAAATATAATTCGTCATATTGAACAGTGACCGTGACAATGTGTCAAAGGTCTAGAAGGGCTCAAACAAAAGCCGCGACAAAATAATCACATTTCATTTTACTGTGAAATCCAACTAATCAGCACAGTTAAGGGCCTTGAGTCATTTTTCCTCGTCTGTAGATTGCATTACAGAGTTCAAGTACTGACTGATTGCATTACATAATCAAAGTTTTAGGCAGGCAATCACAAACATCCAATAGATAATGGATTAAAATTAACCTCCTGAGGCCTAGTGACGCAAACGTACGGATAACAAATGCCTTGGTTTTATATTTTACACTGCAAATTTTTGAACCGATGGTAAAAAACGGTCAAATTGATCAGAACAGCGATCTTACTGTTATACTGCTTCTATGCTTCTTACTTTTACACATGAGCAAAATAAATTAAGATAAGCAGAAAACTGATTTTAGCATCTGTTATAATGCCATCACACCACAGGCGATGTCAGCAGAAGCAGTAAGTCAACATTTGCTACAGATGAGAGAACGTGGGCATGGCTGCTCGGTTTATTGGAGACAGTAGGGGAGGTGAGATCTATAGAGTGGGTCCTTCAACATGACTATCTCTGAATGTGTCATAACAGCGGTTAGTCCCACCACCCACTGAGCACAGCACTACATTCACACAGTCGTAGGCGAAATGAGGCTTCCCCAAACTAAACACACAATGCAATTCAGTGTGATTTAGATTCCGGTTGGGGACACTGTAACTGGATTTTGGAAGTGTCGTGCCTTCTCTTCTCACTCTATTAACACATTTTTCATTAGAATGAAAGCGGATGCTCAATGGGAATCTGTTTAGTTTTTCCACGCAGCGCTCTTTACCTATAGAATCACAGGTGCTTCATTTAGACTATGAACATCCAGCATCATTCTACACTCAGCAAGCTGCGCAGAATATTACTATTAAGTACGAAATCACATGACATAGCGCTTTAATTGTAAATGTGTGATAGCCTTTGAAAATATGGCAAGAAAAAAATCTGCCTACACTTGTGAATCCACACATTTTTAGTGGGTGGAAGGGGCTGTTAGAACAGGAGAGATGAGAGGCTGAGGGCGAGTGTGGGCGAGGTGGGAGAAAACCAGAGGAGGGGGAGGTATTGTGATGTGCCTACTGGCCACAGCGACTCTCAGAACCTGCACAATGCAATTCATTTATTTCCAGAGACAGTCTTCATTTCTCTTTTTTGCTCAGTTCTCAGAAATGAACAAATAAAGCTTCTTTTTGCCACGCAGGCATACATTTGTGTAACCTCACCAGGGCTGCTAGTTCATTTTTCCCCATGTGTTGCAAAGCCTGCAAGGGCTTTTAAGTTATTTATAGACTTGTAGTTGATATGGCCAGTATGATAACATGCAAAAGGTTACAGAAAACTAGGGACAATCAGAGATTCATTTAAATATGCAACTGCTTTCCAGTTTTCCATCCAGAGGAAAAACTCTTAACATTTATATATTTATATTACAATAAATAATCAAGACGTAATCTGTGAATTTCCATCAAACCTTTTACGATTGAAAGTCTGTTAGAAGGGTAATGAATGGGTGCTCAGGTCAAACTAGAATACAGCCTTTTAATGGATATTTATAGGTTAATAAGTGATGAGTAGGTGTCTCAGTGACGTAAAAGCATGATTTCCATCTTCATACCTGTAAATGTCACTGTAAATGTAACTCGTGTTGGTTTCCTGTTCTTGGCTGTTCCATCTTTTGACATTTTAATTTCAACAAGCTTCATTTGAATAAAGGAACAAGACTGGTGATATATTTTGTTCTGTTTTTAAAGATAATTTCAGCAGTGGTTCAGAACCTACAGATATTTACTTTACAGCAAAATAAACCAAACACTATACTCACAATTGGGAAATGTACCAGAGCTCAAAATAATACATTAAAAAATAAACATATCTTTGCTATTTGTAATTAAAAATGTGTTTGCTAATTTAATAGAGTTCTATTGATATGATACTGCATCTCCTTTACTGCTGAAGCAGGTGTCAAGATTTTGCACATACATAACAAAGCTCTGATAGGCTCCAGCACCACAGCAACCCTCTTGAGGATAAAGCAGCTCAGAGGATGAATGAATGCAATACTTAAATAAACTCACACAAAAAATCTAAATAAAAATGCAAATTAGTGTCTACTGTCATTTTGTGTTTGGAGATAATGTGTTATGACATGACTGTAGTCTATCTGATTAAAGAGGCATTAGCACTCTGCTTGAAAAAAAATACACATTGGACTGACTTGTACAATATCATTAAAATAGCATATTCTCTGCAAAATCCATGTTAAGGTAGACTTTGCCTCTAAGCTGTTGCCTTCACATAATACCCATTTGATTGGTAGTAGTGGTAAGTGGGTGGGTGGAAGGGAGAGTGATTATGAGAGTTGGAGTGACTCAGTCAGGAGCTAGCCTGAAAGGATCCATGGCATTTGTGCAGCATCAATAATTCAACATTTGGTCACTTAGGAGGACCCAAGAGGTTCTAAAAACAGCAACCAGCAATACGATGCCACTTTACTCAGTCTAGCCTATTGACAGTTTGTTTTTTGTAATATGATATAAGAGTTGGAACTGAGTTAACAGTAAAGTCGCTAAAGGCACTTACTTCAAGGTGTTTAGATGACTTAAGCTAAAAATCAAATGTGTTTAACTGGGTTCAGTGTAGACTAACGGACACATCCTTCACAGTCAAGTGATGATGAATATACAGTGTTATGATCTTGGATATCTTGCCTCACCTGTGAGATGGGGATGGGATAAGGACCAGGCAGGTTCTCCTGTAGTCGTACAGGATCTGGAGAGGCCCAGGTGTTTCCAGTCACCTCAACGGTAACAATGCCAGTGGTGAAGAAAGCGTTTGCTCTCCCAGCCATGTCTTTAACCATCACAGAGAGCTTATAACGCCCACACATCTCAGGGTCCAGAGCAGAGGCTCCTGGTCATTAAGAATGGAATGTAAAATCATATTTTCATTTCACAACCAACTTCTCTAAAAATATCGAGTAGAACTACACAATTTAATCTAACTGAAAGGTCAGTGTGCACAATTACTACTTCCAAGGCTGCGATTTAAATGTCCAGTGAGTGTATGGCAATAGCTTGGACTCATCATCACTCCAGAGAGGTGTGTACTGTGTAAAACATGTAAAAATGAAAGCTGCTACATTTTTTCAGTACCAGTAAAAAAACCCTCACATTCTAAAATGATAAGTATTCTATACATATACCTTGGCAACCTTCTATATATTAGTGGTGACAAGTGAATAAATTTTTTAAAAAAAATCATAATCTTAACATGAACATATAGGATAAACACAAAATACTGGCTGATTGACAACAAATAATAAAATTAATTTGACTTATACATGACATGCCTTCATGCTCATCTTAAAAAAACAAACAAACAAACAAACAAACAAAAAAAAACAAAACAGGATAATAAATAAATAAAAATAACAACAAATTTCCAATCAGATGGAGCCCCATCTACCCATCAGCTCAGATTAACTGGTGTCAATGTGGTGGTTTGAATTCAGTCATATTGTCATGAATATGGAGCAGTGTTATATGTTATTGTGCACTGCTGCCTGTGCGAATGTTTGGCTATCCTCTCCTTCTGACTATAGGTCCCATGGCTGGAGGTGTGAAGTCCAGGTCTTGGTGGAGCTCCTGCCTGAATGCTGCACATCAGTCCCCTTTCATTTAATATATTCTTGTACATAATATTTATAAATCCTATGTATTCATTATTTATCAGAATGACTGTACACACAACACCTATTGGTCTGTCTGTCCTTCCTAGAGGAGGAATCCCTGCTCTGTGGCTCTTCCTGAGGTTTCTGTCATTTCTAACAAGGTTTCATTGGAGGGAATTTTTTATTCATTCAAAACAAGAGTCTTAGGATGGAGAATGTTGTAAATTGTATACTGCATTATGTATACTGAATTGAATTGAATTGAACTGCACATTCTTCATCATATACTGCAGACCTTGTATGTAATGTTGAGATTCAGAATGAGACAGTGTATGAATAGTATGTGCTTGCTGTTGTGTATAAAAGAAGATGCAAATGAAAATAACACATTTAAAGACATATAAGAAGGGGAGCTGTTCATGCCACGTGAAGACTAAATATTTATAATATAACAGAAATGAATAACACATGTAAACTGGAGTAGAGGTAATCAAAACCATTACAGCTGGCTCACAGGCAATAATGAAAATCAAGGAGGTCATTTTTGATTTTCACAGCTTCTGCTGTGGAAATCAGCAGCAGTGTGAGACCAGCGAGCGTGAAAGTCATGCAGCTCCTGCCAAGCTGTAACAAAGGCCAATACTAAGGTTCCAGAAATAGCATCAGCATACAGGACTTCCTGCATGTACCACATCCACTATTGAGAACTCCTCTTCATACATTTAAAACAAGCTGTTTTCTTGTCAGTAATGTATGTATTATTAGAATGCAGCCTTTACTATCCATCAAAATGATCATTATCATTTTTCTTACTAAACAAAAATTAACTTGTCAGTGCTCACTGTTGACAAATCTGTACTCTTTCCAATATGTTCTTGTGTCATCAAAATAAAAACATCAAAATGAAAAGGACAGACCTTAGAAGTTGAATGTTAACCTGAGCAGCAGCACATTTTGTATTCTTTTGTCTAAAAAACACACACTGACCTTGTATTCTGCTCCCATAGGTAAACTTAGACTAGAATACTTCCCTTTAGGGGGACAGCAGTATCACATTTAGGACTGACCTTCCTCAGTGAGGGAAACCTCTCCGGTGATGGAGTTGATGGAGAACATTTGACTGGAGGGAATCCTGGGCGTCTGCTCCATCAGGCTGAATCTCAGCTCAGCATGGGGAGTGTTACGGTCATCACGATCCAGCGCCTCCACCTGCATAAATGGGATGCCTGCAAGACACCGGTGGCAGAGAGTCAAAAATGAGACTTAGGAAAGTGTTCTGGCATATTTCAAGCTCCAAAACCTTGGAGGAGTCAGAGCAAAGGATGCAGTGAAATACAGAAGAATGCAAAAACTTGCACATGGTGAACATTTTATTACTGATATGTAGCAATGAAAAGATGATGGATATGCATCTTCAAGTTTGCTGAATTTTCAAAAACAAAAATAAATCATGTATTAATATGCAGCTCCTGTCTACAGTTTTAATTACAAGGCTTTTATTCATATATTTCCTGGAAGAACAGAGGATTCATTAATTCATAAAAAAGACCCTGTGTCTGGCATCTAATGAGGGTCCCTGTGAGACTTTGTAAAATGGAACTAATCCATTTAACCACTTCCCTGGTTTTCTATGAGGTTAAGGCTACAGTGACATTTCAAGAGCTGTTTCAGTTGCGTGATCCACTGTTGGTAAAAAAAGAAAATAAAACTGTCATGACACGGTTTATTGGAAAATGCAGAAAAACGTGGCTCAGACTAAACAAGGTTGTGCTGCATCAGAGCCAGAGATTCTTTTACCTTTGAGAAGCCCGAGCTGCACACTGCCTCTCATGCTTTCCTCTATAAAAGTAGGCACATTGTCATTCTTGTCGATGACACACACTTCAACAGTGAAGCTCAGGCGTTGCACCGATGTTCTGAAGGACACCTGGAGATATACATGCACACAAATATGCACAAATATACACGTGCTATATGTAAGGTTCTTCGATATACATATACAAAATTACCATAAATCGTTTTCAGTTAACTAATGAATCACAATAAATGATTAAATATAAGCAAATTAACTTGATTTTAAAAAGTAAACATGTATTATCTATGTTAACATATTTTCTATTTGTAGTCTATTCATTTTACTTTGTGCTTTTGCTGCATTACCTTTACCTTTAACCCATAAAGACCAAATACTATTTTTGTTGCAGTTCCCATATGATTTTTTCCCTCTAAATGTATCCTTTCTGAATTGATTTATCATCATTTATTGAAATATTATCCTCTGTGTTTTGCATTGCTTCAATGACAATCATGTATTTTGTTATATTTAATTTACTGATTATGTAGATGTTAATAAAAGCTCAGATTAAAGTTGAGGGTTATTATATCAGAAACAGAGGAAACTGAAGAAAAAGTTACTTTTTCAGCAAAATCTATCATTAACTGAACAGAAAACAAGTGTCTCCATCCACTGTCACTAATCCAACTCCATGGGTTTTACTGGTGAATCAATGTTGTAGAAAATGACGGTGTTTCAATGTTCACTACGGAGCTTCTGAACGTGCAAATGGGTCATATCTGATGGCCATGAAAAGATGACAAACTGCATTTTACACCGATTATTTAGATTTATTGATAGGATTACTGGATCAACAGGTATTAAACAGTTTGGGTCAGTAGAAGACTTTGGATGCCGGGGGATATTTGGGTCTTTATGGGTTAAGACAGGAGGCAAGACCACTATACGTAAGCAAGGACAAATATGTTGAAAATGATCTAATATTAATATGACACTAAAATACCGAATGAGATTTCATATGATATAAGATGATACCTGCAAAGAATATGATGGTTGCTTTTCTCTGTCCAGTGGTTTTAAAGCATACAGAAACTGGGCGTCCACTCCGAATATCCCCTCCTCATCACCTGTTACCACCAGGTCAGTGTAATTCACTGGCAGGCTGTGAAGCTGTATATTACAAATATTAAATATTAGTACATACTCCTGCTTAACACTGAGTTTTAATGTGTATATAAGCAGACATTTGAGATATAATACATAAAGTGTGTTGAAAATACAAAGTAAAATGAAGAGGGAATCAGTATGTTTGGTATGTTTGCCTTAGTGACACTTAAACTCTTGTTTTTGTGTTTCTTCTGGCAAAGTCACATGTTCAGTTAAAATAAAACTCTATTACTCTGTTTGGTGAAATGTTGACTAGGCCCCTGCACCATCCTACAGCTTATCTCCACTTGTCCCACATGCCTTTTTCTTCTTCTTAACCTGCATCCTGCCATTTAACCTGGCTCAACATTGCTAGAATAGTTTTGACAGCGTTGAAACACTTTGGGGTGGATAAGTGGACTCAGGTCATAAGAACCTAAAAGGGTGTCTGACGAGCAAAAATATCTCACCATGATCCAAACACATACATTTAGAGGCAATGGAGTGTTGGAGCTTTTCATTCATGAAAGTTAAAAGGATGATTATAGATAGTCTTACTTCTTACACCAGGCCAACAAGTGAAATTTGCAATGCTCTGTAAGGCTTTCAAACTAGACATTAAATTAAAAGAGAGCTGACAAGTGTAGTCCATTTTAATGTACCTGCCATTATGAACAGCTTTTACCTTGAACAAATCTGGAACAACTAATATAGCCTTTCCATTTATGTGATAAAATGGGGTTATTATCAGACTCCTCCACTGTGGTAATTACCATACGATTTGATGGGTTAAAAGGACGTTGAGGCTGACACATGAATGCAAAAAAAAAAAGTTTTACACAAGATGTAATGACGTCACAATCTGAGTGATTTACGTTTCAAATATTGGGCTGTTGCTCAATCCAGATGATGTCTGAATGGCGCACATGAACAAAGCCCCCTGCTCGCAACGCAGCTGGACTGAAGCAGAGGCTGAGTCTGACGCCTGAAATCCATTGTGAACACTCCAATTATAGTCTGTTGATGACGGCAGCATGTTCATACATCTTCAGTCTCAAGTGCAGATGGGAAAGAAAATAAAGAGACTGATGCCATTCCGTCTTCCTATCCTGGCTGTGCAGCAATGATGCTCTTTTCACCACGTTCCTCACCACTAAATAGGAATCCTACACGACCAGGATGCTTAAAAACCCACCAGGACATGATCCTGTTAACCTCTCTGAGGAGAACAAAAGAATCTGTAGGACCTTTTGTCCCTCCATCCTCATTCCAATTATCTGTCCTCTCATCTCTCCTCAAATATAATGGCAAGAAGATACATTGAAACTATATGTCGTTTCATTTTACACAATTAAAATATAAAAGTACCTTGGCTAAATACCATGGGAAAATACCATTGTAGTTTTCAGGGACACCGATCTTTACATTCGCTCCAGAACATGGTGCAAATGTATCAAGTATCAGCAACTGCAAAAACAGATATTAAGTGCGTCTTAGCAATAATGTTCAGCCAGCGTTTATGTCTTGTAAACAATTAGCAATAGATGATAAATGAAAATAAACATCTTACTGTGAGAACTATGATGAGCATGGTTCGGTCCTCTGTCTGTTAAGTCCCTGTAAATATGATAAATTCAAAGGATTTCAAAAAAACAAAGCCTCAGCAAAACACAATTTCTGTCCTGTTACTGATTCACCACAGTGGAATTCTTTCATACAGACAGATGTCACAGTTTTTGAAAGCACAACAGGATTCACTTAAATGTTAAAGCATCTACAATATAGTTTCGAGCCGCATCTGAATGATTGTGTTGGCAGCAGTACAAAACATGACTGAAGCTATATCTGATTTATATATCTGAAGAAAAAGAAAGAAGGACTTAAATGTCTTTAAAATATTTTGTGTCACTCTAAGCTGTAGCACCCACTGTTGTGTATTGCACAGGTAATGAAAAGTTTTCAGTCGCTATACATGCTATGAACTGTATTGTAGGTTTCTGAAAGTAAAACACAGCCCATCTATTCTTCAGCAACAGCAAATGGTGACAATGATCAAGACAGCAAAAAGTGTAATCGTTTAGTACAGAAATCATACTCCAATTTTAAGCTAAATCTTTCTTTTGTATCTTACCTTCTCCCAGTGATGTGCGTTCTCCTTCTGTGATGTGTGAGAAGAGTTTAAATTGTGTGGAAAAATTGCGTACTTGTACTCCTTTGGTGGATTAATGGTTAACACTCTCAGATAAACATGCTTAACTACCATGTTTCCTTCCTGTAAAACCAATGGCCAGTGAGGTTCCATTCCACTGATGCGACCGAATGAATATTCATGATATAAACCACTCAAACAAAACCAATGCTTTAGGCAATAAATATTTCCCTTTAGAATAATGACAGAAAAATAACCGCATCTGAGTTTCATATTTTATTGAAAAATGAATCCAACGTAAACAAAGAATTTCCAAGTCATGTCAAGGTTCACAAGACTAATATAACTTATTGCTTTACTCATACATTCACAACCTGAATTCAGTGTTAAAGGAACAACATAGAACAACAGAGGTTTTCTCTCAGCTCTGACTGGGCCTCAGTAACTTGGCCGAGGCACGAACCTGCGTACCACGTTTCAAGTAAGTATGACTACAGAGGGCCTAGTATTGTGATGTTTTACTGCGTCTTTTAGGATAATGAGATGTATGTTGCATTCAGCATAATTCATGTTACAGTATATACAACAATCCCCTCCAATAATAATAATAATAATAATAATCAGAAAAAATTGTAACCCAACAGTAATTCAATTTCTGCAACTCATTAGAAATAACAAGCCTCTGTGGATTATTTAACATACTGATCATATTATGAGAGCAACATTTTAAGGCAATATGAAAACAAATCAAAATACATGTTTTCAAAGCTTCATGCAGGTTATCATCATTTCATCATGATATGACTTGAGTAATGTCAGTCATGTTTAATTATTCAAGTCCTCTTTTTGCTTTTGGTTGGTGTCTAAAAAATAAAAATATATTCCTGTACAACTCTATTAGTCCTTTAGGGTTAGTGTTAAAACACACACAGCATCTGGTCTTCAGAGGCCAAAGAAAAAAATGTCCCTCTGTCCCATCTGTTCCTCAGAGAACTGTGAGGTCATGACAGGACTTTGACTTCTGCCTAAAAGCCATCTTCTTGTTTTTGCGTGCAACCATGCGACCCAGAAACCTTTTGGCTTTCTTGCCTATGCTCTCTCTACGCCGGCAGTTGGCCATGCGTCGTGCATTTTCCTCCTTGCTGTCTTTCCTCAAGCGGATCTGTCTGACGATGCCCTCGAACAGGTCCTGCACATTGTGATGGAGGGATGCAGATGTTTCGATGAACTTGCAGTCGAATACTACTGCACATGCGCTCCCCTCTGTAATGCAAATGGACAAAGAAAGATTAGAACACTGACGAATACCAAAACCTCCATAGCCCCAAAGTATAATAGTTTATTGCTCTAAATTTGTAGTGTTTATTTAAAGCCACACATATTGAGCTGAAACCTTGTATAATTAGATACTCACCATCTACAGACACCTCTCTGGACCGCACCAGGTCACTCTTGTTGCCCACAAGGATTATGGGAATGTTCTCTGACTGCCTGGCTCGGCGCAGCTGAATACGTAGCTCCGACGCCTTCTCAAAGCTTGATTTGTCTGTCACTGAGTAGACAATGATGTAGGCGTCGCCCATCCTCATACACTGCTCCTTCATCCACTGGCTATTATCCTTCAAGAAAGAAATAGAAATGAACTTTAGATACATAATGCACATGGCCTTAGCCAGTCTGTGGCTGATGGCAACCTCACAAATCAATGTAAATGGGCAAACATTGCATAAATAATACATCAGTCTTACCTGTTCCCAGATGTCGTACAACACGATAGATGCTTCTTCTTCATCCACCACAAAAGATCTGTCATAAGTGTTTCCTGAGAGAGAAAACAGAAATATTACGTTACACAGTGTCAGAGTACAGAACAGAGCATCTGTTATCTGAGTGAATGTATTCTTGCATTTCACATCTTGTTGAAGTCTACACACAGAGGCAGATAACAGCTTGTGATCATCAATCAATGGCCTTTTATATTTTCCCTTCGTGTTATGTTATTGGATGTGTTTCTAACAGCTGGGTTGCTCAGGGCAGTAATAGTGCCTGACTGAGGATGGAAATAGTAATAATCAATGCCTGTACACTCTTGCGTGCAATCATAAGAACTGTTTTTTCTTTTTCTCACTCTAATACATGAGCCAAACTTGTTTTTCTCCTTACATATAAATCTGTCATGTTTATAAGCTTTATCATTCAGAATATGGCATTATTTAAAATCCACACATGCATTTTTGTTTCTATAAAATCTTACATATTTTAAATATAATTTTAAGGCTAAATGTAACCATTAAGCAGGGAGTTTTTAATGCGCAAAAGTGGACTTCATCCATGAGCTATATTTGGTCTACATTGT
Organism: Apogon hyalosoma; assembly: GCA_037367295.1. Lineage (NCBI taxonomy): Eukaryota > Metazoa > Chordata > Actinopteri > Kurtiformes > Apogonidae > Apogon > Apogon hyalosoma. Next base: position 34,378,412 of record JAPQRP010000019.1, on the reverse strand, counting down.
CTTGTGATAATCAACTTTTGCCAGTCCTCATTATCACATAAATCTTAGACCATGGACAGGTTGCTTGTTGAGTATGTGTGGAGGTTGCTGAGGTTGATGACTCATCCTCATCCTCAGCATCACCATTTACCTGCTTCATCGCAGTCGTGACTAGCATCTTCAACTCCTCCAAAGACGCGCGCCAGACTGGACTTGCCGACCCCGTGTTCCCCGAGGAGAACCACCTTGTACACCTGGGACTCCGCTTCGCTGCCGGTGGAGATCACGGAGTCGGAGGAGTCTGACGCACAGCTGCCCCGGTGCTGGTCATTCGGGGAGTAGGAGGTGCAGCGCAAAAGGTTGGACAAGTCGTCGGTCTGGCCGGTCTGTGGCATCGTGGCGCGCAGGTCCCGGTCGTCTACCGGCATGCTCCTCCGGTGAAGGTTGGGCAGATTCATGGGGAACGGCATGCTTCCTCTCCTTTTGTCCATATTCCGCAATTTGTCACCCTTGTTCAAAGTCATTGTGCTTGTACCGAGGATCTATGAATCAAAATGCCATGCGTAAATTTTATATTGTAACAAGTAAAAAAAAACTAAAAATCTGCATATAATCTTTATCATGGATGTAGTATAGTACCATAGTATGAATATAAATTACATATAATTCAAAACAAAATTAGATATATAAAAAAACACACCCTTGATTTAGTTATAACTTAATCTGTCCAGTTATTAAATTCTTATCACTAAAATTTGACAAAAACTTCATGTGTCTTAAATGAAATGGCACTTACTCGGTTCTGATAAATAAATCCAACGAAGAGTCCAATAATCCTTAATTTGGGTATTGTTGTAGCCGTAAGAAAGGTTTTGCTTCAGTCTGATCAGACGCGCTCGTCGGCTTATTTATACTAGACTAGAGTGACGTAGGCAGGGATTCGCCCCTGAGAGTCACGTCTCGGCTTATTATAGTGGTGCGTAAGGGTAACATCATACAGAGGAGGGGGTGTATGACTGGAAGAGCTGAGGAATCTCCCTTCCGCAATGCCAAATGGAGCATACTTGTGAGGAGGCGGCCACAGATGAATCCTTAAAGAGGGAAAGCCCACTTAAAGTGATATCAATATTTAATTTTAATTTAGATGATAATGTTAGAGATGTGAAGGGTGTCCTAGGGGATGCAAAATAGGAAGATATGATCAGGGTGCAAAGCACAAGTCAGATAAATGCTTTTATGGAAATATGATCGTTTGTCTGGTTAATATTGATTGGTTTTAAGATTTACGGTAAGTTTTCAGCACTGGAGGATCACTGAAGGTGTGAGAATTTGTGCATCAAGAGTGAGGTTGATCCTTTACGCAATAAACCACTGAAATCTGACGTATTAATGCCCCTCTCCACAAGTTCTCGAAATGCAATACTAAATACTGGAATTGCATCCATTTTTGAGCATATAAAATCAAATAAATAAATAAATATTTATTTGACACATTCAGTGTTATTTTTAACACTGAATGTACGGAGTGAAAATCTCCAAACGCATAAAATTGCAGCACACGTGCGCTCATTTACCATTCCTCCTTTGACGCCCACCATTTTACAGTTTGCAAAAAAAAAAAAAATGCAGGCAACGATGCATCCACAAAGTTCTTATGAATTTGCGTTTGCAATTGTTGCCTAATTATTTAGATCAACCTGCAGGTCCGGCCTTTGTTACTTGCTTTAACCTGTGCATGTTTTAGCTACTATAAAAGCTTGGTGTTAAATGTTTCTACTTTATTAAATCAGTAGAAATGACGGACTTGACGCTTTATGTCTCAGTCATGTTTATGTCACTTAATTCAGGTTCAGTTCTAATAGTGCACTCTTTTTTTACATGTTAAGTCTACATCTTTATCAATACAAGGACTCAAGGACTGCAGCCAGTTACACTAGTGTCTCTGTGCGGTGTTGCTGCCCCCCTATGGCAGCTCCTGTCACTAAGTGGCATCTGATTTCTACGTTCATGATTGCATATTTTTTCTTAACATTTCCTTGTATTCATGCAAATTTTTCATGTAAAATTGTTTAAATTAAAAAAAAAAAAAAAAGAAATAAAACATTGTGACAAGGGGAAAATCATAAAAGAAATATTCACACTGAATAAATCTATTTGGGTTCTTAACAAATTACTAAATTACATGATCACATATACTAAAGTAAACGTACAGAAATAGAAAATCATTCTTACAAGAAAAGCCCTTATTAACCAAACTAATCTATATCTGTCAGACCTCACAATATCATGTAATCCCAACACAAAACTTTTTGCACAGAACAGTTACATTTAGGTTCTTACAAATCTGAAAGTATATACTGAAAGGTAAACACTTGTCCCTGACCTATGGTGACCATGAACCATCACTCTAAGGCCTTTCCCACATTTTCTTGGAACAATGGTGCCATCTAGTGTTGCAGTTATAGAAAGATTGTAATCAAGGGTGTGTCATTATCAAAAGTGGAAACCATGGGATGTCATTATCAAAAGTGGAAACCATGGGTTGAAACATATTACCATATTACCCCACGATCAGCTCCATATTTTATGCAAATGTTTTCCATGTTTCATTAAAAAAAAAGTTGAAAAATGCATTAAAGTTCAACTAGACTGTCATCGCTTCTAGAAACTCAGTAGATACTGAATAAAAACCAAACTCATCAGCAGCTGTTGAACCGTCTTCTTTCTACAGGTTGCTCAGACTTACGCATTATCCTGCATCTCTGTTTCTTACCTGTACAACATGGCAGATCCACCATGGTTCACACTTCAGTTCAGAGGAAATCTTACTATTTTACTGTTTCAGTTGTGAATAAACTTTCAGGATTCTGAACATAATTATTTGTTGTTGAAATGTTCTCAATGATTCAGAATTAAGTGAACAAACAAGACCAGCGTCAGTTCCATGTTGGTGGAAAAGGGGAGTATTAGCTATGGTGTTTTAAAGTAAGACTGCTGGAGGACCTCCTATGAAGCACTGAGAATTTCTGATCTGAATATCTCTCCTGTCCTGTTCTGTAGTTTGTACCATTTCATGTATCTCCTCTCTTCTTGTAAACTATATTTCAACAGAAATCTTTGGTCCTAGAGATATGTTTCTACTGTGTAGTTGTTGGTCCCACCTGCTCACAGGCTTGACATTTTTTATGTTCACATGGGGACAGCAATATTTAATCAGTTATTCATAGACCACCTCTGCTTTATAAACCAAACAAATTACAACAGCTTATATGAAGCTAATAATACATTTTTGCTTAGAATGTAAGATTTACAGGGCTGTAGTTGTAAATTAGCACCCTTGGGTTGCAGTGAATTATGTGTGGCTATATTAATTTGAACAAATGACCTCTAGGGGGGAGTATGGAAGCAGCAGTAAACCTGCAGCTGAAGGAAATGCTCCTTTTACACTCAAATTGGATTTGCGTTATAACCCGTTGTATTTACTACATATAGGATAATAAGATAATAAAAACATAAATAAGAAAAAAAAGAGTTTTTTTATTATATCTCCGTGAGTAGAAAACATGGCTATTGACGTATCAGGAATCCGGAAGTGATCCGTGTCATCACTGCCCATGCGCAAACCTCTCGTGTGTTCGACCTTTACTACAAACCGGTGAGTGCTAACCCTAACCTCCTCCTCTCTTATTGCCCGCGTTTCAGTGAAATATACTTATTTCTCGCCTCTGTGTAATTATACATCTTTGTAACTCAGTGAACTACAACACTGCTGAGCTCTAGTGGTTCGTCAATTCGTTTATTTTCAGCCCTGTCGTTTGGTTTGTAGCAGATTTTGACCTTACTTGTGTGTCCGCTGTTAACTTTGTACACTCTGTACTTGTGCCGTACGGTCACACTGTTCCAACAACTAACTGAAGCTTTGTCCACGTATTGCTTTTTGCAGACACTGAATCGTCATCCGTTTGGTTGACCTGACCACCACGTCTTCGTAATGTATGCCTGTGCTAAGTTTGTCTCCACGCCCTCTCTGGTGAGTCTGGATGAATGGAAGTAGATGACACGTTCACTTACTTTGACAGTCTGCTAACTGCACCTAAATCCACGATTCAGGTACAAAAACAGCCAACTGTTACCTTCAGATGTCTGATCAACAGTCAGCAGGTATATTTTGGCCCGGTAACAATGGAACTTGGACGTACATGCAGCCGTCTTTGACCCCATGCTAAAGTTAGCTTAGTGCCCACACCTGCAAGGACGTCCTGTTTGTCAACTTTATCAGTGCCCAATCGTCGTGTGCAAAAGGGTTGTCCACCTATTGGAGCCAGTTTGCACTGCTGATTTGGACTTGCAGAACATTTTATAGTAGGTTGAGGAATAGGTTAGCATGCATATATAATCGAAATGAAAATCACTACTGTGTAATAATATTGGTGCCTAATATTTAATAACACTGACTCTAATCCTAATGCACCACTATATCCATATAACTGTATTTTATTATTTTTTTTATGTTGCCTTTTTTTATGTTGCCTTTTTTATGTTGCCTACAGTTGCTGTGTTTTGAAGGTCAACATGCAGCCATAACAGGGTCTGTTTCTTGTCATTTCTTTTGATCTAGGTCCGTGCTGGATCTCGAGCACTGTACAGACCACTTTCAGCAGCAGTAGTGTCTGATGCCAGGAGAACAGAGGTAAGACACTTAAAGCAGGGTTAATGTTAGCTGGCGTTTTGGAGAATCGTAATTTATTTCAGATGATTTAGTTTATTTTCAGAACAGATGCCAGAGGAATCTCATTACATTTGCAGTAAAAATGAAAACCTTGGTCTAACACACAATCTCCAGTAGATAATGTCATTTAAATTCCTTTAAGCATATGTTAGGCTTAAAGGAATTATTCTGAAGTGGTGGGATTACCCAGCAGGCAGCTCTTGTAAAGTTAAAGTTTTAATTACCAAAATAAGCTTAAGAAGTAATGAATCATTTTTACAATGTTAGAAATAAAGAAAACTGCTCAAATTTTTACTTTGAACTCTTAAACAGAATGAAGAGTAGCTCAGTGTGCCACAGTGTGGTGACTACAGCTGTGTCACAGCCAGAGTACCTAATATTTAGATGTATTTTATGGAATTAAAAAAGTCACAATGACCGTGATTGTAAAATTGCTGAATATTGGCTCTGATACTCAGCCTGGTTGGTAATCATGTGACCTCTTCTTTCAACCTATATTTATATAATCAGTATTTACACTGTATTTAAATACTGTGGGAGGCAGCTTGCATGTTTGAAAGATTAAAGATAGATGTGTAAAATGACATTTTCATTTTACGTTTAAGACTCAATGATTACAGCAGACAGTATTGAGCTACATACATAAATGTTCAGAAGTTTTACATAAAAACTGTGGTATGAACATCTTTTATTTTAATTATTTTTGTTAATGTGGATTGCTGTCTGAAATAAACCTTCACATACATGTTTCACACAGTATCTCTACTGTTATTTCTCTATTTTGTGTGAAGTGTACTTTTCCAGTATTTTTTCAACTAAACAATTTAACCAATGGGGTGACAAACATGTTTTAGTGATGCTAAATAGTTTTATACAAACTCTATTTTTTTATTTTTTAGACTGCCTCGCTACTGGCACCACAGAGTTTCCTAGCCTCCCAACAGCAGGTGGCAGTGCGGGGATTCCAGACTAGTGCTGTGAGCCGTGACATTGATACTGCTGCAAAGTTCATTGGAGCAGGAGCTGCTACTGTGGGAGTGGCTGGATCTGGAGCTGGTATCGGAACAGTGTTTGGTAGCCTTATTATTGGATATGCAAGGTAATTTAACAGATCACCAAATCTGTCATTTTAGGTCATTTTGGCCAAGATTGAGTGTTGTGCAGAATTATTTGGGCTTTCCAATTCCTACAAAGTGAATCTCGCAAGCCAAAGGGATTGCTAGTAGAAATGTCTCAGCAATTGTACATTTAATGCCTAATACCTCCAACTTATCTCTGTCATTTGTTTGTCTCCACAGGAACCCCTCGCTGAAGCAGCAACTGTTCTCTTATGCCATCCTGGGCTTTGCCCTCTCTGAGGCTATGGGTCTCTTCTGTCTTATGGTTGCTTTCCTCATTCTGTTTGCCATGTAAACTGTTAGGCATTGGCTGCATAGAGATACATGATGAGATATTGTTAGCAAGAATTATCAGATCGAAATATCAATGAATGTTAGCTTAAAGTCTTGCTTGTTCACTGGTGTTTCGTAAAAGATTGTGAACCCACATGTATAAAACTATGGCAAACTAACCTCATTTTAATGGGCGTTGTGCCATTATATTGTATATTTAATCAAATGTTTTTGTTAACAGACATGCAACCATTGACATAATTAAAACATGTAATTCATAATGTGTGCCTGTATGTGTTTAATTATTCTGATTGACTTTAAATCGCAGTGATTCATAACCTGAAAAAAGAATAAAAAATAATTTTTTTTCCCACTTAACTCTCCTCCTCCTGTCAATATTCAAAATCTTTTTTTCTCAAGTGGCATGTACATAATTTTTTTTTTTCCCCTTCTCATTTCCAGTCTCCTTTACTGATCATAGCTAATGTAGATAGTGTTTGGTTAGCAAGACAGAAGTTAGCCAAATTCTTGACCTTTATAAAAGTGAATGAAAAGGTCAGTCTCAGCAGGTTTTTGACTTCTGCTATAGGGCTAAAAATGTAGAGTATGCTTAGGTTTAAAAAAAAAAAAAAAAAGACAGTCTTTAAGCGGAGTCAGCTTCCTCTAAAGCCACCATGTTCTACAATCAAGAGCATTATGGACCGGAACAAACCTCTGCCTTGTACCATCATCTCGGAGTGAAGTGGTCCTGCTGTGGTGACAGAGTATCCTGACACTGAGCAAAGGGTATTTCATAAATCTATGTAAAACTCTGGGACAAGAGCATGCTTAACGCTAATTTACAAAAAAGAGCTGAGAAGAAATTGAGTAAGTTGTCGTGCGGAACAAATGTTTGACAGTCAAAGGTAACGGGGACGGATTTGAGAGACGTACTGGCTGGAGTGACGCTGTTACGCTATGCCTGACAAAAACATCAATCCTTAAAAAAAAAAAAAAAAAGTTTAATCGTGAAGCAACAGGAATAGACAAACTTGAAAACAAGACATGTTTTCAATCAGCCAATTTTACAATCCGTGGAGGAGTATTTGGTGTAAAATTAGGAATAAAAGGGTGAGATACCCGTGGTGCTTGTGGTCGTGTAACTGTCATAGTGGTCCCGACGTTGTTTCACACCCGCACAAGCAAACAGAATCTACCTCTAAAAAGGTAAACGCATGTCACGGCAAGTTTTATTAGTATTTAACACATAATCTACCCTTTTCTGATTTTTACAGCTTCAAGCGACTTATCAGTTACCTCCTAAATGGATACTTAGAGCGTTACAACCAACATTTGCACTTAATTCACCATGTAAAGCATGCTCATTATTAAGTAATTTCGTGTTGTTTTTTTTTTTTTGCTTTGTTTTTTAGAGCTGTAACCAAAATTACCTAGTTCAAATTCTTTATCTGTAGGAATAGTTTATACTCCGCCTCCACCAGGGGTAGCCAGTGTTAAGACGAACAGCATGTTTTCCTGTCTGAAATGTAAAGGAATAATCCACATTGTAATAAGATGTATCCCATCATAATACATTTGTATTATGTTGATCAGTGACATGCTAGTATCACTGAGTTGCTGTTTAAATGAGAATGAGTTTCCTATGAGGTGCTGTATTATTTTTCTGAAAACAGAATTCTTTACTCTGTGTTTGTAGCAGTTAAACAAAAGAGCCAAAAAGGAAAGGTCTTCATGTCAGGCAGTACTGGAGCACTTTGACCAGCAGTACAGTCAGGAATTAGGAGAGTTGTGGACATCTGCTAGGTAAATTTAGTCTCCAACAGTTATTTCACCAGCAATTTATACAATGTTTGTACTATTCCTTCATCGGGATTGTTTCTCCTCTGCAGGGCAGTACTTCTGGATCCTCAGTCCTGGCAGTATGGGATCATGCTCAACCGCTTCACAGCTGTGACAGATATCTCACAGATTCTTGAGTCACAGGGCTTTTCTAAGATCCTGCTGCAAACAGATGCCTCCTCATTGCTTTGTGATGCCCCTTTATTAAAACAGCATCCCTCTAAGCAGCCAGAAGAAAACGTCTCTTCGTTGCTTTCCAATTATTCCCCTTATAACGTTCATCACCAACTTGACAGCAACTCTGACACAGTCAAACAGTGCCTTCAATCGGATTCTTCTCTCAGTCTGCACCGTCCTTTGCTGCAGTGTTATATCCATCCACATCCCTTGCGATTTCCCTCACAGGCTCACAGGCCAGGTCAACTAAAGCAGTACTACCTCCTGAATGCTGCCTCTCTCCTTCCAGTGCTGGCTATGCAAGTCAAAGATGGCGAGAACATTTTGGATCTTTGCTCTGCACCTGGGGGCAAAGCCATAGCCATAATGCAGAGCTGCACTCCAGGTAAGACAACTATTCTATAGGAATTTGCAAACTTTTACTTCATTTTATGAAAATAGAAAGAAGTATACCATCTTTTACAGCAGGTCTAGGCTCATTTTAAAAGAGCTCTGCTGGACAAAAGACAGCTCATCCAGGTAATACTAAATCCATCATGTATGTCAGAACTAAACTCTTCAATACATTGTTAAATATTGAAAAAAAAATATTGAGCAGTAGAATTTCTAAGTTAGGGTTTGGTCTCATCAATTATTTATCTCATATCAATTAAACACAGTCTTGCCTCAATTGATTTTTTAAAATGTATTCTTTTTTCCCGTTGAAGAGTAAGTGCAGCATTTAGTATTTTGAGTTGTTTTCACTGGATGGAAAACACTGAAAATATTTTCTTAGTAATTTTGTCTGATAAATAGAGGTTCAAGCAAATTGACAAATCATACATTTTATAGTAATTCTTTCTCTGAATATATCTTCTGAAATTGGTATTGCTACAGAAATGTCCCTAACCAAATCAATAAGGAATCAAATTGGATATCAGACAGAACTGAGAACATGTGAATCCGAGCAGAGTTGATTCAGGAAATCAGTGGGGATTTTCATTTTTACTTGAAATGTGTCACAATGAAATAGTTAATTATAGCAATATTTTATTCTAATGCACTGAATACTGGTAATAAGTAATAATATTGTTTCCTGTGTTCCAGCTCTTCTCTGCTGTAATGAACCAGATCCTCACAGACGAGACTGGCTGGCCAAAACCCTAGAGTCTTTTCTACCTCACTCATTAAAGAGCAGAGTGATTGTGTCTGCACAGGACGGGCGGTGTTTTGGGCAGAGTGAAGCATCTACATATGACAAGGTATGGGGAGAAAAGTGCTGGTATGTGGGTGGCAGTTTTTTCCAAAAGTTTAGTATGCCACAAAATAAGGCACACCGTACTTTGTTCAAGGATGTGGTTAGAAGGGAATAAGAACAGCAGGCTTTTGAGTAGAGTACCTAACAAGCCCAATGTAAGATGGGAAAACAGTTTAATCCAAACAGGAGCCAACAAATGCCTGAGTAGAATCAAAGAACTTAAAGTGACTGACAATGTTGAAAGGGAAGCAGAGGGAGAAAGGTGAAGAGTGGCCGTGCACTGTTCGAATAAATGCTAAATGACAAGAACACAACAATAAAGGAACACAGCAGAAAACATAGATTCAAGGTATATTGTGATAATGATGACTTTGGCTTGTATCAAGGACAGATTTATATATGAGCACTTTAGCTCAGATTTCAAGCTCTGCTGAAAATATTCTGCACTCTATAAAATTTTTACTTTTTCATTGGACATTGAAGGCCGGAATGATTAAGGGAATATTCTCTTTTCTCTAACCATAATTTATTCATAGACTGAGGTGTTATAGGAAAACATATTGTTCTACCCTTTAACTTAAGCTCTTCTTCTGTGACCTTTTTACTGTCTCACAGTCTGATCACACTCCTGTCCCCTTTTACAATTCTTGCTCTCTTCTCACAGGTTTTAGTCGATGCTCCATGTTCTAATGACAGGAGCTGGCTTTATTCTCCTGGTGGCCAGCAGGTGGAACAGAGATTACGAGAAAGGGCCAGGCTGCCAGCGCTCCAGGCTCAGCTGCTTAAGTAAGTCCAATCCCACACCTAAAGAAATTTCTGTATGTCATCCTCGTGTATTCTCCCATCCTCCTGCTGCTCAGTTCAGTTCAAATCTGTCCCCAAGGGCAAAATGTGAGGCACAAAGAACAGGACGATTGAATGCATTTACAAAAATGGTAATTAAACACAGTCCAGAAGAGAGTCTTGGTAGGACACAGAATTGTAAAATGCTTTCCAATTTTACATTATTTTGCAAAAAATATTTAATGCAGACTTCATATATAATATAAACATATACAATTAAGTACATATAATGACTATCAGAAAGAACATTATAAATACCAAGTGAAGGTTCAGGGTGTTTTTACTGGTCACAGCCAGAAAATTGGCATGTAAAACATGCAGTGAAATTGCAAAGATTCTCAGCTCTATTACTGTGCATGAAATAATAAAAAATATAATATAATAAAAAAAAAAAAAATAGGGTAGATATACAATCAACTATATCATATATATTCAAAGAGAAAAAGAGACATGTCTATCAGAGAATGTGCACGAAAATTACTCATAATTACTGTGATTAAAGTTATTTGTTTGCTTCATGATTTCCGTGTGTAATCTGTGCAGGTCTGCACTGTCAGCGGTGCGTCCAGGGGGTGTTGTGGTGTATTCAACTTGCACCCTGTCCAGTTCTGAGAATTACACTGTCATTGAAACGGTGCTAAAAGACTGTCCTGAGGCTGAACCTGAAGACCTGTGGGAGGAGATTGTTATTCCTTTTTCAAAATACTTCACATTCAGTCGTGGTCCCTGCAGTCACGGACAGACTGCACACACACAGTTTGATACAGTGTCCTCTTATCATCACAGACTTGGCATTTTAGTGGTTCCTCATCCTGGGAAAACTTGGGGACCCATGTTTTTGTCTCGGATTAGAAGAAGAATATAATGTCTGTTCTATTTTTGGAGAAATGATACTTGCATTCTAATGTAAATACGAGTTTCAACTACATATGCATGTTTTAAAGGTGTCATATTTTGCTAAACCCCCTTTTATTAGTCTTTGTTACATTTATTTGTGTATTTAGACCCTAACAGTTCAAAAAGTTTGAATTTGAACCCTTCAGGTGCTGCAAAGCTATTTTTAAATTCATTTTGGCAAAAATCGAGTGGATTTCTACAACCCGTTTTAATTCCTGCTTAATTTGTTACATCTATAACTAATTACATCACGACATTTTCACATATAATGTCAAGACTTTTGACGAACATTTCTCTGAGTACAACATAACTGTTTGTCAGCAGCAGCAGTTGTAGTCCACACTGAAAACATGTCCAAACTTCAAGCCCATTACCTGAAATGTTCAGTTGTTGGTTGAACAGGACAGAGTAGCACAGCCAATAACCTGGAAGGGGTAGGGGTGAAGTGTTTCATTTGCATTTAAAGGGACAGCGCTCAAACTGACCTTTCTGGTGTCATTACTCAGAAATCGGGTTGAAGATGGACCTGTGGAGTTGAATTAATGAAGAATTCAGACCCAATTACAGTTGTAGACCACAATGAAATGTTTTAAAATGCATAATTCCATAAAAAAAAAAAGCAAAATATCAGTCCTTTAAATGCTACCTCATGGAAGGTAGCTGTGCAGGTCTGTGAGTGTAGAAGGGCCTAAGTTCACAAATCTGCTAATTTACATTTAGCAGACTCTTCACGGTGCAATCCTGTACCACTGGTACTCTCGGAAAGGAGTGCAGTGGCAGCAGTAGTGGTCCTGCTGTAGCTCGCAGTAGGATCTCTATTACAGTTTGCTGGTTTTAATTGTAAAATTGCACCTTTAACACTCTACCTTTAACAGGGTGTGAAAACATCTGTCAAAACTGCAGAAGCTGTTGTCATGTCAGTGTCATATCAGCAGTTCATGACAGTTGCTGATGTTAATTTTTATCTGACTATATGTGGTGCAGATTTGCCTGGAAAGTGCACATGAAATTACTGGTATTGTAGTTGAATGATATTGAATGAGCCTCACTGAGATGCTTCATTCATATAAATAACAAAATATCCCATATTAATAGAGCATATTATATACCATATGAACATGTATAATAAAAATTCCAATGTTATAAAGTTATAAGATGTTTGATTTTAACATTAATAATTCATTGTAATATTCTCTTATACTGACTGATAATAGTCTTTGTCTTTATGAGTAAATACTCAGTGGTCATCAGAGAATGGAAGATGACTTTACAAGATTTAGTACCACAGAATAAAGAAGAAATTGCAGGTCTGATAAGAGTCATTAAATAATTCTGCGTTCATTTAATATTAATTACTTTTCTTATATCATTACACTGGCTACCTGTACATGTTAACTATGCTTTTAATAATTAATATAAAATCCAACTTGAATCATTATGCCCCCAGTCACTCCACATGTACCTGCTAGAGCGCTACGTCTTCAAAATGTTCTCAAAACGTTTCCTGACTATTCCTAGAATAAATAAAACCTCAGCGGCACTAGTGGCAAGGCTTTCTCTTATCCAGCTTCTCTTAGATAGGATTCTCTTCACATTCAAGAGGCTATAGCTCAGATGAGTTCCACAGAACACATCTATTCATGTCAGCCTTCCATCAAATCTAGTTCTGCCCAAAGTCCCAAACTGATTATCCGGCTTATATTTAGTCAAACTGGATAATAGTTTTACATGGATGTCCAGTGGTGCACATTTTTCTAAATGTCTATTTTCACTCATCTGTGTCCATGTTTAAATGTTCAGGGCCTTTATACACACATATTTCCATGATATTTTGCATCCTATAGCATTGTTTCTTAATGTTTTATATGCATTTTATTTCAAATATTTACATTTATATTTCTGATGTGCAATATTTTGTAATGATATGTACAGCTCTTGAAGACATATTTTGTGATACTGAATCATATTAGACTTGCTCTGTTGATTTACTGATTTTTTTCAAAAGGTACCGTGAGATTTCTCTTGACTGAAATGTTTCTTTTCCCTTGTTTGTTTGTCAAAATGTATAAAAGCCATAAAGCTAATGCAAATATCTTCAGACGTGACATACTCATCACAAGCTACAAATCTCTCTGAGAGATGGGTTTAATAATAATATGTTAGAGTGCAAAGGCAGGAGCTGTAACACACCTTCCTGTCTGTTGTATCTACCTCTGCTTTCATTCCTAATACTCCCTTTTTGTCCTAATCTATATTAAAACTACCTCTATTTGAAATAATCCTTCATCTGTGATCACACCTGGCTCAGTTTACCTGGTGTGACTTTTTCATTTGTCAGGGGCTGCTCATACCAGAAGTAGAAGGTGTTTCGAGAGTAATTGCACCCAATAACAAACAAGAATTCATATACTTGTACGTTTCAGCATAACAGACTGACAGAATATGCCATTGCAAAGGCATTTGTATGCAGAAACCTTTATGTCTACCCCCTGAATCCACAGACTTGTGGTTGAGGGACCCTGAGAGACACATTTAAGGATATGATTACTGAAATAGGAAAGCAGCAAGAGCTTTGCAGCAGTTTTGTTGAACTACTCTGTATGGCCATAGAAACAAGTATTATTGGCTATGTTTACGTGGCTATTTTTAATGGCTGTCCTACTTTTGGCTTCACATCTGCATGTCTTTGCAAAGTAGCCTCAGTCTGTGATATAAGTGCATCATTATATGGCCACAACATCCACACAACTTAAAAACTATTGAGATCTGCAGATGAAGTGGGGATTCATTGAGGTTAACCGTATTGCTGACCTTTGTGTGAACTCTTGCTTGTTGATGTTCCCCATATTGCAGTGTTTCCTCAAGGGGAGAATCTCTGAGCAGCTTTTTCTGCACTTCAAAGGGAGAGAATGTAGGCCTGCTTTGCATAATCAGGTGGGGAACAGCTTTTTGCCAGAGAGGCAGGAATTAATTTGTGGCACCGCCAGATGTAATCATTAAACCCCCAGTCATTGACAGTAAGGGGAGAGGAGGAGGGGAAATTAGGGGGAGGAATTGTAGAACAGTAGATAGAGATATAAAGCATAAGATGGTCCTGAGTGGGAGAGGACAATGTGTTATAGTCAAGCCGGCTTATTGTGTCTGAGCTCCGTTACACAAGAATCCCTTCTGTTCAGACCAGGAACATCCAGACTTTTCATATTTTGGAAAGACCAGTGTAAAATTAATAGCTTTTCCGTAGCACCTCCAATTTATATCATTACTTAGAATTTAGAAAATCATATTAAAGGAAGTTACATACACTGAAACCATTTAGCAGTACATAAAGGCAGTGAACATTCTGCAGACAGCTGTCAAATAATTTGTATGGTTTGACCCATAAAGATCCAAATATACACTGGTGACCAAAACCATCTATTGATCTAAAATGTTTACTAACCCTTCAGTACACATGAATAATTGGTGTAAGATGCTGTTCATCTTTTCATGGTCATCAGATATGACCCATTTGGATGTTCAGAGGCTCCGTAGTGAATGTGAAAACACTGTCATCTTCTGCAACATTGATCCATCACAAAAACCCATGTATTTTGATAAATGACTGGATGCAGATGCTTAGTTTATGTTCAGTTAATGATATATTTTATTGTAAAAGTCAGTTGTTCTTCAGTTTTCTCTGTTTTTGGTATAAGTCTCAAATGAAATCTCAGTATGATAAAGTACATGATATGTAAACTGAATATCGGAAAACACCTGATTTTCACTGAAAAAAATGTAAAACAGAGAGGATAATATTATAATAAATGGTGATAAATCATTTGAGAAAGGTTAAACAGAGAAAAATAAATTGGGAATGGCCACAAAAGTAGCACTGGGTCTTTATGGGTTAATGTCTTTAATTAACCTTGTTTCCAGCATCTTCACGCATCTGATTTCTGTTAGACCAAATCAGTGAATCAAGGCAGTTCAGAGTTTGGTGTATTTTCTGTTCTTAAGTAAACATAAAATCCATAAAAAATGGTTTATATTCAGCAACATCAAGAGTTAAAATCGGTAATTTCTGTGATGGAATTCATATTCAAAGCAGAATAAACACTCTGTCAATTTTGTGAGAAATACTAGACTTGGAGTATTTGATTCTAAATGTGTGACGCAGTTAACAAGTCGGTGTTTCTATGGGTATCCATCATTCATTTCAAACATGATCATTTGTCAATACTCCATCAGTGGAAGTGAGAGACCAGGATTGCTGCTGTTGATTGATTACTAACCTCTGTGGGTTAAAAGTCTGTGAAGAATTAACACTTTAGTGCTTTAGTGGCTTGGGTCAAACCGTGGGTTTCCTTATTACATTCAAAAAATGTGTGTTTAAAGCTGTGGCTTGTAATTGAAAAAAGAATATGATTTTACATGTACCAGTTATTTGAATGGAAAATATCTACAATATAATCTTGTCTTATTTGTTGTGTAAGTGGAATAGCAGCACTAAATATAGAACAACACCTACTTGTGTAAAGAACTAACAAGTCAGCCAACACAACAGGGAAAAAACATACTGGCTTGGCAATGGCCTTCCTAGTATTTCACATGCACCTGGGATCCTGAAGAAAAGCTGCAAGGGAACAAAGAAAGTCATCATGTTGTCACTTCTGGCCAGACAGCTGTATGATGAACTGTGAAGGCAACATCACTTCTGGGTAAGAAAGAACATAATCCTTAATTTTTTTGTAATGTAACTTAACTGCAACAGAGGAAGTGAATGCTTGAGGATAAATAACTTTTTTGTCACGATTTTTAAAAAATCCTTAGGTCAGTCCATACATTTTCTATTCACGTCTTATACTATTACTGCTATTACTTCTACAATATAAACAGCTTAATAAAAAACAAAACAAAACTGGATTTAACTCAAAGTAACATTGTAATGAAGTTATATATAATTCATGAAGTAATTACTGCAGTCACTGAAATGTTTCACCTGAAACAAGTTCTTCAACTCTAACTGATGCAGTGAGTGAGTATCTTCTCATTTCTTTAATCATTAGTTTGACTGAGAAGAAGGTCATGTGGTCTGATGAATCCAGGTTGACCCTTTTCCAGAGGGACAGACATCAGTGGCTCAGGTGATTACCCATCATGCCTAGTGCCTACAGTACAAGCGTGTAAGGGCACGCTGTAAAAAAAAAAAAAGAAAATCCCATTATTTTTACAGAAAAAACTGGCAGCTGTGGTTACCAGAACCAGAACCTGTAAAAAACACATCAAACCGTAAACATTAATATGGAGTAACATGTAGATTTAAGATTTTAAATGTAAATTCATCATTGGGTTTTGGTGATAGTTACATGTTTAAAATGTTAAATTGCTTTTTTGTTACTTTTTTTTTTTTTTAAGTATGATAATAGGCTGTTATTTCAACATTATGGTCTTGCAATTTGAACTGCACCACATTGTTTTTCAACTTACAGTTTTATTTTCTCAAAACAATAAAAATAGATAATTTCTACATACAAATCCAGTTTTGTTAACATACTCTTGCTGTAAAAACTACAGCTATATTTGATTTAATGGTTAACACAAAAATCTTCTCAAATAAATAACTTTGCATTGTGTTTTCACTTACAGTTTTTTAACGTTGCAATTTTACAACTTTTTGGTGTTAATTCTACAGTCATTTTTTACAGTGCAGTGTTATGATCTGGAGTTAGTTCAGTTGGTCAGGTCCAGGTTCAGCAACATTATGTGTCCAAAAAATGGTGGCAATACATGTTGTGGCATTAAAACAATGCCAGGACAAAAGCATGTTGTAATCAAAGCTAAGTGCAGTCCAAAAAGAACAAAGAATGTGGGGTTTTTATTTTGTGTTTACACTGCTGCCCACATGTTCTGAATACATGTAACAGTAAACTTGAAACCTAAAGTGTTTCATCGATGACTCTCTTGATGCACAGCATGTTGTTTTGCACATTATGAGATCATCAGTGTCACCTTAGACAGACAACACTGGAGGATATTAACAGGATATAACTGAGTTAAAAGGGAAATGAAACAACTGCAAAGAGTTCACATGCAAATTAAGTTCCACAGCAAAGAGATGCATACAGTATGTGGGTTTTTTGTTTGTTTGGGATCTAGCAGGCATGCTGCTGATTCTGATCCACATCTTCTTTCAGAGGATTTGAGAAAATATATTTCAAAAGTATCCTCGTATTTGTCTTTTATATTCATATTTTTAGAGGTATATATAAGAGAGGAAAAACATATCTCATGAATAACACTGACATAAAAAAAGCAAAAAAAAAAAAAAAAGTCTTAAACTTCCAAGTGTTAAAAGATTAAAAGTGAATGGTGAGCAAATGAGAAAACTTGGAGTTTAAGAACTTTTAAGGCTAACTACAGTGTGATATATAAGAGGAGGTGTGTAGACTTTTGTGAGCATCAGCCACTACAGGGAACAAGACATTCATAACAGCTGCATGAGAAGACAAAGCACCGGCTTTACCGACTGGAGGTAGCACAGATTACCCTGGTCCAGACATTCATTCATCCTTTGAGGAAAAGACAGAATTGATCGGAAGATATAAAACTAAGCCTTGGATGGTCTCGCAGTGAAATGGGTTTTGAGAGAGAACGACCTGCTCTTTTCAGTTTTAAGTAACAAGCCATCATTTTACACAAATGAAATGCAGAATGGAGTAATAATTCAGTAAAACCGGAAATAATTTATACAATTCAGGACGCAGGCTTATTTTACAAACTGCTCCAACAGTAGTTATATTTTTTTTAAACCTATGACCCTTTAAATTACGCAATAAATTAGCAGTTATTCAGCTGATCCAGTCTTCTGATACTGTTCATTAGAACTTTCTGTTCATTTCTGTTCATGCAGTAATGTTCATTGTGGAAAATTCCAATATTTTACACTAATTTATGTTTTCTATTCATGTATTAATTAAATACCTCTGCATACAGTACAATCCTTCTTTTTATTTCATGAAAATGGAGAAGGTTGAATCTATATTATAAAAGCCAAGTGGCCTCTGTGCATGCGTGCATGTATGTGTGTCCAGGGATTCACACAAAACCCGGAAAGAGCTGACTGCTGCAGTTTGGCATGCTTATGTATTTTTTGGTCATGGAACAGACTAGCGAAAACGGCAAGTTGATTGGACCAGTATTTTGGGAGATATTAGTAATTTTGGAATACAATAGCCTTACCATCATGTTGCTATACCCACAATGCTTTGGTGGTGACTGCTGGACAAACGCGGTACAGCATGCACAAATACACAACAGCATAAAAACTACCACATCTAAAACCTGTGGATCACCATTGGTCAACACGCTAGTATTATTTATGCTGTCTAGTTATTATACAATAGTATAACTGCTACCAGTGCATGAACATAAGGGCTCTCTTTAACCAAAGAAACATACAAACTGAAGCCACATATTTCTTTAACACTTATTTGACCTCTGCATGGACGCCTCCAGTACATGTGCCCGGGTATAAATTGTCCATCCAGAAAAGGTGTCCCCAGATTGAGTTGCCTCATCTCAATTTTTATTTCACTCATGTTAAATTTTCAGACTTCAAACCCTGTTGAGGTGGACAGTCCCTGAGTGGAGGTAGAGCATGAATAATAGATTCTTCCACCAAAGGAAAAAGGAGAAAGAAAGTCATAGAGAAGAGGAGTGACAGGCCTGATTAAAACTGATAGATTTAATACTTCTAGTTTAGAACTTCATAAAAACACATGGGGATGTTATTCAACAGATCAGAGGTGTGACATTTCCTTAAATTAATAACATACCCACAGAGTGGTTTTAGGTAATTCAGAAATAATAGACCTCTGCTTAGCTTCCAAATGCTTGAATGGATGTTCAGTATATGTAGCTAAGCACTTAAGCAATTATGCGTAATATATTTATCATTCATATTCAGCCTGTTATAGAGGAATATGTACAGGTATAAAGTGTTGTAGGATGCCATCTTCGATTTCAGTCCATTCACAGCATTTATTTGTCAAAAAGCCTCGGAGGTTTTGGTAGTTTGGCAGTTACTGTAATTACACGTTAGAGGCCGATAATGTAAAAGTGCCTCCTTGAGCGAGCTTGCACTCAAATAGTAAAAAAAGAACATTACTAGCATGTTGTTGCAGTGGGTAGGACTACTGTTACCTTACTTAAAGATTCTTTCTCAAATAGACATGCAAATGAATTTTTCTGTAGATTCCTGTAAAAGTATTGTCTAACATGTAACGCTGTTGCAGAGTTGGGGCTGCATCCTCCTTGTATATAAACATGTTCATTGTAGACTACCTTCCAATTAGCATGACTCAGTAGTCAGTATGCTGACCAGACAAGTTCAATGCCTGCCTTGTTTTAAAGGTTTCAGAAGCCATACAGAAGGTGACACAGAGGGCATAGCAGTGCATAATCTGAAGTCAGCAGTAAGGCAGGTGGCAGAAGGGAAATGTCTTCTATTTATCCTCCCTGTCGATTTTTTCTTTACCTGCCTCCCTGTCCCTTCTGTGCTTTCAGAACTTGCTATTCTTTCTGTCTCCTTGTCGCTGGATGACTTTTTCCTCTCCCTTCCTCTGTGTCTATGTATCTCGCTGTCTTTCTGTACCTCCACCTCCTCTCCCTCTCACAGTCAGCCTTTGATCTTGCCAGTCCTAGCGCAGAGGTAGACAGTGATGGCGTATGGCTTTTCTCTGCCTATTAATGTCTTAACTCTTGCTCTACCTTGTGCAGGAGGTCTACTGAGACATCATTTCCCCTCACCGCACTGTCTAATGACAGACCTGGACACCCTAATCACACTGTGTGTGTATGTGTGTCAGGTAAATTCAAATGAGTAAGGAACAGGCTTAATATTCATATGAGCTGAAATAAATGTGTTGACAGCAGTAACACTCCAGTGCCCTTATCAATGACAAACACACCAAACCCGCTGTTTGTTTTCAGATGCGCACACTGGCCAGTTGAAATAATCTATGATGCACAAAATCACTTTGTTATAATACCAGTGGAAATCTACTATAATGATACTGTAATGAAATACATTAGGTAAGCTTTGTGAATGTAATTTACGTCTAGGATAGGAAAGCTAAAATCCAAAACGGAATAAATGTTTTGTCGAGGAAAGTGTCAAAAAACACTTTTCATTCTAAAGCAATAAGAAGCTGCTTAATTAAGATAAATACCCACTGTGCTAGGTGACAAAATTGCTTTCCTGGTATCTCACACACATGCGAAAATAATATCAAGAGATCTTTATCCTCAAAATCGCAAGAAATTAGAATTGAGGATTTTCTGAAGGAGCTAAAAATTGATGCCTGGACACACTGATATGGACATGGTCACTGCATAAAAACAGCAGAATACAACTAAACACTGTATGGTGCATCAAGAAAGAGACAGAGCATTAAACACAGAAGGAGGATTGTTTTTTGCTGAGAAAATAAAAAGACAATGAAATATCGGTTTGTCTATTGCCACAGAGCCAACCAAATGATCCAAATTCTGCACTCTGAGCATTGTCCCGGTGGCTGATTTACATTCATCCGGAACCCGGGCAAATTACTCATATGAGGCTAAACAGTCGCCACATTTCATGTTGTGTTTGCCTACATGCTGAAACTGAAAGTGTGATTAGGTGCACAAACCAGCTAACTGGTAGGCTAGCCTTTTTGTGTAACTGGACAGGCACGTGGCATGTGCGATGCTTATTGCCACAGTACTGTGGCAGCAGGGTGACAGACTACAGGTTATCAGTCCATAGTATAAGAAGGGCACTGATTGGCTCTGTGGTAATAGACACATGACAGACTAGTCTCACAATACTGTGGCAATAGTCACTTTGAAATAAAAATAAATATAAAGTCAGCCTCCTACAATTACCATTGAATTCAACCCATGCCAAATGAAAATAAATTATCTTTGCATAATATTTACATCCATTTTATGTATTTACCCATGACCACATGCTTTCTGGAGCTTGCTTACAGCTACATAATAATAAATGAGCTGCAACATGATGGTATTGAACTAATAATCCACTTTGAAAAGCATTTGCAGTAGGCATAATCCAGTCATTATGCTTTCACAATGTATTTTGTTCAAACACGCTTAATTGGACACGGACATCATTTGAAAGGGATAAGCTAGTTTTCTCCTCATCTCATTCAGTAAGTCTGTCCTGTGTCACTTTCAACCCTTTCGCCTCCACTTTTCTTTTTCCCTGCCATCTATTCATCTTTCTGTCTTCCTGGAGTGATGGCTCAATTACCATTCCTCACTCTAAGGCTTCAGACCTGCACAAAAATGGAGCAGGATTTCTTCATTGTGTAAAAAAAAAAAAAAAAAAAGACTTTTAATTTTCCCTTATTCCTCTTCTCTGGCTGTCAAAGTTTGTTCAGCTCAGTAGTGAATTGTGACAGTGGTAATTTAAGAGGTTTGGAGACGAGCTTCAGATCGATTCAGCTGACTCGATTCTTAACAACAGAGGAGGGTAAAAACGTCTGAATGAATGTATGAGGGAATCAATTAGTCATAAACTCTGGTTCACGTACAAACTGAACGGATCAACACAATATCACCCAGTCCATGTTATATATACCACTACATCTACTACTATGTCATCTGTTTTCAATGACATTGCAGGATGACAGCCATTTAATCCAGCCTTTTCCTTCATCTATTTTCTGATTGCACATCCATACACTGCTTGCCTCCATTCCTTCATCTCTCTGTTCCTGAAGTCCCTTTTTCTCTCTCCCCTTAATCCTCTCCTTCCCTAAGTGCTCACTCCGAGCCTCGAGCCTCAGGGATCCTCACGACTTGATTGTGTTTTGATGTTCTTGTGAAACTTACAAGTGCACTCAGCACTCAAGACCCATAACATACATTTTCAAGACCGTTCACCCAAAGGAAAAGAGACAGAGGAGAAGGGAAGAGTATTTACTATTTCCTCTGACAGTGCAGCATACACACTCACCAGAAATGCATACATGTTAGGGTCATGTGATATGACAATATACGTATTGTGTGACAACATTGATGGATCGCAGTCACACTTTTGTTCTTCAAATGTGTGGAGAAAAAAATGCAGGAAGAAGGCTGAATCTGAAAGAGAATGGGATAATTCTGTTAAGGTATTGTTTATATGGAAGTCCCAGAATAAAAAAGGAAAAAAAAAACAAACAGTCATACAGGGTATTTATTTGAAATTTTTATTTTTTAAATTTGTACAGCAATTACTATATTGTGATATGTACTATTACTATCATGCAAAATTGCATATATTGTCATCAGATATTCTGGTCGTATCTCCCTCCCTCAATACATGTTTTTGCATTACCGTACATGCGAGGGTACAAAAACTGTACACACTGTCCTAAAACAGGCATCTCCTTGTAGTAAGTAATCATGCTTGGTGCTGGATAATTAAAGTACCAAGGGTGAAATGTGAAAAAAATCCACACAGCAGTGAACATATTAAAGTTTTATTTTAGCAGTGGTGTTTCAAGCAGCGTTGGTACATACATACATACATACATAGACGCCATGTTAAGTACCTCAAATCCCTCAGTGTTACAAGTCTTGTGATACTTAGGTATATTTACATAATTTGCCAAAGGAATGATTGAGAAAACAGCATAATACATATTTCCATAGTGTATAAAATGTTTTTTTTTTTTAGGAAAAAATGTCATAGCAAATGTAGCACACAATTATACAAAATATCCAAATAATGAAACGATAAGTCCAAGATTTAGTGGTGAAAAGGTTGTTGCTACTAAAAATGTAAGGTATGTATAAGGTATAATTTTTCTAAGGGATCTATAAAAGAAAATTCAAATTAACAAACAGCATACATAATGTAATTTAAATAGCTCAGAAATGTGGATAACAGATGTACAGAAGTACTATTAGACCAGGGTAGTATTTTTGTAAACCTTCAGACTGTTGGAAAAAAAAGTGCTCCAACAGCGTCACCTGCCATGTTCTATAAGCACCTATTAAGTTCCCTGGAATAACACCATGTACAGTACATTTCACTTTGGGCAGTGGCACAATGGCTGGAGAAAATAAAGCCATTAAAACTCATTCAGGCTTCAGTAATTTACTTCAAACTGAGACACATTTCACAAAATGCCAAGAACTCCTGAGACCCCCTCATAGCATAACTCAGTTCAATACTAACCGAATAATAACTACATTAAATAAAAGATTAGGCTACTTATGCATTAATGCTTATTCCTGTATCTTGATGGTATAAAATAACTTAGATCTGAAAACAGGAGCAGCATTACTGTGATGTAGCCAAGAAACGAGCCTAATGAACCTTTAATGACAACTTATATTGGAAGTGTCTCACCTTGATGTTGTTTTGCTTTATTTATTTATTGTTTTATTGTTTATTGTTTATTGCTTAGTTTTTTGTTTTTTTTTAGTTATCTCTCATTACTATGATTGAAAAGCACCAATATATTTCCTTCCTACACAGAGAATGTGTGTTTTGTCTGAGTAGATGAGACAGAGGTGCTGTTTGTGTGTTCATATTTTAGCTTTCTGGGGGTGGATCACATCGATGTGACAGGTGGCTGTTGGCCAGAATGTAAGGCTGCCTGAATGAGTCTTTAATTTTTTTTTCATTCTGAAATCAATAAGTATTTGGGAAATAAAGTTTTGGAAACTCAATACTGAAGTTACAACACATTTTATACATAAATAAATAAATAAAGATAGCAGATATCTCAAATTGCTCTTTGGGAATTCTATTGCTCTATTAATAATGCAATTTTTCATGTGTAAATGGAAAAGGAAAATTAGCTGGTTTGTTCATGTGTGCTTTTTCCGTGTTAACAAGCACCAAGAGACTCTTAACTAGTTGGATCAATGAGGAGAATCATGGCTGAACATTAAATGAACCACCGACCATGGACCAGAATTTGATGTTTAATTTTCTTATGTCTTGAGGGTCTTTTTCTTTGAACTGTTGTGTCTAATTTCATGCTACATACTCATAGAAACAAACAGACAAACACAGAGCTGCTCTATAGCAGCAGGAACAACTATACAAAAGATGTATACGTTCATGTTTGCATCAGTTTTTGCACATGATCAGATGAACATTGATTGATTGGTGTGCATGTTTGTTGACTGTTGTAATGGTAATCCTTTTATTATTTTTTTCTAAGTGAATACACAATGGAAGTTTATTATTTAATTTAACCCATTATCCATGAGAAATATACTAACGGTGAAAGAAACATGCCTTACCCTTCAGGGTAACAACATCGATGCGTCGGATCAAAGTGTGAAAACAGTCTTTTGTGTTGTTGCTGCTTTGCCACATCCATTATGCAGAGCTAGTTAAAATGAATAATGCAGGTGACTAAATAGTTGTACAGAAGTAGTTCAGTTATCATCATGAATAATAAATTTCTTATTAAAAGGTGCTTGGAGATTTTAGTCACACAGTGAGACAGTGTATAATCACTTTTCCAGGATTGTTGTGTTCTCTGAGCTCCTCTTCTACACGACCCGTTCTCAGGCAGAGAAACACTCTCACATAATGGTAATATCAAGTTTTATATTTGCGCAGAAAGCAAAATAACACTTGTTCAACATAATTGCCACATTTTGACTTCTTCACTGTCAAAAATGTGCCTCAAATGAGCTCGGCAACAAAGAGTGACAGAACTGAGTCATCGGTGTCTGTAACAAACTGGAAACAAAAAAATCACATGGTTCAACTTGTGAGAAATGATTTATCATGTTGTATTTTCCAAAATGTGTCTCTCTTAGTTAAATGGTCACATGAAACTTTTCTTCTACTCGTAAGTACTTCTCTGGTTGCCCCTTCTTCCTGGCCATCAACTTGCTGGGCCATCACTCTTCAGCTACAACAAGGAATTTAAAGGGTACCTCAATTATTTATGGGCTTTAAGCTCTGACTCAAGCTTTAATTGATACACTTGAGTATCTCACATTATCCACCCATCTATTATCTATACCTTCCTATACTGATTCAGGGCCAGGGTTGTGATGGAGTCTTTCCCAGCATGCATTTGGTAAAAGCTCTGCCAGACTATAGCCACCAGTCCTACCTTGGCTCCACAGAAAAACTACCCAACTAAAATTACGTGGAGTGTAACCTTGGCTTGCCAGCAACTGTTTTTCTCCCTAAGCTTTATTTGCATTTGATGTCCTCTATATGGACATGCTGAAGTTACATTATATACATTTGATGAACAATTAAATATAAAGTTGAACCAAATTGATAATAACAATAATAATAATAATAATCATAATAATACAAAATCAGTGGGTTAATTTTGCCACCCCTAAAGTTTTCACTGTGTCTCTGATGAATCAGTTTTGTTTTTTGAGCTGAATGACATACTCCTTCTCTTGTAAATCTTTGGACCTCATATTGAGAATACTGGTGAACAGTGACCAAATATAAATTCAACATCTGGAAACAACTCCAGACCTTTTATCTGCTTAATTGCTTATAGACTAACCAGGGAACAGGACACATCTGGACATGAAGGTGCTTGTCAGTCAGTTGTCCTTTTAATTTTGAGCCTCTGAAAATGGAGTTGAGTGGTGACATTTTGGTTGTTTTTGGTTGTTGGCTGTTTAATTCCTGTTGATTCACTAATTATATCAATACATGTAAATAACTGGTGTAAAATACAGTTATTCATCTTTTCATGGTCATCAGATATGACCCGTTTGGATGTTCAGAGGCTCCGTGGTGAACATGAAAACACCATCATCTTCTACAACACTGATTCACCAGTAAAACCCATGGAGTTGGATCAATGACAGTGAATGGACACACTGGGTTTTTGTTCAGCTAAAGATATATTTTTGTTTTCTATGTTTTTGATATAACAACCCTCAACTTTAATCTGAACATTTATGGACATCTATATAAGCAATAAAATAAATATGGTAAAATACCTGATTTTTGCTGAAAAAACCCCAAATAAAGAAGATAATATTACAATAAATGGTGGTAAATCACTTATGAAATGTTGAATATGGAGAATAACCCATATGGGGACAGCCACAAAAGTAGCACTGGGTTTTTATGGGTTAATTAAAATGCATCTTAAGGAAAACTATTTAGATATCATTAGCAGAGTGCATCAAATGATGTAATCTATTTTGTTTTAATACACTTACATAAAATTTACACATAGTTAAACTAGTACATTCTGTACACTTCATCATTTTATAGCTAATTGAAACAAACTAAACCAAAACCAAGGAAAGTCAAAGTATTATATTAAAGTGGCAGTGGATGATTTTTCAGTCATTGTGATGTAACTCACTTATGATGACCAACTGAAAAACTCAACATGATGTGTTCATTTTAATACAGATTCTATTTCAGGCACACAAACTGACACTTGCTGAAGATGATCCAAAGACAAGTAGGGTTAATCATGTTAACTGAGAGGTAATGAGGCAGAAAGAAAATATTCGACTGCTAGTATAAGACACAGCAGATCAAGTGAGCCTCCAACCTTTAATCAATCAACCATAAAACAAAAGATGACATGTCAGAGGATGGAAAGATGTTTAAGTAAGTATAGACATAGACTAAGATGAAAGGAGTATAACGAAAATGAAAGGAAGATTCTGACCTGTCAGCCAGAAGATGAGGAAGGAGAATCGAACGTGTATATGATGGAACAGAGGAAGGGGTGGACAAGCAGACAGGCTGGAAATGCAAACTCCAATAAACAAGTGATAACCTAAACTGTCAATCTGTGGTCAAAATGTCCCAAAGATATTTCACAAAGGTGACTACAGAACAATCTTATTGAATCTGTAGGCAAAAATGCAGAAAACAGTTTTATTTATTTATTTATTTTTTAGAGAAAACAAGACAGAGCCCTGAAATCTAAAATTTACATAGCCCTAAAATAATGCCTGTCATACATCTCAAAACCTCAGAAAATCCTTCTTGAATCAAATATTTTGTAAAGCCTTTTTCTTTTTGACAGAACCACAGAAGGATCTAGTTTGCTGAGTGTTGTTGCACTGTGTCTGTGGTCAGTGAGAGGGCAGCGTCCTGGTGCCACCTCTTTAAAATCCTCCCCAAAGGATCACACATGGGTCTCGGTGACTCATCTTATCAAACCAGGCCTGGGCTTAATCCTCATCAGGACACGTTGCATTTTAGAGAAAGCGAGAAGACAGACAGAGAAGACATGGAGGTTTTTCAGAAGTGTTGAGTCTTCCTTGTGGCTTCTGACACTCTTGTGGGTTTGGAAAATATACAGAAACTCCTGTCCTTGTAAGATTTGGCAGGTTGCAGAGACATCTAAAAAAAAAAAAAAAATTCCTTAAACTAGATACTTGGACATGAACCACTACTTTAAAAAATGTAGAAATAGAACAACAATGCACTGTTTATCACACAGCTTATTAACAGTAGATCCTTCATCCACACTGTCATCAGAATGTACAACACCTTCGTCAGTGGAAGATGGACTGGAGACTAAACTGAAGATAGATGAAATATACTGTAAACAACACCAGATTTAATTGTTTTTTTTTTGTTTGTTTTTTTTTCTTGAGCTGATGGACATTAACCCATAAAGACCCAAACATCCAACATCTAACAAAATCGTCTACTGTTGTAAAACATTTAATAACTATTGATCCACTAATCCTATCAATACATGCAAATAATTGGTGTAAAATGCAGTTTGTCATCTTTTCATGGTCATCAGATATGACCCATTTCAGAGGCTCCGTAGCAAATATGGAAACACATCTTCTATAACATTGATTCACCGGTAAAACCCATGTAGTTGGATCAGTGGCAGTGAATGAAAACACTTGTTTTATGTCCAGTTAATGGTGTATTTTGATGAAAAAGTCACTTCCTCTTTGGTTTTCTCTGTTTTTGATATAATCCTTAACTTTACTCTGAGCTTTTATGGACATGTATATGATCAGTGAATTAAACAAAGGAAAATACATGATTTAAACTGAAGAAAATGCAAAATACAGAGGATAATATTATAGTAAATGGTGATAAATCACTTAAGAAAGGTTAAATAGAGAGAAAAATCCATTTGGGAACTACCACAAAAGTAGAACTGGGTCTTTATGGGTTACATTTCTTTCTAGGTATTAATATCTACATTTACATTTATTTAAATGCCCACTTTTTGCATATTCAAGTTCCAACTAAATTAGGCAATGCCATTAAGACCAGTTATCTATGTATGCATCATAAACAATTACAACTAGCATATTGTTAACTTAGCTTCATATAAAAACTACAAACTAGGGAGAGTAATTTTTTGGAGTTCACTGATAGACACTTTATCATGTGTATAAAGCCTTCATCTTTGCTGTTAAAAATAATTTGCAGGAGGATAACATTATAATGGGTTATTGAGATAATTCAACTTTTCAGTGTGTTGTGGGTGGAAAGTCCATCTCAGCAGGCAGAGTTTCTTTTGTTATGTTCCTCAATCTATTTTTACTATGTAATACATTGCAGCTCTGCACCATAAAAATATTTAAACAAACATGGCACCAGAAGAAAATAACACTGATCATATTCTGCTGTGGTGAAAAAAAAACCAAAACTATACTTTTAATAGAAGGTTATTTATTTTTTTTGTCTGTAAGCATGAACAACTAGAAATAACTTTTCCCAGCCGAGAAAAGATTAAAAAAAAAAAAAAAATAATAATTTTAAATTTAGTATTTAATCATGTTAATAACAAGGTGAAACATGCCACAAAGTATTAATAGGTGGATTTTGTTACCAGGTCATGATCACTGTTTCCAGTCTGTGTGTTATAAGAAAGCTAACCAGCTACTTGTGGTCACTTGCCTCATGAGATTGATGTTTTTATTTAATTCTCTAACAGAAACAGCTTGTATTTCCCAAATTTCCATGCTTTCTTGTCATGTTATGAATGGATATGCCTTTGTCTGTACTTTGGTGCAGATCAACCTGTAGTCATAAAACACTTCTGAAGGGCATGCAGCCTTCCACATCCTTTAATCACCCAGAGGATTCAACATCCCACAGGGCCCCTTAGACACAGCTTCAATCCAATTCCTAAACCACAAATCTGGGCTTTCCCTCCTGCCACTGGGATCGATCGTATCTACAGGTGTTCACAGGTGTTCAAATGTGGTCACGCAATGACTGAAAGCCTCTCTGAGCTTTAGAACAGAGGAAATCAGCCCAGAAGGCAGTGGGAGAGGGAGGACCGCAGTTTATGTGATGTCCTCTACATGTTTGATATGTCACCTTCTCTTTGTACTATGCAGGTGTAGGACTGAATATAAAAACATTGTGTGATGTGAATGAAATCCTAACAGAACAGAACAGAAAACATCCCCATCTGGATTTAACCAAGCAAATAGTTAATATCCGGCCACTGGATACCTCTAATAGATGCACTGAGTAGCTTCTCTTTTTTAAACAGCCATCAGAGTCATGTGGTCTGATGAGTCCAGGTTGACCCTGTTCCACAGTGATGGACACATCAGGATGAAATGATTACCCATCATCCTTAGTGCCTACAATACAAGCCTGTGGGGGCAGTGTTACAATCTAAGGTGGATTCACTGGGTCAGGTCCAGGTTCAGCAACATTATGAGGTTAGCTGAACCTGAATAAACTGAACAAATACGTCTGAACATCAGGAGGCCTATATTTATTTTCTTCCTGATGACACAGACATATACCAAGATGACAATACTGATCAGGATCAGGTTGTGAAAGAGTGGTTCAAGAAGCACGAGACATCATTTCTACACAGGGATTGGACACCACAGCCAGTCTAGACTTGAACTCCATTGAGAATCATTGGGATCTGCTGGAGATGACTATATACAACTGTCTGATTCACCCATCCCCATACAAGATCTTAAAATGCCAAAAATTATTGCAAGTCTGGAGAGTTGTTGTGACATTGAATGTTAAATGTTCCAACAAATGTCTCCCATAATTGAAGCTAAAGGCAATCCAGCAAAATATTGTGTGTGTGAGAATGTGTGTGTGTGTGTGTGTGTGTGTGTGTGTGCGTGTGTGTGCATGTGCGTGTGTGGGTATGTGTGTATGTGTGTGCCTTTTTTGGATGAGTAGTATTTTATTGCACACTGAGTGCTCATCCTGGCACGATATCAGCATTTTACAAAAAAGTGAGTTGTTTAAACTGCAATGTTTTCAAGTTCTCAGACGAAGTAAGGTCAAAGTCATATCATGTTTAATTTTTTCTAAGTCAGTTCTTCTCACACTAGTCTAAGTGATGTTCTTTTTGTGTCTCTTTGAAATGATTATATGCTCTGTTTAATATGTATCTATTTATTTTCATGGTTATAGCTATTTTTCTTCAAAAAAAACCATTAACAAAATGTTAATTGTGACCTTTTGCTTTTGAGCAAAATGAAAGTTTTTCCTGGGGGAAAATAAAGTTTATCAATCAAGCTCTGCACTCAGAAAAGGGCAGTACAAGCAGGAGATGAATACACTTAATATACAGATGACTTCATTTTCATATGGCCCATTTTCTCTCTGCTGTGAGCTTGCTCAGTGCTCGCTGTTCCATTTAATAGCAACAAAGCTGCGGTTAATAGTCACTGTAGAGGTTGGCTTAGTCCACTGGACTGTAATGTTAAAGTTAGGATTCATTCTGGGAGACGTGAATCCTGCTGACTTCACAGCTTTGAAGCCGTGGTGCCTGTAGGTAGATAACATTCTCAGTTATACCATACAGCTACTTGAAAGTTCAAATCCAGATTTTTCAAGCATATCAATTATAGCCTAATGCATTCTTGAAGGACAGAATGCTAATGAGAAATCATGACTCTCACAACTCATTCCCATGAAATTAAAATGTACATACCATATTAAAAAAGCCAGTTAGTCCGAGTCATTAAACAGCTACAAACACAGACAGTGTACATTCTGAAGTCCATAAGCATCTTCGATACCTACTGAAAGATCAGTAACAACCTTATGTGTTTGTGTAATGCTTGGTTTTGTGTCGTCAGATTAGCTTTAATACTGAAAGCAGGAAACAGCGAGAGTAAGATAAAAAAATATTACACACTCTTAAGCCCCACACTGTAAAAATGACCGTAGAATTAACACTGAAAAATTGTAAAACTGCAGCATAAAAAACTGTTAGTGAAAATACAATACAAAGTTGTTTATTTGAAAAGATTTTTGTGTTAATGATTAAATCAAAT
>JAPQRP010000019.1:34327562-34344862 GCA_037367295.1 Apogon hyalosoma | reverse complement strand
ATCCATCCATCCATCCATCCATCCATCCATCCATCCATCCATCCATCCATCCATCCATCCATCCATCCATCCATCTCCTTGAAGACTTCAGAGAATGTGCAGTGGACCAACAACATCAATGTAGGGTGAGACCAAAGACCTCTTTTCCCCTCTGGGGCCTATGTCACATGTAATCACTGTAACTTATGAGGCAAACACACATACACGCAAACACACAGTCTTGCAGTAACACTCAACTCAGTGCTCTGCTCAGGGAGTAAATATTTGTGCTGCGCAAGCTCTAGACAGAGGAAGGCTCCTCACCTCAGCACTGTGCCACCAAATCATGAAATATTCAGAGAGAGATATGGAAGGGGGAGAAAACGAGAGAATGTGAGAGGAAGAAAAAAAGAAGAGAGGTCACATATAAGATGGACGGAAGGGAAAAAAGTGCGTGGGTAGGAGGCTCCGTGTTAGAGCATGAGATCTGAAAGTGAGGAAAGGGTTGTTTGTGGAGAGGAAGAGATGGAAAAAGCAGAGGAGGTGTTGAGGGGGGCAGATAGGGAATGAACAAAGACGAAAATGAAAAATAAAGGAGAAGTTGAAGAGATAGACAAGACAGAAAGAGGCAAAGGAGGTGGGCGCTATGAATGTGGAGGACAAATAAAGATGTAGACTGACAAGGAGACAAAATCAGGAATAATAAAGCAGCACCTGCATGATGTCCTACAGCAGAAACACATGTAAGAGTAAATGGATCCAAATGATACCGTAAAGCTCTTTATCATCCCAGTCAGTCTGTGGCAGAAGACTGATAATCCTTGTCCTGCAACTAATGAGGGTTTATCCTTTTTCAAGTCATGTTATCCTGATATCTTCAAAGAGTTCCCATCGGCAGAGCTGCTCTATGACACACCACTATGTTCACTTTGCAACCATAAAGGATTGTTTCTTCTCCTGTTTATGCTAATGATAATAATAATGGTCAGTTTTAACACATTCATGATTCCCTGATATCAGTGCGTCTCTATATTTCTTATAGTACTTCAACAGGAGCGATGTTTTATGGTTTTAAATGATAAATATTACATTAACATCTATGTTCACTTTGTGCAGCCATAAACCTAATGTGCAGAGGTGAAAAGGTAAACTGCTATCATGGGTACTCGACAGAAATGTCTGTCTGCGCTGTACAGTAAGCAGTTGTTAAAGAAAGCACAGACCACTCTATCTGATATATACAACTTGAGTTTCACACCTCGCCTTCAGGTTCCCACTACAAACACCCACTGGTGAAAACCAACAGATAAAAAAAAAAACAAAAAACACTCCTTTATTCTGTCAGCTTCATACCTGCCTGCAGAAAAGAATAACATCAACCTGACCCAGCCATGCCTGGTAAACATTTCATTTATTCAATCTTGTACCTTTAATGGTGAATTACATTTATTAAAAGCATATTAGTCACATAAATATGTTAATTGAATACATTTTATTTTTTCATTTTTCCTGCCTGTTCCTGTGTGTATTATATTGTTTGATTACCTGATATATCATGGTTACAGATCTTCCACGTTAATGCATGTGGTCATTCATAACAGCTATGTAATGTCTTAAGATGTGGATGAATGGCATATAAACCAATTTGTTTCAGCTATAACACAGCCTTGCACTATAGCAAAGACCACCTAAACTGATACCAAGTCATAAAAAAGACCAGAATGCATCATGACCAAAACTTTTCCAGGTTGACACCAAGTCAAGCCCAGACTGGAGACATCAAGTATATTATGGCAGGGTTTTTCAACCTTTTTTGACCCCCCCCCCCATGGACCTCAATCCGATCCATGAGCGGGGGGTATGTCACATACTCGGCACATACAGTTTGTGCTGAGTGATTTATAATGTTGTGATGTACATACAACTGTAGTTGCTAATGCACCTGCACGCATGTCACTCACACTGCCCATGTGCCCCCCCAGGAGAGTGCCTGCGCCCCCCCTCCCCCAGTTGAGAAACTCTGTATTATGGCAATCCAGTTTTTTTTGCATTGTGAACTGAGTGAACCACATCTGACATTAGCTAACACTGATAAAATGCCCCTTTCCAGTGCCTACAGGGCTTTAAATTAGCTACATAGCTTTTTGTGCCCTGTATGGTTGGTCATATAGTTATTAAACCAAATAGTAACTTGATAAGAACAAGATGTGACCACATTTCATGGCCACTAAATCTCACAAAAAAAAACAAAAAAAACATTTAATTTGTTAAACCTTCCAACATTTGCTTACTAAACTAGGGAGGCTGTACTACCAACACCTAAGAGCCAAATAATAGGTGGAAAGCAACTGAAACTAGTGCCTTGAGACATACAGTCAATGGCTTATGTGACAAAAATGACACATTAGTATTAATTGAAGTCACTGGTTGCACTTGAAGGATGTTTTACATCAATTCACATGTAAACAAATAAACCAGTCAATGCACAGGCAGTTTAGTGATATCCCTAGCTTCCGTCTAAGTACTGAATGGGTCATTTACAGTAAAGCTGCCTGTAAACACACACTTCTCACACACCAAGGAATGTGAAAAATGTGAGCCTCCCTCTCGTAGTCTCATGGTAGAATCAACTAAGATCTTTGTTCCACTATACTGAGAAAAGAGGTATGTCCAATCAAAATATGCATGAAGCCACATGGAAGAATGGTGCTTGATTTCCAATCATTGTTAGTCACTGGAAATGGGAAAAATCAATATTGTAATACTGAGTTGTTACTGGTTTTCTAGAACAATGAACCATGCATTACTCTACATTCTATATTGCAATAATCATAGTAAAGTTAAAGTTCTTTGTTGATTTTTAAAGCATGTAGCTGATGATGGCAATTTCAGCTTTTATGTTATAATCACTGTAATTATATACTGACTCTATCCAGAAATTATATTTATGAACAAGACAACTTTTTACTGACAAATTATAAACACTTTAGAAAAATAATCTGCAATACAACTGATAAAAAAACAATAACTGAAATCATTCTAATATCTCTAAAAAGATATACATACAGTAATATTAAAATATTTTGTGGAAGTTCCCTGCATTCAGCTTTTATTTTTCATGTTGTGATAAGTTTTTACATCTATTACAAGCAAAAGCCATGAGGAACTGAAGCAACACACAACTTAATAGTTCCATTTACTTCAAATAAATTAACTGATGGAAGGAAGATACAAACAGCACAATGGGGGAGGAAGACAGCTGATTCTGTAATAAAAAAGATAAACACAATGTTTTATTTAAAAAGAGCTCATTATTCCCCTCAGATCTTTTACTCCAGCCTCATAGCTACTCAAAGCAACAAATATAATTTCAGACCTCGGTTACTTAAGACCAAGACCTTGACAAGTGATGAAGACTGTGAAACCCATTTTAAAAATTTAGCAAAATGTATAATGTAATTACATCATTTATTAAAATAATTGGTCCACACATGATGCAGCAATTCTGCACGATCCCTCTCTCCCTTAATGGCCCCTCAGCAGGAATCCTTTTACTTAGTTGTGCAAAATAGTTTCTGAAATGACTTTGCAATAATGCAAGTTACAAGTTACCAGCTGCTATTTATACATTCAATCATTTGCTTACAATAACGTAGACATACTGCTGTTATTTTATAAAATGGTTAATAGGTGAAATATGATTCAAAGAAGGCTTCTCTGTGAAAACAAAGACCTGACATGTGGAGGAGAAGCTGAACCTTCAAAATATGTTAACTGCAGCAAATAGTAACTCAGTCAGTCCCAAGCCCAGATGATAAAGAGGTGCACTGGGCATGGGGCAGCGTCATGACCCCATAAAAAAAGAACCATGCTATTGAAACGACAGCAAAGAAAACAACCTCACCTTGCAGTGTCAGGTGAAGATCTCTTACCATAGCCTCAAGCACCAGACAGCACAAGGGATGACTGGCTGAGTGTCTGGAGCAGGTGGTACTGTTTCAATGCACTTTCAAATGACCAAAACATTGGTATTTGAAAGTTTCTGACCTAACACATACAGTAAACAAATGAGTAGAAAAAAACAAAACAAAAACAAAACATTACTATCACATCAAATACAATTAAAATGGTTTGATTTACATGATTTGTATATGTTATGTAAGTGCTGCTTGGACAAAATGACAATCTTATGAAACTGACATCCATCAATCATGAAAAAATGGAATGTATTTATGCTTCACTCTGCATGAAAAAATAGCTCATAGTTGGCATCAGAATCAATAACCAAGTGTCTAAGGTGTTTTAAGCCGCATGTAGAATAGGAGACACAGGGGAAATGAGAGCAGAGAAAGAGCACATGCAACAAAAATAAATAGCCATAAATAAAACCTAGACACTTTGAAAAAGTCCAAAAATTAAAATGAGTAAGTTCACATAGGTCTTGAACAATTAAACGACTAAAATTCCTAAAGGACCACACCATAAATCTTTGTCGACCTACCTATTTATGGTTGAAAAGCTGGTTCCACTTTGAAAGACTTACACTTCTTAGAATTCAATTTTTAGAAAAGGGAACACGTTTCGCTTTTGACAGATGTTGTTTGTGCAACATAGAATGAAACTCACTATGAACATACCAAATTTTATTTTCACACAACTCAGCAAAAAAAGCAAATGTTATGGGAGAAGCTTCCTCTGTGGACTGCATTCACTGTCCATGGTGCTGAAGCTCTGTAAGTAAGTCGGGTGCTACCACTGTAAGAGAAGAAAACATTATTATTTCAGGCGCCCTTACACTTTATAAACACATTTAACAGAGGTCATTGTACATGTGTAATATAGTCACATAATAAACTGTGATAGGACCATCTGCATCTGTTATTCATCAAAAACTCATTCCAGTTTATCTAACATCTGAATCCAGTTCCATATAATATTGACAGTATTTCATGTGAGCAACCACATGCTGACAGTATTGAACCCAATGCTTTGACTAAATGCTTTTTTGAGCAATTACTTTAGCTGTGAGCGCAGCTTGGGCTGATGTGACCCATCAGTCCAAGCTGCGCCTTTATTCTATAGCTGAGCCTGTGACTCTG
This sequence comes from Apogon hyalosoma, assembly GCA_037367295.1. Taxonomy (NCBI): domain Eukaryota; kingdom Metazoa; phylum Chordata; class Actinopteri; order Kurtiformes; family Apogonidae; genus Apogon; species Apogon hyalosoma. Next base: position 34,339,784 of record JAPQRP010000019.1, on the reverse strand, counting down.
CAACCGAGGGATCATTACACCTTCCTCTGTGGATCCCAGTGGGCATCTATTAACAGTCATCCTCCCTATTGTGCAGCAGATTAAAACTCACAGGCCATTAGACAGCACATTTAGGAGCTTTTGAAGTGGAAGGGACACTCTTTGTGTCAGAGCCTGTTGTGACCTGTGCTCAGTTATTCCTCCAGATTCCTGTGAGTTTATTTCCAATAGGAAAGACTCCAGACATGTAAAATCTAATCAGATGTATACATCTTAACCCATAAAGACCAAGAGCTACTTTTGTGCCAATTCCCAAATTAACTTTTGTCTATATTTAACCCTTCTTAAGTGAAATATCACCATTGATTGTAATATTGTCCTCCTTATTTTGTGCTTTTTCAGTGTAAATCATGGATTTTCCTATATTTTGCTGATCAGGTCGATGTTCATAAAAGCTCAGATAAAATGTTAGGGTTATTATATCAGAAACAGAGAAAACTGAAGAAAAAATTATTTTTACAGTGACGATATCAATAACTGAACATAAAAAAAGTGTCTCCATCCACTGTCATTGATCAAACTCCATGGGTTTTACTGGTGAATCAATGTTGTAGCAGATGACAATTCACTACAGAGCCTCTGAACGTTCAAATGGGTCATATCTGATGACCATGAAAAGACGACAAACTGCATTTTACACCAATTATTTACATGTATTGATAGGATTAGTGGATCAACAGGTATCAATTAGATCAGAAGATGACTTGGTTAACAGTGGCTGTTTGGGTCTTTATGGGTTAAAATGCATGACAATACATTCGCGCATTAAGTGATTAAAATACTAATCCTTAAGATGCATTTCTATTTGGTGGTATTTTCTGTGCTCTGTGTGTGGTGCAAGTATTATTATACACAACAGGGATATGAATCTGTTTAAACAGTCCCATATGGACACCAAAATAAGCACCATTATGTGAACAATGCATGTTCCAGCAATGTAAAGTATTAAATGTTACAATTTATGTTAAGGTACAGGAGTTGAGACATGTTAGGGTTAAGACTCCAGGATTAATGTGCATGAAAACATGTAATGTGTATGAAAAACAACTGTGTCTGTGTGCTTCCATTACTGCCGTATGCATTTTCTTTTTGTACTGAGATCCTCTTATAACAAACTGCCTTCACAAGCACATGCCAAGCATAAAATCCATATGCAATAAAAAGTCTTCTGGAATTGAATGCATGTTCATTTTCCACATTGCAACAATTCATGATACATTTTCTTGCTTTAATTGACTGGGCTGTAGGGTTTAATACAAATGCTGGTGTGTGTGTGAGTCTGTGCACCTTCAACCCACCATGCTCCATATCAACTTATACTCTATCTATTTGTCTGGTTGCCTTCCTCCCCTGTCACCATAAATAGAAACTGCCCCAGACACATTACTATTCCTACAATATAATCCAATGCAGGTATAACCTACATCATGGCACAGAAGTGATACACTAGTCCACTAATGGTTTCATATTTCCTTCCATCTCCCCCCCACGTCCCCTCAGGATCAATACAGCGCAGAAAGCCCCACATAACGTTCTGAGGGAGATGTCTAACTTGTGCGTTTTAGAAGATAGATGAGCAAAATATAACAAGTTAGTTTTGGACGCGCGCACAAATCTGTATCTTTGGTGGAAGACCGGCTCATATAGATCTGCGCCAGAGCATCAGTCCTATCCTGAGCGGAGGGGGAGACACACGCAGTAATACAGAGGCTCCGTGAGGGATGAACAGGCTCAAAGTGAGGCGAGAAGTCGGGGAATTTCCTTGGTCTCTCCTTGTTTCTCTATCTTATTGGGATAAACAAATTACAGGACAAACAGTCTGACTTAGCGACTCGGACGCATCGTGGACACTTTTGGACACTTTTGGGATCCTCTGCATCTGCATCTGCATCGTCCTGTCCGTCTATCGAGGGTGAAAACACAGCCCACATCCCATCCACTGTTTTCCTTTTTTTTCTTCTTTTTTCTTTTTTTTTTTTCTTAAACTTGCACCTCTTGTCTGCTCTTTTCATGTGCGCAATGGCTCGTCGTCTCCATCGTCGGTCAGCTCGTCTGCGCACGGGGGTTTACCTGGATGCTTGACTGCAAAAGAAACAAACAAACAAAAAAAAAAAAAAAAGACAACAAAACAACTATTTTAACAACTTCTGTGGATCCGACCTTCAGAGTCTGGATACTTTGGAGATTTCAGACGCGTATTTCATGAAATCCTCCCGCCTTGTCTTTTGGGGGATTTATATAGGAGACTGTACAGTGTTTTAGCTCGTAGCGCACTTGTGTCTGACGATGTACTCCAGAGGGGAATACTGGGTGCTTTTGTTCTTGCTTAAAAGTGTTCTGTCGGACCCTGGAACCACGAACCAAGGTGAGCAGAAAGGGCGTTAAAGCATCTCCCACAGACTGAAGTTTTGGTTTTTATTTTAGTCTTTTCCAACATATTATTTTTAAGAACGAGGTTGCATTCACTGCCTTAATACATAAAAACTGTATTTTCACCCACAACATTTAATTTCATTTGAATGGGTGCATTGTCTACAGTATATCTACATTGTGTTAGATGTTTCCAAATGCCTATAATGCTCTTTGTTTCCCTACAGTACAACTTTGTTGTTGTTTGCCTTCCTCAAAGTATGAGGAATGCACAGTGAAAAACATGCTGGCAGCATTAAATGCATGGGGAAAATTCAGATATACAGAAGGTGCCATCTGTTGTTAAGGCTATAGAGCTCCATCAGCCATATTATGGAGAGGTCTCTGACAGTATATTCCACCTCCAAAATCACAATGCCACAAAACACTGGGACAGCTATAGGGACCACAGTGTGCCTCTCTGACATACCCCGACAGCAGCACTGATTCATCTGAGCTGCCTCTGTCTGCCTCTGTCTTGATGATTTCATTCATTAATAGGTGAAAATGTTCCATTATTTTGGCCACTCACAAACTGACATGTCTGAATGCCATTATGTTCAGACTATATGAATAAGTCTCATCTTGAAGATAGGAACATTGTGAAGATGCACATTTACAGTGTAAAAATCACAGGGAATATTAATGCTATCTGCTGTGCTTATAAGTCACGTGGCTAAACGGCTGCCATAATATAATCTGCTCTTGACATCTTCTTCTTCTCACATTTGCAGAGGTCAGTTGAATATTCCTTTTTGAATGTTTAATGTTTAAGGTTACGTATTTTCAGAGATGAGAGGAGCCCTCTCTGTTGCCAAATGTCAAAGTCTCCTTCACTTCATTCTTGTGTGGAAGTGTGTGTATGTGTGTGTGTATGTGTGTTCAGTTTCCCACAGGATGTCTACGTCTGTGGTTGTGACAGACTTGAAGGGGAAGGGGCGGACACAGGGGAAATCTGAAAAAACTACAACGTGAGGAGTTTAAATATACAGAGAACAAAGTTAATATATGTTGGGTCAGCTGCAGTTTATCTGCCTGAGTGTTCAGAATGTGAAATATGTAGTCATACGTGCAGTATGTTCCTGACTATGGAAACTTTTTTTTTTTTTGTTTCTTAGCTGGGTATTTGACAACTTTATTTAGCTTTTTTTTTAAGTAACACAGAGATTAAAAAATAATGAGAATTTCCATATAAAGTTGACTAGTTATGTAGAGTATTCTGAACCTTCACACAAAGGGATTTATATCAGAGTGTTTGAAAATGTTTTGTGTTAAAATTTCACAATTATCTTTCAGTTGTTACTTACTGGGTTGTTTTTGGGCTTTAGAAAATCAACCTTGTATTTTCATACAGGTGGGGGGGTTACATATCATATGTAACTGACAAGTGTAATAACTAGTTCCTGTTCAGGTTCAGTCAGACATGACTCTAATGTTCCACTCTGTCACAGAAACTTGGAAAAAGTTACTTTTCTATCATGGCAAAAATTGTCAATTCATCTGCATATAGATGTCATATTTTGATTTGAAGGGAGAGGATAGAGCTGCAGAAGTATGGGTGTGTAAAACTAAAAGGACACAGGATAAGTCGGTCATCCTACTTTTTCTAAAGATAAAAAAATATAGGTTTCAAATGATATCAGTTCTAATGAAATACAATAGCAAAAGGCACATGGTAACAAATGATTCAATATGTAGATTCTTGTTCTTTTTAAGGTTCCTCGTTGATGTTGCTGTATCTTCTTTACACCGTTGCAGTTAAAAGTTGTGTCAATGTAAAGTGGCCCGTCCCTACATGATTCACAGTGTCGCCTGTGACTCAGCTTTTCAGTCACCAGTGGGTGGTTTTAGAATTTAGTGTAATATTGTGCTTCATTTATTTATTTATGGACTGTGGCTTACCTGTTGCTAAGAAGCTCAGTGTTGGTGAAATCCTGTCACAATAGGTTGTGTTTTCACTGCTTATTAGATGTGACACCGTCTCCCCTAAACAACAGGGGAGCTCAGGGAAGAGCATCTCATTTTTTTTATTTTTTGTCAGTTTTATGTTATCAATATTAGAATTGCAATTATGGGAAGGACCTCATTATCATCCTCTTTATTCATAATTTAAGATGCTACAAATTCTCTCTAGATACAAGGACCTATGCTGGCAGGTTTTAAGGATGTCATAGACTGGTGCTTTGCAAGTAGAGGTTTTCATTTCATCTTGTCATGAATCTGTGGTGTGAACTCGGCTTAAGACCACACTGATAAACAACAAGCCTCTTTCACATGCACTACACAAGGTCAAATGAGTGGTGGTGCTGCCTGATGGTCTGAATAAGAGCCAGAAAAGGGGGTGGAGCTGATTAAAGGGGGCTTAGAAGCAATGGTAAAAATAAAACACATTTTAAAAATTCCTTTTATGAACCAAATGTACAGAATTTCAGTATAGGCATACACAACACTTCCACTAGAGAAACACAGACATCATAAATGTACAGCCTGTCAGAAACTCAACCAAACATTCCCTTTCAGAGAATTTATTGTCTCACACTTGTTTTCCCAATAGGTCTGCTCCCTATTGATTACTTATCCTTCTCTCTAAGTATCACAACTGAATATGGGTGATAGTTGGTGCTCACTAAATGTCACTATACACAGTCTCGATGGTCTTTGCAGCAATAAAAATGCCACATTGTGTCACAAATCCATTTGGACTAATTGCATATATTTATTCATTTTTAAATTTTCTATAAAACTGTGTATATTTGTATTACACATCTTTCTATTTATTTATGTATTTATTTATTTTCTTTCTCCACCATTTTGCTTATGTAACATCTACTTGCATCACTAAGAAAATATGAATGATAAGAGAAAGCTACTGAAAAATGTAGTTAATTGCTAGATTAACTCTGTAACTCTGCCACAGTGATTATCCAAACATGATTGTAAAAGTTGGCATTTTCTAAAATGATACGCAACAACAAAAAAGCACAACTGTATTTAGTTAACACAGACAAATAATCAAGTCAAAGTCTAACACAAATCTATGTATGTCAAATAAATAGCAAATATATGGTGTTTTTTGGTGTTTATACGACTAATCATGTAGGAAATAATTGCTATGGTTGCCTTTTCTCATAATGACAAAAAAAAAATCACTTCATTAAACACATCACTATTTTGTTTTCAGAGGAGGTGTATTCAGACACCTCTGAGCTCACAGCATGCACCAGCGTCTGTGTCATGAATTAGATGTTGCAGTCAACAATCATTATCATCTCAAGTAGAAATAATGACGCTTCCTCTCCATGTGGCTTTTTGAAACTACAAGTTGAAAAGGTAAAGAAGCGAAGATCTCAGCCAAGCGCCTGTTACCTTGAATAACCCCAGATAAATATTTATACTTATAAATGACAATTCTTATTCGATGTCTGTGTTTTTGAGTGTTCTTCAACCTCTTGTAGCAGAAAATATGTATAAATCTTTCAAGTCTGGCTCAAGCCCAGGTTTTTACTCACGTTGACTCACTTCCAAAAAAAAACGGACGGTTTTGTTCTGCAAACCATAGCTCAGAAAAGGCTGTCAGATGGTACCATTGAAAGGAATTAATGTAATATATGTGATTGTAAAATTGGTATGTGATGTGACAGTCTAATAACTTGGCAGACAGAGCAGAGGGAAACATAGCTTAAAGGAAACTATCAGTACAAACGAATCACAGGTTATGTAATACAAATCTGAATGGCAGTCGTTCCCAATTGGAGGTACAACATTTTTTCTATTTTCTTTTGAAGTGTAAATTTCCCAGTGAGATGTGACACAACAAATAAGCAACTTAACTGCGACTTTACAGATGTTTCTTGTAGCACCTCCAACTGTGTGCGCAATTAGGGCTTCACAGGATATAGTCATCAAAAAGCTAAAACTAAGGTAAATGAAGGTAAAGTAAGGGATAAGCTTAATTTCTCACGAGGTTGTTCAGGGGAAACATTACGGTGTTCACATGACAGATCAAGCTAATATGTTTGTTGACTGTGGCATGTTTTTAAAGAGTTTCTGCTGCTTAGAGAGAAGAAACCAGCTGCCACGCAGAAAATGAAGCACAGCCAACTTGATTTTACTCAAAATGACCAGAAAAAAGAATTGAGACCCAGCTTGACAGATTTAGCACATTGTTGTTGCTGCGAATGTCACAATCTGTCAAAAAAAAATTTAAACCAAGAAAACTCATTAATATCCATTTAAGAACTCTAACTGCAATGACTTACAATTTGTTGCTGACATGTCTTAAGATGTTTTTTTTTTAATTTCCTCTACATCAGCTTTTGCTCTGTCCCCACCAACTCTCTGTCCACCCAACAAAACAAGCAACTATAACCGGCACCAACAGTCAGACAAAATTATAGTTTTAGTTGGACTTAAAACTGTGGACAATGCAGATGATACTGGACTTAGCAGATGATGAGGCTTTAATCTGTATAATACTGATAAATAAAGTAATAAATTATGTGGATTTGTCCATAATTCCAGTCCAGTCTGTTTCCTTAAGGTATCCAGGGTATCTGCAGGTTTAAGGAAGCTAATTTTATGCCTTTAAGACATTTTCAAGGTGCTTTCCTCCAATTTTAGACCAAACATTTAGCAGTAACAACAGACCTCACAGTTATTGTCTCGAACCAGTCATAACCATGTTTCAATCCAGACAACGTTACATTTCCATTTCTTGACTAATATTTCTGCTACAGATGTTCAAGCTGCCGAGGCTCATACCTGAACCCTCCACTGGCTCCACTCATTCTGATAAAATGATAATCATTAAATACAAATTTGACAATTTATTTTACCAAGATTTCCTCAGCAAATATAGAATTATCATTTATTGTGTCTGAGGAATTTGAAGACCTTTGACTGTAAAACCCGGGGTATCTGTACTGAAGATCATACACTGATTTATACACCTGGATTTGATGTTTTGGGGGCAGGTTCATTACACAAACCAATAATACACATGTACAGAACAGGGTGTGACACCACTGTTTTCCATTCTCTCCATTTTCTCCAACCACATGGATCCACACAAACTGTTTTTAAAAAACTTTCACTTTCTTCACTTTCGTCTCAGTTCTTGCGACCTAAAATGCCCTGATACATGTGGGCGAGAGGCCAAATGTAGAGTGTGGATGAGGCATGAATTCTAAAAGGTGACACGGATCTAACTAGTGAAAGCAGTTGCAGATTGTATTTTAAATAAAGAAAGCATGACAGTGATGTAATTTGGCTCACGATAAACACAATTTGGCATCTTTGTACTTTTGTGTTTGTGCTTTCTTTGATCACAATAATGGGCTATCTGTTGTTTCTTGGCACCAAAATGAAGCTGAAAAATGCCTTTTTTGACATTGGCAGGTGTAGGCAAGTAGAAGAGAGACAGCTAAAAAAGTTTGTAGACATTGTTTGGCACTGTCAAAAATGATGTGGAATATTGCCTATGATCATGAGATATTGCTTTTGTAATTTTGTAAAAATCAATAACTTTGTGTCTCTGATGGTCTGTCTCTCTCCCCCCTCGCTCTTTCTCTCTCTCTGTCCTCTTTTTAAACAGAAGCAAAGCCACCTTATTATAATTCAGCCTTTAATTACCAGTGGAGGATCAAGGCTAAATGAAGTCTCTGTAAATACTGAAGCGGTTCATTTAGTCTCACCAAAGTGTATCTTCTCTGGTTATCTAACTTGTTCTCAAAACAGCAGCAACCCCATTAAATTAGGCCAGATTTGGCAAAGTCTGTTGTACACTAGAGTGACAGGTCGTCTGAAGATGTGACTCTCTGGTCTATAATGTCGACCAGTGAAGTGGGACGCACTTTATTGATAGAGATTGTAATTAACTGGCGGTGTGAAGACAAAGGAAATTGCACATTCATCATATCAAATTGGCTCCGAGGGCTAAGCAAGGGCCAGATAATAGCTCTCTTCATGTCTGAGCCGTGACTGGAGTGCAGACAGCTTCAGATGGTTGCACTTGTATGTTCCTAGTGCAATCATCGACACGCAACAAGAAGCAAACTGTTGATACAGGCACACAAAAGTCAGGTAGACGTGAACGCGCTAAACAAAGAAGTGCACGTAGGTATATGGTTTAATGTGCACATGAGTGTCCTTCATCATTAAGCCATAATTAGTATGATTGTCTGTTGGTCCATCTGTCCACTTGTCTTTATCTTGTAGTCCATCCATCTTTCTGTCAAACATCACAGAGATGACTGATCTGATTTTCATACTATAGATAATGAACCATTTTGTGTACATAATATCGGGGAGTAATTTTTGTCTTTACCTACTGAGAATAATTAGGCTGTAATAATCATATACTTAATGCTTTCGCGGGAGTTTGATCAAAATTAGTGTATTCATATTATTATTAATGTATAATTGAAGGACTTAATGATTATAGGGTTGGTTCACTACTCTTTATTGGCATGAAGGTCATTATAAACAAAGCACAGGTAAGAGTTTAATCGAATAATAATAAATTATAAGATTTAAGCAATATATAGTCCAACACCCATTTATTTACAGAACATAACGATGGACTATCCTTAAAATCCTTAAATTAAAAAAAAATGTTTAATCCCTTTTTAGTCTCTATTCCTATCAATATATATAATTCAGATAAAATAAAATAGATAAAAATAACATGCAATTTCTCAGCTTTTCAGCATCATCAGATGTGTCATTTGGAGGCACCATAGTAAACTTAGAAGCACCATCATTTTCTACAACACTGATTCACCAATAAAACCCATGTAATTTGACCAATGTCGGTGGTTATTGACATTTGTTTTTATGTTAAGTGTAGATTTTGCTGTAAAAGTCACTCTACTTTTCTCTGTTTTGGTGTAATGACCTTTGTATTTACTCTGAGCTTTTACGTGATCAGTAAATGAAATGCGAGAAAATATCAGATTTTCACTGACAAATGCAAAATGCAGAGGATAATATTATAATAAATGGTGATAAATCACTCAGGAAAGGTTAAAATCACCATAAAAATAGTTATAGGTCTTTAAGCATACATAAAAATAAACCAAAATGGCTTTGTGATCTTTTACTGGAGTTGTAATTTTGTCTCTGTTTGATATGATGAACATAAAAGTTTAAGTTCTTTTTTTTTTTTTTTTTTTTTTTATTATTTCTTTATGTATTCCCCTTTATTCGTCTTATCCTGGATGTCATGTAGGACACAGGACTCCTGACCTCTGTGAAGGAGAGCACTAATCTTTCAGACTCCACTGAAATGGAGGGCGGTTCAGTCTTAGTGTTAGTGTTGTGCTGGACTTTGCTAAGAGCTGTTATTTCATAGGTGGTTGAATCGGATAAGGGCTTTACAGCTCTGTCAGCTCGTCATTGACAGCTTGATAACTATTGTCTGCTCTCTTCCTATTTTGTCACCTCCATTTCTCTTCTTTTTAAATTCACTGTCCAACCTCTCTCACTCACTCTGTCTTATCCTCTCTGTTCTTTCTGTCACTCTTTATGCTTGCACTGTTCCAACTTTTCTCCTCCATTATACATGACTTTCTTTCTCACCATCCTAGTGGTTCTGTTGGACACCACGACAGTGCTAGGAGAACTGGACTGGAAGACCTATCCTGTCAATGGGGTGAGTGACATTAGCACCTTTTACTATGAACTCAATGTCCACATGCTCCCATGGAATTTAACCTGTCAACAGCTGAGAAATGAAGAAAATAATGTATCACTATATATTTTATTATTTTTGCTTAAGCCTGGCATAACAACAGCAAAAATATTTTCTATCCTCAAAAAAATAATCTGACACAATGATCCTGTGCTTGTATTTGGATAAAAACATCTCGTCTGTCTCTTGTGACAGTGGTTAAAGCAACATTTTATTGTACAGGTCTAAGGCGAAAGCAGCAGAAAGGAGGACACGTATATGATGTATTGCCAATTTATCCAAATTATCCTGTTTATATGAATGAGCTGAATCCTGAATTTAGACAAGTGCATAATCTGTGTACATAGGTCATACATTGTGTATTTAACTGTAAATACACAATTACAGATTAATACAGACTGATAAATCTGCTTGGATTGAAAAGTTTGTTACTTTTACAACTCAGTTTTTGGTTAATTACCCAACACAACTTGCTTCCTATAGTAGCTTCTCAACTGGAATTACTGACCTTAAAGGAAAATAATTGCTAAAAATGCATGTGTAGTTTGATTTTCACACCCAGATTCATTAAAGAAAGGGATACAAAACATTGAGCTGTGAACAGAATCACGACCCACTTGCAATAAAACACATTAATGCTGGTGTAGAATTAGGAATCAAGAATATTTGTTTGTATACATTTTACATGCAGACATGCAACACACATTGAAATTGACCGTCTTTGTTTATTCAACCTATCACTAGCTGAACATGCAGGAACACACCACACACAACTAGGCCACAGCTACTGTAGATAATACATGAAAAAAACACTCACATAAGCATTTTACGGGTAAAAACTGTTCATCTTGCTGCTTGAGCACCTTGAACCTTCCCGATGTGATGATGACATAGAGTCATATATATGAGCACTAATAGTAGCAGTAATAGGGAATTATTGAACTTCATAAAATTTGTATCGGACAATCAGTATCATTGCCTCTAATCAGAAGTGTTTGTCCAACTGACCTTCAGTCGGACTCTGCCAAACCTCATTCATTTTCTGTCTGATCAATCTAAGACATTTTAACCACTGTATTCAGAACCACCAGACACCAGACTTTTTTTGTTCTGTCCTCCTGTTTACTACAATTGCACTTCACCCAGTTTTTCATGCACTTGATAATGCTTTGCTTATTGTACTTTACCACTGATGCTTGATTTGATCGTCTCTTTTGTAAGTCGCCTTGGATAAAAGCGTCTGCTAAATGCAATGTAATGTAAAATACCACAGTTATACAACACAGACTGCAGAATTGTTCTTTTTCTCAGCAAACTCTGGTAGGTTGAAGAGGCTTCAGGCTTTAGCCCCCTGTGGGAAAAGGCTGTATGATGGCAAGGAAAAGAGGAGAAAATATTCTAAATATAGCAAACACTTAAACAGATATTGATTTTCAGGAGGGCCTTTCTCAGGTGGTAAAACCAGCATAAAAACTCATACTAATTCTTTCAGAGCCTCATATGATTCTGCATGAGTGTCTTGTGATTATCTATCACACGGATGTCCCTGAACTACTCCTGTCACACATTCACACCTGACACTGATCATCACTTTCACAGCCTTTTTCAGGCTCTGGAGTAATTTTCAGATTTATGCTGTGGGTAGAGTTTGACTCAGAACTGGGGTAAAGTTACTTTTAATTACTTTGAAAATGATACTCATGACTCATATCCATTTATTTATTACCCTGCCCCCCGAAGAGGAGGTGAGGGTATTGTTTTTGGTTTGTTTTGTTTGTTTGTTTGTCTGTCTGTCTGTCTGTCTGTCTGTTTGTTTGTCAGCAACTTTACACAAAAACTACCTGACCAATTTCCATGAAATTTTCAGGAAAGGTGCGAGGTGGTCCAGAATAGATCCCAATAAATTTTAGTGAATTCAAGGTCAAAGTCACCAAAAATGTGTTTTCACAATGATAAGAGACAGGGCAAATCAGGAATTTCCTTTTCATTCCTGTATACTCAATTTCGCATATGGCTTCTTTTTGCTCTCACTGTTGATGTGCATTGACATCAGAACCTTGAAGGCCAAATTTGAAGACTCTAGG
>JAPQRP010000019.1:34292383-34314343 GCA_037367295.1 Apogon hyalosoma | reverse complement strand
TGGATGGATGGATGGATGGATGGATGGATGGATGGATGGATGGATGGATGGATGGATGGATGGATGGATGGATGGTACCAACTTGTCATGACAGTAACAGAAGGAAACTGTAAAGTGTCTTAATGGTGATACTCATACTGTTCAGAACTCAAAGTGGATACAGACTGGTATCATGCTAAACGGAACATCAAACAGCTTTTTAAAAATGTTATTTTATGGAAAGGTAATTCACATTACCTGTTCTATTATATTGAATTATGATTTAGCTTGTATTATTGTGATTGCATTTGTATTTTGTATAGTTTTTGTGTTTGTTTTTTATTGTTCTTTAAAAGCCCAGTTACTGATAGGCATTGAAAATTACACTAGACTATACATTTTTTGGTCTGCGGTAATAATCTATCTAATCTAGATGTCCCTATACAAATAGACACAAAAATAAAGCAAATCAATTACACCACAGTCTGTACAAATCAGAAAAGTCAGATACTGTATGTGACTATAGCTAAATTAAAGTGACAAATGTACACGTCTTACACAAGTGGAAGTATAGATATATAGATATGTTATTTTTTTTAATTGCAAAAGTAGAAGTACTGAGTCAGTCTTTACAAGAGCAAGCTCTGAAATGCACTCAAAATGTAAAAGTAAAAATTATTAACAGATTCTAATAGCTATTTCCAGCAAATTGAAGCTCACATCATCCATATCAAGAGTATATCAGCACTCCGTTTATAGGACATCACATTAAATGGAAAGTATATTTTTATGGCCAAATCTCTGTCTTTTGTTTGTTTTTGTCTTATTACATCTTTTTCATCATTACACCTGTCATTTGTGATGTGTACTGCATGGTCCTTAACCCATATCTGACTCTGCTGCCAAGTTTCATGAAATCTGTGCTGTGATATTTCCATAATCCTGTTGACAGACAGGAAGACAAACAGCAGCGATCATGTGGCTTCCTTAGAGATAACCAGTGGCACCAAAACAAATTAGAACTATACTATATTATAAACTAACTGCAACTATAATGTTCTTGGAATTCACACTGATAAATAATATCATTACATATAACCCAAAAGCGGCTCAGTTTCTTTGCTCATACCTTTAATCCATAAACCTCACCCTGTAGAACAGTAAAAAAAAAAAAGAAAAAAAGGTTAATTCATCTTTCCCCTGCAAAAATTTGTGTCGTGGTACATATGTTACAAAGTCTTCAACACAAAATGTCCCTGTTTGGTCAGTATATTCACAGTCAGATACAGTTGCTTCAGTCTGTTTTCACTATCACTGACTGCACTTAATTACTCATTAACCTAATTAGTCAGAATTGCAGTTATGTGCACCAGCTGTTTACTTGTCATTTATATTCATATTAATAAGAGTAAAATACACAAAGGTAAATCAGGTGATATGCAGAGTTACTGTAATGTGTTCAGGTGTATTCTGATAGGCTATTAGGCTTTTACAATCATCGAATTGCTCTGAATGTGAAATGAACCGTGGCTCAGTTGGTGGTCGTCTAATGACTGAAGGGTCGGCAGTTTGAATCCTGTTCCAACTGTCCACAAGTCAAAGTGTCCTTGGGCAAGACACTGAATCCTAGATTGCTTCCAGTAAGGCCTGGCAGCGCCTTGCATAGCAGCATTGGTGTATGAGTGTGTTGCGTGAATGTGAGGCTTTGTAAAGCACTTTGGGCATCATGAAGGTGTGGAAAAGTGCTATATAAGTGCAGTCCATTTACCGACATTTAAAACGACATTTTGGACAATAGTTGATGTCGATAGCAATATGGCTTTCTTGTTTTTTAGTACAAATTTAGGAAAATCCTGTGAAACAACATGGCAGAAAAATATCTGATCCTTCCATTGGTCAAAAAATGCAGATATAAGCAGATATTGGCAGATACTGATATCTGGCCAATATATCGGTGATACCCTTATCTCAACAATATCAATGCTGTCATCTAGTTGATTTACAGTAATTATGAAAGGATTATAGTTTAGACTTAAAGTCCTTTTTTTGTGGAAAACCCCCTCTGAGTGACTTACAGACCACTTATACAGTAACTGTTTAAGAGATAAGATAAGATTTATTTGTCACATGCATATTACGGTAACTCTACTTGGACAAACTGCCCCAAATGTGTTGGCAGAGACGTTCAGAGTCATTTTGCATTGCAGATGGATTATAATTGTGTTAAATTTTTAATCAGATTAATCATGATGATGGATTAATCCACGTTAACGCTTTCATTTTGACAGCCCTACTGTTAAATAAAATGTAAAGTTAAATGGGGGTAGCTCTAGTATATACAATTTACAGTTTATTTTTTCAGTACAAGCTAACAGGGGAAACGTGCAATTAGAAGGAATCTGTGGCGTCTATGTGAAAACACGAACTACCACATCACACGGTTCATGTTTTCTGTCTGCTCTTTGTGTTGGGCTGATATTTCCCACAGTTATCTCTGAACCGAACAAACAGAGATGTTGAATATCCAGAGATGCAACTGATATTGATCTTCTCTGTGTGTGAATAGGAGGAAATAAGCAAGAATATTTCCCAAAATGGCTGTTCTTTTAAGATCCACTCTTCTCTGAAATGCCTCTGCACCCTGGGTTTTGGAAACCAGAGGTAGTACTGTTGTATGCTGTTATGTTGTGCTGTGTTATTGTCGGGTTCAGAAATGTTAGGATGCTTCTCTGTGGAACTCTCAAAAGGCAATTTGGACTCATTAAGTATAGGTTACAAAAGCCACGATCAACAGTAACTACACATTAAGGATATGTAATGAATGATTTATAGCTTTAATTCTGTTTTAATCGATATTTTCCATAGGTCTTGCTGAGCTTCAGCTGTGATGAAGATGTGCACTTTACAAGTAGTTGCAGGAAGTTTAGGCATGAACTTGCGATGACTTCTGCTTTCTCCTCGTTTTCATTTTGGAACACTGCTTCAAAGGGTACTGTGATCAAAGCTGTCTGAGAGGCAGCATGGGGAAAGAGCAAAAGAGGGAGAGAGAGTGAGCCGGGAGAGAGAAAGAGAGGGAGAGAGAGAGACAGAATAGGGAAAACCCCAGCGCTCCAGAATATAAGCACAGCTCTGCGCTAACACGTCCATCTTTCCCTCCCAGCTGCCTAAACAAAGGCATCAGCGCTTATCAAACACCGCTTTCCACCCCAATAGCATACTGCCAGACTGTTTTGACATCTCAATCGAGCGCTTTATTATTCCATTCCTTTCATTCAGTGTCAGCCACAAGAGGGTTACTCAGAGATATGCTGGTTATATCATGACCTAGATAAGGCAACATCATAGAACTCATGCTATTTGTTCCACATCTCTTTCGTCACACAATCATATTCAAAGTGGATGCTGCGTTGAGGGGCGAGCTTATAGAGATGTCTTGTGGAATTGGTTTGAACAAAGATTTAGACGGCAAGAAGCTCACCGGTAGGTTAAGCGATTGCACCCGAGAGCTGCAACATTTCTCTATTTTACATGTGAAATGTGCAGTAAGCACCCACTGTACTATTCACAACGAGGATACTGACACAGTCCAGACTAATAGTGGTGAAACAATTTATCAGAGATACACAATAATGTCAGTCAGTCTTCTTCCTCTGTCCCTTTTCCCTTTTGAGCCATCAGTTCAAGAGCTCTTCAGCAATTCACAACAATTCGCTGATGGCTGCTCTTGAAATACAGGCTTGATCAGGCAGAAAAAAGTGCAAATGTCTGATGTTAAATTAAGCTAAATGAAAAAATACAGGCTTATCAGACTCCATTGTATCTGAGTCACTGTACCCCTCTTGTGTCCATTAAAGACTGTATTTACTTCGGCCTCTAACGCTCAGCCAGACTCGAGCATCACTCATTCTCTGTGAACTTCCCATCTGCATATCAAAGCAGTGAGACCAGGGTAAACATAGTCTCTTGCTCCATCTGTTTCTGACAACATAAAGCCTAGAGAAAGTTCCAACTCTACACACCTAAACAGCTCAAAACCTCTTAGCTGGCATATTATTGAATTCTTGCAAACATGCACATCATGTAGTGATGTAAGTGGCTGTAGGTCATCTCTTTTCCTCTGTATAGTTCACTCATAGAAATCCTCTGGAATTCAACATTTCAACCTTCGTGTGTAATTGGAGGACATAACAAGACTTTATTACTTTGGTGAATTTTTGTTATTGCTACGTAAGAATTCAAGGTTAATGAATTTACCATATTTGGTTCCTTACCCATAAGTGGCAAAAAAAAAAAAAAAAAACACATCTAAGGTGAAAGGAACATCTATTTTAGAACAGGGTTAAAACTCAGATCTCCAGTACTCATTAGCGATACTCCAGACCTGAGGCCGAACCATCAAATGACTGTGTAAGTATTTGTAATAGTGACGAAACCACGGATTATTTTTCAACTGACTATGTTTGCATAGTTAAGGAGGGTCATGCCGTGTTTTATTGAGCTCTACTATTCGGATTATCCCTCATAGCTTTCATCAGCTTCAATTCCAGGTGGAGCAGGTAGACATCTTGTATTGAAACATCTCTAAAAGCCTACAATTTTCTGCCTGCCCAACAGAAAGTATCAGACAGACAGTAAAAGCTGCATCGTAAACACACAGTAAAGCCACTGATGCAACACATATTTTTTCCAGAAGTTGTTGTAGAGTTACATATAGCTGAAAGAATACATTTTGGATCTTCAACCCCAAAAAGGAAATAGTTGAGACTGTATAGAAAGTACATATTAACCCATAAAGACCCAGTCGTACTTTTGTGACAGCCCCCCCCCCAAAAAAAAAAAGTTCTCTATATTTAACTTTTCTTAAGTGATTTTTCACCATTTATTGTAATATTACCCTCTTCAGTTTGAGTTTTTTCAATGTAAATCATGTATTTTCTTGTATTTAATTCACTGATTATGTAGATGTTCATTAACACTAAAGGTTATTACATCAGAAACAGGGAAAACTGAAGAAATATTGACATTTTCAGTAAAATCTATCATTAACTGAATATAAACTAAGTGTCTCCATTCATTGTCATTGATCAAACCCCATGGGTTTTACTGGTGAATCAATGTTGTAGAAGATGGCAGTGTTTCCATGGTAACAACGGGACCTCTGAACATCCAAATGGGTCATATCTGATGACCATGCAAAGATGACAAACTGCACTTTACACCATATATGTTCATGTACTGATGGGATTAGCAGATCAACAAAAAAGTTTACATCAGTAGTTGGTTTGGGTCTTTATGGTGTAAAAAAGAAAGCAGCGTCATTATTTTTATAGATGGACACATATTTAATGTTTTTGTCCGGTTAACTTATTTAACTTATTTCAACTTGTTTTCCATTCATAACATTCAGGCCACTAATAAAAGTTTATGAGAAGTTTAATTAAGGGTGAGTAATGACTTAAAATGCACTGTTGTTGATAACGTTGGAATAACTTTGTTTTCAGACACAATCCTCTTTTTATTCTTATTTATTCATGTCAATAATGACCTTTTACCAGGTGTAATGATGACATACTGAGTCCCACTTGCACTATATCTATCAAGAATAAATCACATTGACACAATCATTGCAGGAGAAAACAATTTTATGAACAATAGTGAAATTAAAAAACAATGGGATTTGAAAGATGTGAATGGGTAATTGGGCAAAGATGGGCAAGAAATGGATTAGAATATTAGAACATTTGTGAAATATATTTAAGAAGACTAGTATAACCTTGTTGATTTAGTTGTTTCTTGTAGCACATTAGACTGGATAAGCATGGTCTGTTTTATAATCATTGTCAACTGATATTATCCCCTGGATCTGACGTCAAGACTCACTATTATTAGGTTACCACAGATACAGATAATGGTCAAATTCTATAAGTCTGTAAAATATAGAGAAAAATGTTCTGTACTGTATGTTGCCAGGCATGTCATCCATCTCATCATCTTCTGAAGGATTTAAGTTTATTAAGATTCTTCTTTCACTGAATGGGTCTCATATTATTTATATGTATTATTATTTGTGATTTACAAGACCCCCGAGTTCGCTGAAATAAGATGGTAATATGTAGTGTACAGACAGAGTTGCACTGGCGTAAGACCAGAGACAACCTCACAGGTACTACTAGTTGTGTGCAAATATAGCTAAAGAAATATAGCAAATGTAATTAAATTGAATGTGTTCATACTGTCTACAGTGAGTCAGAGTCAAAGTCACTGTATTTTAATACTGCCACATTCTTTTTTTTTTAATTTTTAATTTTCCATACTTTTGTATTTGGGTTTGTATATTAGTCCAGTAGACAGATGCACCAAACAAACAAACAAACAAACAAATAAATAAATAAAATCAGTTGATGTAGGTTTAAGTATTGAAAAAAAATCTTTAGTCATTCATGTTTGGTCATGCTGTGAAGGATTGTGTTTTTTAATAGTATAATCACTGCTAAAGATGGTATTAATAAGAGCCAGAGTAAAGCTATACTTACCTCAACTGCCACATGAAAACGCCACTAACTTATGAAACATTTGTGCTGCATATTTCTCATGTGCATCCTTTTTAGCTTGAAGTGGAAATACATGTTTGTTCCTTTCATGAATATGAATATCTTGCAGTTATACAACTGACAGTGAAAGAATTGGATATCAGTGTGTATCGGTGTGCATGTGTGAATTTGAGATGTTTTCAAACTTTTTGATGGAAATAGTGGTATGAGTATTGTAATTGCTTTCTGGTGGTGATCTTCCCAGCTCATACCAGAGAGAGCAGGGAGAATTTGGAAATTTAAATGAATCTGTGTGTTTGTTGCCTTTGGCAGGAGCTCAGCATCGAAGGAAACTAATATCCAAGTGAATGAGGTGCCTGAAAATTGGAAGCTGGATGACAAATCACTCTCCTCATTAGGAGCTAACCGCAACATGATTTTTGGGAGGATTTCTGTTTATCTGTGTGTCAGTCTTTTATCTCATTCCTTTTAGATATCTTACATACACAGTTATGTGTGTGTGTTCATGCAAATTAGTTCAGTTTTGTTTTATGTTCCTCCTTTTGTCTTTTTTTTTTTTTTTAACCAACTAAATCATTTTTTATTTCAAGTCAGAACTTTAGCTACAGGATTCATGAGTGGAGTCAGAGGATGGGAAAGCTTGTGGAGCCTGTGTGGAGCTTGCATGTTCTCCCCATGTCTGTGTGGATTCTCCCCACCATCCAAAGACATGCACCTTAATGTGTTAATTGGCCAAGCTAACCCCCCCCCCACACACACACACAATTAAGTGATTTGGGAGATTAATAAATGAATGAGTCTACAAGAAACCAAACATTTTCAGACTTTAACTTTGAATGTAACCGATTATTATGGTCTTGTATGGCCAAACCAACATAACTCCACACTTATTGAGGACTGTGTTAGTGCTGGAGATAGGTCTGACTCCATTACTATCGTAAATAGAGGTAAAAGTGCTCTGAGTTGTTAGGATAGCTCTTTAAAATTAATCACACTCAACTTGGGTGGTGCTGGGCTTCAGAAAGCAACCTCTGAAAAACAGTGTTTTGTGGAACATGCATGCATGAAGAACTGGGTCATGAGGTTAAAACCAATGCATGAAATCCCTACAAAGGAAAACTCCACATAAAAATGTGTGTCAGTCCAAACTTGCCATTTTTATGATGTTGCAGCTTGGAGATTGTGGTTCTTTCTAGTTGCAAGGTGGACTTTTAAAATGATGACACCCAGATAGTGGAAGAAAAGAGAATAACAATCCAGCCACTTATTCTAGTAGTAATCGAGTGCATCCTGCAGCCCGACTAGATGGATATAATTCCAGTGTTTGATATCTTTAGCTTTGCAGGATACAAATCTCAGCAGAAGTGAAGCAATTAAAGGGCTTTCAATCATCAGAACAATTCATTTGCAAACATTTCCCTGAGTTAGTTGTTGTTAGGTTGTTTTGATGTGACAAGCAGGAATATTAAGTATTTAACATTAACAAATGTCAGTCTTTGCCTTTTACACAAATTTATTTAACTCTTAAAATAGATTTAAAAGGTCACTTTATAAAAATCCATTTTTAGTGTGTCATATTGCTCATATCAGATAGTCTTAAATGGAAAAAATCATGATATTATGTTTATACCATGGTCATTCAAAGGCCATGTTGCTTGTCAGTTTTACTCATAATCACTGAGAAAAACTGGCAGTTCAGTAAAGAAATGAGCTGCACTTCAAATAATCAATTTGATTTTATTTAAATGAATTACCAGACATGTTTAAAGACTATTGTGACAGACTGTACATTTGCTGGTCTCTATTCAATGTAGTATTTGCAAAGCTGACTCCACAGTTGACTGAACAACCAAGCTGATGTTCATACAAGTATAGATGCTCTATAAATCAAGCATGAGGTAGACTGAACTAACAGCAACATAGCCTCTGGAAGAAAATATTTTTCTGCCTCTACCCAAAATCTCTGAACTCACATACAAGGTAATAATAGACAGACTGCAATCTGTTTATGGTCTGTGATGTGATGATACAGAATATATCACCACCATCTGAAGATATTTCAGACACTAATCATGAATAAAAGTGCTTTGAATCAGCAGAAATCATGGTGCCATTTCTTGATGGAGGCAATAATTCATCAGATTAGAAAGGACTTGAGTAATGTTCTATGTAAGACGGAGAAGAAATCAAGGTGGTACTTGATAACTGTTTGCCTAAGTTATCTGTGGAAAAATATTGAAATGCTAAAATTAGCATTAGCATTAGACCAGAAAATCCTTCTGGCTCTGGCTCTGTCTATCTATCTTGCATATTTATTAGCTAATTTTGAAATTATTACCACACCCACACACATATTCTCACACAAAATGACTGCAATAAAATTATCCCCAGATTCCCAGACTACTAAATAATTGTACCAGTGCTTTATTTTTCTCTGCTGAGAAAGGTGTGGGGAGAAGCAAGCAATCAGCAGTGGTTTTTCCATCTCCTGATAAGGGAAAAAGTGAAGGACAGGAAAGCAGGAGTTAAAAATGGGAAAAGGAAAAATATTGCAAGGTAGATGAAAAAAATCAAGTAAAGGTGAAAATAGTGGCAGAGGGAAACAGTTGGAGAAAAATTAGGGAGATAAGGAAAGGAGAGTTTTGATGCGAATACAAGAAACAGGTAGAGGCAGGTAAAAACGAGAGAGAACTGGAGGAAGTAATGAGGTAGGAAAGTGAACCGGAGCAAGGATGGAAAACAGAGGGTCAGGAGAGCAGCCCATATTAATGGATGGAGGTTTTTAAACTGAAAGCCACTTGTAATTGCATTTTCATAATGCATCATTTGTATGAAAATGGTAATAGAGTCTGTATCTACAGGTAAGTCTGAAGGAAGGTGAACTCTGCTAAACTTGTGAGCACTTAAATTAATAACAGTAATAAAATAGATTATAATAGATTTTAATTTAGAAAACTTTAAATGACATTTAGCTGACACTTGCGTTTTAGTTGCTTATTTCAACTACATGTGGAAATACAATTAGGTCTTTATTCTAGTGTCTATCCTCTTACCATAATCCTTAAGGTGTGATAAATATATAGATATTTATACGCAGCATGTTGTGATGTCAGGAATAATTGAAAAAAACTTGAAATAACATCTTTGTAATAATAAGTAGAGGGATTAGAGATTATCTTTGCTATTTCTTTGCTGGTCTGTGGATTAATTACACTGTCAAAGTTTCATTTACCTTCATCTAACCCTTTATACAACTAACCACTCCATATCACCTTCTATCTTCTGTCTGTTTTTCATCTGTCTTTGTTAGATGTTAGTTACCAGTAAATGACTTCTCTTGCCCTTGGTCGGAGTTTCGTAACCTTCATTCAGCAGTGATATGATGTTACAAGTGTGACAGCAGATGAAGCAGACAGTACATGGGGTTTGGGTGTTTTTATATCACAGTTGATGGAGCAAGTTACTAAAAATAATGTATACGTAGGGTAATTAATGATGTGTAAGTCAGCAGCTAAGGTATTGTTATTATTTGTCAATCAGATGTGAACATTATCCTTCATGTCATCATACACTGCAGAAGCTGCTGCATTTCTCTCAATTACATGCAACATGCTATAAGTGACAGACTATTCAGTTTAGAAAACTTTAACATATTTATTAGTGACCTTGACCTTTGATTTTGGGTCAAAATGTTCCAAGAAAACATTTGCATCAAATATGAATAAATTCTCTGAAAGCGTTAGTGACAAACTTGAAGTCACCATGACCTGGACCTTTGACCTTTGACCTTTAGGCACAACAATATTTTCAGTTCATCCTCGTTTCCAGGTGAAATTTTGTGCCTCATTTTGTGACTTTTTATTAAACTATTCCTGAGATATCATGTTAAATATAACGTAGACTGACACACTGGCTTTATAGAAATACGTCATGGATGTAAAAATGAATACATGAACAAAAAATGATAACCAAGTGGTTCCAGGCACAACAAACCCCGCCCCTTGTATGTATTGTAGCTTATTTTGGCATCGATCCAGCTGATGTCACCATGTCTATGCGTGTGCAGATACCAGCATTATCAATTGCCTCCATATATTTATCAAGTTTGAAGTAAATTGAAACAAAACTGAAGTTTTTATAGACATTTGAAATTTCACCCATTATAAGAAAATGGGAGGAAAAAAAAGATTTAGAAAATTCATAAAAATTAGAATTTTGACCTACTTTTCCAAAAATGTACCTACATCTATTCTGGGTTACTGGCAATCTATAAACCCAATTTGGTATGAATTCAACCAACAGTTTTGCTGCTACAGACATTTGAAATGTCACCCATTATAAGTAAATGGGAAAAAAAAAAATTAAAAAATTAAAGTTTTTAACTTTGACCTACTTTTCCCAAAATGTAATCAGATCTATTCTGGGTCACTGGCAATCTACGAACCACATTTGGTATGAATTCAACCCATAGTTTTGCTGCTAGAGTGTTAACAAACAAACAAACCAAACTAAAAACAATACCCCTTGCCTCCTCTTTAGGGGGTGGGGTAATATATGATTACACTTCTAGGGTCCAATGCTGCTGTTCATGTACTGTACATCAGACTCAAGGAAAGACTTGAAAGCACGTCTACCCCTGATGTAGACTAGCACTATAATACCAGGATAGTCTTTGTCATAAGTTATTTATTGTCTGTTTATTTCCAATGGAAAGAGGTTCATGAGTTGCCGTTTCTTATTCATAAAAGAGGATTTACAGGTGTGTGCCATATTACACTGGGCAATGGATATAACAATAAGCATGTGGCTTAGAGAGCTAATAAAGAGGAGACAGTGATCCATGGTACCTCGGGAAATAAGGTCAGACCACAGGTGAGGAGAGAAGCAGCTGGAGTTTTGGATTAAAATGTATGTGTTCTGATGGAAATGCAGTTTCATGGAGAACCTTAACCTTGTGTAACTGGCCTCTTCCTCCACCTCTTTCTTTCTCCAGCTTGTAAGCCGGGTTTTTTCAAGGCGTACGCTGGGAACACTAAATGCACCAAGTGTCCTCCACATAGCTCCAGCCATGACCAGGCCGCCACCATCTGTCACTGTGACAAAAGCTTCTACAGAGCGATCAAAGACCCCTCCACCATGGCCTGCACAAGTTAGTACAAAGCTGAAAAATGTGAACATCCTCTGTCAGCTGAGACGCTTTCCAATTCTGTGTGTGTAGTTAAGTTAGTTTGCAGTGGTGTTTTTTTTCCCCTCTTTCCATCTGTTGTTGTGGTAACTTTTCTCTTTCATTTTTCCCTGTAAGTTTGGACTTAATGTAAATATAATCAGGCCTCCACAAGTGTCAAAATAGCATCTGTTACATCTGTTATATATGCACATGAAAAATTCTCACAATTCAGTGTTAAGTATCTAATATTAACAAGTAGCACGCTGAAATAGAACATGGAGGGCACTTGAAGGTTCATCGCCTACATACTTGTGCACACATTCATAACACTCAAATCACACACTTCAGTCCTATGTATGTAACACTTAGATCCAGGGAATTAAATACAAGATGTGTGAATTAAATATGCAACTGCAAATTACTTTAAAACCAACCCAACTACATTACATACACATACACATTATACTGTTCACTTGTTTTTGGTGTTTATTCTTTAAGGTCAAATGGATCTCGTTCATATATTTATTTAAACATTTTTGCATCTCATTTGACATTTTTTGGTAAACTTTAATGCCATCAGTACTTTCAGATCCTGTCTTTTTGTTCACCCGAAACAAAAAAAAAAAGATGTTGTACTTTAGCTGTAAACACATAGATATTGACTGAATTTGTCTTCTTCTCAACACCTACACCATCTCTGTGTTTTCAGGGCCTCCGTCAGCTCCCCGGAACCTGGTCCCTCTGATCAATGACACAGCTCTCTTCTTGCAGTGGATGCCTCCTCGGGACACAGGAGGCAGGAAGGACATCACTTACAACATCCTCTGCCAGCGCTGTGATACTACCGACAGTGAAGGTGCGGTGACGCAGTGTGAGCCATGTGAACCTGACCTGCGCTTTATCCCACGGCCACTAGGTCTGACTGGGACATCTGTGGCAATCCTGGATTTTGCAATGCACGCAAACTACACCTTTCATGTGGAGGCTGTGAATGGCGTCTCTGGGCTGGGGGTGGCTGCACGCTCTCTGGCGAACGTTACGGTCAATACACACCAAGCTGGTGAGTTTTTGTCTTATTTCTAAGAATCAAACTGTGACAAATATACCAACAAACTGTGCTTCACATATATATTCAACATTGATTTAATGTTATTTGTATTATTTACATGTTTACAGTTTTCTTTGATGTCTACCAGTTCCACTTTCTCACATTTCTAGATAAGAAAGAACAGAGTTTCCAAATATAATATCACTTTTTACAGTTGAAAACTTGATGGGCCATGCTGGGAGCAATTCAGCGATGTCAGTTGTAGGAATTTTCCACTGCTTTTCACATTTTATTGTCCTGTAATAAATTTATTCCTGGAAATTGTTTTATGTCTTACTCAGTAGTGAAAGCAATCGTTAGTTGCAGACATAAATTTCATAATTGCACCGAAAATATTTTTGCACTGCTGAAATAGTTACAGCTACAAAATATTGTGGAGCATTCATCATTTTAATCTTGCTTGCGTTGGCAAAACAGCCATCTGGAATAGTGAGAATTTCCCAATGGATCATTTCAACCTCTGAGATGTCAGAAAGCCAAGCAAAACCGAAAAAGATAACGAAACAAGCAAACTAGCAGGTCAAACAAACTACCAGGAGATTTACTTGTTCTCATGTATTGCTTGATTGCATTTTATTTAACAGACAAATTGTATGTTTTATGTATTCCAGTTTTGTCTTAATTTTGCCAGATTGTTGTGTGTTGATAATTTAGTAGCTCTATTTAGCTCAGAAATATTGATAAGAATTATATTTACACACTCAGACTTGAAATATACACGTACTGTAGTTATATAACACCTGAATCTGTAAATACTTTGTTTCAGTGTGTAGAAGATACATATTCATGCTCCAGTCAAATGAACAGATTTATTTATTCTGCACTTATTTCTGCCTTTCTCCTTGCCGAATACCCTGTGTCTTTTTCCACAATCTATGTCACTCTGTCCAGCTTGAAGTGTCAGTAGGTGACGTGCATCTGTGACCCTTAAATAGCTGACACAACCATTGTGACCTGAACCTGCTGGTAATTAGCAGAGCTCTGCTGACCTCAGGTCAGTCACAGCTAGCACACTTCAAGGCAGTTTTGTCTTGGACTTGCATTAGGAAAAGTAGGAGACCTTAAGTTCAACTTCTGAAATTTGAACCTTATATTCTAAGGGCAAAAATATTGATGGAATAATTGATGGAGGAAGATGAAGTGAAGGAAGGGAGGAGAGTGAATTAATAAATTATACTGTGATGTATGAGCACATTTTCTTCCTTTTCAGCATGTACAAGAAGCCAAAAAAGAGATAAAATTCTAATGAGAAGAAGGCTTATGTCAGACCTAAAATAAAACAGAGGAATATGTGCATGTACAGTTTGTACTTGCACCAGTTTATGTACAGTAATAAGCTTTCATAACTCAAGATTATCAAAGTTTTCCATTAATGTTGTATTTGATAAGAAGAATCTGAATTACATATTTGATTGCTTAGTAAAAGAGGTTGCGAGGCTCAGGAGAAGATTAAGCTATAATCAAGTGCAAAAATTGTTTCACAGTCCTATTTAGCACATCTTCTATTTGGAGGAAAAGAAAAGTCACAAAGCTGAAAGTCTGTCATGAATTATTGTACAGGTTGGTGTCTCATGTAAACCCTCCAAATCCAAATCCTTAATCTGATGACAAGTCAACTTTAAAAAGTTAGTGGAAATCTGCAGAGTTTGTCAGATACTGTTTGTTCGTGTGACTAGATTAATTATCAGAAGGCAGAAATCAGCAGTTTCTTGTGTCAAAAACAGTAAAGTGCCAGAGGAGATGAAGCAGCACTAATGATAAAGTGCCAACTAAAAAACAAGACTGTGACTTGAGTATGCGAAAAACAAAAAGAAAGTTGCTCTTAAATATTCAGGCTGCGCATATGCTTACAGTGTGTTAATAAATTTAGATTTTTGAAGTCTGCAATCTGCAAATGTCACTGTATTTGCATTACTTATATTCACTTTTCATGGATCTTTTTGCATTTCATCTTGTGTGAATGTAGCGTAGTAATTTGTGCATTCATACACTAACAGAATAAGAAAAATAATCACAACTATAATATCACATTCATTAATGTCTTTAATCATGATCCTGCTTGGTCATGAAAAATCCAAACCCCCAACATTTATTCATTTTGACAAAATTCCCCTTATTTTACTGTAGAGAATATTGTGTTAATGCATTATTTTTAGGAATGAAATGTCATGCTGATAGGCTGTCAGTGTGTCATTGAAACCAGATGTCAGGTGTATATGTGTCACTTCATACCATCTCTCTGGCAAAGGCAGCCAGACTGATGCGAGGAAGTTGGAATGCAAATAATCTCTGTGGAGGAGGAGAAGCAGCCTGTGGGGATGTTCCCATTAGGATGTTTAGAGTGGATTAACTTGTCAAACTGCCTTTCCGCAGTAGACATACTGTACACACACACACACACACACACACACGCACGCACATGCACACGCACACACAGCCAGGCATGCATGCATACAAACAACAACAAATCTGTACACATATGATGCACACATTTGCAGCATCCATCCCACCTCCAAGCTTGCTTATTATCTATTAGTCATAGTCACGGCGCTTATACCCATACATGCTCTACCACAAACACTTTATTTATTTATTTAAGCTGGAGAAGCGTTGTGCATCACACATAAAGTGTATGTATTATTAAGAGCCTACTTTTACTTCCTTTTAGCATTTGTTTTCAGGTACATAACAACACAATAAAAGTATGTTCTGTTAAAATGTGCTTACTTTGCTAAACATTTCTAATTGGAAATGCAATCACTACACATATTTCATTCATGTAATCAAGAGAAATGCAGGTTGGAAATCCTAACCACCTGGCAGGATTGGCTTTGGATTGACTGACTCTGACTCATTGCCATTTTACACAGATGCAGAGGGGTGATTCATATAATGGATTGTGATATTATGCCAATAACAAAATAATAGCCAATCAAAAAGCAGAATTAGCAATTAAATGGATTTTTTTTTTTTTTTTTACCAAGGGGGTAGGGGGCAATTTATATTCAGGTAGCATGCTCTCTGTTTGTTAGGTGCATATTAATGGCTCATTATGCTTTTAATTATGCTAAACCTATTCATCAGAATTACTAATAATTTCTCTTCCCTATTGTCTCTGTGCTTGTCTAACCCTGATAAGTTATAGTGGTTAGTTAAGCAAGATACATGATCACTTCACGTTTCAACAGTGGAGTGTAGGGAGCATTTATCAACATGACATAGTGGAAAATCATTCACTTTTGCAGCTGTGCCTCTGTCTAGCAATACATTCTAAAAAAGTAGATTCGATCATCTTGAACGTGTTTGTCCCACTTTGCTTTACACTTAATTTCACTTGATACAACAAGAAGCTGGTTTTGTGCTTGTAGAGGATGATGAAGGTCAGATGTCGATCTGACACATCACAAGGAAGCCAAGTGGAGCAGTGTGAGTAGAGTGAGCTTTGTGTTGGCCAACTCTGAACTGTATGTTGCCCAGAACATAGTGTAGTTACAGCTCTGCACAGCATTATCCACAGATTCCTCCCACAAAGTTCACTGCGGTCTTCTATCAAGAGGCCCAGAAATAGACAGTGCCGATTCATGTGAGGTGTTTGCATATGAAAAAAATGTGCTCCTACAGTACAACAGAGGCAGAAGTGCAAGCAC
Organism: Apogon hyalosoma; assembly: GCA_037367295.1. Classification (NCBI taxonomy): domain Eukaryota; kingdom Metazoa; phylum Chordata; class Actinopteri; order Kurtiformes; family Apogonidae; genus Apogon; species Apogon hyalosoma. The sequence goes on along the minus strand of JAPQRP010000019.1, from coordinate 34,297,891 downwards.
AAAGATAGACTCATTCTTTGTTTATTCATAGCAATATATATTTGTGTGTGTGTGTGTGTGTGTGTGTGTGTGTGTGTGTGTGTGTGTGTAGAAAAACATCTTTTTTTAAGGTAGTAGATATACTAGAAGAGTATTATTTGTAGTTTCACAATAAAGTTTGGATTAGATATTAGATTCAAGATTCAAGAGTGTTTATTGCCATTATGTGCACATAACAAAATTTTTCTTAGAGGTAGTTCTTGGCTAGATAAAAAAATATATACATAAACACTCAAGAATATATACATCAATATAAAAACACTAGAGAATATGTATATCAAGACTATGTACATTATATATAGAAAGTAAATGCAAAACACTGTGTACAGTGCTGTAACAGTGCAGTAAAGAGTATGTGCAGTTAGAATGCAGTTTGTGTGCAATATTGTGAGCAAATAAAATAGCAAATGTGCAAATGAATGACAGTTATTAGTTTTTAGATAACATCATGTTTTTAACATCTAACAGCCAGAGGTCTCTCTACACATAAACTGACCAAACAAGTCAGATTTACCCATGCATCATTTCTGGTTTAATGAAATGTCCTTTCCTTAAATTAAGTAATTTTCTTCAATAAGAAATGTCTCAAGTCATAACATGACTGTTTCATCATCCCCCTGTCTTTTAAAGTAGCTTTAAGACTGTTAATAGATGTCACTTTGTGTAGTAACAATGGGTATTAGAAGAAAATATCTGCATATTTATTTTGTTGGTTCATCTCTGTCTGTTTTCCACTGTTAACTCTCACATCACAATCTCATAAACTGCATAAAAGACTAATGTGCTTATACATAAATGGTGAAAAAATGATAACATGTCTAAAGGGGTTCATTTGACCCAGTGTCTGTTTGAGATAAATGCTCATAGATTTAATTAGAGTTTATCGTGACTATATTTAACAACAGGGAATATAATGCAATATGATTTAATGAATAGTGGGGAGAATCAACATGTCTTTGATGCAGATAAATGCACAACTGGAAAAACATGGGTAAATTTGACCCATTGGTCATTCTAGACTTAAAGGGCCGGATGTACTAAAGGTTTGCATGTATAAAAACATGTGCAAACTCATTGCACATGCAAAAAAATGTACAAACTAATACTAACAGTGCACACTAAGAGATGCATCGTTCAAAGGTGCAAAATTGCACGTCTGCATCCAGTTAGTACATTTGCCGCAATGAATATGCAGTATGGGGTGTTTACATACAAATGTGCATGTGCTGGGAGGAGAAAATGTAAATATATTAATTTAACACACGCAAAGTGATTTATCAAACCTGAAAGCTATTTTACTCATAGAAACACACACGCACACACACACGCATACACACACATACACACACACGCATTTCAGGTTGGTTTCAGACTTCTGTTGGTTGGTGTTGATCAGGACAAAGTTTTGCCCGGCGGTCCAAAGTGCAGTGCAGTTAGTTTTTATGTCAAACACACACAGACACACACATAGTTCATGTCCAGAAAGGTTGGCACAAAGGCCTGATTTAGTACATTGACCTGGCAAAGTAAAACTTCCCGTGAGAGGATGCTGTAATTCCTCCACATTTAAAGGCCATAAAGCTTTCTAACATTGTTGTGCCAGCTGTTTATCAAGCATAATTTGTGTTAATGTTAGCGAGCGTTTCTAAGATTTACTGTGTCGTGAAAAGTTTAGGTTATTGGCAAATATATGCAAAATAGATATATAATTTAAAGTTGAATAAGTCATGTTGTACAGCTTAATCTTTCTCTTGACTGTTGTTGTTGGTTTCATGTGTGTGTGTGTGTGTGTGTGTGTGTGTGTGTGTTATTTTTTGAGGTAGTAATCTCCAGAATATCATCACTATCATCTCCTCAGTGACTATGTTACAAGAGTCATGTCGGTTCTGACACATGGGTTCACATGTTTATTCCATGTGTGAACATTTTTCCAGTGTTTCTTGGTGTCCTGATTCAGGAGATTTTCTTCTTTCTCTTTTGCTTTGCTCTATCCCCCTTCTCTCCAGTGGGTTCTCTTCTGTTTTTTTCCCCTCCTTTACACTGGGAATAAGGCTGACTTCTATTTATATGCTCAGATGCTGGGGAGATGCAACCCCGTGGGATTTCTATACAGTTCTCCCTGTTCACCATCTCTCGCCTCTTCCTTTCTGTCCTTCCTTTATCTGTTTGAGCATACATAGTTGAGGGTTAACCTATTTTTTCATGCTACCAATGAACCAAGTAGAGCCTATAGATTCTCAATTATGGTCTGCAGTGTGAATTGTGATTAAACTGTAATGGCTATAATTGTTCTCTCTGAACCACTCAGCTGGAGCTGTAAGAATCTAACCAGTGGATTGATTTATCCAGTCCGGACCTAAAATAGTTTCTTGCATGAGACTTACACCTAAATTTCCTCATTGTGCAAAATAGTCCTCAATTGTTACTTACAACCATGGAACTACAGTGGTGTGACACGCACAGTAATAGGTGCATAACTTTATACCGTACGCTGCAGTTACATTTATTCTCTCATCATATGCATATATTCCTACCTAATCACACTGATGCCAAATTAGTCAACATGTGCATCATTAGATATGTATTAATATATTTTAATCAAATCAAAACAGTACTGCACATTAAATATTTAGGATACTCTGCCTATTTTAATTCAGGAGTTTTATGGATGTGAACCTATCATGTATTTACTCACTGTCCTTGTGCAAACGTTGATGACAGAGGGTCCTTTAAACTGGTTAAGACAGTAGATATTTATGCTGGTCTTACTCAGAGCGATATGTTCAGTATGTTGGAGCTTTTCCTCTTCGGATTAGTGGTTGTTGCCCCTGAGGTGCTTGGTGTGCCTTGACTTGCATACATTTCCACTTGTACATTGGATAGCTGCAGATGTTCCTGTGCCTGTCAATACTCTGCCCTTTTCATTTGGTTTTATTCTGGATTATTATGTAGACATATGGAAAATGGCTTTGGATGATGGATCAGACAAAAACAGTCAAATACCAAGAGATTTATTGACCTGAGAGATTTCACTGGAACATTTAGAGTTTAGAGCTTCATGTTTATGGCGCGCTTTTCGCAAGCATCCCATTACTGAATGGATCATTAGGATACTGAACCCCAAACAAATTCAAGTGCGGCACAGATGACATTTACTGGAAACCCAGTGGACTCTGTTCTCTTCTGTGCACTTCTGCACCACAGTTCTGTCAATATACACTGTATATTTTTGTTGGTGTGTCTGCTGTCTGCCATTAATAAGTACAACATGCAGCCAGACTGTGGGGGCTTGAGATATTCCCACAAAATCTCCCAGCTCTCTGTGCAGCTCAGACACCACCTGCCAACAGGACAGAAAATGCATGTTAACTGGAATTACTGAAGTGACAGCAGATGTGTCATCTGGTTTGGCAAACAGATACAGGGGTAAAGATTAAATGATAATTTGACACACTTATGATGTTTATTTTGTCTTTTGGTTGTCCTCTTGGGGCTGAAAACTTTAAAGTCTTACTTTTTAGTGTTGTTTCAACACTGTGGCCATGTTTATGTAGCTCAGCTCCAGAAACAGGACATATTTCCTACTTTATGTGCATAAAGAGACACATGTTCAAACAGAAGTTTTGTGTTGTAATCTAAAAGTTACACACTTCATATTTACATATTTGTCATCTTGAAGGTGCATTTTTGCAGGAGTCAGCATCAAATTCTTGCTACAACACTTTCCTCTTCCCCTTTTGTTTTAATACAAGTTGAGGTGGTTGAACTGCTGGACTGTGAAGCATCTTGTCTGGGCTGAGCTGCAGCTAGAAAATCGTGACAAGATAAGATTGTCGCTTCTATACTTGAATGCATCCAAGGTACTACAGTGAGATATCGCCTTTCTCAAGTGCTCTATTTTTCTGTGGCCTTCTGTGTCTTATAGGTTATCTATTTCTCTGAGTATGAAGAGAGTTTAAAAGATTAATCTAGGCCTGAATTTGTATTCCAACAATGATCTCCCTAACAGCACACTCGACAACAGAGACTAGATCTATTAGTTTTCCAAGTAATATTCTGTTCAAGTGAAGGCTTTATGAATAATTGATTGGAAATATTTGAATCTCCATGTTGTGATTTTATGACTCTTTGCACCCTTGTGTGAAATTTTCTCTGAAATTCTGCAGTAATGATAAACAGTTGCTGTATGTGTGATGGTTTGGAAGTGTTTCTCACAAACTGCATATCACACTGACATTGGACTGTAAAAGCCAGCTTTCCTTTTGGGTGTTTTTGTAATACAGAAACATTTCCTCTTCCAAACTGCCACTGTTTCACACATTTTTTTTTTTTTTTTTTTTAACTTCAGACACTCCTGTAAGGAGGCGAGTGGTTGTGTATAAGACATTAGGTGATTTCCACAGGCTTTTAGTTTTGTTGCAGACATTTTTATTAAATCTTTAGTGGCACAAGCAGTAAATGCCTGGAATCACTCATGTTCTTTGTCACTGGGGCATCCAGAACAGGTATCTCTGCTGCTGGGTCTCCATTCAGTTGTTGGGCATTTTTCTTTATTTTATTTTACCCCATTCTTCACTTTTTGACTCATACAGAGTCAAATGAGCCAACCATTACTAAAGTGTGAGTTACTAAGTGAAATGTTCATTATTCTTACTGAAGCTGGAATAGTTATACTCTTTGAATACATCCTCAGGTCCTGCACTGGTGGGTGTAGTCAGGAAGGACTACGCCTCCCAGAACAGCATCGCCCTCTCCTGGGCAGAAGTGGAACAGCCGCCCTCAGACATAGTGGACTATGAAGTCAAATACTATGAAAAGGTAATTCCTCTCAATGATCAAAATAAGGTAAATTAAATTAGTATAAAACCCTTTTATTTTACAATATTTATGCACTATGTTTGTTGATTACTTTGTGTTTTTTGTAGAAATAGTTACACAGAAAATTTATTGTTGCACAGTTGCACCAAGGTGATGAAGTTCACATTGCTACACAGTTATCACAAATAACTGCTCACAGAACAATGTACATTGTTAGCATACAGAAACACAAAACTAAGGGTGGGGCATTCATAATTCATTGCTAATTCTGCCGTACTCACCATCTGCTCTGGAAGTTAATTGGGTGAAATTATGTGTTTTGTTCAAACGCTGTGATAATGGGTTTATGTGTGTTTGTGCCACTGCGTGCCTTTGTTTAACATCCCATGCAATCTGTTTTTACTTTTGCAGGAACAAGAGCAGCTGAGTTACTCGTCAACACGCACCAAAGTCCCCAACGTAGTGGTAACCGGTCTCAGACCCTCAACTGTCTACATCTTCCATGTGCGTGCTCGCACTGCCGCTGGCTACACGGCATACAGCCCCAACTTTGAGTTTTCTACTGCAGCAGAGGGTAAGAGAGAGAGAGAGAGAGAGAGAGAGAGAGAGAGAGAGAGAGAGAGAGAGAGAGAGAGAGAGAGAGAGAGAGAG
>JAPQRP010000019.1:34257050-34290227 GCA_037367295.1 Apogon hyalosoma | reverse complement strand
TTAATTGGTTGTTCTAAATTGACCATAGGTGTGAATGTGAGTGTGTTTGTTTGTCTCTATATGTCAGCCCTGCGATGAACTGGTGACATGTCCAGGGTGAACGCCGCCTTCGCCCTTAAGTGGCTGGGATAGGCTCCGGCGACCCCCGTGACCCTAGTGAGGATAAAGCGGGTTCAGAAAATGGATGGATGATGTGTCTCAAAGAAATTGTAAATGCAGGAACTTTTGAGTATGTTGAGTATGTTTTGTGCACAATTCAATGATATTTCAACACACATGTCTATGTCATGAGAGGGGGCTTGATTCCAGAGACTCTCAGATATTGAATCTTGCTGGGCTTTGGTTTTTTTTTTGGGATATGGAGCGGGTGCTGCTCTAATCCCATCCCTATTCTAAAACTCAACCTGTTGTATTCCATACTGAACTGGTGACATGTCCAGGCTGTGCCCCACATTCAGCCACTGGTGACTCCAGCGCCTCCACAACCTTCAGAAAATGAATGAATATTCCATATTAGCTATCATACTATTGTATATTTCAGCTATCTCTGATGTTATCGCTAATAAAAAACTTTAAACTTTTTACTTTAGGGCTACAAATGATTTTGATAATATTGACATAAAGTTGTGTGTATAAATAACGCAAGGTGCAAAGTCCTATGATGGTATTTTCAAAAGGCAACTTTGTTGTGTTACTTTGACACTGAAGAGGGAAAATTGTTCCCTCTGCATTGACTATTACTTTTGTCTCACTTCTTCATCTTTATAGAGACTGAGCCTTAAAAGCCTTGAATTTGCAGGGTTGCAGATAGGATAAAAGAGAGAAAGTGGAGGAAACTATAAAGGCAAACCCAAAAATTGCTGTAAAGGAATGGGTTATAAAAGAAAATTGCTTTCTTTTTTTTCCTGGCAGAGATGACTTGCAAAGAGGCAAACAAGAATATTAATTTTTCCAAACATATTTGCCAGAATATATATCAACATTTCCAGTTTTATGATGAAACTGTGAATTATTTTGCATTATATAGATGTAACTGATAATAAATAATTTGTTGTGTTGTTAGGCACAAAATACTGAGAGGGTTCTTCTTCTTCTGTGGTAAACTGGGCAGGTGTCAGGGGTATATCAAAGCCAGGATGAAGTCAGAGGAGAAGAGAAGGACACGCTTCCGCAGTGGACATGGTAATGGACATTATCCATTTGTTTTTGTCATGTATTTCAGAATTTGTTGTTGCTTCTTGCCTTTTCGTAACTTGTCACAGTGACTCTGATGATACAGTTTCTTGAATGTAATCTTTATCATCTCTGTATATTCCCATCTCATGTGCAGGTCATAGATTTTTATCTCCACATTTTGTCTGTTAAATCAGGCTCTCCCCCATGTATGTGTTTTGATGGAAAGATAATTGATAAATTCTGTTACTGTGCAAAATTACACCCATTGGCACAAGTGTGGCACTAAGTCTTTCACACATCATTTATTAACTTTTCACAAATTATTGTTTGGCCACATCCTGTTGTCAGAATTACAGAATTGCCCTTTGTGTGTTACTGCAATTACGGGTAAAAGCAAGGCTCCTGATTGTCGCTCAGGGGAAACATATCATTCTTAGCAAACAGAAGTGTGTCCTGTAATTTGCAAAGGTAGTTCAGTGAGAGCTGTTGCAGGGTTGTATCCAAGGTCTGCATGAACACAAGTGGCTCCCAAGACAAATCTAAGTGTTCTCCAATCTCTGGACATGTTTTGAAAATTTGTGATTGATCCAAGGACAAAAATGAAATTAATTATTGTAACATTCCTGGCATATTAATGCCTCTGTGTGTGTTTATGGGGATGCTTCTGTGTATTTTCATGCTTTCTTTTGTGTCTTTCCTCCAGTGTGCAGAAACTAAGGTTTATTTTTTCAGTAGAGTTCTGATTTTGCATTAACTTACAGTACATTTGTTTGTCGTTTGACATGTTAATATAAATGTATGATATAAATGCATGACCTATTTCTTCAGCAATTATGAAATGCTTTTGAAAAGCTGTGATCTTTTCCTCCCACGGTCTTTTCTACTTGTTTGTTCTTTACTATTTGCACTGGGGAGGCATCACCAAGACAGGGGATGCCAGCAGGCTCAACAAACTGGCAACAAAAAAAGGCTTGTTCTATTACTGAGCTGAGCTTAGACACCCTAGAGACAGAGGTAGAGAGTAGACTCCAAACTGGAATCTATTGCAGGCAATGCCTTCAACCTTCCACAATGTGAGCTGACACAGCTATAAAGTACATTTAGTCCCCAGTTCATCTGCTCGAGGTGTACCAGGGGCTGCTTCAAGTTATCATTTGTGCCAGTCATCATACACAGTGCTCACTGCAGCAACATCTCCAGCCACAGTTAAAGAGCAGGATGCTGAAGCCTTGCGCCATGCACTGCTCTGGGGCACTTTCTCAACTCACTCTGCTTATTTCCCCTCTTTTTTTGGACTTTTTTTTCTACTCCTTGACAAAATAACATTGGAACCTTAAGCTGCAATTGAACCAAATAAGAACCAATTAGTAGTGTCATGTTGTTAATTTCCTCTCATTCATTTTATTTACATTAAACCTTTGAAAATACAGTGAGGTATAATCCTTAATACACAAAATAAGACACAACTACAATCACATGGCAAAAAATTATGAATACAGTTAATGTTTCAATTAAAACAAAATGGAACGCTTAAAAAATGTATTAATATAAGTACTAACAAGATAGTAAAGACAGTAAACATGAGAACACTGAAAAAAATGAAAACTTAAAACAGTTGCAATCAGTCGGAGAAGCAAATAAACTAAATAAGATATTTTCAGCAATATATTGAAGCATGTTCCAGGTATGTGAGCCTCAATAATAAAGGACATTTTTCTAATTATGTATGATCTGACAAAGATGAAAAAGACATTTAAGTCTATTTTCTTCAGTATATTTTTTTTATGTTCTAATGTATCCAATATGCAGATTAGGTGCATGTTTTTAAGCTGTATATGTAATACGGTATGGTGTCTTTTTTTTTCCCTTTTCAGTGCCATTTTCTGGGATTAAGACTTATGTGGATCCGGACACATATGAAGATCCCACTCAGGCTGTGGAGGAATTTGCCAAAGAGATAGACCCTTCATACATATGTATTGAGAGGGTGATTGGTGCAGGTAAATCAGTACATACACACCGCTGGTACACATATTCACAAATATATTAAATAAGAATGTCTGCTCTGTATGTGTTTACCACTGGAGCAGAACATTGTGCAAGAAAAAAAATGAACTGATAATGCCTGATTGGTAACTAGATGGAAGAGGCTATAAAGTGCAGGCTATTACAGTAACCTATTTGGATCCTGTTAGTTATTTCCTAAATTTATATTTAATCTGTAAGACACTGTCAGTTGTCTCTATCACCTCTATCATGTTGAGTACCAATTTTGTTGTATAAGAAAAGTTAAGCCTCATAAAGTTCTAGTTTTAAACTTTAATAGCCACTCGTAGAAAGCTGATTTTACAAGTAATTTATTGAACTGTAGCTTAGAGGAGCAATTGCACATTTTTGAAAGCCATAATGTTCGTTGGTTCATTAAATGGAACAGATTGTCTGTGCTTTCCAGCCCATGAATGATTTCTAAGGTGCCCTCCATTGGTCAAGTTTTTGTGGCGTGGGCTCCATCTAACGGGGCCCGTGTGAAACTACCTATTTTATTAAAATGACAGAAATTACAGTGTTTAGTAATGCAGTTCCAGCTTTACTTGATCAACTTTCAATTTAAAATTATAAAGCTATAATTCCTTTTACTACAGTAGAAACACTAACTAATATGTATATTTTAATTAAAATCTAATCCAGTTGGTGTTTGTTTAAGAAATAGATTTATAATAAATGAAATATTAAATGATTGTGTGTTTATATTGCAGGTGAATTTGGAGAGGTCTGTAGTGGTCGGTTACATATACCTGGAAGGATGGATGTAGCTGTGGCAATAAAGACCCTTAAAGGTGGCTATATGGAACACCAGAGGCGAGATTTTTTGCGTGAGGCGTCTATCATAGGGCAGTTTAACAGCCCTAATATCATCAGGCTTGAAGGAGTGGTCACTAAAAGTACGTTTTGTTAACATCCTGACACTCATTTCTTCAGTTTTGTTCTGTAATGTTATTCATGCTCATGTTTTTCTATCTTTTTTTTCTCAGGCAGACCAGTAATGATAGTGGTGGAGTACATGGAAAACGGAGCACTTGACTCTTTCCTCCGGGTGAGAGCTTCACAGAGAGATACTTGTATGAGGAAAAATAATCTTTAGACTGTATTTTCAATTTGTCTTCTCACTGTCTTCCACTCCAGAAGCGTGATGGTCAGTTTACTGTGCTCCAGCTGGTTGGCATGCTGCGAGGCGTCGCAGTAGGAATGACCTATCTTTCAGATATGGGTTATGTTCACAGAGACCTAGCTGCTCGTAACATCTTGGTAGACAAAAACTTGATCTGTAAGGTTTCTGATTTTGGTATGTCCAGAGTCCTTGAAGATGACACTGAAGCAGCCTACACCACTACAGTGAGTGTGGATCCTTGTCAAGATGATGGAGTCGTATTTTCTGAAAATACTTGTAACAGTTTTACTCTGTGTTGCTGTTATGTATCAGGGGGGAAAGATACCAATACGCTGGACAGCACCAGAGGCTATTGCTTATGGAAAATTTTCCTCGGCTAGTGATGTTTGGAGCTACGCCATCGTCATGTGGGAAGTAATGTCCTATGGCGAAAGACCCTACTGGGAGATGTCCAATCAAGATGTAAGCTCTCAACAGAACAGAACAGAATAGAATAGAATAGAATAGAATAGAATAGAATAGAATAGAATAGAATAGAATAGAATAGAATAGCCTTTATTGTCACTGTACAATGAAATTAGGAGTGCAACTCCAGTCACTGCAGCAGTATTTACAAACACCAGTGCTACAGAAATAAGAATAGAGCGAATATAAAATTACAAAGACTAATAAATATGATAAGATAATTAAAGAAATTACAATTTAACAAAATAACATGAGAACAGAGCTTAGTGGAATAAAAACTAAAAACTAAAACTGGATAAAATAAGAACAAGCACAATTTACAGTGTTATTTAACAGCATCAACAGTATGTGTATCTAGGAACAGTATTAACAGTATTACCATGAATAACAGTATGTATATCTAAGAGTACAGTATGTTTCTCTATTAACAGTATTAACAGCATGTATTTCCTATAAAAACAGTATGTATATTTACATAAAACAGTACATATATCTATTAACCAGGTCTATATAGAAATAGTGCATTTATTTATTTATTTTTTTATAAATATTGAATAAATATTGCATTGTTACTGCAGGACAGAGCATGATAAAACTACATGATTAACATATTTATCATTTGTATATTTGTTTTCTCTGGGTTCAAATAATATAAATCAATAACTTATCTGGTTTGATGTAAAATATTAAGCTAGATTCAATGCTTCCATTTTGTCATAGGTCATTTTGTCAATTGAAGAAGGGTACCGTCTCCCGGCGCCGATGGGCTGCCCTGTGACGCTACACCAGCTGATGTTGCACTGCTGGCAGAAGGAGGCTGGACAGCGCCCATGCTTCAGCGATGTACTCTCTTTCCTTGACAAACTCATCATTAATCCTGGCAGTCTGCTTACTCTTGTGAATGATGTACAAAGGTAAACACATATTCACACAGTCACTAACACTGTGTGTAATTAACAGCTCCCTGAAAATGATTTTAGAGCTTATATAACTTCTAGTCAAACAACATTTCCAGCAACACTGAAAAAAGCTGCACAGACTTTAAATGTTTTAATTACAGTAGATAATTTTTAGGGATCTGAAATGTATTAGTCACTCAACAGAGTGCAGTTGGGAGTAGAAAAATATGAGTTGTTGCATTCAAGCGTCGATGGGAAGTTCAGAAATCAAAGAAATTGGGTTGTCATTATAGTCTACATGTCTCTACACTATTTGTTTGCATATCATTCCCAGATGACAAACATTGAGCAAATGTTGAAATCTTAATAATTTTCATCCTAATTGCCAGAAGGATTTGATAGATAAGGGCTTTTAAAAGTACTAAATAATATATATTTTTAAGACACTGTTATGGCCCATCAGCAGATATTTACAAATCAACACACAATATCTGACCCTGTATTTGCACTATTTAACTCTCTGTCTGTCATCTCAGTCTCCCTGAATCCCCAGAGGACATGCACGACTACCCTCTTTTCATCTCAATCGGCGACTGGCTTGACTCCATCAAAATGAGCCAGTATAAGAATAACTTCCTTGCAGCAGGCTACACAACACTGGATTCCATTTCAACGATGAGTATAGAGTGAGTGAAGTCAAATTGTTACAGGGTGAAGCTATCAAACATCACATCAAAAAGAAAGCACAGTAGCAAGACTCAATGGGACAGAAGAATTAGTGCCATTAATCAGATCGCCATGCGCTGTAATAAAAATATATGTATGTGCTCATCTCAAAATGCTTTTTTTCTTTGGGTGTATAAGACATGCTTAGTGAAAAATAAAAGGGTGATATGTTGGTGTTTTACTGCATGCTTTAAAACTGCACTCATTGCAATGATCATGAAGCTGCAGGTGTGTGAAGTTACTGGTTGCAAAAAATATTGAGCAATTCTCACATAAGATTGTTACTGACTTGCAGTATTTGTTCCATAAGGGGTAAATACTGTATTGGTCAAATATCCAGTTCTTTGAATGATGGAGGCTATAGTGATGTAAACAATTTTTTTTTTTTTTTTTGCATGTTTAGGTCTAGTGCTCTTATCAAGCTATTGAAATATTATAAATCTTTTTCTTATCTTCAGCGACATCAAGCGTATTGGGGTCTGTTTGATTGGTCACCAGAGGAGAATCATAAGCAGCATACAGTCTCTTCGCCTGCAGTTTCACCACATCCAACAGAATGGCTTTCAAGTGTGAGACCATTCCATAAAGACAGACTGTGTGTACACACTGAGTTGGAAACAAACCAGACTCCCTCTGCATCGTCATCCGACTAATTGCAAAAACACCAGACTGTTAGGTGTAGCAGGTACCACACACTGCTCATATGAGAGCTGTCCTCTCCTAGACCATATGTGGTCTAGTTACCACACACGCACACTCATCATCTTATGGATCGTCATCAGTACAGCCTCCACAACAACCAACCTCTGTCAGCGTCGGCCAAATGCGGTCTGTTTATTATCTCAGCAAATACTAGCATTTCACTTGAATTTAGGACTTACTTTCTCTAGTGTCTATTCAAGTGTTCACCAATACCTCTTCTCTCTCCAAGTGACAATCCAATGGTTTCTATTGACTCTATTGAATGGTCTCAAGTCTGTTACCTCATGATCAGAGAAGATGTGGATAGGACATAAGATATGGTGTGGTACGGTGATATATGAGACAGTATGTGAATTATAATAACAAGTACTTTTCTGGATGGTTTAGGAAACTATTCAGCTGAAATACAGATCGGCAGTATGGTAAATACAATCATGTTTTATGAACTGAAGACCGCTGAATGTCAAAAGATTTTATAGAAATGTAATGTTCTATCCTCATGATAATGCAGTATGTCTTGTACAAAAAGTCTTGTGAAAGGTGTATGTTTTATTCAGTATGTTTGTTCCTTATTAAACAACCCTATTTTAATACTTAGTTCTCTCTCATCTCAGGCCTGAACATCAGTCTCTTTTTCCAAAGCAGCCAAATGTTAAACTTTATCTTGATTTAATAACACACACACACACGCACACCCACACACACACACACACACGCGCACACACACACGCACACACACACTCACATGCACATGCTCCCTCTCTCAGACACCTCTTGGTTGTCACTCAAGGACTGGCACGTTTTCTGGACATGGAGAATTGTCAGGTGAGTCTGTCAAATAAGTGCTAATTGTAGGATAACAGGCTTGGGGCCTTGAAGTGGCAGTTTATGAGGTACCAACGAGGTGCTCACTGTCTATAGCAATAGTAATTTTTATTTACTTATGTATTTATTTATTTTTTTTACCAAATATCTTAGGCTTATTCTATCTGAAAATACTGTAAGAGTAGAGTCTTAATTCTTAAAGTGGATTATGTTTCTAAATAGTTGCGTTTTCTCATTAAATGTGATTTTATTTTAACAATATATTCTCATTTGTTATGTTATTGCGTTATTTAGCCTGTAGGGGGCAGACTGGCTCCGCAAATCTTGGTCTCCCAGCAACAGAGTGTAAATAACGGGAGGCTCCTTCCTCCAGGCTGGTGGGCATGAGAGAGCAAGTGAAATGAAAGAAGCACTGATTTGAAGGTGGCTGTTCACTTACTGTACTAGCTAAAGGCAGGTGTTATCGCATGCTGATAAAGAGACATCCAGGATAAATTACAGGTAACGCCAATTTCTTCCTAACAAATTGGGAAATATCTTAGTAGTAGCTAATGCTAGTAGTAACTAGCGCTAGCTAGCTAGTGAAAGGCTACCTGCTAATACCAAGCATTGATTACGGTATGTTTTTGTTGTGTTATTTCACATTGATATGGCTTCGTTGTGAGGTTAAATCCTGCGATACGTACCACATAGAAGAGGTCAAACGCTAGTGTTATGTATTAATGCGAAAGCCCACCACGTTAAACTAACAACTGGTTTTGCCGAAGCTAGCTAGCCGCAACAAGAGATTAACTCATTATCAGTTAGCGAACGTTAGCTTATTACTTTACAACATTAAAGAGAGCCAGCTGGGTCAGAAACAAATAAGCAGTGCTTCTGCGACAAACTGCGATGTTCTATTTAACAAGAGCTGATAAACACAATCCCCTTGGATGATATAAATGATATAGTTATGCAGTTGAGCCAAAGGTAAGACGGATTTACTTCTAATGAAGACCATTTAATTCCATGATAGTGGTTAACAAATGTATAAAAACTCATTCACATAAGTGATATTAAGGGAAATGTATCTAATCTTTGATAATACAGAAGTGTAGAATTGAACTGAATGTGACAAGGGGTGCAATCGGGGTTGTTTAAATGCAGTCGTTTTGAGTAACAGAATCCATGTAACCCTCTCTTATTATATGTTCTTGCTTTTTCAGAGCACACAAAAACTGATGTTTGTTGGCTAGTCAATGGGGCTCTTTGATAAGTTGGCAGCATGGCTGGGGCTGAAGAAGGAGGTGAATGTACTATGTCTTGGCCTGGATAACAGTGGCAAAACTACCATTATCAACCAGCTCAAACCATCCAATGTAAGTACCAGTTTGTTATATAGCTAAATGTCAGATATTTTATTGACTCAAAGATTCACACAGAATTCATGTGTTGTCTAATTCAATCAGTGAATTCATGTGTTTAATTTAATCAGTGAATTCAGCAGTTCTGACTTCTGCACATGTTTCCTTTCCTGTCATAATGTTGTGCATGTATTCCCAACTCTCACTGTCTGTTTTTTTGTTTTTTTTTAAATTAATGATTAACTGCATTTGTCTCGTAGGCCCAGGCACAAGACATCGTCCCAACCATTGGCTTTAGCATAGAGAAGTTCAAGACTTCCAGGTACAATTGTATAACAGTCTAGCTTTGCATGAAATAATTAACCATGTCATCTCCCCATTTTTAGTGTTGCACGTCTGTCTCATGTAAATCTATATAATTTGCCAGTTCTTAAAATAATTATCTTAAATTTTACTCTGTAATTTATACATCAGCATAAAATCTCTTCTCTCCTTAGCTTGTCATTCACAGTTTTTGACATGTCGGGGCAAGGCAGATACAGAAATCTTTGGGAACATTATTATAAGTAAGTATACTTATAATACAAAACATAAACATTTATACTGTTGATGTGTGTATAAACATATCTATTTTTTTTTTCCATGTGTTTCTCAGGGAGGGTCAGGCTATCATATTTGTCATTGATAGTGCCGATAAGCTGAGGATGGTAGTGGCCAAAGAAGAATTGGACACATTACTAAACCACCCCGGTAAACTCACATTCCTTAAAACTTTCCTTTCTTGTTAACATGATTCCTTCTCTGACTGTTATTAAAATATATAATTTGTTTTATTTTTAAATCAACTAGAACAAAACTAAACAAAAAATAACACCTGACCTAAAGTTTTCAAAGCCTTATAACCTTAATATTTTTCATTACATTGTCTGCTTGACTTTTTAAAACTATAATATTGTAATATTTCCTCTCTGTCTCACTATAGATATTAAACACAGAAGGATTCCAATCTTGTTCTTTGCTAACAAGATGGATGTCAGGGATGCTCTGTCTTCTGTCAAGGTCTCACAACTGCTTTGTTTGGAGAACATCAAAGATAAACCCTGGCACATCTGGTATGAATAAAAATCCATTGTTTGATGTGTATACACAAAGAATCTAGATTATCATACTTGGATGAAGTAAACATTCTGGTGGCTTAAAATACATAATATAAGAGTCTCTTTGTAGGTTACAAAGTATTCCTAGGTTCTAGGAAGTGTAGTTAAGTCTCTACTTATTAACTTACGAACCAGTAGAACTTTTTGACAGCATAGTCAATTTTAGATGTATCATTGTTGTGGAAGAAAAAGGCATAATGGCTGCATTCTATGTAATTGTATGAGTTTCAGGCTCTTGGCACTGCACATTGTGGCTAACTATCATGGCATCTTGTGGCACTTGACTGGAAAAAAAAGCAATTCTTAATGTTATCAGTACCACATGTGCTTTTTTTGTTGTAATAGTCTAAAAATTGATTGTGAAAACAGTCCATTTCCAACACAAAAACATGGTCCACTGTTTACAATATTTTTCTGATTAATGTAGTAGGATTTGACAAAGCTACTAATGTGATCTATTGTTATTTTTCAGCGCCACTAATGCATTGAAAGGAGAAGGTTTACAGGAGGGAGTCGACTGGCTACAAGGTATGATTAGCATTCACATTATTAATAAATTCAGGCTTTTATTTTATATATCTTTTCTCTATGTAGAAGTCCACAGATATATTTGTGTTGAACTGCTAAGAAAAACCTGTCATCGTTGTGTTAACTGTGTTTTTCTTTTCATAAAATTCCTTCAATAGAACAAATTATTCAGTGAGTACTGTCTGTTAAGTGTTGTGTTATTGTGTTGCTATATAGCTGAACAAAATCCTATAAAACCACCCAAATATTTATCTTGGTGTGATTCTTATGTTTTGTGTCATGAATTAGCTGACAGAGCAACTGAGGTATCCTGAACTAACTATGTGTCTAAACCTCCACTTTACTCTCCCTGTATCCAGCCTTGTCTTAACTCCTGCAGCCTTTTGATGTGACAGTGTATCCCCTTAATAAGGACTAGGCGATCTCACAATCGTAGGCTAAAGGTTAAAAGGTCAAAGGTTAAAGGTTAACTTGTTTTATTTTCCCCATAGGGAAATTCAGTCACTCTGCATTTTATCCATCCTAATCCACACACAGTACCTAGTAGTCTTGTAGTACTCGACACTGGTCTTGGTCTCGAGAGCGCTTTTTAACCTCTTGGTCTCGTCTTGGTCTCGGGTGCATTTTTACTCAGTCTTGGACTGTATGGACTCGGGATTTTAAGACGAGACTGATCGAGACCACCGCTGATAAGTTATTTGCTCACACCACTGATTAGAGTAGAAAGGGATCTATTTCAGAGCAACCAGTTATTGGTTGCTGGATTTGTTTCCCACGGTTCCCTAGCAATGGCTGCATACAGACAAACCGCATGAGTGACAACACTTAATTTGGCATCTGATTATCTTTTCAAAGGGATTGTACAGAAAGTATCATTAAAAAATGAAAAAAAAAAAACATTTGAAGTTATCTGTTTATCAGTGTAATTACAGTATTTTGTAGTGTAATGTTAATATTGCCAGCCTAGATTGCTCGCCAAGTGAGTATATTTCAGTCTGTTTATAGTAATACTTTAGCGTCTGTTCACATGCAAGTGGAATTAGTCCACATTAACTTGTAGAGTTTGTATAACATGTTTTTGTTGTTTTTTGTTTTTTTGCTGCGGTTGAAATTGAAATGATGAAGTATTACTGTAAATCCATCAGCTGTAGCCCAGCCTCTGTACTCCAACATGCAGTGTATCTGATTTACACAGATGCCTAAGAATTATGCTGGTGTAAACTTTTTTGAATGATTGTAAAATTTTGGCAGACAAATTAGGCAATCACAGTTGTGATAGGCTACTTAATAGAACACTACAGCTGTATGTGTTGGAAGATTTTGACTAGTTTTTTTCTTTATCTAGATATTATCCATATTGTAAAACAAAATTAAGGGTTTCTAGTAAGATACAATAACAAACAGCCATCACACACAGCCTAAGCCTCCAGAAAGCAGAAAAAAAGCCAGAGGAAAACTTATACTATGTTTGTAACTCGCCTCCATTTTTTAATAGGTGAGAAAATTGTCATTCACGTCATGTATTATGATTGTACTTTAAAAGATTATCATGTGTTCTTTTGGTAAGATCGCCTAGTCCCGCACTGAATCAAGTGTGCCCCAATAAGCCTCCTCATAGTTTAAACAAATTTTTAGAGAAATATTCCTACAATCTTTCATTCCCTTCATATTGGAAAAATAGCCATAAATGACCTGCTCTGTATTTTTCTGATCTACTATTGTCGTCATGTTTTTTCCAGATCAAATCAAAACAATGAAAACGTGAGGACATGAAGACAAAGATAAGGCATGTCGGAATTGAGTTCCATCCTCCACAGAAAACTTAAATGAATGAGGGTTGGATCTATTTTCAGAGGTACCATGATGCATCCATAATTGAAAAATGGGGCAACTATACTGATATATTAATCAATTTTGTACACTTTCATTAAACTGTGACTTTAATAATGTAAAAGTTGTAAAGCGAAAGTGAATCATTTTCAAAATCTGTTTTTTTTTGGGTAAAACTTCTAGCCATTCCAATGCACATTTTGAGATTGGAAGTGTTTGGTACGTTCAATGTCCATCAAGCTCAAGCAAAACAATAAAAAAGTACCTGTAACTACAACAGTTTTCACCCCCAGTTTGTTTGTTTTTTTGACAAGAATTGACAAGAAAAATGTCATGTTAAAGTAAAAATAAATTTCTACAAAGTAATTTGAAAATAGATTTACTTTTATGCATTTAGCAGACACTTTTTTCAAAGCGACTTACAGGGGAAGATTTAACAATTAATCTCTCTCTCTCTCCCTCTCTCTCTCTCTCTCTCTTCTTTCTCGCTCTCGCTCTCTCTCTCTCCTTCATTTGTAAAGCACTTTAAAACAACCACAGTGGACCAAAGTGCTGTACACAACAATAAATAAAAAATAAAATACAAGAATAGATTAAAAACATAAAACATCTGTACAATTAAAAACAGTGTCATACAGAAGAATGAAAGGCTAAATAATACAATAAAATATAAGAATAGATTAAAAAGATATACAAACAGCTGTACAATTAAAAACAATAAAAATAAAAGCATAAACATGCATCAACACCAAATAAAACAATAGAATAAAAATAATAATACATTCAACAAGGAATGTTTGAAAGTGCGAGGACAGGAGGCGCTCTGAAGAGCTGGGTCTTCAAGAGCTTCTTGAAGACAGGCAGGGATGCCCCTGTCCTGGTAGTGCTTGGTAGGTCATTCCACCAACGTGGAACGACCCATGAAAAGAGCCGGGATTGTCTTGTGCAAGGTTTTGGGACGACATTCCCTAGACGAGCGGACTGGTCTTGGGGCAACATAAGCCTTTAACAGCACATCTAAGTAGACCGACGCAGACTGAGAACTTTGTTGGCTAGCATTAATGATTTGAATTTGATCCAGGCAGCTAAATAAGAAATGAGTGTAAATATTCACCCTCTCACATGTCAATATTTAGGCTGCAGTCACAGCACTGTGAATAGGTCTGTGGGCACATTTACTCATGTGCCATATTCCTTACATTTCTTAATTATGGATTTTACTGCACTGCAGCAGATGTTCAGTGACTGGGGAATTTTATTTGTATCCATCCCCTGATTTATAGTTTTCCACATTATCTCTGAATTGGTTGGAGTTTTCTTTTGTCTTCATGCTGAAATTGCGTCCAGTGATATTAATCAACCAGTGAGTGGACCTTCTAGACACTGGTATCTTTACTCTACAATCACTTCCGACACATTCACTGCCCTCAGGTGATTTCCACTTCACTAGTTGCGTCACTACTGGCACCAGTAGGCTGGACCTCTGCTGTATCAGGCCAGTCACTTTCAAGGGGTAAATATCAATGCAATGACTAATTTTACATTATATGTTTTTAATTAATTGACATTACTTTGTAGAAATTTGTTTGCACTGTGACATTGTCGTTCATGTCAAAAAAGCCATATTGTACTGATCTTGATACGATTTGTAGAAGCAATAAAAGGGGAAAACATCCAAGGGGAAGAAAACTCCTTATAGGCTTTGTACATCAGTGTCAACATGAGTCTAGAATAACAAAATATACTGCATGTTTAGTCTATTTAAAAGCATTTCCTCTGTCTGATAACTGCAGTGTGACAGCCATTTGATTCATCTTGTTCCGTGCATTTATAACCAGCCAAATAAATATGAAGTTTTTGCCCTTTTCCACTGACTCACAGTCCATTTGGCATGGAGTGGTGTGCCATAATTTATTATTTCCCTTACACGAGGGGATACTGTGAAATTTTGTAGTCAGTGCCCAAGGGCAGGTCTCTTCCCTCCCATACATCAGATGTCATTCTAAAAAAACCCAGGAGTAATGAGAAGTATAAATTGGGTGCAGTAAATAGGCTGAAAACATGCAAAATGACATGCCAAAATATGCTCCATTTCCCCCTTAGTTCACTCAGGCCCCCTGTTATTACATTATTATTGTTTACAGCATCCATTAATTTAACCATTAATTACAAACTAGAGGTTGATCACCCCCCCCCCCCACACACACACACACACACACACACACATTCCTTTATTCTCTACCTGAGATGTACATATATTCCAGTCAACTCTGCTCCCCTCCCTCACATTAAAAATACCTTTCCTGCAGTTTACCTCTGATGCAGCTCTTCTCATAAGATTAGTGTTGCTAAATTTGGCTTAGCAGTGAAAATATTTTGTATATTGAAGGTAAAATTTACAACCAGGTGAATGTGTTTCGGGGTTCATTAGATGTTTTTGTACATGTTACTGCTTTGGGCTAAGTGTGCATAAAAAATTACTCATAACTTAGCTAGAACATGTGATAAAATGAATGTCACGGATAAACATCAATCAAGAATTCACTTTCCAAAGCTAATGTTTAGCTAGTTTTCTTATATTTGCCTTATTTGACTGCTCAAGGATGAAAACTCTAATAAAATGCATATTTTAATTTACTTCTAGTGGTTCTTTGATAAAGCTAAAGCAGACAGATGAAAAAACAGGAGCGTTTGCACAAAAATTATAGTGCGAGCTTTTAATCTTTTTCAGTCCTAAGCTGAAAGCTGGCATTAAGAACAGTTTCTGTACTTTTTTGTCCACTGATGTTTGTATATTCCATCACCTTGAACCAAGCTTTGTAGAGAGGTAGAGGGGTTTCACTGTTTTTGAGTCAGTCTAAGGCAAAAAGGAGGAACAGGCAGAATTTGTTGTTTTATTGTGTAGTATCATGTTCATAACTGACTCTTCTGGGAACCCCAAATCTGGGCTCCTGTATGTTCCTGATCAAAATCCCTGTAGAAAGACAAGGATGCTTTTTTTGTGTATTAGTGCAGATTAGCAGTGGAGTTAAGGGTTCATACTAAAGCAAATGTTTTAAATTGAAACTCAGACTTTATTTGATTGCATCCTCACATTCAGCAAATAGAAAAAACATGACAGATGTACTGTATGTCAATAGAAACAAGTGACAAAGAATTACTGAACTGATCAATCATTGGATTTAAAAATATGTAAAACCATAAACTACATTGATATCAGGGTGTCTGATATCTGTATCATCGATGATACTTCTTTGTGGAATCTAATTTTTGAGATCTAATGGTGGATTTATTGAGGTGAATTTAATATTTTTTTCCATACAATACATTATGTAAGTTTGCCTAACTGTAAAGCTGTAGCAACACTTATCTTCATCATAGTGGTTGGAATTGCGTACAGACTTTTTTTTTTTTAAACATTTCAGAGACGTGAGCCCTCTCAAAGCACAAGTTCACTTTAGTGTCGGAGAAGTCATATACTTTCAAGTTTATCATTAAAGGAGTTGTTTGTATTTTGTTTATTGCATCTTATGTTATAATTTTAAAAAAACAATAAATGTTGTTGAAAACAGATATTGTTTCTTTATTGGAAAGTTCCTGTTTGTCTGTGTGTGCTTCTGTCTCCCCCTCCCTCTTCCTGTCAAACATCTTGAGCTCTGCCAGTAACAGCTGCTCATTAAACCTGGAGTCCTTGGGTCCTGTACAATTAATGTAGCTACATTCACTTTCACAAATCAAAAAGATCTTTGCAGCCCAGCTTGGTGATTCATTTTTGTTTATTTTGTTGGGTGCATTTGTATGTGTTTGCTGATATAATGAATTAACTATCAAGCACAGTTCAGCCCGAGAGTTTCTTACATAGGTGTCAGGGTCGTGTAACAAGCATCCGTCCAGTATTTTATTACAGCTGTTTCAACTCAAGCTGTCCTCTGGTGAGTCATATGTTGGCACCAGTGTTACATAGAACCACCCTTAAAGAATATTTTTAAAGCCAAATTTTCATGAAATTCATCAACGTTTATGGAAACAGTAGCTCCTCAGCCATGATGTTTTAACCTCTGTCCATGGTGCTGAAACGCTCTGCCCTTTCCAACAGGGGGCGCTGTTTATGTTTATCACTAAAAATACATTAATGGTTTGAAAAATCCTGTCTCCCTAACGTTTGACGTCCATGTTTCTCTGGTCATATGGATAGGCTACACTTGGTGAGTGTGTGTACGCTCCACTCTCTTTCAAAACTAAAACCTGACTGTATCATTAAATCCCCTTCGCTGCTCTTCAGGATACATGGATCCATCCTAATTGGATGGCCGTCATCTTTGACAGGAGAAGCCCAGATTAAACGACTTCAGTCTGAAGAGGCCATTAACTAGACACAGTTCAGTGGTAGATCCTGAAGGAAATGTGACAGGCAGTTTTTGTAATGCTTTTTAATTGCTCAGGTGAGCTATGTAGTCATTTGTTGTCACATGATACATATAACATTGGTGGGAAAAGTAGGAGCTGCACTGCTGAAGTGCTCAGGAGATGAAAATATACCCAAGGAAAAGTGATGACTAGGCTTATTCCATTTAAGCGGTTACTTTTTAATGAAGCTGCTGTGTAAAGCAAAGGGCTCGGATTCTTGTCTTCCTGCAAAACTCTTGATGTGGAGCAAAGTTAATTGCGGTTTTAAGGTAAATGCCGGGGAAGAGTGTGACAGCGCACAAAAAGGCCACCAGGTACTGCACCCCTGCGCAATTAGACGACTTTTACGCACAGAGTTTCGAGGAGGAGGAACATGAAGAACGATTTAATGTGTAAAACTGAAGGTTTAAAATCAACCTTAATAGTATGCCGATGTTTAGTGAGTGATTTTATAAAATAAGATGCCCATCCAGGTCCGTTTTTCGTAACGGAATCCAGGCCTACCCCTCTCATCCTGCAGTCCCATCAGCCATCAGCGCACGGTGACGCGTCCCCATACATGGTGCTCATTAAGAGGGACGTTTGGTCCCTCTGACGTGTGACTTAGTCCTCTGACGGCACCTGCCGCCTTATAAGCCTCAGTAAGTCACCCGAGAGACCTCCACCACCGTTTCATTTGACTGTTCCTCGCCGTGCAGAGGGGAACTCTATCCTCTTCATAAACCCGTCAATTGTTCTGCTTTGTTTTCTGCCTTAGTGCCCCAGCACATGACTCTAGAAATACTTGAGGTATGTTTTGCATGCGTTTTTGAAGGTTTTGGTGAATTGAAAAGAGTGCGCAAAATGTGTTTAATTTCATTTAGTACAATTAAAACATTGGATAAGGCTGTTATGAAGTGAAATGGATTATAATTTTATCTTGACTGCTGTGCGTAAATTTTACGCACGAGGTAAATATGATAGAGAAGACAGAGAATAGAATTAAAAAAACATCTTTTATGTGTGTTGAAATGGCATCTGACATTTTGTCCGTCGCCTGAAGAAATTAAAACAAAAACCAAAAAAAAAAACTTATCGTTGAAGTGTGAAAATACAAAGCGAACACTGCAACAAATAAAAAGTGATGCAAGTCGTAGTTCTGGAGAAGGCACAGCTTTTCCAGTTTTTACAGGAGCGCGTGAAATACTTGAATCGTGAAATCAACCTTAGAAAAGCTTCATGAATGTTTACTTCAATAACCCAGTGACTTTTTTTTTTTTTTTTTTTTTAACGCGAAGTCAAATAAACTATACAAAACTGCTTTTCTTTCTGTGCGTTTTTTCCATGAAAGGGCCAAAGAATGGCAGCAAAATAATGTAAAAAAGTTGAAAAGTTGGTGCCAAATGATTATGTTGTGAGTTTTCTATCAGATCCTCTTGTGTCTGTGCGTCGCGCAGGTCTCCATGCCTGCCCGTTCCTAGCGGTCGACCGGTGCGACAATGACCATCCATGTAGAGGGGCTTGTGGCTATCGCGGTCTTCTATCTACTCATCCTCTTCGTGGGAATCTGGGCGGCATGGAAGAACAAGAACTCCGGAGAGGCGGAGGGCACCGACCGCAGCGAAACTATCATGGTCGGAGGCAGAGATATTGGATTATTCGTGGGTGGATTTACCATGACAGGTGAAGTTTGTATTTATTTAGCTATCCTAAACACACATTGCATTTACTGCTTATTTCTGCTTTGAAAACATGTTTATTTCTTTTTTTTTATTAGGTGAAATTTTAATGTTGGAGTGAAAACATTTGTATTTCTTAGTCTAGTTTGACTCAAACATATACCATTGCCATCTAAGATCATCATGTCCTTGAGAAAACATTGTTGTTAAAGCAAAGCTAAAGAAAGGAAGCTGAAGCATTCTCTGGAAAAACATAATCTTAAAAATAAATTTATAAGTTCTTTACCTTAACACTAATTTTGTAGAAAATTGTTTTTTTTTCTGGATGTGAATCTATCATTTTTGACATGCCTTTTTGATGTTTTTCAGCGACCTGGGTTGGAGGAGGATACATCAATGGCACAGCTGAGTATGTGTATCTACCAGATTATGGGTTGGCTTGGGCACAGGCTCCCTTTGGTTATGCTCTCAGTCTGGTTGTAGGTGAGTCGTGCACAAAGGGGTCATGTGGCCATAGATTTGGAGTATTTTGTGCTTTCATCAGACATGTATTCACTCATCTACATCCAAACCCATATGAAATTAACAATCCCTTAACTCATTGGCCTCAATGAAATCATTGACAGCCTTTTGTAGAAACAGTTTATAATAAATCTGTAATTATGAATGAATGACGAAGGGCACTTGAGCTCAAATGTGGGGCCTATGGAGTGTAATCCGTGCATGCTTTGTCATAGGTGGTCTTTTTTTCGCCAAACCCATGCGTTCACGAGGTTACGTCACCATGTTGGACCCATTCCAGCAGCTGTATGGGAAACGCATGGGAGGTCTCCTCTTCATACCTGCACTCATGGGTGAGATCTTCTGGTCTGCTGCCATCTTATCTGCACTTGGTAAGTTCACATGACCACTCACAGCAAAGGAAAAGTGTCTTTATGTGTTTGTTTATGATGTTACATGGTTTTTATCTGCCATGTCCCAGGTGCTACACTGAGTGTCATCGTGGACATCAACATAAAGATGTCAGTGGTCATCTCTGCCCTCATCGCAATCTTCTACACTCTGGTTGGAGGGCTGTACTCTGTGGCCTACACTGATGTCGTGCAGCTTTTCTGCATCTTTGTTGGCTTGGTAGGTTGGGCAAAAGTGGAGAAATGAATGATGCTACTTTAGTGCAATTACCACTCTGAAGTACATTTGTTTTGTGTCCTGGCTGTACTTTCATCTTGATTTAAAGTACACCAATTTACAGTAGCATCAAAGATTAAAAAAACCAAAAGAGGCTAAATTAGGACACTGAGAGCTACATATGCCATTCATCCTTCAAGTTTGTAATTGTATATGCATTGTACCTTCTGTCTGGTTGCAGTGGATCAGTGTTCCCTTTGCTTTGACCAACCCAGCAGTGTCAGACATCACTGTGACTGCTGTGAAGCAGGTGTATCAGTCACCCTGGAGAGGAAGTGTCAACAAGAATGACACCTGGGTCTGGATCGACAATTTCTGTCTCCTGGTAATGTGACTCATTACTACTTTTTTAAGCTGAAAATGATCATTTGCTCTTTAAACTTAACCCATAAAGACCCACACATCCACCAGTGACCAAAACCATCTACTGATCGAAAATGTTCAATATCTGTTGATCCACTAATCCTATCAATACATGTAAATAATTGGTGTAAAACGCAGTTTGTCGTCTTTTCATGGTCGTCAGATATGACCCATTTGGACATTCAGAGGCTCCATCATGAATGTGGAAACACTGTCAGCTTCTACAACATTGATTCACCAGTAAAACCCATGGAGTTGGATCAATGACAGCTGTTCTATGCACTTGTTTTATATTCAGTTAATGATATATTTTACTGAAAAAGTTAGTTTTTCTTCAGTTTTCTCTTTTTTTTGGGTATAATAATCATCAAGTTCAAGCTTTTTTGAACATCTATATAATCAGTACGTTAAATATTGGAAAATACCCTATTTTCGCAGGAAAAATGCAAAATGGGGAGGATTATTTAATAATAAGTGGTGACAAATCATGAAAGAAATGTTAAATACAGAGAAAAAAATTACTTGGGAACTACAATAAAAGCAGCAGTGGGTCTTTATGAGTTAAACACTCAAATGACAGGATTTTAATGTAAGAAACTCAGGAAAATGGACTTTAAATTTGCTCATTATGGTGTTATTTTATGTTTTATAGACAAAAACTGTTGTTTAAAGATATGATTAAAACTTGTGGATATTTTACTCACCTAGAACATGTCACAGTAGTAAACACTGGCTTGATTGGCATTATTCTGAATGTGAATGACAGATGCTTGGAGGCATACCCTGGCAGGTGTATTTCCAGAGGGTACTGTCTGCCTCCTCGGCCACCTATGCCCAGGTCCTCTCCTTCCTGGCTGCTTTCGGCTGCCTCATCATGGCTGTGCCCTCCGTTCTCATCGGAGCCATCGGGGCATCCACAGGTTAGAGAACTCACACATGAGCTCGCACATGTGCAAATGTGTGTTTAAGGGAGGTATTGCTTGTGTTTGTTTGTGTGTTTATCTGAGGTGGGGGAGGAGGGGGTACGTGTTGCCCTTAGATCTGAGAGAGGCTGGTAAATGGCAGCTGGTTCACCTCATCTATAATGAAACAGCAACTCGTTTAATAACCACGCTGGTTGTGTAAATATTACATTAGAAGGAGTCATGGGACCAAATTAGAGGTTTGATCTCCAGATTTTTGGCATCATATTCATCAGTGAACATCTGAATACACATCAGCTCTGTCTGTTTGTCCAATCTGAAATTGGTAATAAAGTGAATAACTATTTATTAATATTTTTTCAGTCTGCTTTTGAACTGTGATATTTTATTTTGCCAGACTGGAAGGCTTTTTTTTTTGCATTCACTATACCAGTAAAATTTGATGATTGAAGTAAACATATCATTTGGATGTACAAAAACTATAAAAAAAAAAAAAAAAAAGCAGTAGCTCAGATATTTTCAGTTTCTCTGATCACATCCAAGACATGAATAACACCTTTTCACTGTTAGTCTTGAGGTTGTTTGTTCATTTATTAATGTGTTTTGATGTTTTTTGCTTTGTTTTTTTTTTTTTGTTTTTTTTGTCAAACTACTTGAAACTACCTTTCTAAGTACAGTATATTATATGCATGTTTTTCCTCTTCAGACTGGAACCAAACATCATACGGTGCCATTCCTCCAAAAGAAAAAGAGGAAGCAGACATGATTTTACCCATAGTGCTCCAACACCTCTGCCCGCCATTTGTCTCCTTTTTTGGCCTGGGTGCAGTGTCGGCTGCTGTTATGTCATCTGCAGACTCATCCATCCTTTCAGCAAGCTCCATGTTCGCAAGAAACATCTACCAGCTTGCCTTCAGACAGTCGGTCAGTACTGGCTTGTATCACACTTTCATGCACAGGTAATAGTTTCCTACATATGTTATAATCTTGTCTCCTTGTCCCTCTTTCTTTAGGCATCGGACAGAGAGATCGTGTGGGTGATGCGCATTACTATCTTTGTGTTCGGTGGTCTTGCCACGTTGATGGCGTTGGTAACTGGGACAGTTTATGGCCTCTGGTACCTGAGCTCAGACCTGGTTTACGTCATCATCTTCCCCCAGCTGCTCAGTGTGCTCTTTGTGAAAGGCACCAACACCTACGGCTCGGTGGCCGCCTATTTGTTTGGCATGTTGCTGCGAATAGGTGGAGGGGAGCCCTACCTGCAGCTGCCCCCTTTTATTTACTACCCTGGCTGGACCACTGAGCAGCGGATGCACCACATGACTGGAGAAATGGAGGAGGTTGTCATTCAGAAGTTCCCTTTCAAGACTGTCTCTATGCTCGCCTCCTTTGTGGGTAATGTAGCTTTCTCTTATCTGGCCAAGTACCTGTTCGAGAGCGGCAAACTGTCGCACAAATACGACTTTCTCGACGCAGTGGTATCCAAGCACAGTGGAGAAATTATGGATAAAACAACGCTTGTAACTCGTGGCAACAACATCGGGCTGTCAGAGATGGCGTCAGTCAAACCGCGGCTGAGTGTGACCTTGGCTGCCGCCTTCACACGCCGTGACACACTGCCTACAGAAACAGTCGAGGAGGAGGAGGAGTCCAGCCCTGACTCCTCCCACCATGATGAAGAATGACAGACTCAGGATCATAAAGACTAAACCGACACTTGCCAAAACAACTGAATAAAAAGTTACTGTTTTAGAGACAACAAGCAAACATCTTCTCTTTGGACTATAAAGTACCAGATCTTGCTTGTGGTGAGTGGAAAACAGC
Source organism: Apogon hyalosoma (assembly GCA_037367295.1). Taxonomy (NCBI): domain Eukaryota; kingdom Metazoa; phylum Chordata; class Actinopteri; order Kurtiformes; family Apogonidae; genus Apogon; species Apogon hyalosoma. The sequence continues at coordinate 34,267,044 of JAPQRP010000019.1, read as the reverse complement.
CACATGTGTGGATATTTAGCGTAGTAACCAGATGATTCTGGACATGAAGCAGTCTCTCTGTACAGTATATCACACACGCATACATAAACCCAGATCATATGTATAGATAGGTGGATACATGTCCATTCTTTTAGTCATTTTCAAGATACACCAAGATAAAGCTGTCGTCAGAGGCATCTGGTTCCATTCATTCTCATGAAATAGCTTTAAGTTAAAAAATTATGTGTATACTTTCTACAGAGGACATGTTGAAGAATTAGATGACAAACAATGTCAGATATGATGATGGTTGAGCCAGATGGCAGGTGGTTTATAAAGTGACAGCACAACATTGGAAGAAAGGCATACAGTATGTATCAGTGGCAATAACATGTACTGCATTCACGCACCACATGTACAGTAGTTATTATTAAAATTAGATTGTTTTTGACCAGAAGAGATGAAAGAAAACACAATATTTTATAACTCAGTATATTTATGTTCACTTAATGCACATCTCCAACTCTCATTTTAATAGTGTATTCATTTTGATTTCCAGTGAAATCAAATATCTTGATATCATAATGTGAAATTACATCAGACATATTAACCAATACCTTAAAATGATTTGGTTATTTACAGTTTTAACAGTTCCTATCATGTATATTGTTGTTACAGATAATGACTGTGACTCAAAGAAAGAAACAATCCATGTATCATGCTGAGTAGAAAATATATGAACAGTAGTGATAGTAGTTGACATGAGCTAATATTCTCTTTAATGTCAGGTATAGAGGCAAATTTCATCAGAAGAAACAATGTTTATTAGATTAAAATGTCTTTAATGATCTTGTATTCAACTGCCTTAATGAAACTCATAAGAAGAGATACTTTTATTTCCACAGTCGTGACTTTACTAAGGTCAGACTGCAGTGAACAAAGACTTGAATATGAATGTAACCTCTACAAATGATATAATTATATCAAAAAGTGTAATTTTATTGTTATTTGTGTATGTTTTGTTGGTGATTTGCAAAGTCAAACAGTAACTGTTGCAGAAAAATGTGGCGGCAGGTTCTGATGAAAAAAGCCAGATTTGTTTTTAACAGCAGTAAACAAATTATTTTCTCTGTGACGTGTATGTTTGAATACATGGGAAAAATATAATAACTTAATGATGCTGGTTATAGTTAGTCGTATAAAATGAAAGAATGCTGTGTAAATGTTTATTTATTTTTGATGTCATAAAAGATGAAATAATAAAAGTAAAATAATTTCAAGAAAATATATAAACTCTACTTTTGCAAAAATACGCATTTGGTATTCCATTTTTTTTCTCCTAATTGTCCACTTTATTTCACGTGTAGGTTTGTAGAATGCATTTGCAATTTTCTTGATATCTCCACATTAGATTTAAGCTTTTAGGAGTTATTACGACTACATTTTTTCCTTCCATCTAATGGCTAAGTGTAATTTAGCATTTTACTTACATAAAAAAGGGCGCAATTTGTAGCTGTTTTTTTTTTTTTATTTCTTGCCTGTCAGACCCTTCAGCTAAATGGATGGCAGACAGAGAAAGAGAACATGTCGGAAAACGTGACTGAAATTACAATCGCTTGGCTTGCATCTTTGTCCCCCTCTATGGCCACAGTGAAAGACAGCATCTTAAAATAGCTCTTCCTCTCTCGTTATTTACATTACCTTAAGTGCTGTACTCTTGTCTGGGACTCTGGGAGGAGCCATTCGGGGGTGCGTGAGGTTGGTGGTGGTCAGGGAAGATGGAGTCGGGTAGGGGTGGGGGGGGTTAGAGGGGTGTAGCTTACTGGCGCCTGTTGCCATAAAACCCACCAACCCTTGTGCGCAGAAATGACGCAAGTGCCCCACCCAACCACCAAGCCCCACCCACCCGCCCTCTCCGGCGTCCTTTTTTATGTCCTTGAGAAGTAAGAACAATCCCATAAAAAGAACAGGGGGTGGAGAGAGAGAGGGTGTGTGTCCCATCTCCATTCATAGAAAGTACCTCAAAGTGCACTCATGATAATTAACAATTATGAGGGAAAACTGTCGCTCGTCCAAAAGTCAATCCATTTATTTGGGGATTTACGAACAAGGAGGAAATCGTAGGGGGATGGTTCTGTGCAATTCAAGAGACCATTTGGATACAAACCAAATTCATTCATTCATGCATATTTGGGTATTTTTAGAACGTCCTATGGTGTCTTTCCAAGAGTCATTCATAGCTTGGACAGATTTCTTACGTTCACAAAATTTTAAGATAAGCTTTTTTCTTACCCGTGTTTTATCAATGGATACATCTTTACTTCTTCACGAGAGAATATTTCAACCTCTAAATGTTCTCAAAGAGGATGTTATGCAGTCATGACGAAACCTTGCAGACTCAGTCAACTACATCCTGCACCCTACCATGTGGCAAGTTTTACATTTTTATCTGAAGGAATTTGATTTTAGTGACTAAACAGATCACGAAACGAGACCAGCATACTTGAAATTAAAAATGTGAAATCAAACCATTTCTCCTTTGCTACATTTTTATCTGCTACACCTGTCTCCTCTGGTTTGTTCTTGGACTAATTTTGATAGACTAACGGACGGAGATAATAGAGAATTCTGGGAATCAGTGGCCCACTAGACATTTCCTTCAATGTGGACACAAGAAGATGAGATTACACAAAGCAGACAGTGCATTGCGATAGCCATCTAATATGCATAACTATAGAGAGAACAACCCAAAGCAAGGGGGCCGATGTTTGTCGAAGACTGGAAGCAGATCAACATTTGTCATGTAACCTTAACTTTATCTAGTTTCACCAATGTTGGTTATTTTCCACTTTATTTCGATGAAAATAACCCATAAAGACCTAAACATCCAACATTGACCAAAACAATCTACTAATATAAAATGTTAAATAACGTCTGATCTGTCAATCCTATCAATACATGTAAATAACGGGTGAAAAATACAGTTTGTCATCTTTTCATGGTCATCAGATATGATCCATTTGGACGTTCAGAGGAACATTGATTCACTAGTAAAACACATGGAGTTTGACGAATGAAAGTGGATGGAGACACTTGTTTTATGTTCAGTTATTTATATCTTTGTTGAAAGAGTCACTTTTTATTCAGTTTTCTCTGTTTTTGATATAATAACCCTCAACTTTTATCTGAGCTTTCAGGTCTGATCAAGCGGTAACACATGGACAGATTTGGTTTTCAACAGCCTCTGTCATGTAAGCCGAGTAACTTATATGCATGGATTACACACATTTGAGTAGGTATTTATAAGCACTTTAACATTATGTATAACAAAATTTGGGGAGATAAATTTTTTGGGTGAAAAATGTCACATTACTGCTCAGTAACACGTGGACTTGAAATGGACATCAATTTTTTAAAGCTTTACACAAACATTCAAAACATGCGGTTCTCGACAGAAACTGACATTAAGTAGAACAAAACCTTTTAGATATTGTGTTCAACTATGCTGAAAGTAAATTTGGAGTAAAAATGTTGAAAAGTCTCTGTTTTATTGACATGAGAATGTGGTAACATGTGGACAGGTTGCCATGGTAATGCATGGACAACTCTTTACCATTGTATGCATCACCCAAAATGTTGACTTATTTTTTTTAAAACAACAAGCCAGATATAATCACAACGATTTATTTACTGTATTTAATACTAACACAGTGTTATTTACAACTTGTGGTGGTCCATACTGATTTAGGTAAATGACAAATAAAGAGTCATTTCTCAGTAACAGTTCACAGATAGACTTTTTAAATGTGACCAGTGTATGAGTTCACAAACTTCATTATTCAGAATTTTAATTTCTCTAAGTAACAGACAGTCTTTTGCACGTCTTTTTATTAATTTAATGCAGCCTAGCAGAAGGTTCGGAACTTCTCCTGTACTGTGTAAGTGGTATTTTTAAAAGGAAAACAGTTCCATAAAATAGAGATCTTTAACTCAAAAATAAGCCCACTTGATAAATGATGTGTACAAATTTAGTTTTTCGGGTTGATGTTCACTTTTGCTTGATTGGACTCTTTTATGAAAACTTGGATGATCAGTAAATTAAATATAAAATAATACCCGATTTTCACTGAAAAAACACAAAGTAAAGAAGATAATATTACAATAAATGGTGATAAATCACTTAAGAAAGGTTAAATATAGAGAAAAAAATATATTTGGGAGCTGCCACAAAAGTAGCCCTGGGTCTTTTATGGTTTAATACAATAACAACAATAAATGTACATTATATTAAACTTTGTAAGATGATCATTAAAATGAATCAACAACATCCTGAAAAAACACATTTTTGCAAAGTGTTGTGATGTAGATGAATGGATTTATATTCTATGTCCAGTTTAGCCAAAGTAAAACTGGACAGCGTTATGATTCCCTGTGTAGATCTTACTTTGACAGCTCTGCACAGACTTGAGAGGAGGAGGCGTCAACCCCAGAGAGCTTTCATCCGCCTGTACACCACCCTGTCAGCATCACAACACTGTCTGTGAAAACAATCACACTCAGTCAAACACAATAATATTTGTCTCTGTATGCAAAGAAAACAGGATTTGCTTATTTTTAATGTCAGTCTTGGATCAGGCTGTCTTTTCCAGATAGTGTGACAGAGGGCAGCTCATATCTCATCTAAGCTTCAGCCACAGCCATCAAGACATCGAGCCACTATTTATGTCCTTTTTAAGTAATGTCCCTTGTAATTTAATTGCGAGGCAGCTAATTGAAACATGGAATCAGAGCTGGGGATGGAGACGGACAGAAGAACGGGTAGGCTTCGGGAGGACGTACACGTGAGATAACATGAGCGGGACATTGAAATAACCAACACATACGCACACACGAGAGCAAGCACACACAGGCAAAAACACACAAGATAGTGCCACATCTAATTCCTTCCCATATATCTCCCCATCTCCTCCATTAGTCCCTCCAAGCAGCTGAGGAGCATCTTTAGCAAAATGAATGTAGCGACTGCTCTAATCGAATCAGCCATGAAAACCTAATTATAGAACCAGCTTTGTTCCTCTCTGGCCGGCCACAGGTAGACCGTCTGCAGCTCAATGCAGGAATGACACAACTGCTCTGCAATCAGTAAACCTCAGCTTTCTAATGTGTCAGAGCCCTGAATCGGTTTCACTAATACAGAACTGGAGCTGTGACTTTAACTGTAACGGCCACTACGACTTGATTTTTACAAGTGGGTGGTCAGTGGATCAATGAAAATGAAATTGATCCAACTGTCCTGCAAGTATAGAAGAAGTGAGAATAGAAAGAAGAAATTCAGCTGCAGAGACATTATATCAATGTCCTTTCAGTTTCTTAATTTTTGCATTATTCCAAAGACACATCTCTTTTTTTTTTTCAGGATTCACCAGTTTTACATCCACTGAATATAGTCTGATGCATGTGTCTTTACATCTGTGGTTAAAGCCTTATAACATCCTCCCCTTAGTCCATCTCTTTTCTAAAGACAGGAAGTAAGGGGCACGTTCAATGGCTGGTCTTTTTTTTTTTTTTTATTCCATAGAAAGTCAGTGGGGAGAATAATGTAGTGGCCACACATACAAAAGCACACATTAGCCCCAAGGGACCGGTTCACTCACAGAATGAAGATGCTGAGGGGAAGGGGGAGGATGGGACCCATGTGAACCATTTACATACACACACATATATACACAAGGACTGTGGTGATATGTGTGTGAGACACCGACACAAAGACGCACAAAGACCCTCTTTTGCCCATGTTATAATGTTCTGTTTATGTTCTAGGTTTTAGTATTTTAATGCAAGCCTTTATTTTCATTAGAATGTTGCAGTGGTGAAACAAAGATGGTGAAGCATTTGGAGAAGAAACAAAGGACAAAGAAGGGAAGAAAGTGAGGGTCATCGTTCCTCTGAGCTCATCACGACGTACATCAGCCTCCTGCCCCGCCCTGTCCCATGTACTAGTGTGTGTGTGTGTGTGTGTATATGTGTGTGTCTTTAGTATCACAATCAGTGCCCCGGCTGAGTCTGAGCCAGAGGATCCATTAGAGCTGATTGAGGAGCACGAGGGTGCAGACACAACCCTGGGAGAAGGTGACGAGAACACACACACACACACACACACACACACACGCACACGCACACACACACACACACACACGCGCACACACACACACATACAGCTACATAAAACATGCAACACTACACACACAAGCAGTTACAATGTAAAATATACAGTCAAGCAAAGACACACATCAGAATACACTACATTTATTCATGACAACAACTGTGCGCACACATACACATGCACAAAAACACAGTCACGAATCCCACCCACGTTCACTCAGCATTCAAAGCACAAACATTTATTTTTACCAATGACGTAGGGATGAATTTGGGGTGGAGCCAAAGCGGTAAAATTCATAGCATATTGCGTCAAAGTTGAGCAAAATGCGCACAAGTGCTCACGTCTTTGCAATTATGTTTTCTTAGTTAAACTTAAATACAAAGTAGAATAACAAATACATTAACAAGGAAAGATGATGACAACAAGAACAATACAAAAGTGTGTGAAGATGCTCATTCACATCCTTCACATTGTATTTACAGGATTTTGTTAGTTAATCACAGTTATAGCTTGTAGTAGCTTTTACTATATTATTCAGGTTGATTTTATACATTTATTGGAACAGACACACATGAATTCTGGATTATTTAGGGTTATATTTTAAACTGTCACTGGACTGTAAATCAGTTCTGTCACTGGCTAGAAAGTATAGAAGATCATTAAGCTCAGATCAAATAACTGCATCATAAACAACCACCGAGAGTAAGGACAGTCAAAAGTGATTGAAGCAAAGAAGTGTGTGACAATCCCAAACGTACTGAGAAGAAAAGGAGGGAGAGTGAGTTGAGGGATTCCGCGTTAACAGAGAAGACGCGGTTTCTGCCTCTGTGTTTGTCAGACGGGAGCAGGAAGAGGATCAGTGGAGAGGAGCTGAAGGAGGGTGAGAGAGGGACAACAACACAGAGATGATGGGCTCAGTGGAGTAGAGAGCGCCGAGACAGTGCAGAAGAGGTCACACTCCAGTACGCTGCAGAGTGACAGTGTTTGGCTGGTTGTCACATCAGGAGGCTGCCTTTTGTCACAGGCAGGAGGTCACATGGTTGTTCAGAGAGGACAGGTAGCAATGAAGCACTACATGTATGCAACCCTATAGGTGCTCTGCAAAGCAAATTTATAGTCCAAAACCTCCTGTGACATGAAATATGTTGAACCGGGAGATGTATACAAGTGTATGTAGGGTGATTTTCTAAGTGTTATATGAAAATATTTGTTACATTGCACTTTTATTTTCAACCTTTTAAGACCAAAACATCCACCAGCCACCAAAATCATTCACTGATATAAAACGTTTAATACCTGTTGACCCACTAATCCTGTCAATACGTGTAAATAATTGGTTTGCCATCTTTACATGGTCATCAGATGTGACCCATTTGAACATCCAGAGGCTCTGTCATGAACGTAGAAACACCGCCATCTCCTACAATATTGATTCACCAGTAAAACCCATGGAGTTGGATCAATGAGAGTGGATGCAGACACTTATTATATGTTCAGTTACCAATATATTTAGCAGAAAAAAAAGATATTTTTCTTCAGTTTTCTCTGTTTTTGATATAATTAACCTCAACTTAAATCTGAACTTTAATGAACATCTACATGATCAGTAAATTAATTAAGGGAAAATACCTGATTTTCACTTAAAAATGCAAAATACAAAGCATAATATTAGAATAAATCACTTAAGAAAGGTTAAAAATAGAGAAAAAATTATTTGGGAGCTGCCACAAAAGCAGGACTGGGTCTTTATGGGTCAATTCAATTTCATGCAGTGGCTCTAACATTAAGGTCGAACGGTTTAAGTTACTTTTTATTCAGCCTCACGCAACATTTTTATCTCTTTGTTATTGTTTAGCTGAGAACTTGGGAAAATTCCTTCGAAAAAATGATGTTAAGTAACAAAAAAACAATAGTGTTGTCATTAACTATAAAACTTGTCAGTGTTATTATTCAAGCAGAAGAAATTGTACAACAATTTTCTTACTGATAAACACTGAAATTTTGCAATGTACAAAGTATTGGCTCAGAAATGACACTGAAATTATAGATAAATACCAAAAATGGTGCATCTCAAGAGGAAGTGTAGAAGAACAGAGGATACCATGAGGAGAATTTTCCACAGGATTAATATTAGAATTAGGATTAGTATCAGGATTGATTGAGCTACCATATCTTTGAAATACAATTTTCTTTGAGAAATGGTTGAACGGATAAAAGCTACAACTTCCTTTATCCAATTATCTTCTAGACTGTGACAAAAATAGTTAACCTTTTACAAGCGCTGACACAGACATGAGATCAGGTCTGGATCCTCTGACAGACCCTTTTAACTGGACAAAGCACATATGGAAAGTGGAGTGAATGTCCAAATACCATTAAACTTTTCCATGGTAAGATGGTATACCAGAGCCATTCAGCAACATCCAGTAAAGTTAATTAAAAGACAATTCATCAATACAAATCACACAAAAAGAAAATAAATACAGATGCTTCAAATTTAAGTTAAATTGGTATATCTAAAAATACAATAAAACCCAGGGAACAGAGTAGAGAAATAATAAAGATTCAGCTAAATAAGGATATAATTAATTTATTAACAGCAGGCAAAAAGGCAAACAGCAGTGGCCAGCTTTCCTAAAAGACAAAAGGACAAAAATATGAATGGCCTCCAAATGCATCATATAGGTGAGTTCCTGCAAACAGTGAAGAATCAGCAGAAGAAGACTTAAAAGAAATATAAAATAGATGCATAATAGGATAGAGCACACAAAAATAGAGTGTAAACACTCACAGCCTCTCTACCTGATGCTCTTATGTATAACAGACTGCTTCAAGGTAAGAATGAAACCACCAGAGAACAGGTTTAAAATCCAGGATGCATTCAAGAACGTCTGTTTTATCATATCATAATAGAGCAGTAAAAGGGAAGGTCTGTATACATAAGATGATCATATATATTATTATATGTCACCTGAGGGTCTATAGAAGTGAAACACCTTTAAACTATGGAGGATGATCTCCCTAGTTATCAGCTTGTCAAAATGACACCTTATTTCAAAACTCTGTAGTGTATTAGAAAACAGATTTAAGCTTCTGTGTTGACAGGTAACTTATGAAGAGTTTTTAGTGACAGGTCATTGCTATGGTTTTTCCATTTGTCTCAAAAGACAAGCACAGAGAAATCAAACTCACAAGTGGCTGTGGGGAGTGCCACCCATGGTGAATTTCTACTTTAACCCATGAGGACCCAGAGTGACTTTTGTGCCAGTTCCCAAATGAATTTTTTCCAGTGAAAATCATCTATTTTCCTATGCTTAATTTACTCATCAGATGTTCATAAAAGCTCAGATTAAAGTCAAAGGTTATTGTATCAAAGCTGCAAAAAACTGAAGAAAAGGACTTTTTCAGTAAAATCTATCATTAACTGTACTGAAGTTGACCTATATTGAACAAATGTGCTATAAGAGTTAGAAAAGTAGACAAATCATTCCATATTGAATGAAAAATATTAAAAACAGTAAAGGTTTGAGGTTTAAAAGAAGCAGAGTCAAAGTAGACCTAACTGTGCTGTATTCAAACTGCCTCATGTCTGGTCTGAAACTGTCTGTGGATGGCAGAACAATCTCTGGGAGCTGAAATTTATGAACAACTAATGTGTTCTGTCTTTTTGATGCAAAAAAAGTCTGCAAAAATCAGGTGTTTGAACTCAGTTCAAAGAGCTCAGAAAGCTGTGACACAGCAGGCAGATGTGCCCCAAAATAACCCCCTGGTCTTAAAAATTATATCACAAAACTGGTTTTAAGACAGAGGAAACTTAAAAAAAAAAAAAAAAAGGACACTAAACAGAGGAAC
>JAPQRP010000019.1:34234808-34256626 GCA_037367295.1 Apogon hyalosoma | reverse complement strand
GCTCAAAGTGTATGACTCCAAGGGTCGGCTGCCAGTTGGAAGAAAGGGAGAAAGCAGAAAACAGTAACGTGACAGTATGACAAAGTACTGATTGTGTGCAATCTGTTTGATGATGTGCAGCTGCATTACACATGAAATAAACCTGAAATGTTTGGCCTGTGGTGCGAGGCATTTACTGTCCACTAGATGTCAGTGTAATACTAACAATAGACTGGGTGACACTTAAGTTCATCCTGAAGATTCATTCATTCAACATTACTGCTCAAGAAAGGTATTAGTAATAATCCACACATCGTCTCACAGAGTTTAGATAGTCACCTCAAGTTCCAACATTAACAGAATAATAAATAAACCCAAAAAAAGGTATCAATACTTTACAAATAACTGAGTCATTACAAGAAAACCACTGCTCAATTTGGCAACATTTTTAATCTCAGAATGCATCTAATCCACCGAAATATATAATAATTACTAATTAGAATCCTGGATCAAAATGTATCAAAATGCCACTAGAAGTTGTATTGACATGTTTTTTTAAGTGTGGTTACACCTCTTTCACTTTACACCTTAGAAACCATTTGTGGATGGTTTGTCACTGTCACAGTCTGGAATTGGATATTAAAAAGTCCCTCTGTGTTCAAACTACCTATTTAATAAGCAACTATAGGAAATCAGTCTTGTAAAAAGTTCATTTTTATTTGATAATGACTGATTTGACAGTGGCTTACTATATATAACAGATCAGTCTTTTTGTGTTTCCATTTAACATCAGTGTTACCGCGTCATCTTTCTGATGATTGGGCTTTACTTACTGTATCATCATGCTCCATTTCTGAAGGCTGCAGCTGTGTCTCTAAATGATCCCATTCTTTCAAACCTTGTTTGTCTTTTTGAGCAACATTACAAGATGTTTTCCAGAGTGCAGCTGGCTCTTAATCAGCTCTTACAGACAGATGATATGGTTTGTGCATCAAATAACATTTAGCATCTGAGATAACATGCCAATTAATCTCCCGCTGAGATAAAGAGTGAAGAATCAGTGGTCCTCTGGTGAATACAGCCCATCTTGAGATAAGATGAAAGAGCTGTTAAGTGTTGAAATCGAACAAATAAAATACATCAATCAGATCAGCTGTCTTACCTTTAAAACCCACTTTAACTAACTGAATGGTGCCTGTTTCCTGTCGTTACTGCAAAGTGTACACATGCTCTGTTAGAACACAATTTTAACTTCACTGTTGAACATGTCTTATTCTATTATTTAGGAAAACCTCACTTTCCTGAATAGAATAGAATAGAATAGAATAGAATAGAATAGAATAGAAGATGCTTTATTCGAAAGTCAAGGTCCAGCATCTCATAAAATCCATAATACAACACCATCTCAACAAATACAATAAGTCTGTACAGGTACATATAAATATAAAGGTTGCATAGTAATATAGAAAGAACCACAGTAATACAGGTGAAAAACAAATAGGAGGAGTCTCAAATTAAGCAAAACAAAATAATCATTGCAGGCATTTTTGTTCTGTATTATATGAAAACACATAAGATCTAGGTTGCCTCCTACGTAATGTCTGAAATTATTGGATGCTCAGGGATAAGTCTGAGTCTTGTTTTAAGTAAAAAGACAAACATCCTGTTACAGATGGATTTGGCGAAGTCAGCTGGTGGTTGTAAAGAAGTAATAGCAGGCAGTAAAACCCTACTGTCTCCAATATGGAGCAATAAAAAGCTCCATCTTAATAACCTTCTATGAAAATAAGTGATGCCTCCATACGCTTCTTAAGGTGGTATTATATGTTGAAGCAGCTGAATTTATTATATTTCTTTAAGATATATGGTGGATTAATAGTAGCGCACTTGGAAGTTACAGAGATCCTTGAAGGCATCATCAGAGTGTCAGCTGTCCAGTCAACAGTTAACAGTCGGCCCTCCTCCTCCTCCTCCTCCTCCTCCTCCTCACTCAAACCCATATAAACATTCCAGAACAGGGGACACTCCCCGAACACCCGTCCCTCTGAGGGCACCACCGCACACACAGTCATGGCCCAAACCGGCGCACAAAGTTTCCCTGAAATAGTGGAGCTCAACGTGGGCGGACAGGTGTACGTGACCCGGCTGGAAACTCTCACGTCGGTGCCCAACTCCCTGCTGTGGACCCGGTTCACGGAGGGCTCCCCGGAGGACCTGCCCAAAGACGGCAAGGGCCGCTTCTTCTTCGACCGGGACGGCTTTCTTTTCCGGTACATCCTGGATTACTTGCGGGACTCCGAGCTCTTCCTGCCCGAGTTTTTTAAAGAAAGAAGGAGGCTCCAGAGGGAGGCGGACTTCTTCAGGCTGCCGGAGCTGTCGAGGCGCCTGGCGGGGGACAGTAAAGACAACTCGTCCTGTACGGAGGACAGCGGAGCGGAGGAGGCTGAGCTCAGCAGCCCGGCCACCTCCACCTCTGACCGGGCCCTGCGCTCCCCGGGGGCCGGCGCGGGGTACATCACCGTCGGATACAGAGGCAGCTACACTATCGGGAGAGACATCCAGGCAGACGCTAAATTCCGACGAGTGGCCAGAATAACCGTGTGCAGCAAGATTTCACTGGCGAAAGAGGTGTTCGGAGACACCCTGAATGAGAGCCGCGACCCGGACCGACCCCCGGACAAGTACACCTCCAGGTACTACCTGAAGTACAACTTCCTGGAGCAGGCGTTCGACCGACTGGCCGAGGCTGGCTTCCACATGGTGGCCTGCAACTCCACCGGGACCTGCTCATATGGCAGCAGTGACCCGGGGGAAGACAAACTGTGGACCAGCTACACCGAGTATGTGTTCAGCCGGTGAGAGCTGCTCTGGGCTGATCACAGGAAGCAACAGGTCCAGCTGTGGATTTGAATGAGCTGTGACACTGGCAGCACAGGCTCTGTCACACCATTCATGTTGTTGTTTTTTCTTTTCTAATTTACTGTGTTCCGTGGCTTTAGGCTACAGCCAGAATAAACTTTTCTGCCATTTTCTCCTCATATCTGGGAGGAGGACTTTCCTCTAACATTTATCTCATTGGTTAGTGAACAGCAAAGACTAAATGTCTTGTCTGATATGTCACTGGGTCCTAGCTCGGTTATTTTTATGGCCCTGTTGGCCCCATAACCTTTACAGTGTGCACAAAGACTGTTTTGTTTTCAGATGGGTGACAGGAGCAGTTACTCAGAATAATGTCTTGGAGCTGGTTTCTTTGATTCTTATCTGTATGCATACACTTACTGGTGTCAGTAATGTGGGACCAGAACATTAACTACGACATTTGTAGGCTACTGTATATAGCCTTCTGTGTTTTGGTCCTTATTTTGTAAGCTCTCTAATTGTAGGGTTGAGTAAAACAGACTATGAATTACTTCTCACTATAGGTTTTAATTTAATTGGATTATACTGAGCACACATGCTGTTTCACTGCTGTCAAGATAACACATTTCGACTTTTTTTTTTTTTTACACTTTTTATGTTATGTGCCATCTATACACTAATGTCATTGTTTCTCTTCATAATGAATCTATTGCAAATAAAGTGTGACACTGAAACACTACCCAACTCACTGTTGACTGAGTTTACTGTGAAAACAATTGAGAGTGTTAAATTAGATTTATGTGTTGCCCAAACACAGCCGCTTCTTTTTTATATACAAACATAAATTCTTACCACAGTCTTGGGTAAGACACTTTGGAGGTTTACAGCTATGTCTCATCTGGACTGTTTGAATTCATTTCACACATTTTTATCGATATTCTCCTTAATCATTCTGCAACTGTGTCCCCCAGTGACGTCGGCCATTGAACCTATTAAAGGATCAGTAAAACAAGTATGGACACACTTGAGAGGGATGACCTCACTGAGCCGTAAAGCCACATGGACCTCAGCTACATCATGTTTTATTTTTAAACCATACTAAATGCCACATTCTGAAGATCATAACTGCTCCTTCATCAAGAGGTGCAATAACATCACAAATTGCTTTCTATACAGAAGTGCAAAGCCTTTGTATATCAACCACAATATGACAAGACGTCACATGGAAGTTAAGAGACGTAGTTATACACAATGTCTTCTTAAAGCAAAACACTGATGTCAGATTCCACCTGATTTCTGGACATTAAACAGAATTTTAACTAAAACAAGATCCAGTTTATTACAGATCTTAGTCGGTTTTATTCTTCTAAAGTCTTATTTCACTATATTCAATTTTAAATTAACTTTTTACTTTATTAGAGTTTGGTTCTGTTTCCAGAGGAATGGATGAGGCCAAGCCTCAGACTTCTTTCAGTGGAGATTTCCATTGGGTTCCTTTTTAGGTCTGCAGCTACAGTTAATGTATGTCTGAGAAACTGTCTGTTTTATGTCCAGTTTAAACTGCAGTTAAAATAAGTGTCAACAAATTGTATCTAAAACCAGTGTGGATATTTAGTAGCTGATCTGGAAAAGAGTGTTTTTCTCTCCAGCACAGAATGGCTGTGTTATCTCCCCTGGGCAGTAAGGGAAGGAGGAGGAGGAGGTGGGATTTCTCTTTGGCTGACAAGTACAGTAATCAAATGTCTGTTCCTTTGTGGGATCCATGGGTGTAAGTCCAAGCTATCCCAGAATTGGGTCTAATACAAAAAAAGCTTTGTGTAGGCTGTGTTAGAGTGCACAATGAATATAAATGTATGATAAAAGCTGTAGGTCCCTTAATCTGTACAGTGTATACAAACACTAATATACACCAACAAGCACAAGAATAAAGCACACATGCACATGTGTATGCAAACCTCCAACAACCCTACCTCCCACACACACTTCTGCTACCAAGGAGCTTCATAAGAGCTTCAAAGATAGACATGACTACACAAGAGATGTCGTATCTGCTGTCAGCTGACGCTGCCATCTGGACAGGAAAAAGGAAGGATCGACCTAATGTCTTCCTGCAGTCATCGACAGAAACATGCAACATTGAGCTCGCTGTCGTCTTCAGCTGAAACACAAGAAATAAAGACATATCGACCCATTCACATGAGTCTGAAGTATGATGAGAGTATAAGGAGGAGAGTGCATGATTTTGCTTTGCAGTTTGGTTAAATATAAGATGTTAAAAAAATTTAAAAAAGAATGAGTAGGTATGGATGCCTTCTAACATGTCCTTTATCAGACTGAAGCCAAATGAATTGGTGGTCACCCATAAAATATGTAATTAAATCAATATTTCTTATTTGTTCTCATATAAACAACTGCGACAGGCACTCTAACAAGCATCTATTTCTAATACAGAGCTTGTGTGTGGTGGTGAATGTGTCCCTGGTGATAAAAACACTTTCACAACAGTTTTTCACTAGATGAGTGCTATTCTTTACTGTAAGGAACTATGGAGGCTAGAAACTGCACAGTTACACAGTGCAGGAGGGAGATGGATAAAGTGAGCCAAATTAGTCAATTTGGAGATAACACAGACATGCTGGCTTTTTCTACATCACCCTCTATGTGCTAAATCTTTCACACTCTCTCTCACAGTTTTTGCCTGTAGCTCACAGTGACCTGCATGTCTGTTTGTTGTTTCCTCTCCAGCTCTTCTGATATAGAAACATCCAACTGTATGTTCACAGAGAAAACAGCACACAAATAATGAATCCAACCTGTGTTTCTGTGTTTGGTTGGTTGAGGTGCGAGAATAAAGGATATAATATAATTCCCCATAGCTAAATTAAATAACATCCTCCAGTTTTATCTGGTTAGCTGAAGCATCCTTTTTATTATCCAGAAAATACAGAGCTTGCAGTGGTTGTTGCATTAAATTTTAAGGACTTATAAATAGATCAGTTCAATGTTCTGCAGGATTTCAAAGGTTCTTCAGGAGTGAACTGTTAAAAAAGTTAGACTTCTGTGAATTAAAATGACTGCAAAATGTGCTTAATAAACCTGGATAAAGATAGTTTTAACAAATATTATATTATTTCATCAAATTTAAATATTTTTTTATATTACAATTTCAGTTGAAAAAGTCTCATGATACAGGTATAGACTTTGACACGGAAAATGAAAAGGTAAGAAAAACCATTTATTCTAATTTTACATTGATTGCGTCCAATAATTCTGGATTTCTATCTAGTTCTGCCTTTTCTACCTAATATTTTTCATTTAGCTTTAGTTAACTCTCTTAGTTTAGTGGTACTTTGATAACAAAAAAGTTGGTGTATCTTGTAAAGGTTGCACTGCATTTGTTAGCTATTTATACTTTATGTAAATCTGAGAATAATATGAGTAAATTAAAAAAAAAAAAACTATGGTAACAAAATAATAAGATTGCTGAATAAATTTATATTCAAAATGAATGAAATGTACTGAAGTAAATTTAAATATTTTTCATTTGAACTTGGTTAATCTAAATACATTTTTGTGAAATGATGATAATATATTGTATCTAATAATTTATGAAATTAGAAAATTTACAATCCATATGTCATATCATCACAAATAATATAATCTCATTTTGTTAGTATATTTTGTCGGCATATTTTGGAAAACTACTTATGCAAGCTTTTATGCAACTTCAACCTCAAAAAATGTCACTTTGGTTTCATCGATAAAAAGCACTGAAAGTGACAGAAGGAAACGCATTGTTACCTGATGTTTGAGAAAGTGAAACTAACTAAATAGGTTACATTAAGTGATAAGAATCTTACAAAGAATAGAACCACAGTGATTGCTCTCACTAATTCAACTAGAAAACATTTAACAACCACCTGAAATACGCCTGTCATTCAAGCTTTGACTGTGAATATCAGAGGTGTCAAGTAACGAAGTACAAATACTTCGTTACCTTACTTAAATAGAAATTTTGGTTATCTATACTTTACTGGAGTAATTACTGTATTTTTCAGCCGCCTTTTTACTTCTACTGCTTACATTTTCACGCAATTTTCTGTACTTTCTACTCCTCACATTTTAAAAACAGCCTCATATTTAATTTTGGCTTGTTTTCATTTAATTCTTGTCATCAAATAAAAAAAAAAACCTATCCAGATAAATCGTGCCGTCTAGATAGAGTGAGTTTGACTGTGGTTGGATGAGAAGTATAAACATATACTGTTCTGACACCCTATTGGTTTGTACGCAATCCATCACACCTGACTTTTTGCACCGTTCTAACACTTATATTCAACTAGTCATCATATCTTCTGCACCATAAACCCATGCTAATGCTCAGTAGTGCACATATGTGGTTCTTTAATACATTTGCATTGGACTAAAATGCTTTCATTTTCAGTGTTCATATATGCGGCTCAAACAGGTAGACTAGTGCATCCCAAATGTTTCAACATTAACATTTTAATATAACATTATAGTCATTATGGCCTTTAGAAACATGTTTTTGGGAGGTGGGGTAGTGCACTATAGCCCCCTGTGGAACCGCCTAAACTTTTGTCCTAATGGCATTTTTCCCCCTTACATTTACTTTTATACTTTAAGTAGTTTTGAAACCAGTACTTTTATACTTTTACTTGAGTAAAAAGCTTGAGTTGCTACTTCAACTTCTACAGAAGTGTTTTTAAACCCTAGTATCTATACTTCTACCTGAGTAATGAATGTGAATACTTTTGACACTTCTGGTGAACATTGAGGGGAAGGCTTCATTTCAACGTAGCTGAGATACAAAAAATCATTTTCTGTCTGGATTGTGATGTCAGTGGTTCCACTAAAAATCTGTTTTGAATCAACAAAAGGAGGGAAGAACTGTCATAGATTAGTCTGAACTGTTGTGAATCAACAAACAGTGACCTTAGCAAAGATAATAACATCACTGTAACTTTGTGCCATCATAAGCTTCATAAACAAACTCACCAGTGAAGAAGAAACAGTGTGATTTCAGCAGCTAATCGTATTCTTTATTGTGAAGCTGTTCCCATTGAAGAAAACAACAGTAATGTTTCTATACATTTTCACTGTGTCACTTTCTTTGAGTCTGAAACTTGTTTATCAGCTCTCGCCATAACTCATCATATTCTGCTGCTAGTTTCAACGCACTAGGAGACTAGCAGCCTCTAGGCAACAGTGACTCACCATTCACTGCAGTGTCAGTCAGGTTTTGCAATGCATTGTACTCATCTTTGGCATAACATCAGACTCTTCTTTCTAAACACACTAGTGATCATTTTGGGATATTTTAAAGTAGAAATACCACACATGCCTTATTAAAATCAGTCCAAATTTAAAGATAATTGTGCTCCATGACTCTTTCAATATTTGTATTAGTTATAGTGATGATGATCATTATCAGTATTTTTAAACTCTAGGGAAAAACATTACATTTATCTGGATTAAGAACTATGACTGAGTACAAGCAGTAAATCAGTAACACAATCCTGAAAGACAGCATCTGCTGTACAATACAACACAGTATCATTAGCATAAAGATGCATATTATATTCATTTTCCATAGAAACTAATTTATAAGTATAGAATGAGACACAATGATGCATTTTAAAAGCAACATAAGATCAACTAGAACAGGTGCTATGAAAAGACAAACAGAAAGAACTGCACTACGTATATTCATATTTAAATCTATGAAACAAATGGGTTTAAAAGATGTTGCAGCACTAATGGTTCTGTCTTTTTCTCTAAAACCATATATGTTTACAATAGAATATGCTGAAAGATACTACTTAAGCTGATAATTAACAAATAATTCCAGAATTTTTGTCAGGGCAAGATCATTTACAGATAGTTAACTGATTAGTAAAGGATGATAGAATAATTAGATTGTGTGGTGCAGTATAACTAATGGTTAAACTCAGTTGGGCTGGCAAGCCTTAAAAAGCAGGGATCAAGTTTACCTTCATCAAGCAAATTATATAAGTTTACTGGTAGTAATGCATTGGCCACATCACCAGCGGATAACTGCTATAAGGTGACCTGTGAACTTGGTGTGAACTCTTATATTTCATCAAACAGGTTACAATCAGATGCAAAAAGTAAATTAAAAGCTGTAAAGATCTCAGTTGTACACCCATCAGCAGTGGTAAGAGGAGAAAAGAAAACAGAACTGCATGAACTGTACTGTATGATCAAGACTATTCACTGTCTTTCTAAATGTTGCTGGATTTGAATAGGATTTAGAAATTAATAGCAAATAATAACAAGTGGTGCCAGGCACAACAAACACCGCCCCTCGCAAACGTTTTAGTTCTTAATGGACATCTCCCTCTCAAAACATGAGACTATGGGTTTGACCTTTCAACGTCACTCAAGGTTAAAGGTCATGATGCCATTTTGGAGCCCACATGTAGTTTCCTATCTGTCAACAATAGTAGCTAAGTCTTTATTGCCACTCGTTTTGCCGTTATAGTCCATTTTAGTTTTTTACGTATTGACCGAGTGACTCCCGACCTCTTCAGTCAACAATAGGTCAAAATCTATACACACAAGATGCAGAATTGAAAGACAAGCAGTTTGGTGCTCACTGGCAGTCTGTAAGATGAATAGTTCAAAAGTTATATCCAAAACTTGATTTTGACCTTTATTGTGACCTTAACCCTAGAGTCTTCAAATTTGGCCTGCAAGGTTCTGATGTCGATGCACATTAACAGTGAGAGCAAAAAGAAGCTATATGCAAAACTGAGTCTACAGGAATGAAAAGGAAATTCCTGACTTGCCCTATTTCTTATCATTGCGAAAACACATTTTGGTGACCTTGACCTTGACCTTTGACGTACATTCACCAACATTTAATGGGATCTATTCTGGACCACCTCGGACCTTTCCTGAAAATTTCATGGAAATTGGTCCAGTAGTTTTTGCATAAAGTTTCTGACAGACAGACAGACAAACAAAAAAACTGAACCAAAAACAATACCCCTTGCCCAATGGGGGGTGGGGGGTGGGGGTGGTTAATTAGATTTAACATGGTTTTTACAAGGTCAGGGATCAAGGTCTGTTGAACACCGGACAAGAGCTTTGGTTCTGTCTATCAGTATGAATGAAATTTCAGCTGAGACTTGACCTATGAAGCAGTCTTTACTTTTAAAAGGTCAGGCTTAATTAATGAATTAATAATGAATTAAGAATTAATTTACGCAATTGTCAAAAGCTAAGCGAACACCTGAGATTTTAGCTTTCACTTGCAAAAAGATCATTCAAGAAGGCCTATGCAAGAATTTTATTTACTATACACATAGTTTTTTCATGTTAAGACTGCCAAGGCAAGCCATTACAAGAATCACAAGAAAAAGTTTGTCCTTATAGTCAGTACTTATCTGTGAAAGATTAATATCATTGCACATTTGTTAAACTGAAATCACCTATGTCTGAATTTCTATATCGAGATCGGCTTTGTCGTCAGTAGCAGAGGAGGAGGCCGTGGGAGGTCTGTACATTTCAACCACAGCAACAGAATTATTTTTGCGCAATACACACTTTCAGAGCCAAAGACTCTACTGTGACTGCATTAAGATACAGTACAAATAAAACCAGCACTTTCAAAAATGCCCACACCTCCTCTTCTTGTAACTGTCCACCTCAGAACCACAAAAGCAGGATCTTTGAGCAGGAGCTAATCCTATTCTTCATACTGAGTAAATGCGGATAATATCAAAATAAATGAAACCTAAACCTTTTCGGTTCTTAAAATCAAAGTAATTAAGGGGTAACCTTAGAGTTATATGGATAGAGCCAACAGGGAGTATTGGATGATGTATATTTGAAGCAGGCAGAATGTCAGGGATGGGCAATTCACTTTCCTAAGGGCCCACAAGAGAAATTGGGACTGTTTTAGCTAGATCAGATCAATGAAATAAACTCAGTCCTGCTCTTTATGAATTATTTTATTACATATTGTTTTACCTGTTTTATTATGTCCATTTATTCAGTCACATTGTCATTGATGTTCTTAATTAGTAAACTTTTTTTACTAAATTGACAAATCCTCTGAGTTGCTAAAACTCCTGTTTTACACAAGTGTTTAGTCCTGTAATAGCAGTTCATATTGTAAATTAAACACAGCAATCTATGTCCAAGAACTCAGCATAAGGATTTACCTTTGACATCAGTGAATAAATACCAGTAAGTCAATGTCTAATTGAAAACTGTGCATCCCGAATCAATCTTTTTGACAGACGTGGACATCCTCTAGGACTAAATATTTACTAATCTCTCATAAACCTCAGCTTGTTGACATTATGGTAAGGGACAAATAAACACAGGCATAAACATACATCAGTTGTAAACAGCAGCAGTGACCTTTAACACAGAAGCACTGCAGATGTCTTACATGCATATGTACACTTATTTACTTTAGATCTCTGATTTCCCATCGACAGCACAAGGGTCGGACATCACCTTGAGGTTGTTCAACACCCAGGTCTGCTCTGCATGGATGTCACCAAAAACAGAAACACAAATTCTATAATATCCAAACTAATTCACTCTTTTTAGACTATTGTGTCTCTGGCTCATCAATATTGCATATGCCATCATTCAAATTACCATTTGATTTATTGATAAAATATAAATGGCGTCTAAAAGCTGAGATTAGGAGCTTTCTACTGCTGTTTAACACATTACGGTGGAGGCCTGTATGGGCTGAGGGCCAGGGGTGGAAGTAGGCAGAGCAGAGAGCAACAGAGTGCAGTCAGTGAGAAAGGGATGGAAGTTTTTATTACTTTTAACAGTGTTTTATCAAGGTTTGAGTTGTGTTGTGAATTCTTGGAGATAACTGTATAATATAGTGATCGTGCTGTTTTAGAGTGTTCTACCTGTGTGTTTTGCAATGTTTTTGTCAAGTTTTGCTTTTTTTTTTGCCTTTTTCTCCTTGTTTTTCTCTGTATTTTTCCAGTTTGTATAATTCATTGATAATTGTATTTTAGTTGTAAAGATTACATTATATGTATGATTAAATGTATGTTTGTATTTCACATGGACAGATAATGCTGCAAACAAAAATGTTTGAGCACATGTAAAGTAGTTGAACATTTATTTCTATAATCTCTTTTTTTTTGTTAAATATAACACACTGTTTTAAGCATTTATTACATATAATAATGAGAATTAATGGCCAGATATTGATAGTTCTTTCTGAAAAGGTTGCAAAAGAATTGGCAAAAAAAATTCATTTTCAGATACTTTTATTGGAAAAACAACATAAAGAAATCTAGGTGGCCTGTTATAATGTTAGTCCTAAAAGGGTTAATGTTATTTCATAGAGTGTCCAGAGAATACACACTACTAAAAACTGCTAAAAAGAGAAAAGCCAAAAGCAGCTAAAAACAGTAGCAGAAGATTGATTCCTCAGTTGAAATTTGTCTGCACCATAAGATACTAAATATGAGCCACATATGCCTTTAAATGCCACTATACTTGCTCTTCGGTCTACATCCCATACTCTGCTTTCATCCAAGCTGTTTCATGTCTGCTGTTGTCTTGGAATAAGTCCAAACATTTTGCTGTGTGAATAAAATATACTGTTTGAAAACTTTTCAGCTTTTAACTGCTGATGCAAAGTACACACAGTGCGAGGGTTATATCACTCTGGAGTGTAAACTGGGCTAATGATGTACTCAGGTGCTTAGCAAACATTAAGTGTTTGTGTTACTAAGCAGGTAAATCATTACAGGCCCATGCATTACTTGAATCATTAACATAATTCTTAGAAATTATGCTGACCAAAAAAAGTTAATGTCCGTCTGTGAATGTGTGTGTCCTCAGGGTGTGTAAGTTGTATTGGTGACCTTTTCTGAGGCTCTAAAGTTTCCCAACAAACATTAGCTTTTATAAAACCATTACCGGAGCAGGAGTCTGGCACAGCTACTAACACAATGTTTAAACCCACTATCTGTCATCTTAAAGCCTGGCTGTGCTGTTGAACTGTGACATCTTGATACATCGCAATTCGGTGCTAACATCATTTATTTAGTAACATCATTCAGTTTTTGTAGTCTGACAGTTTTTGATTTTACGACAAATCGCCACCTTACGTCTTCTCTGATAACACCAATGATGGATTAGTAAAGCAGTGCAGTACAATTTGAGGTTTTGTTTGTGAAAGACATGCTTGGAGCTGAGTACAGCGTGTGCTTTTTGTGTCCATGGGTCATGTAAAACTCAATGGCAGCTAAGAAAGGAGGGTTAGATCAAAGGAAATGAAAGCTAAGTGTAGTCTTACTCAGGGCCGTACATAAGTCCATTTTATTTTTATTTTCTTGGCTCAGAGAAATCTAATAAGACAAGTTATAAAGAGTCAACCTGCACACAACCAGCTTGTCTTCTCTAGTATTTGTATCAGTGAACACACAAATGCAACATGCAAAAGAAATGATGCAGATTTGAGTAGATGACAAATATAAACTCACCTTGTGATGTCATAGTCATTTTGTTTTTTACTTTTATTTGACTCCACATATTTTACAATGTATTTATTAAAGAAAAAAGTCACATAATGTAACGTGTGCCCAGGGAATAGGTTGAAACAGTAGCTATTAACAGCACTGCATTAGTCCAGACTTGTTTTTTTCATTTTCTCTTGAAGCAGCATATAAGATAAGATTTTTAACACCTACCTTTTTACAAGATGCATTACATTTTTGCACGTTTGGTAACAACAAAAACTGAAAGCATATCATGTAAGTTGTTGGTTATATTTGATAGTTGCAACAGCTGAGTCCTGTGCACTTTAACAAATTGCTAAATGAAGTGTGTCTGTTTCAGTTGAATCAAAACAAAAAAGCAATTCAATAAATGTAGCTCATAATATTTTTAAATTGTTGGATCATTACAGAAGAGGACTTCCTCGAGAGCTAGAAAGAAGTCCGTTTTGACTGTTGCATGCATCTTTGTGTTCTCTCTATAGATGTAAAAAATGTGTGCCATAGAGTTCTTTTCAGCCAAGAGATCAAAACCTGGAGAAAACCGTTAACGTCTGTGATCTTTAGAAGCTGCCCCCTTTAAGGACTCGGCCTCAGTTCTTCTGATCATGAGTCGTTGCTCTAT
This sequence comes from Apogon hyalosoma, assembly GCA_037367295.1. Classification (NCBI taxonomy): domain Eukaryota; kingdom Metazoa; phylum Chordata; class Actinopteri; order Kurtiformes; family Apogonidae; genus Apogon; species Apogon hyalosoma. Next base: position 34,242,628 of record JAPQRP010000019.1, on the reverse strand, counting down.
GTCTCCTATGTGGAGGTTTGTTAAATAGGGCAGGGTGTAAATGTCGCCAGTCTCCGCTGAGCTGCTCTCAGTGCCCAGCAGCAGACCGGAGATTGGTGCAACTCCCAGGGACAAAGCCCAGCCTTGCACTGTGCTGGTAAAGCAAAAGGTAAAAGGCTGCCAGCATCAATCAGCTGCAGGGAACAGAGAGGAAGAGAGGCAGCACCCCACCCCCCACCTGCTGTGGCTGCAGTGGGCTTCCTTTCACAAGAAGTGCCCCCCCCCCAATCTTACGACTGCCTGAAAGGGCAAGACATCAAGAAAGCTGATCATTAAAGTCCATCTGAGAATCTTCTTATCTGTATTCATCTGACAGCTACAAAAGCCATTTTAATTCCGAATTAAATACTATTTTCTTCTGTTCCTTTGCATATAGCATGCTACATTTCATATATTAACAAGAAAAAAATATGTATGCCCTAGTTGGCTACTTCATACCTTGGTAGAATAACACGTTGTTTTGTTATAGATTATTTTAGTCAAGTCCATAAATATTTGGACCAGGACAAGATTTATAATTTTGTCTCTGTACACAGCCATGGAAGATGTGAAATGAAACAATCTGGATGTGATTGAAGTGTGGACTTCAGCTGTAATTCAAGGGGTTTCATAAAAATGTATAAAACACATTAACCATTCAGATCCATGTTCAAAGACTCTAAAGTAATTGGACAACTGATTGATAAGCAGCTTCATGTCCCGTTCCCTGGTTAATCTATGACAAATGAAGCGGATGAAAGGTCTGGAGTTGAGTCCAAATATCGAATTTAGATTTGGTAAATGGAATCAATAGGAGGTCCAAAGAGTTACAAGTGAAGGAGGAAGTCATTTAAGTAAATATAAATACATCCATCAGAGATATCATGAAATCTGAAGGAGTGGCAAATTTTACCAACTGATTTGATTAACACATATTAGACCATGAAGAAAATAAAATAGCTTGATTTTTGCTTTAAATATGTGCAGTTCTTATTTTGTAACTTAAGGGGTTCAGCAAAAATATTGCATCAACCATGTAGGAATTAAAAGCATTTTAAACAGTCCTGCTCGTTTCAGTGGCTCAAAAGTAATCGGACAAGCTAAGATCATTCTTAAAATGAGGACTTTTTTTAATATCTGGATGAAAATCCTTGAGTCTGGAGCCCATGAACATCCCTAAACTTAGACTTTCCTCTCTGGAGATGCTTTACTACAGCCGCCTTCAGTTGCTGCAGTTATGATCCACTGTAGATGTCTTCCATAGTCTTGCATGTGATTTGGTGTTGCTGAGCTCACCAGTGGATTCTTTCTTTATAAGAATGTACCAAACTGTTGATTTGGCTTCTAAAATTTTCACTCTCATGTCTATTTTATTTTTTCAGCCGATTAACATTCGCCTACACTTACACTGACACCTTTTAGGACCTCATATCGACACTTCCAGTGAACAGATGCTAAATGTCAACACATAGAATCAACTGCAGACTTTTTTTTTTATCATCTGCTTCATTTGTTATAAAATAACCAGAGAAAAGGACACATCTGGACATGAAGCTGAAGGTCAGACATGTCCAATTACTTGAGTCTCTGGAAATGGTTGAAATTGGTTTTAATAAAAAGAGGTGATGACACATACATTCAGTTGCTAAAAGGTGTGTAGGATCCCAAAAAACAGTGGGTGAAAGAAAACGATAAGATCTGCACAATCTGTGGGCTCCCGAGAAGATATTTATTCACCAGAGTAGTGATGTTTTGGGCATCGGCCTTTCATCAGACATGAGAATAGGACACATCTGGACATGAAGCTGAAGGTCTGTCGGTGTCTAATTACTTTCGAGTCTCTGGAAATGGTTTAAATTGGTTTTAATTCATAAATGGTTTATGCAGTATTTTGTTAAACCCCTTGTATTAAATTTGAATGTCCACACTTCAGTCACATCTTGTTTCATTTCACATCCACTGTGGTGGTGTACAAAGGCAAAATGACAAACTTTGTGTTCACAGTTTTAAGGACCTGACTGTATTATGATCAATTATTAAGCGAGATCTCATCTGTCATCGGTTGCACATTTGCTACAGCATTGCTAATGAGTGCAGTTATTTAAATATAACAGTACTTATTTGAGTTTCCAACTTATTTAACCTTTTTACCTCAACCCGGGCCCAAAAACTTCATAATTAGCTACGGTGATCGATAAGATGCAGGTTGTTAAAGCAGACCAGAGGTTATCCAGTCCATCTGTCAGTCTGCTTGGCTGGACAACACTGTCACTGCTGGTCTGTTTAGGCTCTGGACAATGTCACATGTGATGTTCAACTAAGAGGACACTTGCCAGATATCTGCAAAGCACAGATACACCCACTTCTTCCGTGCTGCTTCCTGTGTCATTCAGATAGGCAGACAAATGGGGGGGTTGTGCTGCAATGGTAAGAGATGACAGGCAGCCAGAGAGATGAAATTCATGACATTTCTGAAACTCTAAACCCTTTCCTGCCAGACTGCATAAAAACACATTTTTGCACATTTCAATTTGTTTTATTCATGTACTTTTTTTCTATAGAAACTGTGAAATTACCACTAAACAGCAGCAGCAGCAGGTTCATTTGCAGTCATATGTAAGCTACTACGGTGAATATTTGCAAAAATAAAAAGAATTTCTTCAATAGAGGACGAACTACAAAAAAAAAATATTAATAATAAAGAATGCGGAAAGTGCACATGGTAGCGTTTTGCAAGGGAAATTTGTTCTAAGAACCTAATAGAGTAATAGAAGTAAAAAAAAAAAAAAAACTAATGTAAATAACAGCCGTAGGGTTTCATTGAAATCCTCCCATGAAAAACCATATAAAACATTAATTAAAAACTGTTCCCTTGACCCCAAAGAAGACTCTTAAATTTTTTTTAAGCCTCAGGAAAGACAAAGGTCATGTTTTTCCACAAAGATGCTCTGCACACATAAGAAATGTAAAGTTAGAAAATATCTTAATGATGGCAAACATCACTGATTTTTCTCATCGTGTCTAAAAGTAATGCATTCCCATTTACACTGGTCAGTTAAAGATGCAGCTTTTGTGGGACATAAATCAGCATTGTTCAACAGATGTCAGCTTTAATATAGTCCAGATGTTTTCAGTCACATACTTACATGACCCTTCATCATTCACATTGGGTTTTGCAAAAATCTGTAAGGCCACAAGAGGAAACTTATTTTAATGAATCAAAACGGTCTTCTCACTGCTCTGAAAATATTCTGACCACATGACTCCACAGATTTTGCACAAAACTACTGTCTCAGAAATGGGTTCAAAATGTTTGTCTAAGTACCATGAGAGGAATGGTTGAAATTAACCACAGCATTATGTAAACAAGAGACAGAAAATAGTTGAAAATAACCAGCGTCTCTGTCTCTCACTGGTCCCGTTTGACCCTTCGCTGTTTACGATTTACTGTACATGTGATATTTACATGGATCAGACTGGAGTCATCCTAAACAGATGGAACATGTCAGAAACTGAAAAATGTCTATCTGTGCCTTTGGGGCAATGAACTCTCCCTTCCAGTAGATCCGCTCAAATTAAAGCGTAAAAACCTTTCCATCTGGCTCTGAACAACCACTTTAACATCCATAGAAATCAGTCCTCCCAATGTGAATACACTGATTACTACTAAAGTTGCTGCAGCCATGGCCTCGGTAGCATATTTGTCAAGCTTTTCTCTCCATTTCCTCTTTTAAATGCAAATGTTTTTGTTTTTTTTTTCCCCCCAGTCATCCAAGTTAACTGCCAGCTCAAAGAGTTCCTGGACTCATGCAAGCTGCTGCTGGTGTTTAATTTGCATTGCTGCACAACTTCCTCATTCGGATGAACTACGGTTTTAAATAAAGCTTTTGTGGTCTGTACAAGAGGCTTTATTGCAATTCGTCAATGCATACAATAGGTTATGCAGCAGAGGCTTCCTTATGATTCAAATAAAATTGCAAAAGGTCAAACCAAAGCTCAGAAGCAATTTTAAAACTTAAAATGACAAGTTTGGGGGGGGGGTTGGGGTGAACATTCAACAGGACAAAAAACAAAACAACAGCTCATGTTACATCATGGCACTTCCTCAGAAAACTAAATCTCTCTTCCTTTTCATCTCCTCAAACTTGCTTCACTTCATTTCCTGTTGAGGGTCAGTAGATCCAAAATAGAAAACAACATTTTCTCTTCCCTTTACTACTTCTTATGAACAAATAATTCAAAACTACTTTTTCCACAAAAAGATCATCAGTGTCCAAAAGTGTTTTTTCTGTAGAATAGAGGCTTTGTGAAAATCTGTGCCAGTGTGATTCAGGTAAGTTTTACAGGCAGATTTTGGAAACAATCAGTTTTTTTCTTAAACAAGATAGAAAGTGCTTGCTGTAGATTCAGTCTGTGCACATGTATACAAACATTTTCACTCCCATTAGTAACCGTTGTCAAAAATGGACTTTTGAACCATAGAAAACAGTACCAAGCCTTTTAGTCAAACTGAGGGAGTATTTCCTGATAAGGCTTTGTTTAAACGCTTTGTCAGTGCAACAGACTCAGATAAAAACTGAAACAATTCTTATGTTTGTGAAAAATAAATAAGAATAAATATTTGGTATTTAGATAAAAATGTTTATTGGTGCTGTGGTCCTGATGCAAAAAGTATAAATAGTCTGATGGTCTGATTTCAATCCTGTTTTTCCAAATCAGACAAACATGAGAAATATGTATAAATAAGGAACTGGTAAGTAATTCTTGAATATGTTTTCTTATAACAAAAGAGCAACCCAGTGTGGAATTCAGTCTAATTTTATTTATACACAGATTTCTTTTAGGAAATGACAAATTCAGTTGCATTTCACAACAAATCGGAGGAGTAAATAAGGCAATTTTGTCTTCTTTAAATTTACGCTTTTCAGCAAATTGGATTGGGCAAAAGCTTTGACACATTTCAAATAATTTTCTAATTTCTTTTGACACCTAAACATATCACGTCATTCTGATCTGCTGCAATTCTAGTACAATCAGCTAATATGCAAACACTTGATGCTGTATACCTTTACTTAAAAATCAGCGTCCGAAACACAATCAGAACCAAAGCAATATTATGTAATCTTCAGATCCAAAATAATGTTATGGTCAAATATTCAGGGGAAACCCATGAGGCTGGATGGATTTCTGTGAGGCCAACGATGCCACCAAGTGGTGCATCAATGAATAACTAAAGAGGCTTTATGTTAACGTCTAGTGCACTTTATTGTACAAATGTTTCAGCTTATATGTCCATTTATTTGTGAGAAAACATGTCATGCATACACCACTGACTTATCCCAGAGTGCACTTGGTAGAGAGTAAGCAGAACAGTACATCAATCCAATCTAAAATGTGCTCACAATGATCTGATATAATCTCCAATGCACTAATGGGCAACGATGAAAGATAATGCATATACAAACAACAATGAAAGCTATCAATTATTACTTTATTTTATATATTATTATTATTAATCTAAATTAAAATAATTTAGCCAAAACACTTCAGAGAACCCTAGTGCCATATGTGCATAACTGACCTAATAATAACAACCATTAAGAAGCTATTGTGTTTTGCTCATCAATCCAAAGACAGTGCAAATCTTACACACATTATAGACTTTACAGTTTAGAAGACAGTCGTCGATGCTTGGCTTTGTGGATATGCGCCCACTGCATTTTTTCATCGTAGTTTTATCCAAGACTGATTCCCATTCAGCTGCTTATTCTGTAATATGGAGGACTGCAAGTTGGTCACATGGAGGGGGCACCAGTGGCTAAAATGTTAACATTAAGAATTATTTAGTTTTATTTAACAAATCCTAAAAGTTGGCTTCCTGGAAATAATTTAGCTTGAAGCCCCAATAAGAATGTTATAGTGTTGTCAGTATATTTGGTTCTAGTATACTGACATGAGATTGATTTGCTTTATTTGCAAACAAATTGAAAGCGAAAAGCAAATTACTGCAATTTGTGACAGACAGCGATGCTAAGTGCAGAAACAGTGAAGTGTGATTTCTGAGGGGAGCAGGTCTTTGTCTCAATACTCACACTTAAGTTGGAAATAGCAGCGCTCACAGTAAGGCTTCCTGTTTCGGATCCGAACCTGGACTCCAGTCTCTGTTCCTCCGAGATATCTGTAACAGCCCACGCACTGATGGGAGGAGGGAGAAGTGAGAAAACAAACAGGGACCATTTAGGAGGGATCCAGCTGACGTGGGCCCTTTGTGTTTTATTCAGTTCACCAGATGGTACGCCACCCAAGCATTAAACAGCAAAGCTTTGGCTTTATTTTTTGGCATGAAAACACATGCAGTTCATTGTATTAGTGCTGTGTGTGTCTAGAACTTGTAAGGACTGTGTGTTGTAGAGGAGAATCAACTTTGACATCTAGGTGCTAGTGAACCTAGGTCAACTATCTCTGGAGGGACAGATTTTCACAATAAGCATCTAAAAGCAAAGCAGGACTTGAGCCGATCAGGGTGATACTCAAGGTACGATCACGTTAGCTTTCAGTCCGATCCAATGAACTCGACCCCAGGAAAAAGAAAAAAATAAAAGAAATATTCACCACAGCTCTGATGTCAGTGAAGTATACTGACCATATGGGTTAAGGAGCGTTAAAATATGTAAGTGTTCGGTGTTATTTTTCTTTTATTATGTTTTCATCAAAGTTTCATAGTTTGTTGTCAGCAAGATAACTCAAAAAGTTATGGATGGAGTTTGATGAAATTTTCAGGAAATGTTGATACCGGCACAAGGAACAAATGATTACATTTTGGTGATCGGTGGCGGGGACACACGACTGATCTGCCTTGGTGGAGGTCTGCGCTCTCCGAGTGCTTTTCTAGTCTTTTATTGTTTTAGGTATGACTCATGTCTGCCATTTGAAGATAGCAATGATGCACTTATGCATGTGTATATGTGTGTGCACTTGTTTATACGTATATCTATTGTTCTTTTTTTGTTATTCCTGCTATTTATGTATTGGTTAAAGCTGCATATGACTTTCGTCACCAATTTTTCATCAAATCTGTAAAACCTGAATGATAGCTTAAGTGTCACAAATCCGTTAGTCTTTTCGTGATTACGCACCTGAATCACGTCCCTCACGATGAAGAACTGCGAAGTGTACTACACCACAAACACATTTGTTTACATACCAAACTGAAACCTACATGAAACCATCACTCAAGTCTTTTTCGGAATTCCACACAGCCGTAATATGGCCGCAGCGGCAACAAACATGAAAACCGCTTCGATTGCTTCTTGCTACTGCGGCTATGTGGATTTCCAGAAAAACCTGAGTGACAGTTTCGTTGAGGTTTGGTATGTAAACAAATGGACTGTTTGTGGTGGAGTACAATTTGAAGATCTTTACCGTAAGGAGAGTGATTCAGGTGCATAATCAAGGAAAGACTAATAAATTGGTGATACTTAGGCCATCACACGGGTTTTACAGATCTGATGAAAAGTTGGTGATGAAAGTCATACATAGCTTTAATGTTTTGGCACATACACATGTGGTCAAAATTGTTGGTACCCCTCTGTTAATGAAAGAAAAACCAACAATGGTCACAGAAATAACTTGAATCTGACAAAAGTAAGAATAAATAAAAATTCCATGAAAATTAACCAATGAAAATCAGACACTGCTTTTGAATTGTGGTTCAACAGAATTATTAAAAAAAAAACAAACTCATGAAACAGGCCTGGACAAAAATGATGGTACCCTTAACTTAATATTTTGTTGCACAACCT
>JAPQRP010000019.1:34209426-34232817 GCA_037367295.1 Apogon hyalosoma | reverse complement strand
GTGTGTATGGGTGCTTCTATGAAACTGGGTTCATTTTGGTACCTGGCACCTTGCCAGCTTTTTTAGACCCAATAATAAAAGAGAATTTTAGTCATATTTCCCCCTAGGATGTAGCTAATGATGACCTCAAATAAATGCAAAAAAATTATACTCTTGCTGTGAGCCATCATAAAATTAATGAATAAAATACATAAATATATATATAATAAAATATTGGGGCCAAAAGCAGGACCAAAATTGGAACATGAAAAACTACCTAGGTGTCAGTGCATTTGATGTGGACCACATGGCTTGAACTGGTCTTATATATTACTATAAATAAAGACATGTTAAATTTGGCAATCCTAGTGTTTTTTTCTAATCCAGACATGCGGGTTTCTCATGGATTGGCAATCTTGTTCCAGGTTTTGTATGTAACCCATTGTGTCCACTTGCGTTACATGCAGAACCTGTCCAGTTAAACACATATAAATCACAAATGATTTTGCAACAGCAGTCATTTTTGTGAAACACTCTGCCTTGCATAATTAGCTCAATTCCCAAAATGTACCTGTGAGAGAATAAAGAGTTATTCAAAACAGTAGCGTGTAATTTTTGTGTCCTTTTGACCATGGTACATGCAGGTTTTTGTATTAAATATAATGTAAAATAATACAAAAATGTGTTTTATCTGAAAAATAGTTTCTCTTATCTCAGTAAGTATTTATTTTTATAATAGACCCAAAGTGCTTCCAAACTTGCTTCGTAACATTAGTCTATATCTGGTTTGAATATTTAGCCCCCATATCCTGTTTTTAAGGACCAGTTTCACAGAAGCACCCATGTACGTGTTTGTTTATATTTCTTGTCTGCAGTGACAATTGATCTGCACCTGCTTTCCAATGGTAGTAATAATAATAAAAAAAAGTATACTGAACATATCTATCACGGTATGCGAGGCTGCGGGATGTTTTACAAACTATCCATATCTGCAAAACTTGGGTCCAACAGTTCAACAATTATCATTTATACAGTGACTTCAACAGTTCAATAACTACTGAATAATCACTTGAAGTCCTATGTTTACTGATCTGAATGAATATAGGGCTATTTAATTCTTTGACTTAAATGGTTTCTAAGAACAACGGTCTGTTTGTTCTGCTTCTTGTCATGGGGTCAGGGGTCACACTAAAAAGAGACTTTAACCTGTAGAACCCATTTAGTTCAGTTTTGTGTGTGTGTTTTAGGATTATGCACCTTTTTCCTGTGTTTTATTGTTGCATCTTAGGAAAAGAGAATGAGAAATAAATATGTATGCTCATTTTAACCCTGCAAAAATGACAAAGCTAAGGGTGGCCTCAGACTTCTGCACAGTGCTGTAGCTGTGGCTTTTAGTTCAGCTGTGTAACGTATGAAGCAAAATGATGGAACAAAAAACACACTGACACTGCATCACTGTGTCTTTTGCCTGGTATGGCATAATAATAAGTCACAGTGACCTGCAAACCTCCAGGAACTCACTTTGAAACAAGAGCCGCTTGAAAAGAGGTTAATGAGAGGTCAGAGTCAACATCGCAGGGACTGAAGCTACTGTGACCGAACCTGAACCAGGTCATGACCTCTCACCTGGAAACAGGCGAGGTGGAAGAACAGACTAAGGGCCTCTATGACCATGGCTGCCCCACTACTCAGGACACGCTCACACATACAGCAAGTCCTCCTGCCTCTGATCATCCTGGGGCAGCACATGTTGACAGTATAAGGCCAAAAATAGCAACATATGGACATAATAAAAGAAACAATGGTACAGAACAAGGTGCCAGGCTCTACACCGTATGCACATGTATTACCTGCCATGAGAGGCGTCTGTAGGCGCAGTTTTCTGGGGTAATGCTGCCGAAGCGCTGTAGCGGGAGGAGGAGTTCCTACTTGGGGCGCAGTAACCTGCAGCTGAGTGTGGACGAGGGTAACTGAATGCAGTGGTGGAGACTGGAGACTGACGCCAGGTATCAAGGTTGTCTAAAGACTCATACCTGCAGAGAAAATTACAGTTCAATAGAGCTATGGAGGCTCTATAAATAAAAATGTAAGAACAAGAAGAATGCTTCTCAGCAGCATATTACTGCAATCTCAACGTATACATAACCTTATGCATCAGATGTGTGTATAGTGAAGAATTACACCCCAGTACAGACAAAAAACAGAACAGCTAAGTCAAACAAAACATTTATAGAAGAATAATATGACCTGGCAGTACTTAAAGCAGTCACAATAATACTATTTTGATTGACAACTAATCATAATATTCATATCAGTTTTATGGTGATTAAAATGATTAAATAGGATACATTTTTATGGCACTAATATAGTACAATTCCAACACTAGTTAAATCACACACATACTGTACACCTAATAAAGAACAAGAGCTGATTAATGGTACTGAATATTGAGTAAAAAAAAAAAAAAAAACTCTTAAAATCAACCTTTCTTTGGACTTTTAGTCTTTGTGAAGAGTAAATCCAGTGCAGACTTTATATACATAATGATGTGAATATATAAAGCCATTATATGCAAAGAAAGTACCGATGTTGACATGCAACTACAGCAGAAGAAGAGAACAAATGGAGAGAAGGCCATTAAAGAGAAAATCCCACCTCAAGCAACAGAAAGCGATGTGGTAATAGTGATTAAATATGACATTTCTGTTCTTTTAACTGTTTTCATACAGGTATATAGACAGAATTATTACAATTATGCAAAATAACTGTAGTTAGCTCAAATAATTACAGTAAGACCATTATGTAATAAGAGTGCCAAGGTACAGTCTGTCTGCCTTGGAAATGGCAGGCTAAAAACATCAATCTTCGAGTTGAAACACTGCTGAAAAGTAGCAGAACAATCAAATCAGACACATGGAAGGCAGTAAAATTAACCATAATACGAACAACGGGAAAATTAGAGAACAATTGTATAATGACTAAACTGTAAGGAAAACAGAAGAGAAATTTAGTTTAGCATTGAAGTGCAGATCTCACCTCTTCAGCGGAGCCGCAGTGAAGATGGGCTCCTTGTAAAAACTGGCGCTGCGCTGTCGTATCCAGCTGTTATCAGTCAGAAGCTGAGTCCTCTTCTTCATCTCCTCTAAAATCTGTTGCCTTTCTTGCTCTGCCTTTGACACAGGCTGGCCTTTTCTTTTCCTCTGATCACCTGGACCAGTCAAGAAAATTGGAGCTTAGCCCAGAACGTCTCTGAAAAGAATAAATGACAGAAAAAGCAGACTTACCTCTTATCTGTTTGTGGGGAGTAGCTAATGCAGAGGTGGACAAAGACTTTGCCCTGTGGGAAAGACACATAATACACTTAATTTTACAAAAATAACTGATATAACCGAATATTAAAGTAAAAAATGGATTGGATGGGAGTGCAAGGCAGGATATCTTCTCAGTCAACATAACCAGGAAAAACTAACCCATAATCTTGACTTGTATTCATTTTTTTGCAATAAACAAATTGACATGTTACCACTAGGATCTCACTATCAAAAACAAAATATGAAGTGTTAGAAAAATGAGGCAGAAGTCATACTGGGTGTATGAAATAAGCAAAAACTGAGCTAAGCTTGTTCTGACCTGTGTGCAGGAGACAGCTGAGTAAAGCCACAGGAGCTCTCAGCCCTGAGGAACAGCATTAGCAGCAATAAGACTTAACAAGAGCAGCAGCAAGCATAGCAGATTCAGCAAGACAGCCGAGTACATCTTAAGTCATAAAAACATGCCATGTTCAAAGGGATTTTGTGATATTTCTCACACCATGTTTTCAGTGGAAAACATGACGGTATGACACAAAACAGAGACTCACAGTATGAAAATGTAGGGATGACAGAAAAGATATTAAAAGTACTAGGGGGGGAAAAATGGTTTATTTACCAGTCTTCTGCACTGATCTTGTCATTCTGGGCTCCTTGTGCATTACTGTGAGCATGTGTTTCTGCTTCTTTCAGCTCTTTTGTGCAAAGGTTCTGCTCATCTCCTCTGGTTTTATTCGTCACTCCGTTCACATGGAGCGGTGTGCCGCCAGGACTCTCAACACTGCTGGTCGTCTCACAGGCGTTCAGCTTCAAACACATCAGATCATTTTTACAGAAATAACCTGCAGCACTGAGTGGTTTCCATGGGATCATTAAAGCATATTACAGGAAAGCAAAGGCCAGAAAATGTTCATTTATCTTGCAGGTTTTTGATGAATCAGACAATTACAAACAATGAATTATGTTTTGATCAAATCAATTATTAAAATAACTTAAGTCTGTCAACAGTTTACAGAGCATAGTGAATTTTCCCTTGGTATCAACAAAATTCATCTGCATCTTTGAGTTTAGAGTTTTTTACTTAATGAAAAGAGAAAAAAAAATACAGCCAAACTGGGCCCTGGTTTTGATTCTTTTCCCCCTATTGATACATTAAGACAAGTAAATAAATCGGAATAACTATGTCATGTGGGATCGGTGACCTGCATTTGGTTGCAAGGTGGAAAAAGCTCACCCCTGGTCTCCGACATATTTCACCGGTAGCATCTTGCTGTGCCCTGCGCCACTCCGCCTCCAATCTCTCCTGATCCCGCTGATATTGCTCCTGTCAAACACACAAACATTCCACTAAGCCCTGAATATATAGACACAACTGTTACTGAGGAAGCATTCCTTCTACTAGCCAATAACACTTTCTACTGGGATAAGAACAGGGCTCACCTGTAGGAGGCGCTCCTGCTCTTCCTGCCACTTCTCTTGCCGCCTGCGATCCTCTTCATGGTCCCATGACCAGCTGGTGGAGGAGGGGCTGAGGGATGGCACCTGGAGCTGATGATGCACAGACAGACTGTGGGCTCAAACATGATCACAACGCAGTGCACAAACTCAACGCACGCATGCACACACACACCTTCAACTTCTGCATAGGCATACATATAAACACCCTTTGAACTTACATCGGAAATTGCAGATTCTGAACCTCCTGTGAAAGAAAATGAAGTGTCAGTGAAAGAAATCCCAGTTGTTAAAAATAGCAAGATGTGTAATCAAATCACTTACGTCATGCTTATCGCCACACAAAGGCTGAGGACACATTAGAAGTTCATAAAATCAAATCAAATATGATCTTTAAACATTATTTTGTGTCTTCTTTGCATCATTTTATTCTAGATTATTACTAAATTTATATTATTTACCAAGGAAGTGCAAACCTTTGGGTGGTCAGGAACATCATTTGCATTGATGCAGAAACTTGGGCTAGTTAATCATCGATGCCCTGCTAAGGACCCCGACGGATGTTTTATTCACTTAGACGACCACAATATAAGCGTAATAAAAGATTTATGGAGGTAATACACAAAAAATCCATCTAAACACATGGCAGGCTTTAATATCCAGCCCGACACATTAAAATATAACTGAGGCGGCTTGCTCATCATCCAAGGGTTAAGGATGTCATTAAGACACGTGTGCAAATCAGCAAACTAATCTGCTAATGTGTGCCCAGCTCGGTGATACTGCACAGAAAATAATGAAAGAGAACCACTTGAGCAAAGAGTTGAGCATGTCATATTACATAAAAAAAGGCAATTTCACACTGTGTGACAAACACAAATCTGCTTTGTTCAGCTACTTATGAATGCTCCACAACAAACAGCAGCTCCTACAGTCTTGCACCCAGCACGCTGCTTCAAGAGCACATAAAACACCACACAGAGCGCAAACATTTACCACACAAGTACACCCATGAGCTGAACCCTGCAGAGCCTGAAGAGAGAAGCCATTGTGGAGATAAACACACATCAGACTGCTAGACAACCCCATAGGATCACATTTGAGATTAGACATTGTTCAAAGGAATTATACCGCAAAGTATGTGCTAATTAACATGTGGAACCTCTTAACACCCACAACCGGTAGACAACAGCAAAAAGAGCATCTGTCGAACACACACTGTGTCATGACATTATGGACATAATCACTCATCAGGGTTTAAGTGAAAGAGCAGCACAAAGGCAAGCACTGCATTTAGCCAGTCTTGAAAAAAACCAGTCACATCTTTCAGTGTACTATAATGAACATTCTAATTGACTCCGTTTTATAAATGTCGCTTATATGGTTGATGGAATTCTTTGATTAAAATACAGCTTTGTAAGATTATACTCCTGTTAAAAAGGTCCTACTGAAGTGTAAGTACATTATTTTTTATTTTAATTCACAACACCCAACAAGCACCAGCCACCAAAACTGCTATAAAGCAACTGCCAGAAGCTAGTTCAACCGGGTTTACCTTTCTGCCTGAAAAATTCTGCCCTTCTTCTCTGATTTGTCCTTTTAATATTATTGTAGTCTACATGAAGGGGAAGGATTTTTCATTTGAGACGTTTCAGTTCATACTCAATATGTTAAAGATGTTTTCTATTCTATTTACAGAGTAATGTCTGATGAATATTTTGCCACCTATTACCTTTACTTCTGGCAGTCCTGGTGTTTTCAGCATGCTCTTCATCCATGCCTTTACTTTGTACAACCTGGGCACGTGAAAGAAAACCAAAATTCACCTGATAAACAGCAATAAAGCTGCGCTAACGGTTTAGAAAAAAAAAAAGTTTCTGCAGCCATTTGTGATTTTATGCGATATCTGCCTAAATGTTGCTCACATTATCTGTCTGCCCATTGAATTTGGACATATTTATTACTGTGGATTCTGTAGAGGCAGCGCTGTTGGCATGGTGATCAGGGCACCCTATCAGAATGGACGCCGTAGCGGTCAGATTGAGGGTCATCCTGCTCTGGCCTGGCTGGTTGTAATGAGTCCCTTCACTGGAGCTCCAATCTAATGGAAATAACCAACCATCAAAACTAAGGCCACACCATTAACCAACTATTTGTGACCTCTGATGGAAAACTGAATTATTACAAAGAGCATATCAGTTAAGGAGGTAGTGAAAGACACAGCTGCCTGATTAGATCATTATCATACCCTTGTTGCCATAGCGTCGAATGTCCATGGTCAGACTGCCGGTTTGTAGGGCAGATGTCATTTTATTTTTCCACTGGTTGTAATTCAAGTGTGCAACAGTAACTCCATCAACGGCTACAATCTCATCATCGACACACAGCTGGCAAAGCTCTGCTGGGCTGCCTGAGAAGGGAAGACAGGCAGCGGAAAAATGAAGAAAGAGGACAGCAAACCAAAAAAAAAAAAAAAGGATACTTGGTTCAAGAATTATTCCAAAATTGAGAAATAAACTCCAGTATTAGGATCAGGTGTGCTGTTATATACTTATATATATACTTGAAGTAGGCCAGTAAGCCAAGACTGCATATTTTAGCAGTAAGTGACACTTCTCACGTGTACTTAAATATTTATTCATTTGTTTTAAATCACTAGCTGCATTTTGTATGCATTTTTTTTCTCATACATACACAGTAAAGAAAACAACACTGGCCAATACAGCTTCTCCACTTTGTGTAATGAAATGATATATTTCTCTTTGCACTTTGACATTATGTTTTTGTCCTGTCCATCTGTATAATGAGATGATTTGCTGAAGCTTACAAGCTACTCTGTAATGTAATTTTTCCATTGCTCAAGTGCCAATTTGCCTGTTCTCACTGTGTACTGTGTGACCCGACAGCATCTGCATTACTTTTCTTCCGGCGTAGAATATGAGAATGAATTTCCTCCTGAAAATATATTATTTTTCTTTAACAGACTTACCGTCCCCATCATTAAAATATCCAGGTTTCAATATACAAGGTTAAAAAAAAAAACAAAAAACAAAACCTCTTGTTACTATGTGAGGCTGAGCATAAATATATTGTCTATCATTAGTTTGAACAGTCCAGAAATAATTCAATGACGCAAAAGTCTTACCAGGCTGAATGGATTTTACTCTTGCTCCTGTGGAGTCCCAGTGAGTCTGAAAACCAAAGTCTGGTCTACTGTTGGGTTTAAGAGTAAGACTCACTCTCATGTCACTGTGATCCACCTGGAAAAGACACAGCAGTAAAACTGACACCCTGTGATCCAATGTCCTCTGCTTCCTGGTGGAAACTAGAGACACCAGTTGGCTGCTACCGAGACATAGTAAAGGGAACAGAAAGTAACCGGTTTATTATATATAATGCAGTGCAATCTTTAATATAAATATAATGATGGAAAAAATCCTTTATTGTGAAGTAAAAGGGTCCACAGTTTTTGTTCCGTTACCCCAATTTCTACAAATGTTAAAAAGGCAGTGTCTTTTAAAAAAAAAAAAAAAAAAAATACCTACTTTTTGAAGGTCACTGGCTGTGTTCGATGCAGACTGGGTTTGGATGTCGAGTTGATGGTGATAGCCATTGGTCTGGGTGGAGGTTTGGCTGGAGAGACTGGCACGTTTCTCCTCCTCCCCCTGCTCCGTTGCACCCTGTTCTGCCTGGTTAGCTTTCTTCTGTTTGACTGAATCTTGGTTCTGACCCTTCAGATGTATGGTTGCAGTCTGTCTTTTGAGTACAGATGTGATGGGGAGGGACAGAGACCCCCCTTTCTTATTATTTGACAGCAGACTTTGTTGGTTGTCGTCCACCTAGAAAGTAGCACAAACAAGATATGCTCAGACGACAGAACACGTAATGATCAATCTGATGTGTAGTATTAAAATATGACAGGTTCAAAAACACACTGGTGTTCACCTTGAAAATGAAAACTATTTATGTGAGACAATAAGAAATACTTAATTGTGTAGTGACCTGACATTGTTTTCTTGGATAGTTTTCCTCATTAATAATAGAAACGCTGCTACACCATTGTGAACAAAGGTAACACAAGCTCAGTCAAATGTAGTGCACACATACACAACAAATTATCTCATTACATTAACAAGCCTATTTGGCTTTTCCTTATGCACTTTTCTAAACTCTAAACTCTAGTTAAGTCAGACTTATAGACTGCATAAAATAAAATCAGCAGGTGGTAGGTCTGTCCACTTCAAAGCTCTTCTACTTAGGGAAAATGTTGAGTGTTTTTAGTGTTTGCTGAAGAGCCAGAGACCAATATCTAATGTTTATCATTGTAGCCTTTTCTCATAATCACCAGCATTTGGACTCCATTTTGATATAAAAATTGGACACACTTTGAATTGAAATGTGATGAAAAGCTATCATCAGAGATGGACTGTTCAGACGAGGCAGTGTTGGTACTGAAAATTCATTACACAGAGATTTTTACTTATTAAGCGTGAAAACAGGAGACACTGAGTTTGTACGTTTTGTATTACTGGTTGAATGTTTTATGCATGCCTTCAGTACTTGGGTGCATTGAAAGTAACACATAAATACTTGTTTGTAAGAAGAGAGCTAGAATATTCATGTAGCTGTTAACCTAATTGTTTATCACATGATTCAAGCTCCCCCACCCCACATAAATGTCACTACCCTGACACCATGTGGTCATTGTTTAACCATATTTTGTCAGTGAATTTAGTCACCTAAGAGCTGAGTTTGTCTCTGTTAACTCACATTGCACAGCCTCGGGAGCGAGGACACTCTGGACTGCTTGCTTCCAAAGGGTCTGGCAGTGATTACAGAAGAGAGACGGGCTGAGCCTTCGGATCGCCGGTAACCTCTGGGAAGGCTGGCTGAACTGGACCACGATCCAGTTCGTGACAAGTACTTGGAGACGCCTGAAGCTAGTGGACCACTGTCTCCTTCCACAGGCGCCCTCTGGTTGTAGAGAGAAAGTCCTTCAAGGGTATCAACGGCTGTGTTAACTGCATCAGTGAGGACCTCTGGGTCACTGCAGGATGAGGGTTCCCTGTGACCTACAGCAGTACACACCCTGGTGACTGGCTGGATAGTTGTGACCAGAGAGGAGACGTGACCTCTAAAGACATTTTCTGTCTGGTTCTGCTCTGATGTAGGCTGCACTGGAGCTGGTCTGCACAGAGCTTTGTCTTGTGTCTGGGAACTGAAAGGGTAGTCCAGAGGTGTTGTAACTCCTACTCCAACTGAAGCCACCGAGGCAAAGTAGGTCTCCTTTCCTAAAATGTTTCCATCAGAGGCAGGCATGATTCCAACTGAAGACCCCTGAGAAGCAAGAAGTCAACACAGGCTACAAATCTGCACCATCATAATGTTAACTGTACATCCACTGCACCACCTGTTTTGTTTCACATCTAGATCAAGAAGGTCAAATAGAACCCAACTGTCCAGACTCACCTGATTGTGTTCTGCAGCTGGGGGGTCATATGTAACTGGGGGGTTTAAAGGGGTCTCAGTAGCATAGCTCCGTGCCAGCAGAGCCCGAGTATGTGGCCGAAGATTGGATCTGGAGGATTTTGACGGAGGAGAGGTGGAGTAAGGACGAGGAGGTGGGTTAAGGCTGCGCGGTGACTGCTGGTCTCTAGGGAATTGGCATGAAATGCAAGAGGAGCCCACATAATGAAAGGAGCAGAAAAGATGAGAGTGGGGGGTGGGCGTCAAATTACATGAGCTCTCAGTGGAATACTAGCAGCATGACGATACCTAGAGTACAGCAGGTACATTAGGTATGATTTTAGACCTCATGTACATACCTCTTCATCAATCCACCCTGTGTCTCATATTTTTCAAAGTTAGTAGTCGTAGCTCCGTTGGTCATTTGGTTTATGACATGCTCCCTGTCCTGCGACTTCGTGCGATGGTCAGATGTGGTGCTCCTGCGACGATTCTTCCACTTTGTTAAGTCCTGAAACAAAACCATGAGCCAATGTCACTGTTTGTGTGAACAGAAACACTGTAATCTCACCAGTTTCAAGGGTTAATCATATCTTTTTCAACTTACATCCTGCCACTGAGCTTCAGTGTCCTTGGGAGCCAAACTCCTCTTCAGTTTATTCTCTTGTGTTGTGGTGTCACTGTCATCATTCAAAATGGTATTCCCATCAGGAATTTTACGGACAGGGTATACCATGGGGATATCGCTCAGTGACTTGCTCCTGGTCCAAACAAACCGATAGGATATGGAATTTAATATTGCAATGTTTAAACAGCAAATAATGCCATTTCAATCAATATGTGGGTGACACCATTGCCTTATATTGCACATAAAACACTCTTAATGCAGCAGAAAAGACATGATGCAGAAAATTCTGAAATGCTGCAGACACAGAAGTGTGAATCATTTTACATAGACACAGTTGGTACCACCTAGCGCACGCACGCACACACACACACACACAGTGGGCTAACACGCCACAATATGGGCTGCTGCCACACAACATAAACATAACAACAACAGCAACATAATCCTTAGCCAAATGCAAAGAGGAAAGTAGCATGCAAGTCAAGCAACAGAGCAGTGTAAATGACAACAGATGTTGCTGTCTGGATAACACAACCACCATGACTTGCAACAAGATATAGCGTTGCTGTGGGCAACGGAGGGTGTCAGACATGGATTTCAAATAACTTAGAGCAGCATTTAACAGGTGGTTTATCAAAACTATGACATAATTTGATAGGAAGACCCAAGACTGATTACAAACAATCTTGTCATTTGTCATAAATATTCTACTGACGAGTCTCGGCCAAGAATATTAATAGTGAAGGACAAGGTTAGCTAATAGTGGCATGATGTTTACAGCATAATGTCTTCATAGCATATATGAAAAAAAGCTTGCAAATAGAAAAGCAGTGAGAAAGCACTTATACCCAGATGCCATTGCTCCACAGTCAAAACCGTGACTTACCAAATCCAGCCAGGGTTGACCTGAACTGGTGCTTCAGGTCTAAACTGAATTTGACACGCTCTACAGAACCAAAGAAACAAACACATTCTGAGTAACTAACCTCATTATTAAAAGTCAAGTTCAGGAAATGACCAATTAAGTGCTGGATTTATCAACATAGGTTTAACAGAAAAATAATTTCACACCCAGAGAGTGAGTTATTTTTAATTAAAATTATTAATGTTATACTTTTTTTTTGTTTAACAAATATCCCATGTTACCAAAGGCAGTAAACTGGGTGCTATTAATAAATGCTATTCTATTATGGCTGTCGATATAGTGCATGACAAACCTATTTAACTATTATGAACTAGTGAGTCACTGGACATACTAGTGTCAAGATATCCTCACATCTGCTACATAAAAAGATTAAAAAGTAAATGCTAGATAGCTCATATATGAAATACTTTCAGAAACATCAGGAATTCAAAACATTTCGTTCACCTGATAACTTCATAGAATACCTTCTTTCATGGGTCCAGCCCAATTTGCTTATCTTAACTGTAAGTATGTTGTTAAGCTGTTAAGCAAATATTCAGATGTACTTCACCACTTCGGCTGAAGATTGCATCATTGAGTCGTGTGCACTTTTTAAAACAAGTTTAAATTGTTAAGTATGCAGGGTAGACATTTTCAAGAGCAAAGTGAATATTTATGCTCAGAAAGTGTTAGAGATGGTTTTAAGCTGTAGTGGGAATGTTAAAGCTTTGTGGCTCTAATAAAAGACAAAAAAGATGCATGAAATGGTATAAAATTATTTAAAAAAATTGACTTAAAAAAACTGTCTTGAAATGAGCAAAAACAAACTTTTAAATTATGGAAGATGTTACATTCACCAGTTTTCATCTCAACAAATGCTACTACATAAACACTTAAGCCTCGCAAAGTAGGATCTAGTTTGTTTTCTGTTATGGATTTAATCTGATTCATAAGCTGCAGCCAAAGCCAAAGTTAAATAATGTGAAATCCTATGCAATCACATGCAACACAGAAAGTTAGATTAGGGCCACTCAGAAATAGATTTTATGTTCTGTGTACAATTTGGATTTTATCAGAGAAGAGTCTGTCTGCGGCCTGTAACCCAAGAGAGGGTTTTGCTCTGATAATTTTACATTCTGTTCAAGAAATGCGTCAAAAACTCTCCCCATTATGCACACGTCGTATTAATTTAGCATAAATCTTGTATATTAGCACTGTCTTGCATCAAGAGCCAACAACCACCAACAGACCTTAAGCTTTGCAGTTTGTGGTACCAGGGTCTTCTCTACAGGTTGGTAGATGTCTGATGATGGGTAAGTTGCACTTGGCGAACGTACAAGTCATCTAACATGGGGTCTGACTCGGTATAATCTTCCTCAGACTCTTCATCACAAAGAGCTTACAAGAAAAGCTCTTCATCAATAAAATACTCAGGAGGAGACAAAGTGAGGTGGGTTTGCAGGGAGAAAGGGGCATCTTCGTTACTGCAGCAGGGAGTGGTATAACCACAGCTGTATTTATTCAAAGTCAATTGTATTGGATCATTTATACACCGATGTATAAAAGATGATATAGGATTGAATTATGGATTAAAAGGATCTCAGAAAGTTCCCCTCTGAAAGCACAGAGATGCTAAAATGTTAAGAAGGCATAAGTGTGATGAATTTATACACAGAGGCCAATTCAGCCTTTAAAGCACAGGGTTAATAGTAATAATTACAATACACTTCAGCTTCAAGGCAGTGGAGCAGCAGGAAGCACAGCTGAATGCCAGTCAAGCAAAAACACAACAGTCTTTGGAGCTTTATACAGCGTCTCAATGCTGAATTAAATAATATTTAAAGAGATCTAACTGTCAATACAGTGACTTGCTCCATCAAATATTATTCAGCTGCATCTGAATAAGACTCTTCTGGTGATGCACGGCAAAGCACAGGGCAATTAACCGGTGTCAATAGGTGGATTAACAAGCTATCGGTACTGGCTGAAGTTGGCAGCATTCACAGCGGAAATGCAAACTTTGAAAGGGTAATGATAGGTCATATGTAAACAAATGCTCCCGCATAGCTTTCGATGGCTAGTTTGATGTTCAGCGAATTGGAATTTATTAATTGTTTGTTTGTTTTCAATGTAAAGTTCAGTTATTCAGTTCCTAATAAAGTCAAACAATTAACTTCAGGCATGTGTAAGGCTGAAGGCGAGGGTGATAGTGGCTGATTATTGTTATCATTCAGTCACACTCTAAAGGTGACTCAACACTAGCAGATTTAAACCCTAGGGGGAAAATACTCTGGCAAGCTAAAGCAAAGACTGAAAACTGTAAACACCACATTTTAATAACCTCATTTGCAGGTGAATTGTGATTATAAAAAGAACTGCAGGCACTGACAGCTTAAAGACCCCTTAGTTATCACTTAACGAGAAAAAAACAAAACTTAAACATAAGCTTAAAATATCGTAATCTGCATACAGAGACACATTTACCACTTGGTTTCTTCGACCTCTTGTGATAATTATATCTACTTACCAAATGTCAGGCACAAGATTCATCATATCACTAAGAAATTCTGGAGAGCAACCTCTGCAAGATGTGAAATAAATAACAGAAGTTGATACTAAATGAATGTGAGTGGGGCCATCATGGCAAGGTGGCCAGAAACTCCAGTAACATCATTTGTATGCGGCACAAACAACAATGGCGCACATTTAGTCATTCTCATGACTCATCCAGTGATGTCATTCCCTGGCCAATCAGTGGCCTGCAATCAGACGGTTCAACTCGGCTCACTTGGAACCCCAGCCAAATAGGTACTGAAGAAATACCTGGTACCAAGTACTATCACCTAATGGAAAACCCTAAAAAGCAAGTAGAACAGAGTCAGGCCGACTTGAGTAGGTGCAAGTGAAACCCCATAAAAAGCCAATGCTATTATAAGGACACATTTTCAAAAATACTGCCCTCGGTTCAACCCACTACAGCATTATTGCCACATGTGTTGCTGGTCAGACTCCACTGACTGAACTCAGATGTCCAAGTTTAATTCCAATATTAAAAAAAGCTCTGTAGCTCACCCGCATGTTCAGTCAGGAATCAATAAGTTGAATTTGCAAAATTATCAGGTTTTGTCGCTGTTAGTCCTGTTGTCTTGATGCAGGAAATCAATCTCCCAATAGAAGTGGATGATACTTTCACTGGAGGAGAACTCAACTAATTAAATGAAAGTCCATGTATGACTTCCTATCACTGCATCAAAATATGGGCCATTATAAGTAAAGGCAAATTTGTAATCCTTCAACATTTCATGAAAAATGAAAAAATCTAAATTTCAACAAACTTTGTGGGCATTGTCCCAAGGAAACTACAAATAAAATTTGAAATGACTCCGACCAGTTTTGTTGGAGAAGATGTATTTAAAAAAATGCTAATGAACAGAGCGCCTTCACAATAGCTCGTGGCCTGTCAGCTGGTGAGCTAAAAAAAACAGTCATAGATAAGTAAATTAGTTGCAACATAAACTTTCTGTGTTGCCAATGCATGTGCAGTACCTCAGAAGTGGACTAGTGCAGCCCAGTCCGTCCTCCTCCTGTCCCTTCTTTGCCCGTAAAAGTGGTGGAGGGATGTAACCTTTGTTGTGTTGTATCGAGGGCGAAGCAGTTTCCATCCTGAACACCTGCTCAGCCTCTGCATCACTTCCACAACCTGAAAGAAACCATAGAGAACTGGACATAAGTTAAAAAAAACAAAAACAAACTGTACAAGTTGGACAATGGAGTGAAGGAACATGAGCAAAAAGGAATAACAATAAAGAATACTTCAAATAAAACAAAACATCCCAACATCAATACATAGTCATCTAAACATCTTTCTAGAATACAGTTATTTTTACAGTATTAACTCTTCACACAGTCAGGTCTTGAGGGAGATTTGATCCAAGTATTTTAGCCTCTCCTGACACACGAACTCATCACCTCTGTGGAACTTACCACAATTCATCACTGACGTGCACTGAGCCCGAGGATGACAGACCGTAGACAAATGACACTGAAATAACAGAAATAGCTTTCTATTGCAGTTTGACAGCAGCAAGTAGCTCCTTGGAGGGAAAAATCCTTTGGGATAAGAAGTGCTGCCTTCCACTCCAACAAACTGTTGTTATTTCAGAATTACAAGTATAAACCAGTTTAGCTTAAAAAAGGTCAATGCTTTATAACAGGTAAAGAGAAAAGTTGTTTGTGAAGGGTATTGCCATACTATGTAGTTTTCAAGCCCAATCGCTGTGATTTCAGAGGTGTGTCATGTGAGTAAACAGTCTAGAGAATTGTATGGTGAACATGGAGATAACTGTACCTTCGCTGTTCAGGCAGAGAGCCCTGGCATCCAGAGAGTCCATGCCGTCTGCTGAGTTCTCACTCTTATAGCTCCGTCTCATGCGTTGTATCTCCTCCTTCTCTGGGTACCAGCATTCTCTGTATCCGCCTTCTTTCATAAACACGACGCCAGCATCATCCAAAGCCTGATTGTTTTTTTTACAGCAGGATTAATGTAAACCACACCAAAACATTAAGAAAGTGGTTGAAATAGAAAAATGCAGTGCACCTTGGACAAAGCTAGTCCTAACAATCCTTCAAATGCCTTAAAGTTCAGCTGCGGACCACTGTAAAACGGATCCAGATTAGCTTTACGACCCAGCCAGTAGATGGTGATGAGAACCTGAAAGAGGGCAGACAGAGATACGAATCAAAACCCAACCACTCAAACCTGAACAACCACTGCCATGTGGTACTTGTCACTGATGTTATCTGTCTTATCAAACAAGTCCACTGACTGTTGAGTTGAGCAATGTTACAAAATGGAACCAGTCAAAACATACATACATACGTAATGGGTGGGCAACGGACAGAAAAGCAAAACACACAACTCAAGCATATAACTGAACTGAGAAACTGTGGCAAAAATAGTTACATTTTTCAATTATACTCTGACAGAGTTGAATCATGGGAAAATAAGTTTTCTATTCATGCCATCTGCATCCCAGCATCTTTTGTTCTTGTACGCGCCAAAATTATTTCCAGTGACTTATATTCCTGGTGTTTGATTTAACCCTATCTAGTGGTCAGTGAGGGAGATGAGTTCTAGACCGTCTGAGCTCACACTCCTGACTGGGTGCCACAGATGAGGTCGGTGTTACTAGTCCAGTTATATTTGGCTATTTTTAGCTTTTTTTTTTTTAATCTTCAAAATGCTTACTTTCAGCACTGAGCATTGTATTAATTTTTTTAGAGTAAATTATTTTTCGGGCAACTTCCTGTGGACTGTTGGATTATTTTTTGAGGTGTAGAGTTTAGATATTTTTAGTCAGCCACCACAGTGGTCATTAATAGAATATAATAATAGGAAAACCAACAACCACTACACTTCTGTTTATCTGGGTTGAGAGGTTGCTAAATTCCAACTAGTACTGTCACAATACTGAAATTTTAATTGATTACTTTTCATAAAAATACATTTCCCACTTTCCTGTTTATTTTGTGTGTCTAGTGTTCCATAAGCCGAATAATAGTTTACTTATAAACATACAGGGCACACAGCAAATAACTTAATATAGATATAATAAAAAGTCCGTTACAAAACTGAACCAACAAATGACTGATGACAAGTAGAACTGCCATGACATCAAAGGGGAGCAACAGGATGATGTAAATAACAGAGTGCCAGTGGTGTGGTTGTGACAATGCTGAACAGCAAGAACACGCTAAATGATTACTCTGAGTACTTACAAAAAAAATAGGAGAAAATGAGTTGAAAACTGGAGGCTTACCCTTATCACTCAGAGAAACATGGCCGAACAGGATATTCTTTTCCCGTTCTTTGAAAAGTAAAATGCAGTTGACGGCGCACACACACATGGATCTGGCAGATCTATTTCAATCTCTGTTTAACAATATTATGTTTTCAGCTAAATGGGAAAAGGGGGTACAATGGAATGCCTGAAAGAATGCAGAACAGTACTCCATTTGGAGAATAGTGTGAAAAGTGATAAGCAAAATGTACAGAGAAGGTCAGTGTTTCTCAACAGGGCCAGTAATGCCCCCCAGGGGGCGTTGGGACATCTTCAGGGGGGGCGTTTGGAAGGAGAAAGCTGAGTGGGGGGTGCTCAGGCACAAATGGGGGACAGTCACTGTTGTACATTATAACATTATACATCACCCCCCCCCAGTGTAAGGAGCCTGTGTTCTACATATAATAGAGGCACATACTCACTCCCACCTGTTCTTATGCCCCCCCCAAAAAGAAAACAAATTTCCGGGGGGTGCCAGGTAGCCAATGATGAGGTGAGTGTAGTGTTTATCTACTTATCTATATAACCCACCATGTCCAGGTACGTCACATTACTTATAGAATAATGTAATAATGTACACACGAGGCTCCTGACGCCGTTAGTGGGCATTTGTTCAAAAAAGGTTGAGAAACACTGGAGTAGGTTCTTACATTAAAGAAAGTTTCCACAAACAGAACATGGCTCAACCGTTCTCAGAGAAAAGAGAAAACACTGGTAAAGCAGAGGTGCACTGTGTAGTCAAGACAGTAAAAAAACAAAACAAAATGAAAAAAAAACACCATTTGTGGTACCAACTCCAGCTGACAGCTGCATATGAACCTGTCATCAGTGAAGACAGTGAGTACAGTCCTGTGAAATATGGGCCTCTTCCTGGCATTTAGTGTTTTATCATTTCAGCAAGCAAAGCATTTGACACGATTTATTTCTCATTTGCCTAGAGGCAAGAAATATTTTGACAGACTGCCTGTCTCCGTGGCAGAGGAACAGTCTATAGCGCCAAGGGATATCCTCCCATCACCACGATGTGTCCGAATTAACACTGTCATGATTGAGCAGTCAGCTGATAAAAAAAAAAAAAAATCCATACAGTAGGAGACAACTGACCAGACAATGTTTAGCAAGTGGTTCCAGGCACAGCAAACCCCGCCCCTCGCACATATTGTAGTTTATTTTGGCATGGATCCAGCTGATGTCATGTCTATGCGTGTGCTGATGTCAGCATATAAATTGCCTCTATACATGTTCCAAGTTTGAAGTAAATTGAAACAAAATTGATGGTTTTATAGACATGAAATGTTCCCCCACTATAAGTAAATGGGATATTTTTTATTTATTTTTAATTCATAAAAAATTTTAACTTTGACCTACTTTTTTCCCAAAATCTAACCACATCTATTCTGGGTCACTGGCAATTTAAAACCCAATTTAGTATGAATTCAACCAATACTTTTGTTGTGAAATTTTGCCCATTATAAGTAAACTAGCATATTGACCTGTGAGGACCCCTGGGTTCTAGATGTGGTAGTTTTTATGCTGTGTATTCGTGCATGCTGTACCGCATTTGTACAGCAGTCACCACCAAAGCGTTCTGGGTATAGCAACGGGATTGTAAGGGGATCGTACTTCAAAATTCCTAATCTCTTCCAAAATACTGGTCCTGTCAACTTGCCATTTTTGCTAGTCTCTTCATTGACCAAAAATACATAAGTATGCCAAACTGCAGCAGTCAGCTCTTTCCAAATTTTGTGTGAATCCAGAGACACACATACATGCACGCACGCACAGATGCACTAAGGCCACTTGGCTTTTATAATATAGATGGGGGGGATTTAAAAATTCATAAATTTTTACTTTCAGCAACCGTTCCCAAAATGTAATTAGATCTAGTCTGGGCAATCTATAAACCCAATTTGGTATGAATTCAACCAATAGTTTTGCTGCTAGAGTAATAAACACAATGTTGGTTACATAAGAGAACACTTTTATTGTTAATGAAGGTCTCTGCATGGATTCACAGGCCATGCATCTGATGTTGGCCATTTCTGTGCAGAATGAACTTCTGTTTTTTTTTCTACTTTTGTGTGTGTGTGTGTGTGTGTGTGCATGCGTGTGTCACAATTGCCTTCATTAATGTTTAATTTCAACCCAGACAGAGACTACCTCTTTCAGTCAGACTAATAACAGACCGTTTGGTCCACAGTCTGGTCAGAGATCACCTCTGAATTTGGTTTGGCTCAGAGCGGGATGTCAGAAAGGCGGAATTAAATGAGATAAGTGTGAGAGCACCCTGAATGACATCTAGTGTTGAATTTACAGACTGCAGCCAATTGAACATCCCTCTCTTGATCCTCTACAACAAAAAACACAAAGTCCAAGGGGTGATGACCTCTGCTCCAAAATGAAACAAAAACAAACATGTCTTCGATTTTAATATCACTGACAGTCTCTGGGATTGGCTCCAGTATCTTACATTGAATTCTCTAAAAAAAAAAAAACACTAAGTAATGTTTTTCCAAGAGTCATTCGGGTCTAATTTGTTTTATTTTTAACTCAAGTGATCTGGTGGTCCACATTTATATTATTGCTCTGATAGTCAGATCTCAGGGCTTTTATATCTGTTTTATGAGGTCGTGATCGACTGGTCTAAATGACTCGCTCATCTGCCGAGTCAGACTTTTGGAGTTTCTTGTATTTAATAAAACATTTTTCCCCTGACTCAGATCATCACTAGTTGTGGTTAACAGGTTCCACTAACAAGATGGTAAATGACTTATTCAATGCCTGATAAAGTCAAGAGTCAGTAATATAGCATTTAGCATTAGTTCATCTCTGACCCATCAGATCTCTGGAGCTCTGCCCCGTTTTGCCAAATATGGTCACTTCTGGCTCATAAAACCCAATATGATAATGGCCAAAACAGAAACTACTGACTTCACAATGGCAGTTAAAAAGCCAATGGGTGTAGTCACAGTTCACAATTACACAATCTATGTCAGCGTTAGTGTTTGAGTTTTCTGGTGTGTTTTAAAATATAAAGCAGCTACTATAGAAATGTGATGACATAACATGGGAAACTACAGAACCAACAGTGTGCCTATAGATATAAATAACTAATGTAAGGTAACAGAAGCAACAATTCTTACTATTGCATGATTGTACACGAAAATGGAAACACCACTGAGTACTGTATATTTATCTATGAGTGGTGGACAACTGTGTTTTTGCAGAGGCAACATTTGATTCAAATTTGCAAGTTCCCAATTGTAAGAAACTTAATAAGCTTTGCAGGAAATAGACAAAAATGTTGACAATTATACTGATATTTATTTTACACAAAATGAGGGCAGTGAAACATAAACTGCAAATATAATCTTGTCATTATTTATCTGAGAACTTTAAACTTTTCACTCTGCTTTAACACGCTGAGTATCTAGTTGAGGACTGGCAAGATAACAGTGGATTTCAATGAACACAAATTGACCCTAATTGGTTAATTCAAAGAAAAATGCGACATTGAATTCAAAGAAAGCCTGCTCTAACAAACAGCCTCATTACAGCATCCGACTTGTCAGCTATTGTGTAATTCAAATGAGGCTTTCCAGATATCCAAACATCGTCATGAGTGATGGAACATGTAAATACCACAAGTGCACACAGGCATGCATATGTATTCACATTTTCCACGCACACACAAAAACACACTTACAGTATTTCAGGCAATACAGTAGTTTACAGGTTCAAAGAATCAGGACACGAAATAACCCACACTGAACACAGTAGCTGGGGTTGATGAAAAGCATGTTAACTACTCA
This sequence comes from Apogon hyalosoma, assembly GCA_037367295.1. Classification (NCBI taxonomy): domain Eukaryota; kingdom Metazoa; phylum Chordata; class Actinopteri; order Kurtiformes; family Apogonidae; genus Apogon; species Apogon hyalosoma. The sequence goes on along the minus strand of JAPQRP010000019.1, from coordinate 34,211,425 downwards.
CTGGGTCTTAAGTAATGTGGTGCTTCCAGGTGTATGAAAATGAGGGGAGTGAAGCAGCAACTTGCCTCTTGTATTAATAAATTCATAAAATACAGATGCAAAAAAATGAGAGCGCAAGAAGGAAAATGTGAAGTGCATATGAGTAAATACTTGAACTTCCGTCATGCTTCAATACTTACATTTTTGAGTCTCCTGTTGCTTTCGTCTCGCCTACAAAAGGAAGAACAATTTACATGAACTACACATCCATATGCTGCATTTCACAAGGACAAAAACAGAGGCAATGACAAACTACTGAAAATGAACAATCAGCTCTGTCTGTTTTCATTTCAGGAGCTGAATTACAGTATAAACAAAGTAACATAAACAATGTGACATGTCATGCCTTCTTCATTTGCAATGCTCTACTAATGAGATACTAATGTATAGAGACTGGACTATCAGCTCATGAAAAGCAGCGATGTAACAGGCACAGTTCATAGATTTATCAATGCAAAGCAAGTATGACACTCATTACTCAGCTGTAGCCTTTGGTGAAAACATGTCAGCTGAAAAACACTTCATTGCTACTGCACACAGTATAAAGATGTACGCAACAAATAAAACCCTGAACCTTAAATACTAGAGATGCACCAAGTAGCTTATTTCAAAGATTGAAAGATTTTTATTTTGTCAATTCACTAGATGAGTGAATAAAAGAGTACAAATGGGTTTGTTTGCATTAACTGTCTTTTATATTTCCATCTCTGAACAGAAAATATAACATACACAGTATGCACAAATAATAATAATAATAATAATAATAATAATAGACACCGGGCCCGGTTCCAGATAGTCATATATGAGGTGGCAATCAGGAATATGAAGGGGGCACATGCCGGTGACGGAAGTGGCAACAGGGGAGGGTGTGTGTGTGTCAGGGGGGGGTCACACCATATGGCCATACAAAGTGAAAGTGAAACTTAAGATGCTTTACTTATTCCTTTATCTCCCATTGTTGTGGACCTCTTTTTCCTTTTCCCTACCTTCAGAAACTTTTATCTGAGGGGACAGGACGTTTGTTGCCACCCCCCAGAACCAGGCCCAGATGACACCCTGGTGTGTGCTCTGCCACTAGATTCACAAGTGTCGCCAAGTAGTGTATCAAACACGTGAGATTTCTTCAAATGAATCACATGCTGTGTGGACAAATGTTTGAGCATATTGAAGAAATGGAAGCTTTGCAAGTGTTCAAAGTGGCCCTGGTGTCATCTTTTCGTGTGAAATATAGTAATACTTTGGAGCATTTCTGCATCAATGCCATGTTGGCTACGTTCTAAACCAAAAAAATCCAGCGTACATGTGACGCCATCACGCACATGCAACAAAAGTCAAATCGATAAGCAGAATCATTAAGCAGGCAGGCAAACGATTCCAAAGAACTGAGCTACTGAGAACCAGTTCTTTTTTTAGAACCGGTTCTCAATTCCCATCCCTTTATATAAGTGTACTTAAAATAGCAGCGGTAGTGGAGTCAGTAGTGGTTATGAAGTGAGGAGGTGAATAATGGATCAGTTCTTATCACAATAATTTAGTTCTTACAACAATAGCACACTGGATTTGTCTGGTTCAGATTTTCTTTCAAAGAACTGAGTGTATTTTGCCTTTCCTTTAATAGAAAATACATTAATGTTCACTTTTAGACTTTCTCTGGTGTTGCATAAATCTGCACACTTTGCTTTCAGATAGGCCTGGCACCTCCACTACCATTCTGGACTAGAGGTAGACGTTATCCAGGTTGCTTGGCTAGTTCTTCGTCAGTGCTGAGTGAAGGATGCTGCAACAGTGCATTTGCAAACTAGTGTAGGGGGAAAAAATGTTTTTGTGGTCTGAGGGGGCACATGATGGTATTAAAATGATTAAATCCTTAACAGAGAAAAAAAAATGCATAAAACAGTACAAGTCTTTGTCTAAAATTGCCATTTCCATGGTGTAGCTGCAGGTCTGATGTTGCCGTTCT
>JAPQRP010000019.1:34163848-34175108 GCA_037367295.1 Apogon hyalosoma | reverse complement strand
CAAACAAATGTACCTTTAGTTGTACCAGGCATTAAAATGAACAAGAAATTGAAGAAAACAAGGGTGGTCTAATCATTAGTTGTATGTCCAATCACTGTACACCACAGATTCATACATTCACAACATCTGTGAACCAAAAACATATTGCATATTAACATTTCTACTTGTATCTGTTCTAAACTAATGTTTCAAATCAACATTTCTAAATACGTGTAGCTCAATATTATTTTTAATTTATTGTCATATCTGCTGCTGTTGTCATTGTGCTATCGTCTATATACCTCATACATTGTTCCATAATGCACCTCTCCACCTTCCATCATTGTTGTTATATTTGCACTACCACCACTATTGTAAATAGATTTGTTTCGCATCTTTTATCCTCTGTTTTAGAGTGTCATTTATACTTTATACTTTTATCAGTAATACCTATATTCCTTCTCATTCTATTTCCATCTCGTTTACTTAAATTTCATGGCATTTAAGTTAAGAGAATAACAGCATTTCAATTCTCAGTATGTCTCGTCCTGCTGCTGTTGTCATTGCAAACTGACAATAAAAAATGAATCTTGAATCTATTATGGGGCTTTTGACATTATAAGGAAATAAAATAAGGCCATAGAAATATCGTTAATGAACTTTCAATAGTTAGCTCTGGGCTTTAGCAGCACTTTGGTTGGGGAAGGATACTAGGGTTTGGGTTAAAACAGAAAAAAATAAAAAAAAAAATATAATAAATACCATTCATTAGACATTTGTTAATACTTAAAACAAGCCACTCTCTGTCCTTAACCTAGCCAAAACATTTTCATTGATTATGGGAATCTGGATCCTTGCTCTTAAAGCCATCCACACCTATCACCTACTGCCTGAAGGCAAAGAAGTGTGTTTGAAATAAATTAATAAATAAATTAATTTCCATTATTTTGACATCTTGATTACAAAATGCTGATACTGAATAAATTATAACTCTTTCCAATGGGTTAATCTTGGCTGGTGTTTTCTAATAAAATGACACTGACGTGACAGTACATGTAAGAAGTAAGAACGAATGGGAATGAACTTTTTTCTCCTTTTATGCCAACAGGTCATTGGTGTATCACAGTGACAGATATTTAGGTGCGGCGAAACAGTAATGACAGAAACAAATCAGGGAGAAACATGAGAGGGAAAGCCTTCAGTCAACAAGTCTCCATATAAATAATCCCCGTGAGACAGTCATTGCAATTTTCTGTCAACAAATTTAAATCCAGACCTGTCTAATGAGACAAAATACCGTAAGTTTTCCCAGAGTAATAAAACATTTGCTCATCTCTTGTCACTTTTCCCTATCCATTCCATCTCTTTCTTTCATTCACAGGGTTCCTCAGTTTTATGACTTAGAGTGGGGTATTTATTTATTTATTTTTCTTATATTTGCCATGTCATCTCCTTATTGCATGGCATTTGGTTGAAAAAGAAAAAAGTGAATATTTTTGACACAGTGGGATTGCCTAAGAGTAAGTCCAACGATACAAACCCATGCAAGCAGACACATATTTATTCTAGCAAATCGAGTTGAAATTGAAAATGTTTCCCCATCATCCTAGGATTTAATGCACAAAAAGACATGAAAAGGAAAGGAGAGCTTCTGGACACCTACAATCTGTACGACCTGAACATCGATGAGTAAACATAGGCTGTGAAGGCATCTTAAAGCTGAATAAAGTTAAATACAGTTTGTCTCTGAACGTATCTTTAGATTCATACATGTCATCTGCTATCAACACGTGAGGTGTAAGTAGAACATATACATTAAAAAAAAAAAAAACTCACCTTTTTCAAAACCAAGTGCTTAAAGCTATGTAGCTTTTCTGCATCTAAATATCTAAAAATGACTCTGCCTTGGCTCTATTTTTGTGTTTAGTGTACATTATACCAAATGTTTTCAGTGTTCAAATTCAAAGAAATGCATCAGTTTGTTCCTGTTTACAAATGTTAACAATGAGAAATGTAACACTTTAATCTTTAATACATGAGTCATTTGGTGAAAATACCCACAATCCTTGTTTTGACTGAGAGGCCCCCGAAGGCAGAAATCACATACTATTCATCTAGAAAAGAATGAGGCATTGAGTGACCAGTGGAAAACAAAACACCCCGAGAAATGTTTATTTGATTTAATACACATAGTCATAGATGCAGGTATGAAGTTGGGGCTTAAACACTTTTGACAGTTATTGAGAAACGCTTAATTATCTGGGGAAACCATTTTTATGGATGTATTAGTTAAGAAAGAATTCATAAATAATTTCTGTTAAAGTGATGTGAAATGAAGTCTCAAAGTCTCAACAGTAGTGGTGCACATTACTGGGAAGAAACATCTTCTGGAGAGAAAATAGTCACTGACTTAATGCAATCTGCACTGTTAAAGTGAAGAGGGATGACACTGCTATGAAATGGTAATGACCCATCCTCTTCTACAAAGAGAGACAGTAACTGTAGAGGCCAAGATAAGACATTAATGGGGCAGCAAAGGCAAAGGCTGATGGGCATGAGCCCAAAAGCCATATGCAGTCAGTGCTCATCTGCATACATCATGTGCATTCATGGCCACGGTGGTGACATAACTGTATCAGTGCATGTCGCGCTGTGGTTTGGGATCAGGACAGCTGTGCTCATACAGACAGCTTCACCATCACTTTGTGTTATAAGACACAGAGACAATGGATGGTTAGATGATATGCTTTTTGAACAGACGGAAACATAGAGACACAGATTAATCTATCTGCCTTTTTCAACAGAGAACAATTGAACCAAAATGTCAAATTCTGGTTATTTTTAAGCTTTTACTAGTCATGTGGTTGGTGTTATATGTATCTGAAGCTGAGGTGTTGTGGAGTTTCTGTTTGCCATTTTGGTAGGATACTGCTAGGATGGGAATTGATGAGAATTTAACAATTCTGACTCCATTATTGATTTTGCTTATCGATCCGATTCCTTATCAATTCTCTTATCGATTCTCATTGGCTGAGGGAATAAAAGAGTACAAACGGTTTGTTTGCATTAACTGTCTTTTATATTTCCATCTCTGCACAGAAAATATAGCATATACAGTATGCACAAATAATAATAACAAATGATGCGGGGGGGGCTCACACTATACGACTGTACAAAATGAAGGTGAAACTTAAGATGCTCCTGCTATTGGGCACCTAATTTTTCTTTTCCCTACCTTTGCAAATTTTTATTTGAGAGGGCAGGACGTTTGTTGCCCCCCCAGAACCCAGCCCGGATGGCCGATTCACAAGCGTCGCTAAGTAGCATGTCAAACACATGACATTCCTGTACATCAACAGCATGTTTGAGCATATTGGAGGTGTTTCCCCCCTTTGAGGAAATGGAAGCTTTGTTAGTGTTAGAAGTGGCCCTGGTTTTCACTTGAAATATAGCCATATTTTGGAGCGTTTCTGCCTCGACGCCATGTTTGCTACAGTCTAAACCAAAACAATGCAGTGTACATGTGACGTCAACACGCATGTGCAATGAAGGTGGAATCGATAAGCAGAACCGTTTAGCAGGCAAGCAAACGATTCCAAGGAATTGAGCTACTGGGAACTGGTTCTCAAAAAGGACCGGTTCTCGATTCCTATCCCTAGACACTACAGTGGTGAATTCTCCTGCAAACCTGGTGCCACATTAAATATTGATCATTATTCTTATATGCCTCTTAATTCCAAATCACTATAATTATAAAGTAATTCTATGGCTTGTATAGTAGGTGTATTTAAGGGGTACAATATTTTTAGAACTTGTTATGACTTCCCTTCACCATGAAGCAGTAATTTTGATGTTTTTGAAGTATGCTTTGAAATTTCAGATTTTTTCTAAACTTTAATCTTTGAAATATTTTCCAGCTCGTGTTGAAAACGGTACCCGTAAACTCAGAAAAAAAATCTCCTATTTCTTAGAGTTCTCTCTTAGTGAGAAAATAACATGACAAATACAGAATTCACCACAATACCTCACTGTCTGATTTTGTGTCTTTATCAATACTATATTAAAAAAATAACAAAAAGAATGGCACATACTGTTTTTTGTTTTTTTTTCCAGTCCTTGTTTGTGACCAGCAATTGTTTTTACTCCTTTATAATCCACTGAAGAACCAAAGTAAAATCCTCATCTACACACTTCTTTCCTCAAGTGGTGCAGACGTGTTTGGTCTTAACTTCAGGAGCAGATGAGGTCTGCAGTGGTCTGAATTTCTTGGCTGTTTACCAACATGAAATTGTTTTCAATATGGCTTGGCAGTCATCTAGGACTACTGCATCTTAAAAATATCCCATTATGAAACTTTGATGACAGTCTCACTCCATCTGTCAAATATGCACTGTTATCCGGGAGGTGGGGTTTGTTGTCGGTCTAGAGACAGACTAATGAGCCCAGTGGTTTTTATAATGCATCAACACATTACAGGCTTGGATTACTGTCCATTTTGCCAAAATTGAGTTTGTCAGGTTTGAGAGGTTGGAGTTTGAGGTTAGAATCACCTGTGCAATCATATTACTGCCTGTTTAGCCCAGTCACATGACAGTAATAGGAAACAAGTAGTGGTGTGGCATTTCTCGTGTGTCAAAGAAGAGAGGCTATGTTGTCAGAGCTTCTGTAAGAAAGAGGAAAATGTCGGTATATGATCAATATTCTCCCATCAGCCTAAATGGTCATTATTCTCTGTGTATGTTGCGCTGCTACAAAAATCAATACATTTATACACAGGAAACTTGAGGACTGAGAGTTCTGGATATCTTATCTTTTTGTAAAATAAAAGATGGATATGATTAAGACATATCAGGTTAATTTTTTTTAGCAAAAAATCAATGTAATACCTACAGTAAAATCTTTTGTCCTTATGTTCAGTAATGGTTTCATGGAAATGTGAATTAAAAGCAAGCAGTAATCTTAAACAATAGAGATGAGTAACTTCAGCATAATTCTAGAGGGGGTGTTGTATACCAGATTTAGCCACAAACTACATGTGTACATTACTATACAAAAGTCTAGGTTTTGTCTTTGCGGGATTAAAATGAGAATGCATATTTATTTCTCATTTTATTGTCTTCAAATACAGCAAAGGAATATAGGAAATATATGCATAGACTTAAAAGACACACAAAAAGCTGAATTAAATGGTTTATGAAGGTTAAAGTTACTATTTAGTGTGACCTCTGACCCTATGACAAAAAGCAGCACAAACTGAATGAAATAAAGTATCTGAAAATTAACCCAATAAATCTCATATTGTTTGAACAAAAGGGTTAAAGACATGTTAAATACAAAGGGAGGTCACACAAAATACGACCATTTGTTTTTTTTCTCCTTGAAACACGTTTTTACTGCTGTACACTACATACTTCATCTTAATACAGAGACTGACAAATGCATATGCGTGATCATTAGAAATTTTATTAAATCAACAAACCTAATTGGGACTTTTACACAGTACAATACATGTAATTACCTTTAAATTTTTACCCTTTTGATTGATTTTACTATTACCAATTTAAATTGTATAATGCAAGCTGAATGGGAGTTTATGCTTCAGATTCTACTCTTAATAGATCGTCTTTTACCTGGAATAGTTTGAAGTATTTATCTTTTCTTAACAGAATCATTTATGTAGTTATGCATTAGCCGGGAGAAGTCATACTCATGAAAGCCTTGGAAGTCATCTTAAATCTATCAATGTGAAAATCCTCAGCAACCACAAACCATCCAAAACAATTTAAAGGCAATTGTGTGTTTTCCGAGGGCAAAGCAAACCTGTAAGCATCCAGCATTAGCTGTATTTTGTGGCTGAAAATATTCTTTAGCCCTGCGTTGATGTATTTTACTGAATATAAGCTATTATTTTACATCTACCGCACATGGCACAGTGATGTACAATACAGCTTCATATTGTCAAATGTAATATTTGTCTGTTTCTTCTCTCTTCTCCTACCACAGAGACTGCAATCCTCATTAAAATAATGATGATTAATAGATCAAAGATAGGTTCATTCCCATGGAAGACCAACAGTCTCACATGTATAATGGGAAGGTTTACGTATGTCATCCTCATTAAGAAATATGAACATGCTTAATACATGGGAATTCCCTGGAAGCCAGAGGCAAAACGAATCTGTTGTCAAGGACTAAGACTAAGCACCTCATGAGGATAGGGTTTGATCGCAGAAGCCTTACCTGGATTTTAAAAAAATAAACCATAGTACACACATTACACTTTGAAATGCCTTTATTCCAACAAAACTGTTCTGTATTCATGCCTTTTCGTTCTTCGTTTACATTATACATGAATGATTTTATATTATAAATGACATGTCCAGAGTGCAGCCCATCTGTGTTCATAGGTACCCGAGATTGGCTCTGACACCCCCCCAACCCTCATGAGGAATAAATGGTTTAGAAAATGGACAGAGGGACGGTTATTTTTTTAAACCTATTAATCCCGGGGCCATTTGTTTCTTGTTGGAATCTTTTCAACGTAACACAACACCCTGGATTAGCCGATAGCAGATGTTTCATTCATATAAAACCAAGTTATGATCAGAAAAAAGCCAATATTCATAATCATCGCTTCAAACCTTTATTTTTGCTCTTCTTTGTCTATGTGTAATTTGTCTTTGTATAATTCCTGTTCTGTTGGATCTGCTTAGTGTTAGCTTTATGGTGCAACGTTTGTCTCATTGGTCCAATGTTTTATTAAATTATTCATGACGTACGCTGGTCTCACACTGTTAGCTTGATTTAGATATTTGCCCATTTAAGTGTTTGAATTGTGTTCTGTTTTCCAACTATTAGTTTTGTTGAGCATTTTGCTGACGTTCCTCTGGTTACGTGCGTGTATAGAATGTGTATATTGCTACAAGCGTTGCGCAGTGTTACCATGGTAACACAGATGGAACTGTGGTTGTTCATGGTACAGACCGGCTTAGAAGCCACAGTGGCGTCAGTCACTAATATCGCTGTGTGTTGTCATGAAAGTAGCCACTGCAACAGAAACAATATTGCTGTGGCATTTTCTTAAAATATAGTTTTTTTCATGAACGTCATATATTTTTTTCAGATTTGCTTATTTACATTCTAGTTTTTCTGCTTTTGTGGGACCAAAGCAAAGGCAATTTTGGGTTGTGTTGCTCAAAAGCCAGGCATTTTTAAATAATTTACTCCTGAGACAGACAGATGGTTACTGCTAAGGCACAAATGTTTAAACAGTTTCACTAATGATAACAACATAGAAAGCAATAAAAGACTGATGAAAAACTATGAACATGAATATTACATGCCCTATAGCCATGAATGTCTTGTTTACTTATTACTGTAGCAGAAAAGAAACAAAATGAAATGTAGTATTTTCTCTTCTTCATTTAGGCAAGGATTAGTGAAATCAATTAGTGCCTGGATGCACTTATTTGATTTAATTTTTGTTATTAGAATATGGTGTAATGCATTCATGTGCTCACATGATGAAAGATAATTGGACACCACAGCTTGTAAAGTGCCCAAACTCTTTGGAAACAGTTCATCAGTTCCATCTGTTATGCTTCTGATGGCTGCTGACCAAAGGGCAGGCAATGATATATTCATCCCTGTCACACCCTCACCCCTCCACACAACCATAATGAGTGAGTATTCCTCTGAGCTCTGCTGCACACTCACTCCCTATCTCTCTTCACATGCTCTCTCCCTCCCTGAGCACACACACTCACACAAACACAGATACAAATGCACACTTGAACAAAGCTTGGCTAAATGTGGCTCTCCATCACTTCTGCCACCATGTGGGTCCCAAGTTTCTGTTGCTGGCACCGAGGCCACCCTAGAGTGCAGGAAGCAGGAAGCCCCCTTAGAATTAACAATGTCAACAGAATGCCACAGTGAGCACATACACACTTTCACAACAATTACTGCAGCAGAAAACTTTACATGATGCTGTATATTACCCTCATAGCGCAGAACATTAAAAGGCCTGATTGTAGAGCCTATGGTCACATCATGGATTGAATTATACTTTAATTTCATACATGTCATGTTTTTGTCCCCTTTGTAATTTGTTACGTGAATAATTGTGTATATGTAAAAGTATTTTTATGTCTGGTACCATGGGGTCTTTAGGATGTACTTTTATGTCTAACTCATTGTTAACATGAAGAAAATTATTTGTTTTTTGAGCATTAAAAGCTAAACTAGAGCAGTAAAAGGCCTGCATGAGGATGTCAATAAAACTTTTTTTTTAAAAAAACATTATGGATTGAATTTTACTTTTATATATATCATGTTTTATATATGTATAAAAATATTTTTACATCTGGCTACTAAAATAGAGACATTTTTGGGTTCCTCCTAGCACTTAATCTTAATTCAGAAATACCCTCTATTTGATATTTATGACAGCCATGTAGCCTGATTTTCCACTAAATATCAGGTCTACTACTTTGTTTTTTCTTTAGCTAGATCATTGTACTTGTGTATATATTTATAATACTATACACAGGGACTTTGTTTTTTCTAAACTTGTCTACAAATGATAAAATGATTATTCCCTTTTCCCTAAAACCATTTTCTCTGTATATTTTTTATAAGATGATTGACATGTGATCATGTCATTACAGGATGTGATTATATGATGTTTACACAAGGGGATTTTGACTATTTAAGATGGCTTTCCAGTATATGTCATCTCTGGAAGTCTCAAGAAGAGCAGTGCTGCTCCAAACAGTATGGCTGGAATAAATCTTTGCATGGGAGCTACACTGGTGTGCAGATTTTTTTCTTGGTCTGCTTTGGTTCTTACATTTTTTTTTTTCACCCTGATACAACAGACTTGTGTTATGAATAAGCCGTGAGTCATGTTTTGTTCAACTTGACAAATTTCATCCACATTTATGTGTATTGGTCAACTTTTAGAGAAATTAAAAATATATTGCTGCACAAATTATATAAAATGCCTACAGAACAATTATTACCCCACCCCCTGAAGGGGAGGCAAGGGGGTATTGTTTTTGTCTTAGTTTGTTTGTTTCTTTGTTTGTTAACACCCCTAGCAGCAAAACTATTAGTTGAATTCATACCAAATTGGGTTCATAGACTGCCAGGGACCCAGACTAGATCTGATTACATTTTGGGAACAGTAGGTCAAAGTTCACATTTTTTTTATGAATTTTTAAAATCTTTTTTTTTTCTCCCATTTACTTAAATAAATACATTACAAATGTCTGTAGCAGCAAAACTAATGGTTGAATTCATACCAAATTGGGTTTATAGAATAGATGTGGTTAAATTTTGGGAGAAGTAGGTCAAAGTTCAAATTTTTTATGAATTTTTTAAAAATCTTTTTTCTTCTTCCATTTAATGGGCAAAATTTCAACTGTCTATAAAAAACTGTTTTGTTTCAATTTACTTCAAACTTGGCACATATATAGAGGCAATTGATATGCCGACATCGCCACACGCATAGACATGATGACATCAGCTGAATTGATGCCAAAATAAGCTACAATGCATACAAGGGGCGGGGTTTGTTGTACCTGGTACCACTTCTTAATAATTAAAATTGACTAAAAGAATACATGATAAGGAACTAACTAATATTCAGTGTCCTCATATATAATTTTTTTTTCTAATGACAATCACAATGAATACAACCCCAGATGATGTTACAAGCACACTGAATGATTTTCTGTTGTCATTAGGGTCATTTTATAATGTATTATTGATCACACACATAATACATTTATTACAATAATGAATTTGAGGAAGGTGTCATGTAATTTTCATAAAGAAACAAATTATCTTGCAAATTTACTCACCATGAAACTGAGGGAATACTTTTGTAGATGGACTTATAAATCTGAACTGTGTTTGTATAACCCTTTCCATTTATAACAGAAGGGGGGCTGCCTCGCCAAAGACAGCGGCTCTAATGTCAGATGTTAATACTTCTGTGATGAATAACATCACCTGTCATGAACAAAAAAAAAAACAAAAAAAACAATATATGCACTTTATCAAACACATAAAGCCATATAGCTATTGGATAAGAGAAGCAGAGTGAAGCCTTGTTAAAAACCGATCACTGGAGAGTAGAGTATGTGCAGTGAAAACTAAACTCAGCGGTGACTGATGGATCACATCCTGAGTCCACTGCTGCCACTAATTAATCACAGCATATGTTGTAATTGTGTGGTAACAACAAGTAACTCTCAGATACCTCCTGTGCAGGGATGTGAGGGTGGGATAAGCCTAATAATGTAATTAGATTTTTATTGGTGCGGATGTTTTTGTTTGTGTGACTTGAGAAAAGCTTTGAAAAATTCTATGAATAATGTCCCAACATTTATAAAAAACAGACTTTGTGTTTGGGGGGATCTAATTGCATAAACAGAATATAATATTCATGATTATTTGCTCTTTTGTATGCCTGACAGTGTGGCTGTGTTTTCACCACCGTAGAATGATATTTTATCTACAGAGGGAGTGAGTTGTATTCATGTGGTCCACCACATCGCAGTGTTGTAATTTTCACACAGCTTCAAACTGACATCTTCTTTTTTTACTTTATTGCGCTTGACGTTCAGAGTTAAGGCCTTTACACACTGGGGGGTATTTTTTTCATTTTGTCTTTTTTTAACTGAACTGAATTTAATTTTTTTTTAAAAAGGTTGAGTTTTCCCAACTTTCACATCGCAAAAAAAGGCATCACCCAATCAGCTGAGTGAAACAGACATTATATGCCAATGATTGACCCAGAACTGTTGAATTTAAGTGCTACTGTTAAGTATGAAACACACAAATGATAAGAATATGTGAATAAGTTTAGAGCAATATGTGGAGCAGCATCGACAAATAACCTACACATTGGACATAAACCCAGAGGATGCTGGATCAGACAGACTGGACTCCAGGTGATGTTGAATTCATTACTCGTCGCCACCAGTGTGAATAGATGCAAAATATTCGTGGGTGTAAATTTCACAGTTTTTTGCAGCTGGTTCTGGTGATCCTAAACCATCCCTTAGTTTCAGGTGTATAGTCTGAGGCTGCTGGAGGACAGCGACACATCGACCACCTCTCCTCCTCGTCTCTCTCTCTGTCAGAGCTTTTACCTTCTGTAAAATACGGTTTTCCTCTTACCGTCTTGCCTTGGGTTTGCTTCTTGAAGATTTGTTAGTATAATCTCCTTATAGTCTTTGTAAGGACTTGATCTGAATGTATGAAGTTTCTC
>JAPQRP010000019.1:34151115-34163748 GCA_037367295.1 Apogon hyalosoma | reverse complement strand
TCAACTAAAACGTTCTACAGTTGACTGGGAGGGAGTCAGCCCTATGTTCCCCAGTACCTATAATTTCCCTTGTTCCCCAGTACCTATGTTCCCTGGTGACTATGTTACCCAATACTTATGATCCCCAGTACCAATGTTCCCCGGTACCTATGTTCTCCAGTACCAATGTTCTTGGTACCTATGCTCCCCAGTACCTATGATCCCCAGTACCAATGTTCCCCAGTACCTATGATCTCCAGTACCAATGTTCCCTGGTACCTATGTTCCCCAGTACCAATGTTCTCTGTTACCTATGCTCCCCAGTACCTATAATCCCCAGTACCAATGTTCCCCAGTACCTATGATCCGCAGTACCAATGTTCCTTGGTACCTATGATCCGCAGTACCAATGTTCCCCAGTACCTATGTTCCCCAGTACCAATGTTCCCTGGTACCTATGTTCCCCAGTACCAATACTCCCCAGTACTAATGTTTCCTGGTACTTGTGTTCCCCAGTACCAATACTCCCCAGTACTAATGTTCCCTGGTACCTATGATCCCCAGTACCAATGTTCTCTGGTACCTATGTTCCCCAGTACCAATACTCCCCAGTACTAATGTTTCCTGGTACCTGTGTTCCCCGGTACCAATGTTCCCCAGTACCTATATTCCCTGGTGACTATGTTTCCCAGTACCTATGTTCCCCAGTACCGATGATCCCCAGTATCTATGTTCTCAAATGCCAATGTTCCCCAGTACCAATACTCCCCAGTACTAGTGTTCCCTGGTACCTGTGTTCCTTGGTACCAATGTTCTCCAGTACCTATATTCCCTGGGGACTATGTTCCTCAGTACCAATGTTCCCCGGTACCTATGTTCCCCAGTACCGTAGGTTCCCCAGTACAGTAGGAATGCAGTTCCATATTTAAGGACAAAGGCCACAAACCATAATTGCAGGAAGTGGTGTTTCACTACTTTCACCAAGTTTCACCCTACAGGTACTGGGGGAAATAGGTACCGGGGAACATAGGTACCAGGAAACATAGGTACCAGGGAACATAGGTACCAGGAAACATAGGTACTGGGGAACACATGTATTGGGGAACATAGGTACCAGGGAACATAGGTACAGAGAAACATAGGTACCAGGGAACATAGGTACCAGGGAATATAGGTACCGTTGAACTTCATCTTGCTCCTTATATGTTTTTTTTTTCTTTTTCAAAATGTTTTTCCTTGTTTTTGATTTTCAATGTTGATATTCGAAATAAAAAAATTAAAATAAACAAACAAAACAGGGAATACAGATATGCTCCCACTGGGAGAATAAGGAGGGTGATGAGGAACGTATTCACTTAACTGCACTTTGTAACCTAACCAGCAAATGCAAGTAAGTATTACACACTGAACCTTTAAAGAATATAACAAATATCCCCTCTGATATGGTTTCAAGGATCTTTCTTTTTCTTTTTTTCTGTTTTTTCATTGTTGTATGTAACCCTTTACTGTCTTTACAGTCAACTAAACAGAAGTTGTACCAACTAAGTAAACATTTGCTCTCATGCTCTGGTCATTGAACCAACCTTGTATCCTATGATACATACACCCTGACTTCTGCCATGGACACTGTTTCGCCAAACCTTTCCCCCAGTGTGCTGTTTATACTCTGACCTGATCTTAAATTAGTTTCTGTTCAACCCTCTCTTATTGTTGCTCTGCAGTGTGAAGGTTGCATTCTCCGCTGCTATCTTTGTGGCTCTGCAGTTTCAGATTCCTTGATATTATGTTTCAAATGCTGTAATCTCAGACCACAATCTGTTAATGGGGCTCCCTATTACTATAAATATTTAGTATTCTCTCCAGCATAAAGTGTTTGCTCTCATTTACTTGATTCACTGCTGGTCCATTTACACGATTCAAAGAACTTAGGTCCAGGTGGAAATTTGGGAGCATTACATTAGCAGTGCAATTTTTAGAGGCAGGCTGTGAAAGCATCTAGTATCTATGCTCATGTTCACGCTCACAGGATATATTATCAGCATTGATTTTGCTCCTTAGTCAAGGCCAGTCGTGCTTTAAATGAGCAATGCCGTCTGTTTATGCACACACAAAAAAAATTACTTCTAGAACTCCATTTAATAAAATCTTAAACAACTAACATACAACTAAAGCATGACATATGCTCTATTTGTACTCAAACATGTAAAGACCTAACTAAAGACTACAGCAGATATGCTATAATCTTTAGGATACTGTTTTTGGGGAAAAAAACAAAACAAAACATTAAAGTCAATGGGGAAAACCAGTTATTTTTTTTACCCAGTTTGAATAATTTACACATATGATGTTTGTCAGTTAAAAAATAATTTTGCATGTAAGAAAGTTGCAGTTTGTCATAAAACTGCTGAAGTGACGCACTGGGAAAATAATAGAAAGACTACACACCTGAAAGTTGCTGAGGGAACATCATCATAACCATCTTTCATAATATTTTTGATCTAACTTTCAGAGATAAAAGTAAAAAAACAAACAAACTATAAAAAAACAGCAAAGGCAGCAGCTGTTGTGTTGTATGTGACAAGAGATGAAGTACATGGCCCTTTTTAAACACAAAAATAAATGTTTTTTTTATTATTATCTTCTTTCTTGGCTCATAAAATTGTATTTTAAATTGCTAAACACTATATGTCTGAATAAGGGCACATTTCACACATGACTACATATTTATTTATGATTTGCCGTCGACCACCATTCATATTTTTCTAGAGTTAGGTCCCATGGGGCACATTGGAAGGGGTGGGACTTTGACTATAGTTTACATGTAAGATCTAAATATGCATGTGTAGACTACTTATAATTGCTAAAAGATTAATAAAACTTGACTAGTTTTCAACAGCAGATTTGAAATTAAAGAAACAAAATGCAATACTTACATCAAGTTGCAACAGCAATTTAGAACTTTTTCATTAGTCACATAACATTGTTTCCAGAGCCCCAACTCTTTGCTCTCACAGATAATATGTTTGTTAATCCAACCACACAGGACTTAAGGTGTGATCTCAGCGTCTCAAATGCAAAATATTCCATTTACGATCTCATCTCATGTGTGAAAAACACAAGTTGGTGAGAGAGAGAGAGACAGTTGTGAAATCACCTTTCTCTTTCTCTCTTATTTATTTTATTTTATTTTCACAGTGAAAAAGCAGTGCAGTGGAGTTGCAGCAGATGAGCACATTTGTGATACACAATAAGGTTATCAGCACATCTGAGTGAAAGTAATATGTGAATTAAAACAAATTTGTGGATTAGCAATACATTTGCTGTTTTAGGAAATATAAAAGGTCACGCAACATTATATTAATCACATTCAGTTTATCAAATACATTGCAATCATAATTCTACAATTATAATAATAACAGAAATAAATAACACAGTGCCACTTAATTTCAACCAGCCATGTACAATTACAGAGAGAGGGTTGTGAATATATATTTTTTCATGGTGGGTAGAGTTATTATTGAAATATAACCACAAGGTGTGTTATTGTAGAGTGATAGGTACTAAAATGAGAACATCCATTTCAGAGCATGAGCAAGTATAATAGAATTAATAAGGGCTATTTTTGTGGTACATTGCTACAGATATGCTTTTAGAGTATTTTTGAGATTTATAAATAGAAATGTCACTAATGGAGGGATTGTTTCTAGGCTTTCCCTTTCAGTTGACTATTCCCTGTGTATATTGTGTTACAGCTCAGCTGATTTTGGTTTTTGCAAAGGGAGAAGGAAATTAGAGGATCTGCATGAGAATGAAAACACAAAGTAAGGTTAAAACAGGACTAAAATTATGAAGTCGGAAGTATACTGGACCAAATGGGGGCTTATACTAATACTGAACTTATCATACAACTGTAATATACACATTTTCACCCGCATTCTATTCCTGTATTATATAATAAATCTTGTTAGTGTATGTTAGTAACCCCGTGTAGGAGCTCTGGGTGTTGTGTAGTGTAAGTGAAGAGAAGCCTCAGGTCTGAAATGTGATGGAGCATCAGTGATGCTGCAGGTGCTGTGTGAACCATAGTGACACTGAAAACAGTGCATCAAGTATGCCTGAAATAATCCATTAATACAAAATCCCATAAATGTCTACTATACTGCCATAATATGTGAGTAATGATGCTGAATATATAACGTATATTGCAGGTACTTATATACATCATATGGTTGGATGTTGAGTGGTGCATGTCAGGAGTGCTGTAAGGCTGAGGATCAGTGGTGTTATAGGTCAAGAAGACCAATGATGTTACAGGTCAAAAGGGCAATAACAGCTGCTCTCAGTCTCAGTCTTGCCTTTTTTTGGTCTTGACACATGAAACCGCTCTTCCTCAAAATATCCCTGCAGTTTATATATATATATATCCTTCATTTTATTTTCCACATACAACGTTTCAACCCCATTTGTGCCCACATGTCCCATACTCATGAACTGCCCACTGGGGAACTCCATAGTGGACATGCAGGCATTACAGGTTGAACAGATACCCAGTGTATGTAAATTCACATCACACCAGTAAGTGATGATACTTGTCATACTTTGTTAGCAGTAAAAGCATTTGATGACCATAACTAATGACCTTCCATATGTTGAGCTGAGGAACAAAGACCACACCTCATCACCCAAGGTAATTTCCCATCCAAGCCTTTTAAGGTGTTTTTTCTCCTCTGTCTTTTGCCTCCTTCTCTAACCCTCCCTCTTTCTGCTCAAGAACCTAACCCTAACCCTAACCCTAACCATTCAGTGGAGCCTGAAGGCTCACGATGCTCCCTCACCCTGCACCTCAAGTCTCAGTATATAACTGTTCCCTGCTCCTTATTTTTAATAAACCAAACATTAAGTTTCCCAGTGGTGCATTCTTTATGAAAAAGTACAAATGCAGTGTCTTTAGGTGATTACCTCACATCATTTTTTATTGCTGTAATCTTTAGTCATGGTAAGATTTCTTCTGCTGACTTGACCCAACTATTTGTTTTATCCTTCAACATGAGAAAAATGACCAAAAAACTAGTTTCAATTTGTCAGAGATTAATTTAATGAATGCATTACATTAACTAAATCCATAGTAAAATGTAATGTTTCCAGTCCTGCTGGGATGTGATGTGTTTTAATGGGCCTATTTTAATAGCAGATTTCTGCACTTGCAACCCCACTTACAAAAGTGGACAAAAAAATTGGCTTGACTTGAACACATTGTGTGTCAGTTTTTGCATTTAATAGGTGTCAGGGTGCTTAAAACCACTTGTACTGCACAACTAAACTAGTTTTAGAACATAATAATAAAAAAATAAATAAATTAGTAATAATGTTGTCCTTCCTCAGACCATGTTTGGAGGAATACAAACCAGACTGAGAAGACCCTGCATGATCTGTGGTTTTAGAGATAGTCTAGGCAACAGATAAGTCATTCACATCCTTTAGTTTGTTCATTTTGCCTCTTTCAATACTTTGTGGACTAAATATGCATTTGCGATCAAATATCCTTTTCACTGACCAAGCCGTGTTGTCATAACTTCTAAATTATTCTGTTTCTGTGCCTGCATAGATACACATAAACTGGAGTTTTCACAAATCCTTAGACAACTCTCAGCTCTTTGTACGAGAATTTGTCTTTTTCAATCTGCATATCTGTACTATGTGGAAAGGGCTTAAAATTCTAAAAGTCTGCATAAAATATCAGTAAATACATTCTTGTTGTTTTATTTTGTTAGAATAAAAATATCAGTCAAATGAAGCATTAAAGCAGGCCATCTACATTAGAGGCCATGCAAACTCATTTGAGCTCTTATTATGCTATAGTGGTGTATTGTGGCAGTTATTTAAAATCCATTACTCTATTAACATTTTTTTAACACATTTTTAACACTTCCATGAATAAATCTCCTGAAAAATAATAAGTCACACTCCATGTCTCTGGTAGACAATCTTGCTAAATGACAAGTAAAGGTGTGCCAGTGGTGGAGCTCCTCAGCAGACTCCCCACTCTGTGGTGGCAGTGATACCCCCCCCATAACGGCTTCATGACGTATAGATTGTCTCCCACCTGTAAAGATTCAAGGCACAGTTTGATGTGGAAGACAAAACCGTCCCAGTGAATAATGTATGAGCTGATGTGTTAGAGTATGCTAATACATTATGGGCTGTATATCTTTGTAAGGTGTGTTGAGGAGGATGGATGTTACACAGTGGCATTATTCAGTGTGTTAAGTGATCCAGCTCTGTTTGTTTGCACCCAAAACACAAAAACTACACCAGTTCTGGATTTGTACTTATATCCGGATCCACATCACACAATTAGTAAAAGATTCATCACAACTAGGAGAAAATTAAAGTGGAAATGAAGGCAGCTACAACAACATACATATTCTGCATGATCCCATCCTATCAATCCAAAAGATGATCCAGAACTGAGATTATATTTAATTTCTAAATCAGCCTGATTAAACCTGGTCTCAGATTAACACAGTACTTCAGAATTGGTAACTAGCATTTCATCTTTAACAGCATTTGTTTTATATAATGAACAGTTGCCATGTTTCTATCTCAGAAACTTTTATTTTTGAGGTTTTTAGTATTAGCTTCTCAGTACAAGAATCAAGAAGGGCATGTTTGCTAATATAACAATATAATAAGTTCCTGTTCCACCTACACATTCAGTCTCTAGAGGAGAACCTTCCCTGAACTTAATGCAGTCTAAGACTATTTTCTGCTTCAATGAGGTTCATCATCTTAGTCATTATTTCCTATTAGCATCAGAAGTTTTGATTGATTTCTTGAGTTAATGTGAAATTGAAGCTTCATTACTTCAGCTTGTGTATCAGTATTTTATTTTTTATATATTATATGTTTTATCACAATTCCATATGGGTATTAGATAAATTCTGATTTCTCTTTCCTCAGTGTGATGTTTTTCAATTACTGCAGGTTGAGTGTCACTTAATATTGCAGTCTATTATACAAGTGACAACTGATATGTTACTAAAGTTGAGAAAAAAGAGGTACAAGAAAAATTCTTACCACATCCAGTTAAAGTTAATTGATAACAACACTTTGGCATTTATATTGTGACACTTTTTCTGAAATAAAAAGCTGACAATGTGCCAAATACAATAGCACAGTAAAGAAGCACAGAAGTAAACAAATCAACAGACAAGTAGGAGAGAACAAAAGAGCACTGACACGACTGTCACGATAAGATGATATCAACCTAATGAGCAGTTAGCTGTGCATGCGCATGTACAAAAAAAATATCAAAACAAAACAAATAAAATGAAAGTGTAGCTGACGTTATTCCCATCATAATCCCCATCACTACAGGCAACAATATAGTTAAAAGAAAATAAATAAATAAAAATAAGAAGACAGATAACCATACTAATAATAACTACAATCATAACAGAGAATTTGTAAATGCTGGTTGTATCACTAACAAATGGTTAGAATGGTACACGGTTCCTAATTTAATAAATTTCTGTTCAACTTTCAACTGTTTGATTTGAGTTTTTTTTTTTTTTTTTTCATTATGGACCAATCTATATGTTAAATTGTGGAGAAACATTACAAAATCCAAATGCAAAAAAAAAAAAAAAAGTTAAATTATACTCAGAACTTAAACTTCATGGACAAGTTTACACCAGCATAATGTTTGTATTAAATATTTTGTGAATAGGTCCTTAAAATTAAACAAGTTACAGGAGCAAATAGTGCCACTTCCATTTAGAATCACTATCTATTTGACTTTTAGACATTATTTCTTATAAGAATTATAAGTTTTCACTGATTTATTGAATTTATGTGAAATTAACTTTTCAACTTTCTTTACTTTCTTTATTTCCTTTACTTCAACTGTCATGTTTGTAATTAGGTTAGTAAGGTGTTACTTTAGTCTTATAAGTGTTATTAGTGTCATTAATGTGTGAGGGTGGTGTAAATGAGTAAAACTATTCTCATCACATCTGATTAAAGCATTGCTATAACATCACTAGGACAAAGAACACTTCATCAACAGCTGTATGTGACAACCAGTGGAATGTGCAAAGTTATTTGTTTTGAATAATTGCCATAGTTTTTTAACACATATGGTCAGTATGTTTGTCCTGTAAATCAAAAACAACAAGGCTTTGCCTGAAGACTACTTGTTCAACTAACAATTTGTATATATTGCTCTCATATAAGCATAAATAGGAACAATCTATCTTAAATGAGTCAATAAGTTGCACCAGAGGGTAAAAAAGGCCAGGTCTAATGTTATTCATTAATAATTCCTGAATGAGAAGCAATACCCATGACCAAAGACTGAGGTAAATTAAAAAAAAAATAAAATAAATATAACAAATGTTTTATAGACATGCATAATGTTCAATTAACTCCCATATTTAATTAATGTGTTTCCTTTGTGTTTCTCTCCTGTTCTCCTCTTAAGCAATGACTCTCCAACAAAAGACAAAAATGGCCGAAGTAATTGAATGCATGTAATTCACAAAGGACTGAATTCACACATTATTAAAAAGCTAACCCTCATTCCATGATCCATCGAAATCTAATGTATCCAGATATGTATTCAGTCAATATAGATACCTATAAAGTCTTATACATTTCGGTACTTTTTTTTGTTGGCGCCTTGCACTGACATGACCAATCACAATACACTCCTTTGCTGATGTGGATGATAATTGTACATATTTTTACTCCTGTCACCTGTGGTCACCATTAGACATGTCTTTTTATTTATTTATTTATTTATTTATTTATTTATTTTTCTAAATTTAAAGATCAGGTTCAAGCAAACTTACATTTAAACAAAAAGTTGTAAATATGATACTTTCTTTAGCTACATAATGACAAACCTTAAATCCACCTCACTGGTCGAACAAGTTGCCATGGAGGCTAATATCAACACTGACTTGACACGTGATACAAATTACACGCAAGCATCTTGACCTATGACTCATCAACTTTAAAAACATTGCATTGCATCACTTCTCAGTCTGTGATGTCCAAAATAGAGGTTGGTCTTCCCTGCTTTGACCCTGATGTGTTCAAGGTTATGGGAAATTCCAAGTGTTGTTAGGTTGCATGTCAATTCTAAGCAGACAGAAGTGTGACAGAGTTATGTTATTTGGTGAGGTTCTTATTCAGAACCACTTAACAGAGCACCACACAGATGTGGGACATGTCTGCAAAATAAAGTAACAGAAGAAAATGTGTGAAAAAGACATGCAGATTTAATTTAATGATAATTTGATCCACTTTCTGGTCAGACACACTATCTATCATTGCTGCCTAATGTCTGGAATCAAAGTTGGATGCCATAAATATCATAAATTCTAAGTTCCCAATGACAGTATTCAGAAGTGTCAAAAGTATTCACATTCATTACTCAGGTAGAAGTATAGATACTAGGGTTTAAAAACATTTCTGTAGAAGTTGAAGTAGCAACTCAAGCTTTTTACTCAAGTAAAAGTATAAAAGTACTGGTTTCAAAACTACTTAAAGTATAAAAGTAAATGTAAGGGAGAAAAATGCCATTAGGACAAAAGTTTAGGCGGTGCCACAGGGGCCTATAGTGCACTACCCCACCTCCCAAAAACATGTTTCTAAAGGCCATAATGACTATAATGTTATATTAAAATGTTAATGTTGAAACATTTGGGATGCACTAGTCTACCTGTTTGAGCCGCATATATGAACACTGAAAATGAAAGCATTTTAGTCCAATGCAAATGTATTAAAGAACCACATATGTGCACTACTGAGCATTAACATGGGTTTCATGGAGCGGAAGATATGATGACTAGTTGAATATAAGTGTTGGAACGGTGCAAAAAGTCAGGTGTGATGGATTGCATACAAACCAATAGGGTGTCAGAACAGTGTATGTTTATACTTCTCATCCAACCACAATCAAATTCACTCTTTCCGGATGGTGCGATTTCTCTAGATAGTTTTTGTTTTGTTTTTTTTTACCTCCGCCAGGGATGACGGAGGTTATGTTTTCATCGGGGTTTATCTGTTTGTTTGTTTGTTTGTTTGCTTGTAGGTTAGCAAGATGACTCAAAAAGTTATGGAAAGATTTTGGTGACATTTTCAGGAAATATTAATACGGGCACAAGGAACAAATGATTAAATTTTGGTGGTGATCAAGGGGGGGACTGATCTGCCTGGGCGGAGGTCTGCGCTCTCCAAGTGCTTTTCTAGTTTTTATTTGAATGATGATAAGCTGGAATGAAAACAACCTGAAATTAAATAGGAGTAACAAGGCCATTTTCAAATGTAAGGAGTAGAAAGTACAGATAATTACGTGAAAATGTAAGGAGCAGAAGCAAAAAGTTGGCTGAAAAAATAATTACTCCACAGTGTTCTACAGAGTCACCAAGTTTATATTAGCACCATGGAAACAAGCAAGAAAAGGAGGAAGAAGAGCAGCTCGATTTTAGCTGTATTTTAGAAGTCCAGTAGCAACCATTAAAACATGTAATATACGGTTTTACTGAATGTCAGTTCTGTCATCATCTTGACAATATTCGACAGACTGTTATTTTATTGTTATGTGTTATGTTTGGATCATGACTTTTGAGATCATCACTAAAATGATTTTTTGCATGTATCCACGTATTGCTATAAGTTAAAATAAGTTAAACGCTATAAGTTTTGTTATTACGTTTAAAAACCTGCTAAGGCAGCATGTGAGTGATCTAGTATGCGTTAGTTCAGCAGGAGAATGACCAATGGCCATGGTTAGCACTGGAGGCAGGTATTTTCCTCCACTTCCTGCCGTTTAGTCTCAGAAGTTTTTGATGTGTCCTGTATAACGGTCCATGATGCTGTCCCTTGGGTAGCTGCAGGCCTAATGGCCATCAAATCAGTGGTACATTTTCCATCAGAGGAGGCACTCCAGGCTATTGGAGATGGCTTCTGCCCACTTGCTGGATCACCTGCCTTTAGTCATGTGGCTGGTAGAATGGATGGCAGTCACATTTGCATAAAACGGAGCTGGGAGAGGATTATTTGAGCTAGAAATTGTTCCTATCAGTTCAACTACAGGTCATCTGGGACCAGAGAGGGCACTGGAATGTGTTTACTGGCCTGCTTGGGTTAGCACAGATCATTTTATGCTGAGTCATTGTAGATCCTGGTAGGTGGAGCTTACCCCTGCTTGGTTTCACCTGTGTAATTCATGGTGACATTTAGAGAACCAGTGCAGAACCCAGAGGCCAGTACAACAGACACGTTCCTGAAGTATAAAAGGTGTAGGGTAGAATGAAAATCTACATGCATAGGAGCAGGAAAAAAGACTGATAAAAGGTCGCAAGTTAAATAAAAACCCTAACGGAAGAGCCATCCATTATTTTTTTGTTTTTATCTGGCGCCCAGCAGATTGTACTGTCAGTCTGTCCACATCAATGGTATAAACATTGTAATCCAAAGCAGATTTTCCTATGATAAAACACAAATCAACTACCAAATTATCATGATCAGTTAAAGAGCTTCAGATTCCTCTAAGGTAAAATCTACTTTTGCACCAGTGGTGGTACATTTCCTCGCAATTTCAGGATCAATAATGATGACTTTGTGGAGCCAGATGTGCAGCAGGATGAGTCTGAGGATGATGAGACTAACCACCCAATGAAGGAGAGGCTAACATCCAGCGTCTGTCCCTGGAAACAATATCCTAGAAAGAATGACTCCTGCTGCCTCGACTCTGGTTATGCTACAACTGCAACATTACAGGAGAATGATTATTAAGCCTTTGCCACCCCGACAACATCCAACTGCTCTGCCAGTGTAAAGGTGTAATCTCTGAGCTTCAGTGATCCACCTCCCATGCCATCACTTTTCACCTTTTCTTGTAAGCGCTGTAGGCACCTTTAATGACTGATTTCACTGGATGTTGTTCATTGTTTGTAGTTATTTTTACTTCTCTCCATTGTTTTAATTATGTCTTTCTTTGCACTTTCACACTATGAAACTTACATGCACAGAATATTAAAGTTTTCTCCTTATTCCATAAAAGACTAAATTCATTGTAGACTGATTATATGGTTGTGAAAATAAATGAATTCAACTGATTCTGTGACTATTCCACAAATTCAGACAAACGAAATTTTCTCAAAGTTTTTCACTCGTGGCAGACATTCCTCTGTTCGGACTTAAACTACCTTTTTCTTTTCTTCAAACAGCCTTTTGAAAACCTGATTTTATGTATTTGTGCATATCTAAAAACCTACTGATATCTCCTTCCAACCAGAAATGTGGACTTACACTGTATGCATGTCAAAGAAATTGCCACAAAACTGGAATAATGTCAGTTCTTCGTGCCTTAGTTGGCAAATGATTCATTCAGAAAAAGGCTTATTACAAAGGATCAGATCAAATAGAATATGAATTATATGTTTACACAGCACATCATACGCACACTAATGTTACATTTAGAATAAGATTTGAATAATATTGAAGTTCATCAGTGGATTAGACATACAGGGTCTCTCTATTGCACACTGTTGGATGCACAGTTTGTCATTGCTCTGTAGAATGCTCCTCATTACCCTTCCGTCCATGTAACACAGTAGAAAAAAAAAAAAAAAAAATAATAAA
>JAPQRP010000019.1:34124361-34140427 GCA_037367295.1 Apogon hyalosoma | reverse complement strand
TTGAGCGCTGGCCCTTTAAATGCACATGAGCCACTTCATGCCCCACCCCCTCCAGGTTGTTGGCTGTGCTGCTCTGTGCTGTTCAACCAACAACTGAACATTTTAGGTGATCTGCTCGAAGCTTGAACATATTTTCAGTATGGACTACAACCGCTGCTGCTGACAAACAGTTATGTTGTACTCGGAGAAATGTTTGTCGGAAGTCTTGACATTATATGTGCAAATGTTGTGATGTAACTAGTTATAGACGTAACAAATTAAGCAGGAATTAAAACAGACTGTAGAAATCCACTTGAGTTTTGCCAAAACAAATATTAATATAGCTTTGCGGCACCTGGAAGGTTCAATTTCAAACTTTTGGAACATTTAGGGTCCAAATATACAAATAAATGAACCAAAGACTAATAAAAGTGGGTTTAGCAAAATATGACCCCTTTAAAACAGAGACTGAGTAATGCATATGTATGGTGATTATGACTTTACTAAACCAATAAACCTAATGTTGGCTTATACTTTTGTACAGTATTCTACACAGTATTATGTTTTCTATGAGTGTATTCACAACATAGTGGGATTATTCAGTGATAAATATGATCTAAGGTGATGAGGATCCGCTGTCTCTGATTGTTCAGTTACTGTTTGTATCTAGATGTTTTTAAGAAAAAGGTTGCATATTATACCTCCATCAGGTATATGCGTGGTAAATGCATGAGTTGATAAAATTATAGTGTACAGAGTCGATTAAAGCTGTGAACTTGTGACTTACATATTCACATTAACCTTTGAAACATTCCCATTTAATATGCACATTATATATGGAGATTATAGCATTTTATGCTGTAACTGACAGACATTTTTAGTACATTAAATTGAGCTTCACGGTAGTTAATAGAGCTGGTTACGGGTCCTTTTTCATTCAGTTGTTCACAACTTCAATCTGTCCCACCCCAATTAGCATGCTTTTTAACTCACACTGCATTCATTCATCCAGCGTTCACTGCACCGTGCACACTGTCCTTTTCACTGGCAACACATCTGTGAAAGACTCAGCTGTTTGTATGCATATAGGTATAAGCGTAGCTTTATTTATTTATTTCACTTTGAGAATGTCAGGCTTTACTGGGGGGTTTCTTGATCTCTGAAACTGCATCATGCTCATGCAGATGTTCCAAAGCATCTCAGAAACGGTGTCACTGCCAAATGTTAATACTGTGGCGTGTTTGCCGCATTGCATTGTGGGTATTGGACATTTTGCTCCTATTTTATGTGCAGGGGTTCAGCAGGGTTATTGTGTTGTGTAAATTAGGTTAATATGTGTGTATGGTGATGTTTATCTGCATATTTTTTGTTTATTTTTATTTTCTACAATGCACACCATGAGTGAAAGCTGTAGGCTGAACAACCCCTTACCTGTTCATCTTCATGTGTCAGTTGGCTATGACCAGCAATTACCTTTTATACACGTTTCTAGAAAATTGCCCAACTTGTGCACTACTGTTGATCTCACAGAGCCATTTTATTCTACACAATGTATTATGATGTATAAGTATCCAAGTGAGGAAAATAACACAAAACAGAACTGGGGTTATAAATATTAAATAAGATATTCTGTGCTCCATGGTTCATGAGTTATGATGATAGGTTTGTGTTTACCTATTTTCCACATTGTCAGGAAATTATTTTTATTTTGTGTATCTGACATAACCGTCTATCTGACGCTGTCTACAGAGCAGACTTGGAGTGTGTGTAGGAGCGGTGCTGCCCGACGGACTGACAGTAGCTTTTAGCGGCTAGCCTTGTTAGCTCAGCATGGCGTTCCAGAGCTAAAGGTTCGAGCAGCCATTCACCCTTTTTACCTGGACCACAGAAAGGGACTTCTGCGACACTGGGTGGATTCTGCCACTGCTTCACTGCGTAAGAACAGGATATCTGTGTTTCGCCATCTGGACGCGGCCCTGAACTTCACGGAGCTACTGTCCTCCATTTTAGACGGATGTGGACCAAAGGAGGCACGAAATGGAGACCACAAAGATATCCAGGCCTGAAACTGTATTTATTTTCATCAACATGCCTTTTGTGCCGGCTTTGGGTTATTTTTTATAGCTACATATTGTGGATCAGCATTTGTTGTGTGTCAAATTTAAAAATGCCTGACTTACTTATTGTTTGCTCTTTTTGTTTATTTTTTTCCCAGATCAATTTTATATAAATGTTTTATATTTCAATCCTTTGATTATTGAGTATTTTATCATAGGCTGGATAAGGTAAAATCTGGTTTGATTGCTAATTTTGGGATCACTTAGAAACACAATTATATACTTGATAAAACAGTTGACCAATAAGTATTTACATTTACATTTAAGGGACCCAGGTCTTTGCTTTTCATTAGAAGTCAGGGAGCAAGAGCACTACATAGTGTTCAATCTAAGTGGTGAAATATATGTCATCTGCTTGAATTACATCTGTGCTAATTTCTATATCTGGTCTTAAATGTCTTTATAACAATCTTCTTGCTTAAACATTATTCATGAATGTAAGAAAAAGTAGCTGTAACTATATATACAGATAGCATGGCAGCATACAGTATGACCACAGGCCAGTGAGGAAGCACTGCCCCCTACACAAGGTCATAACAAATGTCCATGACTAATTTGGAATGACTATGCTCATTATTCCTTCATCTTATTGTAATAAAACACCCTCCTCTCTCTCTATGTGTGTGTCTGAATTTCCACAGACACTTTGTAAAGCTGTCACAGATGTAATGACATATTGAAAAGAAAAAAAAAAAAAAACACTGCCTCTTATCATATTTCACCAAATTAAATGAACTGTTGTACAATGTAAAAGTTCATGCCAGTGTTGTCGTGATAAATATTATGCTTTTTATTTCCCTCGCTTATGTACTTTCCGCTTTCCATATTTCACAGGCAGGCTAAATGAGCTGTGGCCTGCACACAGCCGAACACATCGGCATTAATAAACCATGAAAAGGTCAATTACACGTCATTCTGTGATTTGTTGTGACCATTTATAATCAGCCTTGTGTCGGATACATTTAAAACCCCCTTAGCCAAAGAGTCCACACATCTTTAGAATATACAGTACAGTTTTTTTTTTTTGTTTTTTTTTTTTTTACATCATATCAATATCAGTAACTGACTAAAATGTTTGATTGTCATAGCATCAATGTACTATTATTATATATTTCTTTTTTTTTTAGTGTTTAACCAAATTTTGCATTTTGAGATAAATGCATTGAATTAGTTGTTACAAATACCAGACACTTTTTGGCCAATATTGGCAGTTTAAATGCTCAGTTTCAGAACGATGCAAACATCACTGGGTTTTTATGTAAGCAGCCTGGTTGAAAGCAGTCATTAAACTAATGCACCCGTGACATCATCATCATTTGCACAGTTCAACCACTTTAAGACACAGCTGCCATAAACAAACCGGCTAATACAGCAACTGGTTTAGTGCTGGGGAAAAAGGTTGTACATAAAGACAATAAAATGGAGACGTTTGGTTCTTCCTGTTATGACTCCCTTGCTACATTTTAATACAAATCTACAGTATCTACACTAACGTTATGTGATGACAGATATCAGTCTGATGTGTTAATATAATGGATTTACACGAAAACATCCAGCAGATGTAAAGCATTTGGAGTAGTGTTTGTGGTGTCTTGATGAATGCAAGTCCATTCTTCAGTGACTTTAAAGCACCAGTTTATCGTCTATGCAGTTCACAGTGCTCTGTCCTTACAACTAACTTGCTTATTGGTCCATAAGAGTGAACATTTTCTTGATTGATTATCAACCCCGGAGATTAGGAACTGCATCAGTGGAAGCTAATGGGGATCCTTTTAACAATGAACAATAAAAAAAAAAAAAAATCAATTTCTTCTATTTGCACAGTGCTATTGTGTCATGGGTTTGTTACATGTATCAAGAGTATTAATACCAAACATGCAAAATGATTATAACTGACACTTATAATGTAGAACTGATCAAATACATTAGCTTTTTCTGAACTTGTAAGGATTTGCAAGTGAATAAAGATTAAATATTACAAGGCAGATCGCAAAAATCAATTTTGTCTATCTTCTCTTCCTTTTTACCGGCAACCGACTTCATCTACTGATCTAAATGGTTTAATACCTTTTGATCCACTAATCCTATTAATACATGTAAGTAATTAGTGTGAAATGCAGTTTTCATATTTTCATGGTCATCAGATATGACCCATTTGGACGTTCAGAGGCTCCATAGTGAACATGGAAACAAAGTCATCATCTACATCAGTGATTCACTAGTAAAACACATGTAGTTGAATCAATGACAGTGGATGCAAACACTGGGTTTAAGTTCAGCTAAGGATAAATTTCACTGAAAAAGTCACTTTTTCTTTAGTTTTCTGTTTTTGATATAATAACCCTCAACTTTAATCTGAGCTTTTATGAACATCTATATGATCAGTGAATTCAATATAGGAAAATACCTGAGTTACACTAAAACAATGCAAAAAAATACAGAGGATAATATTGTAACAAATAGTGATAATTCATCTAAGAAAGGTTAAATATAGAGGAACAATTCATCTGGACCTGCCACCAAAGTAGCACTTGGCCTTTATGGGTTAAGTAGGGTGTATTTGTTGTCAAATATTGCTTCAAATTATGTATAATGCTTCAAATCTCAACTCAAAACTCAGACTTTCCTACTTTCTATGAGTGGGAAAGCATGGACAGGTAGTGTAGGTAGTTGATGTTGTGACCATAGTCCATGCTTATTTGTCTTTTATTGTATTTTATTATATTGATTTTATTTATTTGTATTATTGCTTTTAGCTGTACGGTGACCATGAGTTTCAAGGAAGACATCAATTAAAAATGTATTCTTCTTACTACTATTATTAGGGACCGGCAAGGTCCTACTGTTTTTTGTTTGTTTTTTATTATTTTCCTGATGCAATTTTAAACTGGAATTTGACCCCCTAAACATGCTCAAAAACTCACCAAATTTGGCATGTATGTCACGTCTGGGGTAAAATTTAATAAAAATGTAAATATTAACCCTATAGGTGCCAAAATGTGCTCTCTAGCACCACCTACATACACAAAAATGGCCCTAGTGGCCAGTACAAATGTTGTACAGACATGAAACGATGCCAAAATTTTTTGTCTCATCGAGCCTGACAAATCATACGCTGACACTTATGAGCTAACTCCAACAGGAAGTTGGCCATTTGCCTTTCAAAGTAAAACCTTCAAAATAGATCTCCCTCTTACACTGTTTATTATACTGGCTTCTAAATATCATCAAAAGATAGAGTAAAACCCTCTCAAAATGCCCGGAAAAATGCTGTCTGGAATTGATTTTTCACTTTGGACTTTTTTTCCCACGTTATATATCCATACGTTCACAAGACTCACCACAACTCTCCTGTGCAACAATTTATGAGATAGGTTGTACGGTTATGGATTAATCGCAATTTGTTCATTTTTTATACTTTTTGCACTTTAAACTGCAATTTTACCCCCTCAACATGCTCAGAAACTCACTAAATTTGGCATACATGTCATGTCTGATGAACACTTGCATACAATATCAAAATTAACCCCTTAGGTGACAAAATGTGCTCTGTAGTGCCACCTACGTATACAAAAATTGCCCTAGCGGCCAGTAGAAATGCCGTAGAGACATGAAACGAATGCCAAAATGGTTGTCTCATTAAGCCCGACAAATCATATCAGGACACCCATGCACTAAGGCCAACAAGAAGTTGGCAATTTGCCTTTCAGTGTATTCTAATGCCAATGAATTAAGAAAGCGTGTGCAAATCTCTGTCTGTGCGTCTGTTTGGGTGAATGCCATAAGGGACCCCTAATAACAACGTAGTATGTTTTTGAGATCTATTTGCGGCCACGGCAGTAACATGTGGGTTCTGGAAAGGCCTTCTGATCCACGAACAACATGCGTTGTTCTTATGTTGTTCATTAGGCATTTGTTTGCGTGCTGCATTGATGACCAGCTAAACTGGAAAGAGCATGTAAATTTACTTAGATCAAAAATAGCCAAAAGTATTGCTATAATGCATAAAACCAAAAATCTTCTAAATTAGAAATCTCTCTATATATTGTATAATTCTCTTGTTCTACCATATCTAAACTATTGTGTGGCGATATGGGGTAATAATTACAAATCAAATATTTATTCTATATTCTTACTTCAAAAAAGGCAATTTGAATTGTCAATCAAGCACAGTACTTAGCTCCAACAAACCCTCTATTTATAAAATTAAATGCTCTAAAACTACATGATCTTGTCAACCTTAATACTTTTATCATCAGGGCTGGGTAAAAAACATCGATTTGATTGATCTTAGATCAATTTCATAATGTTGCATAATCGATTATTAGTGGATGAGATCGATTTTTCAGAGCAGGACCACGAATATCTGACCTGTGTACCATCCCACGAGCCCATGGGCAAGACGCAGCATCTCGATCTCGCTTGTGATGGTTCTGGTGCGGGAGGGACGTGGAGGAAGGATGGGGAAAACCCCTCCTTGGGAGGTCCTCCTGGCCTCAAACTCAAACCCACAGGACGGAGGAACTGGCTGCCTGGAGCCTCTCTGAGGTGAGTCGCATAAGCTGATCATTCTAGGAATATTAACTTGAATCAACACTGAGTATGGAGTCAGGAACATTAAAGTGACTGACAGACCACTACCACCCACACACACACCCCACTCCGACTAATGCGCCAACCAACAATCACAGAGCGCTATCCCCCCCCTCCTGTGAGGAGAAGCCACCAGCCATAAAACAGAATAAAGATGAGGAAGAAGTCCCTTCAGAGCCACTGTAGAAACATGGTAATGTTTCTGTCGTGTTCATTATTTCAGAGCATTTTCATGTATTTACAACTGAAACATCATATTTATTTCCTTTCTAATATCAATATTGATACCAGTATCGATGTGTTAAATGGCTGCAGTAGTCAAATAATCAGGTTACAGATCAAAATTGTACTTTGGTATCACTAAATGAATCTGAATCAATCAATTAATACTGAATCGAATGGATATTGATCAAACCAAACTGTGATTAATCGATTCAGAACCTTATGAAATTAAATAAAATCGATTATAGAAATTGGCCATGATACCCAGCCCTACTTATCACACTGTATAAAGCCCATGACCATATGCTCCCCTACAGTCTACAGGAGATGTTCGAGCCCAGGCAAAGGAATTATAATTTAAAGGTGGGGTGCAAGATGTTTTCCTGGAGTATTTCTTACTTTATTGCTTAAAATCCCCTTCACACCCCGATTACAACCAATTAAACACAACAATAGAAAAATGTAGTCACCTGTGGAATGGACAGGACTGAAAAAACAGCCATGTAAAGCCTAGGTTTGAGGTTGAATGGAGTTCACAGCTCATTGCATGGACAGTGTTAAAGCTTGCTGTTCCATGTATTTACTGGTGTAAACAACAGTATGTTTAGCATTTGTCTGCCCAAGGGGAGTAAAGTTTATCAAATGGTGATTCTTTGTTGTGAGACATGGTCTCTATCCTTGTACCTTCAGGAAATAGCCTGATCCACTCAATAAGAAGGTCATAGTGCAACAATATATTTTGTGATAGTCATTGTATTTGCTGTCAGGAAACTAAACCCTTGCACTTTAAGCTATTTCACATCACTAGGTTTAACATAATTGGTCCACTATGGGACTGTGGTCATTGACAATAATTTTGTAAGTACTTGTGCTGCAGAGATTTACAGTAAAACCTCTAACTCAAAAATCCCTTTCACCAGCTCTAAGGCTAATGAAATATGCATTTCAGTAAAGAGTGATCTCATATGTTAGTAATCTGATCTCATGTTTCTGGAAGTTACACATCTTCTCATCGCAGCACACCCTGATCTACAGTAACATCCTCCATTAGTCGGGTCAGGGAGAAGTGTGTTCAAGTCCTATCACCTTCATCAAAAATGTGATTAAAGAGGAGACAAACATACAGAAAAAGCACAAGTGTATGGTTTATTAATTGGATCATCAACCCTGCATGGAAACCACCAGTCAGAATGAAACTGGTTCTGTTTCCTCAAGAGTGTCAAATGATAGAAGAGACTGATGTTTGGTCACATTTGTTAGGTTGACAAAGCTGTTTACAGGACAGATGAGAACAATCATTAAGCTAAAGAGGTCTTTTAAATACAGACGAAACCCCTGAGAGCACTTCATTACATTACAGTCTTCTGGCCATGGTCTTTGATCGAAAGCCTAACAACTTACTTAAATGGCTTCGGCTTTACTTAAAGTATTAAGGGTTGCATGATCAGCTATCCTTAATGGTTATTCATTTGTGTGCAAAGCTGTTGCCACTGACCAACGAAAATTCAGATTTCACATGTCAACTGGAAATGACGTGAAGTTGAGTTTAATGGCTGCTGTATCATCGGTAAAATCTTCTTGTCTTTCAATTAAAATTCCATATGCTCTTTGAACAGTGTGTAGAAATATTTGTCGATCCCTGTGTCTATTAACATGGGTTTTCCTTTATCACACATTGACAGAGTAAGTGAAATGCCAGTTTGAGAGTTTAAGTTGTCAAACATTCACATATGCGCAGGTGCTTATGTGGAGTTTGTGTTGGAAGCTGCATTATGCTGGCTGACTGCTGATGTTAGCACATGTCATTTATAGTCTAAGAGTGGATCAAAGGCAGGGAAGAACTGGAAATGTAAGGATATTTGTGGGGAAAAAAGTCTGTGGTGTTATTCTAGATGTAGGGGACTTACATCCAGAGAAAGCTCCTGTTTTTTTTTTTGTTTTTTTATGGTACTTTACAATTAAAAAGCAATTAAAGCAAGTAAAATAAGTCACAAAACTTACATACTGAACCTTTAACCCATAAAGATCCAAAAATCCACTGCTGACCAAAACTATCTAGTCATTTAAAATGTTTAATACCTGCTGATCCACTAATCCTATCATGTAAATAATTGGTGTGAAATGCAGTTTGTCATCTTTTCATGGTTATCAGATATGACCCATTTGGACGTTCAGAGGCCCTGCAGTTACCGTGGAAACACTGTCACTTTCTACAACATTGATTCACCAGTAAAACCCATGAACTTGGACAAATGATTGTAGATGGAGACACTTGTTTTTATGTTCAGTTAATGATATTTTTGCAGAAAAAGTCACTTTTTCTTTAGTTTTATGTGTTTCTGATATAATAACCCTCAATTTTAATCTGAACTTTAATGAACGTTTACCTGATCAGTGAATTAAATATAGGAAAAAGACAGATTTTTACTGAAAAAAAAAATACAGAGGATAATATAATAAATGGTGATAAATCACTTACAGAGAATAATTAATTTGGGAACTGACACAAAAGTAGCACTGGGTCTTTAAAGGCATCTTTAACTTTTAAAGTGTCTATCATCACATCCTCAGAAATGATTGTGTAAAAAAATATTAAAAATGCTTCCTAACACAAAATAAAATGCATAAAAAAGAAATACTCTCATTAACTTGATGTGTTATGTCCATATCTTAAACTTCCATTAAACTATTCAATTTCAGAGAGTGTTTCAATGAAGTATGAAAAGAAGGGAATCCACTGTATAGTGAATGGAAGTTGTGGAAGCTATTATTAAATGCTGCTGTTGGGAATGGCTTCATATAAATCTGTCCTATGCATTTTGTACAGCTGCCCAAAAGCATCTTTAATTCCAGATATATTCAGTTAACTGTATTAAAACGACAATATCAATATACCTTCCATTTTTCCAGAAGCTGCGATTCACTTATTACTTCATGATGCCTTTTCAGTTTTGTTTGTTCCTATGAAAGTTTAGTCCATGATGAATCAAAGCCCACATGAAGTAATAACCTGTACAATACATTTAATTTCATTAATCTGTCAGGTTGGGGATGTCTTCACTGGTAACTGTAAAGGACACTGAAATCATTCATCCACCTGTTTATTTTCTGAAATGGGAACAGGTAATTATCCAATTTCACAAAATCAAGTGTCTTATTCAGGAAATGTGAATGTTGCTGAAAATTAATCATCATTGATTAGAGACCCTGTGATTTGAATCCATCCCTTCTCCAGATTAGTTAGCCATTGATCTGTGACAGCAATTTCACGCTTGCGATCAACCAATCGACCCGGTCATAATATGTGGCCTCCGCTGGGCTTTCTTATGACCTCCTCATTCATCAGGATGCCACCTGCAGTAACATTTACCCTTTCTGTGGCCGCACAGGGAAGGGAAATCATGTGCATCTTTCACTGCATTTCCCTGGTGTGCCTTTGTGTATGTGTGTGTGCGTGTGTGTGTGTGTGTGTGTGTGTGCGTGTGTGTGTGTGTGCACACACAGTAACTTCCCTTTGCAGCAGTTTCCATTTGTTGCAGAAACTCACCATAAAAGCAAAATATTAAAACAAGTGGTGCCAGGCACAACAAACCCCGCCCCTCGCACAGATTGTAGCTTATTTTGGTATTGATCCAGCTGATGTCATCATGTCTATGTGTGTGCTGATGTCAGCATATCAGTTGCCTCTATATATGTGCCAAGTTTTAAGTAAACTGAAACAAAATTGATGTTTTATAGACATTTGAAATGTCGCCCATTATAAGTAAATGGGAGAAGAAAAAAGATTTTAAAAATTCAAAAAAATTTGAACTTTGACCTACTTTTCCCAAAACACAATCACATCTATTCTGGGTCACTGGCAATCTATAAACCTAATTTGGCATGAATTCAACCAGTTCTTTTGCTGCTAGAGTGTTAACAAGCAAACAAAGAAACAAACCGAACCAAAGGCAACACCCCTTGCCTCCCTTTTGGTGGGCGGGGTAAGTACAAGTTATTTCTCCCTATTTTGCATGGTGATAATTTAACATTGACAGTTAATTGTAGTTGAATGGGATAAGAAGATCAACAGGAATAACAACAGTGACTGCTACATTATAGTTTTTACACAGTTTGATTGATGACATTCCAAATTCAAGATGGCCGACAGTAGACATGAATGGAGTGTTTTGCAAAGACCTTTGAGGAAAAATTTCTAATTTGAAAAAAATAGAAAGATTTTGCTAGCCATTAACTTAATAGTTTTTCCTTGCAGAGAAGGAGGGTCTGAGGACAGGGGATGCCCAGGACATTAATCCATGTCCCTCATCTCCTGTTTATTTGACTGTTGTTTGTATATATCCAACTAACTCTGTAAAGCCCTGTGAGACAACCTTGTTGGGATATAGGGCTCTACAAATAAAATTGAATTGAACTGAATTGAAGGACACAACAAAGTCGTAAAGTTGCAAAGTAATCTAACTTAAAAGCTGGTAAGAGTCTGGTTTCAACCAGCTCTATGTGTAAAGTGTCATGAGATAACTTTTGTGATGATTTGACGCTATATAAATAAAAGTTTATTTGCCTTTCTCACCAAGCTTACTTCATTTTTGCATGATGTTGATGTACACAGTTAAATAACATTCATATTTTACAAAACCAGTAATGAAAAATCAGACTGATTTTTTCTCATAATACATGCATGAAAAGGTTAAAATAGTTTGGGAATGAAACAAAATGCAAAACTGAACAATTCTGTAATGATAGGGTAAAAAGGAACTTACAGTATTAAAGAGGTGATATTTTGCTTTTTTTTTTTTTTTTTTCAAATGGAGTTATGCATTTTTAAAAAATTTCCCTGTGGTCTACATAAACTGTAAATGCTATGCTTGGGTCTGAATTCTTCAACCCTATTTCTGAGTAATGACACCAGAACGGTGGTTTTGAGCGCTGGCCCTTTAAATGCAAATGAACCACCTCATGCCCCGCCCCCTCCAGGTTGTTGGCTGTGCTGCTCTGTCCTGTTCAACCAACAACTGAACATTTTAGATAATCAGCTCGAAGTTTGGACTTATTTTCAGTATGGACTACAACCGCTGCTGCTGACAAAAATTATGTCGTACTCAGAGGAATGTTCGTCGGAAGTCTTGACCTTATATCTGCAAATATCGTGATGTAACTAGTTATAAAACGTAACAAATTAAGAAAGAATTAAAACATGTTGTAGAAATCCACTCGATATTTGCTGGAATGAATATAAAGATAGCTTTGCAGCACCTGGAGGGTTCAAATTCAAACTTTATGAACTGTTATGGTCCAAATACACAAATAAATGAACCAAAGTCTAATAAAAGTAGATTTAGTAAAATATGACCCCTTTAAAATATGAGCACCCTTGACTATTATGTTTTAACTGTCCTCCAAATTGAGAAGAGTGTCGATACTCCCTCTGAATTATTCAGGGAGTATCTGACCTAAAACACTGTCATTCATTTTAACATTTGGTCGTCCTCATTGGAATGGGCTCTTGACTCAGTGTTATACTCTGACATTGTGTGGTTTATGTCAACATCAGCAGCTCACCAAAATGAAAAGAAACTACCACTGCACACTTGTTATTGTTCTGTGAATATATCAATATTGCTATGAAGATGAAGAAAACCATGGATTAAAGTATATCTGCGCGTTTGGATTGGCTGCTGTAAGTTTCACAAAGCATTCTTTATGGGAAAACTCATCGATCCTGAAAACCATGTTTTCCACATAAACACACAGATAACTGTGCAGTAGATTTCATGCATTCATGTACAATGCTCTCTTTCTGTGTAATGCAATGTTATGTGCATAATTTTTTTTCCAAAAGCAGAGAAAATAGCTATTTTTGTATGCAGATGGACATGCTTCACCAGAGATGAAGTACCTTTCTACTCTAAAAACACGCTTTATGAATTTTAACTAATGCATGTTTTCACTACTGATTTACATTTTTACTCTTTGGAAAGTTCCTCTTACTTTTTTTCAACAATGTCAATTTTCTTCACCTGTCTTTCCACTGAAAATGAACAGAATCTTGTTACTTCTTGATGATGCCTCTCCATCTTGGAAGGACAGAGATCACATTTTAGATTGGTTTGTATGGCATCAGTATCCTCAATATTGTTTATGTTCACTCAAAAACAGTTTTATTGTGTCTCTGCAGTTTCCTACCAGAAAACATAACCTCAAAGCCACATTGTTCCTGTTGTTATCATCCATTACAGTCCAGTGTGTAAGCTTTAGGGGCATTTAGGAGGATCTAATAGCAGATATTGAATATAATATCCATAATTATGTTTTCATCAATGCATATTCACCTGAAAATGTGCAGCTGTATTATAGCACTGTGTTCCAACAGTAGTTATTTTTTTCTTTTTATAGTGGGTAATGTACACACCTTTACCAGGTCTGTTACCATCACCTACTATATTAGTGTGGACCAGAATTCATATCTAATAATAATATAAAAATAATAACAATAAAAAAGTGGATCTAACAAGTGACTTTTGTATTTTTTTGTGAGAGATCAAGTTATTTAGATGTTAAAATGAATAATAAGCTCAAAAAAGCTCACAAAACAATGTCCTCAAACTTCTCATTGCACTGAAACAAACAACAAAATGACCAAAGGTATGACTCAAAAGTATTAAAAAGTGTTTTACTCTTCTGCCCCACTGTATGTTAGAGCAAATTACTAGAGCTTTTGACAGAGGAGAAGTTTTACATGTAGTGGAATATTTTTATTTAATTAATACTTTTAGTTGCACTGTTTTGTTTGAACATAATATTTGTTCCTTCTGTGTATTAAGAACACTTGGGTATTTTATCAATACTAGTGTAAGAGTAAAAATGGGATATGCTAATAATAAGCAAATATTCTGCGGTAAACATAAGCACAGTAATAGTAAAGACATATGTATATTATGATGTTATACAGACATGGCTTTAGTATGTTCTTAGATAACTGCTGTATGATTGTTTACACATACACGTTTACAGTAATGTTAAGTTGATATTCTGTTATCTCTGCATAGGGGGGCAGTGTTCGGGGAGACGGGGAGTGAAGGAGGGAGATGATATGGTATAAAATAATTACTGTAAAACCGGTTTTACACTTTTATGGATCAATTTATATACATAATTGGGGGATCTATCTATCTATATATCTATCTATCTATCTATCTATCTATCTATCTATCTATCTATCTATCTATCTATCTATCTATCTATGTCTGTCTGTCTGTCTGTCTGTCTGTCTGTCTGTCTGTACACATACATACATTCGACATTGCAGATTACTGGTTACTGTCCCCTTTAAGTACACATACACCCATAACATTTTCCAATATGCTTACACTTCAGTGTTGTTTGTGAAAAATCTTGAGCTTTGGCATCCTGTTTGCTTTGCATTAAATTAAACATCACCAAGCTTGGAAACTCATTTCATGGCACATTCCCACTTCTACTGGGTCAATATGAAACACTTTTCTGTACTGCCACTCTCAGTTCTGCAGCTCATTATTTATCGTTTGAACCTGACCTCAGACTGACTATCTATCTATGTGAACTTTAACATTTATCTATGTATCTTACCATCTATTTATTTAGTATTCATTCATTAATGCAATATGTTTCAATCGCTGTAAAGCAACATCCAACTGATATAAGAAGCAGAGGGGAAATGAAGAATGCAAAAGACTGTTAAACACCTCTCACCATTGTTGTTTATTTTGTAAGGTGGTTTGAATGTGATGGCTCAACTTCTCATGTATGATCAATCATCAGATGTTACGTAATATGTGCCCACTCATCATCTGTGTGACTTTAAAGTGTCTATATGTAATATTTCTACTTTCAAAAATTATCATTAGATCGGAGACAACAAAGAGCCCTGAAGTTGTGCCAAAGATGGCAAAGTACTGGATTGTAAAGATATGAACTGAATATATTTATACCAATAGGTGAGGGGTTTATATGACTACTAGAAGGAGTAGTGAGTTACTCTGCCAGTCTCCCATGGTGAGGAAGACCAACACCGCAGGGCCTTTGACCAAAGCATCAGAAAGTGACAAGATGGGACAATTTTTAGAGTCATATAAAGTAACAAAGTGATAAAAGCCAACGGGCACAACTCCAAATTAAAAGAATGGAGTTTGATGGTGAAATTGCAGCATTTCTTCTTTGATTATTATGCTTAAAAGGTGTAAAGTTATTATGTGATGTTATTTTTTTTCCAAGTATGCAAGCTGATTGAGCATGTGAGGATTAGTAGACACAGTGTCATTTTAACAGATTTGTCAAAATAATCAGAATTTGTATTTTAAGTAGACAACTTGATGACACCATACTACAGATGTATAGCGTGAAACAATGAGCTTTCTATTTTTTGTAGTGAGTGATACAGTTTGTTGATACATAGCTTGATTCGTTGATAGTTTTGGTTGTCATAAGTGTATTCAGGTTCTCAGCGTCCCCCTGCCAAACCCCTTTAACAATAACTCGATTTGTCTTAAAGGACTCAAGACTTGCTTATTGCTTGCACATGTGTGACTTACTCCCACCACGGGAATCCAATATGTGTTAACTTGCACATCAATAAAGGGAAGATAAAGTGTCATTAGTCATGATTGTAGTGTATGTACAAAGTTAGTACCAGCATAAACCTGTTGTCCAGAAACCACTCCAACACCAGAAAGATGCTATTTTTTGCATTGCATCTGCTTGCTGCTAAAAACAGAGAGGTTTAAAATCAGTTCTAAAGGTTAATCTCTAAGACATGTATGTCAGTGTGACTGTCAGTGTTTCACAGATGTAAATGCATTTATAGTTTTTCTCAGTCGCTTTGGTACGTTTCTCGAATCATCCTCAACAAACTACTGTTTGCAAAACAGTAGGTGAATTTGTCAAAACAATTCGTACAAATAGCAAAACACCATGGATTACCTGCAAAAGCCAGTCTCTCGCTCAAAATCCTTAGTTCATTTCTCAAAAGTAAATATCTGTGTCAATGAACTCAATTCAGTTCAATTTTATTTGTAGAGCCCTATATCACAACAAAGGTCACCTCACAGGGCTTTACAGAATTAGTTGGATATGAAAACAAACAACAGTCAAATAAACAGCAGATGAAGGAAATGGAT
>JAPQRP010000019.1:34107034-34121366 GCA_037367295.1 Apogon hyalosoma | reverse complement strand
ATGGGTCATATCTGATGACCATGAAAAGATGAAAAACTGTATTTTACACCAATTATTTACATGGATTGACAGGATTAATGGATCAACGGGTATTAAACAGTTTAGAGCAGTAGTTGCTTTTGGTTGGTGATGGATGTTTGGGTCTTTATGGGTTAATACATTTTCTTTGTAAATATATTTAGACCACACCAGAAAGAAGACACATAAATGAATATGTTTCTATTGGAAATTATTGCAGCGTGATGAAGTTCTCTGAGTAGAATGCCACTAACAAAATTATGAACAACCAAACCTTTCCCCTTAAAAGGTTGTTTAAAACTTAAGTATCTCCTGATGGGTTTTAGAAACACCAGGTGTCGTTTTAGTAGTACGAGTTTTCATAAACTGGCTGTAGGTCAATCATTATGTTGCCATTGACTACTGAGCTTCTTTATGCATAAGAGTGTTCCATTAAAGTAAAACTCTTGGGTTAACCAATATCTCTGTGTTCAGCATTCTTTGACAGTTTAGCAGCATAATCATCATGTGCATGTGAGTTTTTGTCAGCCTGATTTATTCTTTTCTAAATGGGATGGCAGCAGTTTTATGCAGAGATTTTCCTCTTTTCATTCGGCCTTTGTTTTTTCTTTTGTGTTGCTGTGATTGGCTGAAAGGTAGGCATTTTTGTTACTTCTATAAACCCATTCACATTCAGCATATTCATATTAATATTGGTACGAATGGAGATGGACGGCACCGGAACTTGCCAAAGAATCAAATACACTGAAATGCATATTGATAATGTTTAAAGTTCATTGAAGGAGTCTGTGGCCACAACAGGGCAGCTATTTAAACCAGTACTTTCCTGTAATCCTGCCATTTCAACATTTAGCCAATGTTATGGGTCAGTGTTAGTCAGATGGAAATGATCATTTTGCCGGCGCATGATACACTACGCTGCAGAGTGCATTCAATCAGCTTTGTTTTCATGAAGAACAGTCAGTTTTCTGTGTATATTATGTTAAGTGTGTATTTGTTCCTATGATGGACAAAGTTCAGAATATGACATTGTTAGTCAGTATGATTATGTGTATATTACGTATAACAGTACCACTATTAGTAGGCTTATCCAGTTTTGGTCATATTCAGGATCTCTGGATATCTAATACCCCGAAGGGGAGGCGAGGGGTATTATTTTTAGTTCAGTTTGTTTGTTTGTTTGTTTGTTTCTTTGTTAACACTCTAGCAGCAAAACTATTGGCTGAATTCATACCAAATTTGGTTTATATATTGCCAGTGACCCAGAAGAGATGTCATTACATTTTGGGAAACATAGGTCAAAGTTACATTTTTTAATAAATTTTTAAAATCTTTTTTCTTCTATTTACTTATAATGGGTGAGATTTC
This sequence comes from Apogon hyalosoma, assembly GCA_037367295.1. NCBI lineage: Eukaryota > Metazoa > Chordata > Actinopteri > Kurtiformes > Apogonidae > Apogon > Apogon hyalosoma. The sequence continues at coordinate 34,119,980 of JAPQRP010000019.1, read as the reverse complement.
AAATGTCTATAAAAACATCAATTTTGTTTCAGTTTACTTCAAACTTGACACAAATATAGAGGCAGTTGATGTGCTGACATCAGCACATGCATAACCATGATGACATCAGCTGGATCGATGCCAAAATAAGTTACAATACATGCGAGGGGCGGGGTTTGTTGTGTTTGGCACCACTTGTTATTTATATTTTCGTATACATGATTAAAAACAATGGCAGTAAAAAGTTATCCATGTCACTAGTTTATAGGCTACTGTTGTATGAGGTAACTTTCAGGCAGTTGAATATGTATGTAGTATTTATCACCATATTTTATATTATATCTTTTTTAAATAATTGACTTTACTTTATAAAAGTTTTCACTTTGACATTAAAGAGAAATGTCTTTAATGTCAATTCTCACCAAAAATCAAAATTAGTTTATTCTACCAAAAAAAAAAAAAAAAAAACAGGTACTTGTAGGTTAATTCTCCTGTCAGTGACCTTGATCACGATACTGATGAAGATCTGGAGTTGGTCCCCGAGTCCCTTCTGTGACAAATCATTCATTCATTCATTCATTCATTTTATTCATTTCACTTTATCCTCACTAGGGTCACGGGGGTCGCTGGAGCCTATCCCAGCTACTTATGGGTGAAGACACGGTACACCCTGAACATGTCACCAGTTCATCACAGGCAGATCAGTGCTCCTATGCTAAGTGCTAATGCTGATGCTAGGTACTGGGTGTGTTTAGGTTGAGTAAAATGCAGATACTGAATTTCCCTGCAATGATAATAAAGTGAGTTTACCATTTTAACCTTTAACCCTAATAATCAAATTCAAATCAATCAATCAAATTTTATTTATATAGTGCCAAATCATAACAAAAGTTATCTCATGACATTTTATATAGAGAGTTGGTCGAAATCAGACTCTGAAGCCAATTTACAGAACTCAACAGAATCCGCCAGGAGCAAACACTTGTAATAGGAAAACACCCAAGGTGAATACTTTATATAGGCACTGTACTGTCACAGTTACTGATTTCTGTATGCTGTTTGTGCAGGCTCCCATTATGTTTAGAATAGAAAGCAGTAATTTAATCTGACAGTCTTGTAACTGTTCAGACTAACCTGAAATTCATTCAACTGTGACAACTGAAAATGAGGCACTTTGGCTTAGAGTGATTAGCAATCATGGTGTGGATTTGGCTTACTTGCCAGCAATTGGAAATGAGATTATAAAAATATCAAACATGTCCTCCAGATTTACTGTGTCAGCAAGGGAACGGTGGATTAAGGTACGCCGCTGTGACTGGTATAGGATCATCATGAGAGAGTTCAGTGACCCAGAGCAGAGAGAAAATTTCCATACAAGTAATTCTTTCATTAGTGAAACTCAAAACTACAGAAGTGAAATGTTTTCGCTGTGGGCCCTGACTGACATGTAACCCTGAAATAGTATCCTGGTTTCTGTCAGAGCACTCACACATTCAGGCTTGTCAAAACCAGGATAAGGACTTATCCAGGTTCAATGCTGGGCCATGTGTTTCACATGTCAGTGGAGTTATATTTGACTTAATTCACCTTTTAATATCAGTTCCATTCAAAAAACACAATATAACAAGGCATTGCATCACAGACAGATTTTGTGTACTGCAAATTAATTTAAACCCTAAACCTAAAATGGTCCACCTGGACTTTTTTTCTTATTTTGACAATGAAAAGGTTAGAAAATATGCTGTGAGTAAGTCCATTTGCTCATTTTTCAGAGTACAGTTTTTCCAGATCTTTCAAAATCTAGCAGTCATTTACAATTTCCTGCATATTATAATACTGCTAAAATGGTGTCTTCTCCAGCATCTAGTACAGGTGAGAGTCAAATTACCATATGACTCAATAAAACCTATTAATTTTTAGAAACTGTTGGAATTTTTCCAATTGCACACACAGTGAAAGAGTTTCAACTAACCAAACTATATGTGCAGGGTGTGTCAGCGATGACACATCAGGTTTTAAAGAGTTAATGTCATTATTAAAGCAGGAAACCCAATGAACGCAACTCAGCTGGTCTCCTTTCACTACAGCCACAGCTGCACCACGTACATCATCCCAAGAAGAATCAGCAATATTTATGCAATAAATGACAAAAACATAAAAATGTTATACGTACTCACCAAAACTACTGCTTATTTTTTAGAATGTCCGTGACCTAATACATTTCTTCCCCTGTTGGCCATTTTGTGCTGGGAAACAACCTATTAAATGTAATCCAATGTATTTTAGCTCATGCAAATTACTACAGATATGGATGTCGCTCTTTCAATCATCCAATCAAATGACACAAAAAGGCCTGTTATTGTATATCTGCTAAATCGCCCCAATGTGGTTAATGCAGTATTTTTATTTCACAGATTTATTTTCACCTGGCAACACATGATGGCTGAAATATGATTGGACAAACACTCTGATATATACATACACTACTGGAAGCAGTGTGACCAAGACAAAAACTATGACATATAAAGGAAGTAGACAATTGGAAATAATTGAAAACATCTTCATGGGATAATTATAAAAATGTATGGTATACAGGTAGGTGATCTAGGTGATTCTTTAGGCCAGCAGAAAAGGCCTTGCTAACCTTGATAGCCCACCACTACTGTAATTATGATATGATGTCTATATAGGTAAAAACAAAAACAGGATATGTACTTAAAACAATGTTAATATTTGGGAAACTCAAGACCTTGTAAATGCACGACAAGTGTGAGATTAATGTGAAACTAAGAGTGTTAAATGTAGATGTTATTGCATGCACAAAAATACATCATAATATGATTATTTCTTTGTAAGTTGAGGTCTTGGTGTAAGTCCAAATTTTTCTTTTAGGTTTCAAGCTGAGTAACCCCTGCTGCAAGTACAGTCATCAAACTGAAATTTTTACAAATGATCAAATAATACTGTGAGAAGCAGTGTAAAACCAGTCGTGTACGGCTGTGTGTAGGCGTGGAGAGGTATTCAAAAACAGCATGCACGCTCAATAAACGCTCAATGGGACAATAAAACTTAAAAACCCTTCCTCTTCATTTTATGACATAATACATGAAGTCTGAATGTTGGATTTTGTGTCCTTCCGCAACAGAGCGCTACCTGGATGTCAGCCCAAACCTTTCATTCACAGATGCTCGGCATGTGAGAACTGAAGAGAGAGCTCCCAACACAGAGGTAAACTGAGGGCAATTGCTCAGCGTGAACACTGTAAAGTAACTCATCAGCAAAACAGCAGCCTCCCACCCCAGGACAGAAACCTGGTGTGCTCAGGTCATGCTTTTCAAGAAAATTACAGGGTAAGAGTGTGCCATCTGTGAGGAATCTGTTGAGTGTAATTCTGTTCATCAACTTGGGTACCATTGAGAACAAACTGGTTGTGGGCGGGCATAATTTCAGACAGTAACAAGATCACTGTACTCTGTAGTGCATTCAGATCAAATCTGTTGGTAACCAGTTACAGCCATTATAATGTAGACATCAGGTCTGTCACTAATTGTGTATTTTGTATCAGCATCAGCATAATAGCAGTAGATGGCAGTCTACTTTCCTCTATAATAGACACAGCCTGAACCCCCACAGTCATGTACTATAGGCACTAGGCATGATGGGTAATCATTTCATCTGCCTGTCTTCTCACCCTGATGCGTCCATCACTCAAACAGGGTCAGTCTGGGATCGTCAGACCACATGACCTTTGAAACACAGTCTAAACTTCATGCTCTCTATCAACCTGATGGTTGTTTCAAAAATGAGAAGCTACTCAGTGCATTGGTTAGGGTTAAAGAAAAAAGAGAGAAGGATCTGAACTATTTGTTTAGTTAAATCCATGTTGGGACATTTTTTGACTGAGCTCTGAATTTGATTTTGTTCTTAAGTACTGACAAGATTGTACATTTGCAGTAGTAGTTGATTATCAAATATTTGCAGAAACAGTAAATTACCATTTCTGGGGGGTACATAATTCTAAAAGTAATGCACGGACCTATATGAGGAGGTTATATGGTGGGTCATATAGCTCTGTTGATAAAGCTGTGAGAAAGTGAAAGTGAGCTCCCCTCACCTTATTGACTATCTGCTGCCCCCAAAAACGAATTTACAACCCGGGGGTGATGTGCACCCTTCCCCCCCCCCCCCACACACACACACAGACAGACACATGCTCACGCCGCCCCCCCAGGAGAGTGTCCGCGCACCCCCCGGTTGAGAACCACTGTGGACAGGATAAAATCAAGTGCCTGAAATGTCTGAAACACAACTGAGTAACGGCAAGGATTGTAGCTTGAAAGAAAGTGCTTTCCCTTGTTCTTCTGTTTTTTTCCCTTTGCTCTTTGGGGAAAAAGCTGAGTTTGATGGAGGGATCCATTATGATCCAGAGGAATCTATAGTCTTTGCTACAGGACTTAAAATTAAGCAAGACAGACAGTCCAAACACACTGTGCATACATGGTACATGACCCATAACCTGAAAACAACTTCACTATTTAAAACTACACACGTTCCACACTCAAGGGAAAGCCATGTCATGCGTGGCACGGATGCCATCACATCAAAAACATGGCAAACAAACAGGAAAACTTGGTGCAACTTGAACTCTGTATGAGCTTTCAGTCACAAAAGCAGCTTGCCAGCTTCCACCCTGGGAGCAGAGTCTGTGGTGCTGTGATGAGAGGCTGGTGGTGCTCACAGGGTCTGTGCTGCTTGCAGAGAGAGCACATTTCTCTTAACAGCTTGGCTGAAATTGGACCACCAGATGGCATCTCTGTATCTCTCCCGACACTTGATTAAGATCTGAGCTCTGTGGTGTATCCTCTCCAGAATCACAGCTCTCATGTGGAGTGGAATCAATATTTAATTTCTTCTTTTAAGTTGTGCTCACTTAAATATTTTTGCAGCATAAATAATTTTTAAGACAGGTACAGATGTGCACATGGTAAAAGTTATGAAAAAGTAAAACAGCCACAGAGACTCTGCTTTAGTGCACATGTTAAATATTCTGTCTTAAAACAAACTAGTGCATCCATAATGTACTAACCTTTTTACAATAGCTTTGGAGATTACAACAACATACTTCCCCTCATGTTTTGGATGAGGCTTGGCTGCAACCTGAGTTTTAAAGAGTTGGCTACAGTAATGCATTTATAAATATATTGAAACAGTAAATTACAATGTTGATGTCGTGCAGTACATAATAAAGACGTTACAAATATGTGACATATCAATAATCAATATAGGGGTCTAAACTGAACATGCATATGATGAAGAATATACTGCAAAAATCAAAATCTTACCAAGTGTATTTTTCCTCATTTCTAATCCAAATATCTCATCACACTTAAAATAAGACATAATCACCTAAAGAGTAACTTTTCAGTGAGATATAAAGAACTTATTTTTGGACAATAGATCCTGAAAATCTTATTTCAAGAAATCTTACCAAGATACTTTTAATTTGTTCTATTGGCAGATTTTTTTTGCTTGATTCAAGATGTTTTTGCTTAATTCAAGCAAAAAAAAAAAAAAAATCTGCCGATGGAACAAGTGAAAATTATCTTGGTAAGATTTCTTGAAATAAGATTTTCCAGATCTATTGTCCAAAAATAAGTTTTTATATCTCACTGAAAAGCTATTCTTTGGGTAGGGATACATCGATTAGACTCATCACGATGCGACACGTGACGATTTGATTACGATTCATAAATGTTCAAAAACGGTTATTCTTCATAATTACTACATGACAGGAACACAACCACAGTGCGCAGCAGGAAAATAAAAGTAGCACATGCTACCCGGACACCTCAAAGGGCAGACCAGAGGAACACAGTAAAACCAACTCTGTTTGGATACAGTTACAGAGCGTCAGATTCACCCAACGGGTTTAAAGCTAGCGTTTGGAAGCAGGGCTGTCATGTTCTGATGCGGACACCGTAGCTCAGATACAAACTTCTGAAGTGAAAGTATTTTGCCCAGAAAGCAGTTCCTGGACTGTACAATGAGACCAAAACCAAAGTAGGGGAATCACTGAGGAAAGCATGTAGGATAACTCCAACATGTGACACATACTTTGACTGTGGATAGAGAAATATTTTGTTAGTTGTGGGATTTATGCGGTTCATTGAGGATTTTGTTGGATATCATTTATAATGACCTAATAAACTAACTTTTGTGTTGGTTCAGATTGAATTGGCAGTTTTCTACAGTTTTCTACAGAAGCATGTGTGTAGGGAGGGTCTGAGAGTTTGAGTGGGTTCCTGGGGAGCTTTTGCGGGGCCAGAAAAACTAAATAAGCAATTATTTAAAATTAGACTTGTACAGAATTTTGTGAAAACCACTTTTGATTGAAATAAGTCATTTATTTATAAAGACACTTTATTTGTTTTCCTAAAAAAATGTGGACCACCAATTTGTTTGTAGTGTTAATAGAGAAATATATATTTTGAAAAGTGTTGCTTTTGATACAGCAAATGTTTTGCAGCTAACTAGAAATCTGTGCATGTGAAGAAGAGCAGCTTTTGCTGTATATGCCACTGCTACCTTTTTCCTGTTGGTTCCCTGGTGGAAAATATGTTGGATCATTCAGTGGTTTAACACAAGTAAAACATAATGGAGGCAAATTTGTTTGATTACTTAAATGTATAGATACTGACAAATATACTTTGTTTAAAAATATGAAGTAGCCCCAGAGGGAGAAAAAAATCCTGAATGGGGAAAAAAGATGCATCGAAAATTGTTATAATCATAATAATCGTTATTATCGTGATAACCGTTGATTAATCGAATCATATCACACTGAATCATAATCGAATCGAATCATGACGTGCCTTAGATGGCACACCCCTATCTTTAGGTGATTACGTCTTATTTTAAGTGTGATGAGATATTTTGACAAGAAATGAGAAAAATACACTTGGTAAGATTTTGATTTTTTGCAGTGTATTATCAAAAACCTGAAAACATGTTCATTCTACAGTATAATGCATTATATACCACTATAAAAAGAGTCATGGCTTTCCCTGTTTGGGACAAGGTCAAGTTAATGTGAAGAACATATAAAAAAGGCCATCAGCAAACCTGTCTCATAATATACACATCATTACTAATGCTGAAACACTCCTACACATTATACAGAATTACATATCGCCAAGAATGTAGATTTATTTTCCATAATGTTACAGATGATGAATAATTGTTGTCATTCACTTGAATGCCCAATTCACTCTAGAATGACCTGTAAACGGAGGATCAGAGTGTCAGGTCTGGGACCTCGAGATTCTGGAACGCCGTGTGTTGACCGATTTTCACAGTGAAAGCTCAAAGGGTGAAAGGAGCCAATGATTGTCAAACACTGTCATACAAATACATGACCCTCTGTGTCAAGCACAGCATCAGTGATTACACACTGTTAGTATAAGTCAGTTACAGAATGTCAGCTTGTATGTAATCACCAGTCATATTTATTTAGGGAAATTTGTGCACTGAACTGTAAAGTCAGAAAATTACTAAAATCCACAGCCTTTAAATATATTTTGGCTGTTTTTTTTATCGTCTGCCATTTTTTGTTGGTGTACATCGTGGTTGAATTCACAAAACAAGCTCTAATAAACTATACACTGCCTGTTTACCCACCGAGCACTACATCTCTCACAGACACACTAAGTGGCTGGTCAAGAAAGTCAAACATCTTGCGGCTATAGACCCAGATAATTTTCCCTCGAGTATAGATAGAGACTAAAATGGAGCTAAAGGAGTAGTCAATATTGGACTTAGATTGGTTAAGTAGAGAGCAGTTAAATAAAACTTTAAATGGATGTTAATGTTTCTATCTGACAGGTTCATCTACAGCTGTTTACTAACATGCATTGTTGTCCATAATGGATTGTGGCGGTGTATGTATATATATATATATATATATATATATATATATATATCTTGTTTTAGCTATCCTCAGTCATTGAGTGGCATAAAAGAGCAGTCAGACACTGTTTGATAAAAGACTTTGAGACGTTTTAATGCAAAAGTAAAACAGCAGTGTAGTTTTTAAGCAGGAAAACTAAAAGAACAGGTAGGCAGACAGGAATTAGCTACAGATCCCATTACTAATCAGACTGTGCGTAGGAGCACCTCGAGGTCATGGCACTTTATTGACTGGTCTTACTCCGTAGCAGTGCAAACAGTGGTGGGATCTAGGAATTGAACAGTCACCAAGACTTCGTCCTCCTCTAGAATCAAAGTAAAACAAAGAAAATCCCTCTGTTCTCTTTTTGTGTCATTTCTTGAAGGCCAAATATTTGTGAAGACTGGTACTTTAGGTAGGGGTTAATACATCTTGTAGGTCAGAGGAGTGTGGCCCACTTTCCTGTAAAGGCAGGGATAGAAAGGGTGGATATCTTAGGACAGGGCAATTACTAATATGTCTGGTGATTTTCCTTCTTTGACGTGCAAAGCTATTACTCTGACAAGGCATGTGACAAGTCAATGCCACCAAATATAACACACACTCTTGCACAAGCCCTACATTTTTTTCCCTCCAGTGTTTATAAGGAGTTTACAGAAATCATCTAATGTCAGACAATCTATAACCACCCTTCTTCCATAAATGACAGTACAGCCTCATGAACAACTACCCAGAGCTCATTATCAGCATTTATTTAAAATTTATGTGTCATTATTTATTGATTCCCAACCAACAAACACTGCCAGTTGCGTTCTCTGAAATAGAACCAGGACACCTCCACATTTCTGCTGTGTATGATGTGAATTTTGCCCCTGTGTCATTTGTTGGCCACTTTCAATAGGGTGAAAAGAAGTTGAAATGTGTTTTTAGTACCAGCATCATAAGCACTTTTAAGACACTGTTGATTCAGCAGCAATTTATTTTAATTTCCAGGGATATTCTTAGTTAGCTGCATCCAAATACATTTTCTTATCCATCAGACTATTCAAGTAGCACAAAAGAAAAACAAGTAGACTAGAGAAAATAACAGTTTTAATTGACTGAATGCTTCTTGTTTCTTTGCAAACCTTCCATTTGGCATTCAAAGTTAATATTTCTTTGGGGCAGCTTCTGAATAGCTGCATCATTCTCATTCAGATAAGGTTTAATTTTGTTTGGATTGGATTATAGCTGACATCCATATTCTTAATCATGAGCACAAAGCTGAAAGACTTTTGAGAGTAACTGAACAACAGCACAACGGGCCATTTGAATTGTAGAAAAATCGATGATGTGGAAGATGATTCAGATGACTGGAACCAGGCATGGCTTTAGTTGTTTGTAATCCGTGGCATGGCATTCTGGATGTTATCCCCCTGGCATGTAATATGGAGGGATACAGCAATCAGCACCCTGTCTGTCCGTCTGTCTGTCCATCATAATGTTGTTTCCTGAGCATAACTGGAAAAGCATTCAATGTTATTTTCATTACATTTGTCAATGTGTTGTACTGGTGCCTTTTCCTGATTTGTTTGTTGTCCATTTATGTTGTCTGTCATGCTCTTTGTCATTATTTTAGTGCCAGAATAACGTGAAAAGCCTTTGAGAAATTACTCAACTCCTCTGCTGTCAGTAGACAAAGGAAATTAAGCTAATGTTTGGCTAATGTATTAACGTTACAACTGAAATGGTTCCATTTTGTGGGGATCAGGGGGATATGTGATAATGTTTGTTCTAAAAAGTGTAGCTGTTCCAAATTATGTTTCTAACATGTAACACGTCATTTCACTAGGTTCTATGATGATCATATCCTATAATGTACTGTATAGCAGGGATGTTAAAGTCATCGTAGTTAAGTTCACATGCAGCCCAGCTTGATCTCAAGAGGGCCAGACCAGTGAAATAACAGCAAAATCACTCATAAATAACAACTCTGAATTTTTCTTTCTTTTAGTGCAAAAAAATACAATTGAATTATGAAAATGTTTACATTCAGAGACTATCTTTTAGTAAAAATAACCTGAACAATGATGACAAACCTGCAACTATCTCAGAAAATAAGTGCAATTTTATCATTTATTCATCTGCATTACAGATCACAACGAATCTACAAAGGCACAAAACATAGTAGTAACAGGCATAATATTGTTCAAATTTTGGAGTTGTCTTATAGGTTATTGTGCTACTAATTTACTGGTCTGACCCACTTGAGATCAAAGTGGGCTATATGTGTCCCCTGAACTAAAATGACTTTGACATCCTTGATTATTAACATATTCAGTGCAATTTCTGCATTTTGCAAATTCACCCTGTGGGCAAGATTGAAACTTTTGGCCGTCCGGTTTTGGCCTGGGGGTCATATGTTTGACACCCCTGCTGTATAGTGTTGCTGTAGAGTATGAGAAATTGCAGCACTGGGAAATGGGTGTGTCCCTCTTGGTGTATTGTATAGCTAAATGAGTATATTGATCTGAATGAGATGAAAATCAGACAACTTCAATGCCGTTGGCTGATTCAGATCTCTTTTTGGACTCACATGGGCGGCACGGCAGTGCAGTGGTTAGCGCTATCGCCTCACAGCAAGAAGGTCTTGGGTTTGAACTCCACACAGAAAGGCCTCTACCGGCCAGCTGTTTCCCCCTGCGTGGGTGCACTGCTGCTTCCTCTCCAGGTCCTCCGGCTTCCTCCCACAGTCCAAAGACGTGCACCTCTAAATTGCCTGTAGGTGTGTGTGGTTGTTCGTCTCCATATATCAGTGCAGTCCAGTCGCTTACTTTCAGCTGGGATATGCTCCAGCCTCCACACAACCTTCCAGAGGATTAAGAGGTGGAAAATGGAAAATGAATGAGTGAATGAATGAATGAACACATGCCTACAGCTGTTTGGGTTGGGTAGACTTTTCCTTTTGGTCAAGTGCTTATTATTTTTTCTGCATATTTATTGATTATTTATTGATTATATTTTATTTACTAGACTAGCTTATTAATAGCTTAGAGGTAGTTTCTTTAACAAGGCTTGAACTGGATATGTTGACTACTATGTTTATTAAAAAAGAAAAAATACAGTGGGCATCACTCCTTAGCCCATAAGCCTTGGCTACATTGTAGAAAATGTCACTTCTTGCAAATCACATAATGGATCTCCAGAGCATGCAAGCATTTTCAGAATGATATGAAACCGATCAATCAGTTTCCCATTACATGGTAACCTGTTAAGTACAAGATCACATTCAGATAAGTTGAGCTCTGCAGTGATAATTCAAAATGGGTAAACTTGTTTGATATCATGCAATTGGAAGCAGATTGGCTTGGGGTGCTGAGCTGAATCCACAGTTTAGTGTGTCTCTGGAAAAGGCTTGAGGAAAGGCTTATTTAGGCACCATGACACACAGAGTGAAGTAGGAGGCATAGGATAAAGAAGCTAATCTTGTCAGCCTAAAGCCGGCTCCTCTTTCTGAATAACACTGCAGTTTGGTATTCTTTGTCCTGGCATTTAAATGGAAATATTATGAGACGGGGGCCTGTTGAGGAACATTTCACAGCTGTCTTTGCCCTGAGAGAAAGCAGACAATTTGGCATTAAGCATTCTGCAAATGTGCTGCATGTGTTTATCTGTTCTAATGACCTTAAGAGTATGGATATTACCAGAATACTAATCACCTGTGTGCACTGTGCTACTGCTTTGCATTCAAATAGCTATGCAGGCACAACATATATGTAGTAGTTTTTTACACTTCCTGTCCTTTTCTTTATGAATAAAATATTGTAAAGCAAATGTGGAAAAATGCCACCAATGAGACACTAAAAATGTCTAATTAGCTGGAACCCCCTGTCATCACATAATGGAGGATACAATTAGGTGGATTTCCAGACATTAAAGTGTCACATGTTTGTATGTTGTAGCCACATACAGTGGTGTAGCGACCATAGTGTAACGACCGTTACCATAGTCGGCTTGGTCAATTGTTTGTATATTTTATAGATTGTATAAGTTTATTGAAGGTCAACGTAAGATGATGATGGACAACCAGTGATTAGTGTGGACATATGTGGCAAAGGAACAACACACATTTTAGTCAATGAAAAACTATTTATTAAATTATTTAAAAGGTATAAAATTGTGAATTGGCCGTGGGAGCAGGGTTTCTGCTGAGGAGAGAAGCCTTTTTGTTAATTAGATAGTTAATAGAGAGAGCATTGTAAATCTTGGTGTGTACTGACAAATGAAAAATGTTTCATATAAAAATGATAAACACACAGTAGAAGTGAACTTACCTGTGTCGGGTTCCTGGTGGAACGGTCCATCAGGCAAAACAGTAGTGATGGTTGATTCACAAATGAATCGTTAAAAAGAATCAATTCATTTAAGTGAGCGAGTTGAATCAATTCACAAATGCAACTGATTTGATTCAGCAGCACTTTGCTAATATTTTGTTTATGATCACATAAACTAGTCAGAATTACTCATTAAGTCAAAGGTGGAAGTGCTGAGTGACGCACTGTGCAGCACGTAGTTTCCATGGCAAGATCTCTGTATCGCAAGACTAGTTGCTGGTGACGGACATGCCGACCCGCTGAATGAAAGAGTGGCCGAGTAGAGTTAAGTAGAGCCAAGACGCTGAATCGATTCTGAATCGTTCATGAATCACTGACTCGCTGAATCGTTCACAAATCGATGAATTGTTCACAAATCACTGAATCGTTCATGACTTGATGACTCACTGAATTGCTTCGCAAATCGCAAAAGTCATACTAGATCATGAACAAATGTGATGAATGTAGCAATCTGAAGCCAACCATTTTTGTAATGTTTAAAATGTTAAAGTTTAATTGCACAATAGATAGATAGACAGATAGATAGACAGATAGACAGACAGACAGACAGACAGACAGACAGATAGATAGACGGATAGATAGACAGATAGATAGATAGATAGATAGATAGATAGATAGATAGATAGATAGATAGATAGATAGATAGATA
>JAPQRP010000019.1:34057230-34077133 GCA_037367295.1 Apogon hyalosoma | reverse complement strand
TCATGGTACCTAACAAAGCAGGTCCACTCACTGTTCATGCACAGGTGGACCTTACAGACCCTGTAGACCACATTGGATCCGAGATTGTTCCCTGCTGTCCTCATTCTAACTGTTACTGTCTTGTAATGTGTGAGGAAATGACCAAAAATAGTCACTTGCCCGATAAAGGGTTAAGAGTGCAGGATGGACTGCATGAGGAATTCTGTGTCTGTTGCGTCTGACTGACAGCGTGGCCTCTATCCCATCCATTAAAAACATGTGATGTTTTAAATTAGAACTCAGGGCAAACATGAGCTCAATAAATGGTCTCATCTATTAAAACTGTGTAGGCTGAATTCTGTGCTGTTGATTGCGGTCCCCTAGGAAAAGCACCAATTAAAACAGAAAGCAATGATATAAATTAATTTGGAACAAACGGATTGACAATAAAAAAAAAAATTAAAAAAAAAAAGGATTGATAGAATACTGGTATACTTCTGAGGTCTGTGGGTACTCCAGTTAAAGGTTTATTGGTTAGGACTCACAGATTGGTAGCAGCATCGTGGTTTTCTGTTGTGTGGCTGTTTAACTTTGGGTCATGACTAAAATATTCCCTTTGTTAGTCTCTGTGCAAAAATAAGTGCAGAGGCTGTAGTTGAGCTGCTGCCCTACTACTGTAAAATGAGCCTGTTAAGGTGATTTTGGCAGATGATAAGGGTGTCTCATTGTCTCCTCCATATGGTGATATTCCAGACTCAATGAACAGGAGGCCCAGGGACACTCCAGAGGTTTATTATATCCTGGATTAGCTGTTCTGAGAATGACGATGTCACCCAGGAGAAACTGGAGGAAAGAGATGGGGAAAAAGAAGCTTGGCTATACTGTTTGAGCTTGGGTAGTGGTTTATAATAGATGGATGAACACAAGACACAAAATGTACATATATATGCAAGCAATATAAATTGTAGTAAGTTCAATGTTATTCTAATATCATACCGCTCTTTCTCAGCATGCTTTTAATGTATTGATATTTTTTTTTGTTTTTAGTGCAGGCATACAAAGACCAAGGTCTGAAAAAAGATATTTACTTCTTTACAGTAATTGCACATATTTGTCTTAAACATCCATGAATTATAAATATATGATTAATTATTCATCTCCTTGCTTGCTGTGCTAATGTGAACAAAGTGACCTTATTCTTCATCTGCTTCCACAGTAGCTCACACACAGGCGATGACATTGCATACAGTATGTTTTAAATCATGAAAGTATTTCTAACTGTAAAGAACAACTATTTAATTACAAGCACTATTATGGAAAACAGAGGTGTTGCTTGTTTCTTGTAATGCAATTACAAAGCTGTGGACAGTTAGGTGTAATGAAAATTGACTCTTCAATCATGCACTTGTGCTCGTTTTTCCTGGTGATTCCCTTTACTGTCACTTTGATTGATTTAAAAGTGGAATGGTTCTTTACAATGAGTCTTCTCCATCCCTAACTTTTACTGCTGTGTTACTTTGAATTGGTTTAAAAGTGTGCAACCTCTCAGAACAGCCTTCTACTGTCTATCCATCCATCCATCCATCCATCCATCCATCCAGTCAGCCAGCCATCTAATCAGAAAGCTGTCAACACATAGGTAATAATGAAACTGGCTCTTAGAATGAAACGAAGGTACCCCTGTGATCGTTTTCCCTGATGACTCCTTTTATCTCTCTTTGATTGCCTTAAAGGTGTAATGGTTCTGCAGGACGTTCTCCTCCAATAACACTGACTGTGTTTACATACACACTGGTATCCTAGTTATGTGGTTTATCCCAGTTTTGATCATAATTGTTATGTGGCGTGTAACATGTAATAGAGATAAATAAATACTAGCAGGCTGACCTGTGGGAATCCATGGGTTCTAGAAGCAGCAGAGTTGATAAAATGGGGAGCTGAGCTAAGATTACTGGTATAACACACAGATTAGGAAGAAATATAATGGTCCTCATTTTGTTTTGTAGACATCGACGTGGACCATAAACTTTTAGACAGGACTGAACATGACGGTTTATTGAATTTGACTATTCCTGGTAGTATGGGAAAGCAGCATATACTTTTACACTGGACTGAAAATCCCAGTTTATTGCGGCTCACTGCTGTCCTGGTTTCCTGAACTGATCTGGTAGTGACAGTCTGGATCTGCTGAACTCCAGTCCGTCTGATCGAAGTCCGCGCTGTCACCGTGTTACAGCGAAGGGGGGTGATCTGTTAAGGGGCCAGGTCTGACTGGGGACTGGAGGAGTGGAACTGGGCCACAGTAAGAACCAGACTGACCTTGTTAGTGTGTGATCACAGCCGGACCTGGTTCTCCCGTCTTATCCCAGTAGTTCAGTTGATCTGGATCTAGCCCCCCTCCTCCGTTTGCGGCTGTGAATGGACTCCTCCTTGTGCCGCCTGTAAGCCCATTGCAATTTGAAAAACAACTAATAACTCAACAAGTGTTGATCTTATCAATACGCTGTTTTCTCCTGTCTGATCCTTGACCCAAAATACTTAAGTACTGCAAAAGACAAAGGCTAGCTCTGTCCAGTTTATCAGTTATAAAGATGATACACATACGCACACACACACACACACACACAGAGGCCACTTGGCTTTTATAATATACATGGACACTCATATCCCTATGGGAAACACTATTCCAGTTATTCATTACTGCTGCCGTTTGCACCTGTGATATTTACAGCACAAAGTGTTAATTTAATCTGACATTTCAGTAACTGCTGCATAACTATAAAGTTACTGTGGCCATAGAAAACAAGGCTGCTTTGGTTTATAGCAGACTTAGCATTATTAAACGCCAACATTGCAGTGTGGATTTATCTTACTGATATTCATCTGCTGCCAGCAATGGGAGACGAAATCAACAGGTCCTCCAGCCGTTATTCACTGTGTCCATGTAGGACAAGGAGGTGGGTGAAGATATGCAGCTACAACTGATAGTAGAGGGAGTCCTGTGACTGACTTGAATAATAGTGAATGTAGTAATGTTATGGTAGTGTTTGTCGTTGTGACTCATTGAACTGGCATCTACAAGGTTAAACCAGTGTCCAGTAGGTTCTTTAACAACAGGTAAATATCTGGATGCTTTTTGTTTTCATCTAATCTGCTGAGATTTTTTTTTTTTTTTCATGCTGAAAGACAAAATTCAGTCTCCATTGACCTGCATTGAGATGCTTCCATTGTGACCACCATATTTGCATGTCTGGTACATTTAGTGCCTGTGCAGTAATTTCCAACTGTCAGAAACATGGATATGACACATTTAATAGTATCTTGAAAACTATCAGAGTACTCCAGGTAGAGTATGCAGGTTTCACAAAACCATGGAAAGGTCCAGGTTAATGGAATCTGGATTTGCTGTTCACATCACATGAGATTGCTGTGTTATATCAGTTTGTACTGGTATAAAATTGTGCAACCTCTCACAAAAATACCCATCTATATATAGCATATGCAATGAGTATCCATCCGTCCGTCCGTCCGTCCAGCCATCCATCCATCCATCCATCCATCCATCCATCTCTGTATAAGTCCATTGATCACTACCACACAGATTAAGTCACGATTCAAGCCAATCTTAGAACAGTAGGTTCCAGTGAAATAGAGAACTCTAAATTCTAGGAGTTTATAACATTTTGTGTATCAGTGGCCCTGGATACTGAAAGCTCGGTTTTCCCTGTGGTTCACAGAGTATGAGTCATGATGTGCTGACTCCTCGTGGTGAGCTATCGATCCACTACCAGGATCACCTTCTGGCCATCATCTCTCGGCCTCATTAGCAAGGGCTTATTAGCTGAGTGGGGCTATTACAGTGCTGTGCAGCTGGAACCAGTGGTGAACAGGGAAAACACATTTAATCTTAAACTTTCATGCCTGACTGGCATTGCCTTCCTAACTAGAATACAATGAAGAAATAATTGACAAGAGACAGAGGAAAAACAGTTAAACAACTCAGAGCAAAAGTGATGCTGGTTGATTTAGCCTTAAAACAGCATAATACGAAAAGGCTTTACTCTGGTTTAATGTGATATGGCAACTGTAGCAAGATTTGCCTATCTTCATTTAAATTAATGAAAGACCTAAATACTCCAACAAGTAAATGTAAACACATTTCGAAAGCCTATTCTATTAAATTGATGATAATAATAATGATTTTACCAAAATGCATATGCTGTTTAACCCTTAAAGAACTAGAGCTATTTTTGTGGTGACTTCCAAATTAATTTTCGTCTATATTTAACTTTTCCTGATTTGATTTGCGGCCATTTATTATATCATCCTCTGCATTTTAATTTTTCTGTGAGATCCTGGTATTTTCCTACTGATCATGTAGATGTTCATTAAAGCTCAGAGTAAGTTTAAAGGTCTTAATATAAAAAAAGAGAAAAAAAAAAAGTACCCCACCTCTCACATGTATTTTAGCTTATTTTGGCATCGATCCAGCTGATGTCATCATGTCTATTTGTGTGCTGATGTCAGCATGTCAATTGCCTCTATATATGTGCCAAGTTTGAAGTAAATTGAAACAAAATTGATGTTTTTAGATATCTGAAATTTCACCCATTATAAATAAATGGCAGAAGAAAAAAGATTGTAAAAATTCACAAAAAATTTGAACTTTGACCTAATTTTCCCAAAATGTAAGCACATCTGTTCTGGGTCAGTGACAATCTATAAACCCAATTTGGTATGAATTCAACCTAGAGTTTTGCTGCTAGTGTGTTAACAAACAAACAGAGCAAATCAAAAACAATACCCCTTGCCTCCCCTTTGGGAGGTGGGGTAAAAAGTGACGTTTTCAGTAAAATATATCATTAACTGAACATCACAACAAACACCAACAACCACTGGCATTTGTCAAACTACATGGGTTTTACTGGTGAATCAGTGCTGTGGAAGATGACAGTGTTTCCTTGTTGACTGCAGGGGATCTGAACATCCAGATGAGTCACATCTAATGATGATGAAAACCTGAGGAACTGACTTTTAAGTGAATTATTGAAATGTATTGATAGGTTTAGTGGCTCAAAAGTTAAACTTTTTGGATCAGCAGATGCTTTGGGTTTCCTTTGGTTAGTCTTTGAGTATTAAGTTGGCATTGTGTTTTTAGATTAGGAAATCCCATCAATCAATCAATCAATCAATCAATCAATCATTTTTTTTCCTTAAATGCTTTACAACAACCAAAGCTGACTAAAGTGCTGTACAATAAAACAATAAAGATAAAAACATCACTAATAAATAACAATAACAACAATACAGTACATTCTCCTATTAAAACAAACAGCATATTGCAGTACTAGGGGTCAAAGGCCAGTTTGAACAAATAGGTTTTAAGTTTTGCTCTGAAAGTGGGCAGGTCTGTTGTACTACCTAACTTCAGGGAAGAGAGTTCCACAGATTTGGACCAGCCACAGCAAAGTCCCACCCCACTGTTTGACACTTGTTACAGGTATAGTAATGTCAATCTATTTTTTTTTAATTCTGTTTATTAGTTTTGATTGATTTTGTTTGTCTTACTTGATGTTGTGCATTTCAACATCTCACAGGGAAAAAAAAATCAAAACTTAGGATGAAGTTAAACAATACTGACAGTAACTTCCCATATGAAAAGTATATAAAAATTACTTCAGCCACAATGATTCAAAAAGAAAACGAAGTTCCTAAGCCATATTTAAATAATCACCAAATGTTTCATTTTCAGTCACTGCTGCTCTCCACAATCCTCCATAGACAAAAACTGATTTCCCTCTTAATCTTATTAAACAAAAGCCGTGTATAAAATGAATAATATGAAGCAAAATTAATTTCATTTTCCATTTCATTTATATCACACAAATGGCTGTCTGTCTTCCTCAGCAGCACCAAGATATTGTCCAGATTTGACACACAGGGGTAATATTCTCTGTGTGAATTAGGCTCAATGTGATCTTTTGTTCTTGGTCGATAACTCCAAACAGAAGTCACTTTGACACAGTGACACAAGTTTGAGTTTATCCAGTTAAAGTTTAATATATTGATATTTGGTATAACAAAACCCAAACCAGGATTAACTACTTGGTCTTATACAGCTGCAAGAAGTAACATTATAAAATACACTGACACGTAAGTTGTGTTTGGATAGAAACTGATGCTATAGGCCAGTTGGTTGTATAAGAGTAGCATTTATAATGTATCAGCCTTGAAGGAATCAGCACTGATTTTATTCACATTCTTACACTTCTGTATGCTCTTCTCTTTGCTTCATTTCTTTCATTTTCTTTTGACATTTTCATTCATTCATCTTCTGAACCTGCTTTATCCTAACTAGGGTCGCGGAGGGTTCTGGAGCCTATCCCAGCTACCTATGGGCGAAGGCGGGGTATGACAGTTTATCATAGGGCTGACATATAACAACAAGTCACTCTCACATACACACTTATGGGCAATTTAGATTAACCAGTTAACCTATCGGTGCATATCATTGGATGGTGGGAGGAAGTCCCTGGAGAGAAACCATGCAAACACAGGGAGAACATGCCAAACTCCACACAGAAAGGTCCCTGGAATGAACTGAACTCAGGACCTTCTTGCTGTGAGGCAACAGTTGCAATCCACTGCACCTTTTGATATTTTACAACCCTGAATTATGCCTAATTACTCTTGTAAAGTGCAGAATACAGCTTCTGAAACTACAAGACACACCAATTTACCAGGATATTATGATATGCTGTCTCATGAGAAAGCATTTCACATTTACACCCAGAAACTTTTTTCTAAGTTTTACAAGAGAGTTGCCTCATTGTCAAGAGCTTTTCCATAAGATATGTTGATGTAATAATGTTCGGGGGATGTTTCTACACAACTTAATCCGTGAAATGATATTTAGACGGGGGAATATGAGCCCTAATAGAATTTAAAGTACAACCATTTTTATGCTGAAAGTTGTATATTTGGAAATAATAGGCTGTAAATGTAATACGAGGATGGCTATTTTAAAATATCGCTGGTATTTTTCATTGATCTGACTTAAATGAATGAGTGCCAAATTTATATTATAGATAGTAAAGGGGTGAGGGGGTCAGTGGGTCTATTAGTGGTAACTGTGTGTGTATGTGTGTGCGTGTGTGTGTGCGTGTGTGTGTGTGTGTGTGTGTGTGTGTTTCATCTTCACTGTGTCAAAAAGCTTCTGGGCTCCAATTTTGACAGCTGGTGAGACAGTGTATTGTGTGTCCTATTCTGGGCTCATTTGCTCGCCTTTATCATATTACTTCCATAGGAACTTTAAAGGCTCCCTGAGGTTTTTTCGTCTTTTGTGCATTGACACGAGGTTTGCTTTGAAGTGAAGAATAAAGAAATAAATCAGCTTTTGTGTGTCTGGTCCATGTGCAAACACAAAAGCTCCACACCACTCCACTCGAGTCGACCTCCAGACCTCCCCCGCGCCTCCAACATGTGTTTGCACACTAATGCGCCAAGGTGCGCATTACCGAGGACGCAAGCAGAGGACAGTATGCGCTCCTGGATGCGAGCTGCTGAAGTCGCAGCCACTCCACTCCATGTTTTGCCCTGCCCTTGTGCGCTCTGCTCGTTGTGTGTCTCCGTTTGCATTCCGCCTGCCTCACACTGACACAAACGCAGAGGCTGCTGTGTGGAGCTGGAGAAGTTGTCGGCGTATAAAGCACCAGGTAGCAAGTGTCTCTAGAAACGGATTTGCAATCGGACTCTTCTTTTTTTTTTTTTTTTCTTTTCGTGGGGATGAGAGACGAAGCTTTTGCAATGAGGCGGACGCACCACTACCTAAAGTGAGGAGTGTTTTTATTTTTTATTTTTTATTTTTGTTTGTTTATTATGGACATCTGACATCTTGCTTCACTGGAGAAACCCTTCCACCAGCCTCCTGGATTTCTTTTTATTGTTATTTTTTTGTATCTGACGGAAGGTGAACTATCTATTATCAAGGATTTCACTGATGTATGCGATGTGGAGACTGCAAGTCGCCTTATGTACTCTGTCGGTGCTGTCCCTGTCATTCGGTGGTGAAAGCAAAGCGCGGAGCTGTAACGAGGTTAGACAAGCTTATAACGCAAAAGGATTCAGCCTTGTCAATGTACCTCATCAGGAAATATCAGGTAGGCGATGCCGACAAATCACTGCCCACGTTTCATCCCCATCAGCACGTGTCATGTCTTGTTTTTGTCCGTATCTAACAATAACGACGTTACCTGAACTGTGCGTTCTCCTCCAGACCTCTGAGCATTTAATGCACACTGTATTTCCAACTGCTGTCACCTCCGGTTTTTATTGAAGCAACCCATCAAAAGTCTGTGCGAAACCATACTGTTGTACGCCGTGGGCTCGACTCTGCCACGGCAATTGTCCACAATAAAGCAATGCAATAAAGTATTTTGACGCTGTGGTGTTAAACTAATCTTACAGATCTAAAACCTCTGGGATGTAAAAAGTCCATCCTCAACCTGATCTAAGATGAAACAGATGCTGCTTTTATTTATTTAAAAACATGAAATAGATCCCAGACACTGGATTTCAGATCAATATTAGCAGCAACAGCAACAGTAATATTTGTTTTCATAGAATCACACACTTTTCTCTCTATATGTTTAGCACTTAGATTAGACTTTTAAGTCATAAAACACTGGGTGTAGTCTGGTTCGAATAGCACCCAAATTTGATCAGATGACTCACAAACCCACTTCACCTGTTTTTGCTGTCTTGTCACTCACTGTGTTGCATTTCCTCAGGGAGGTGACTTCACCCACAGGTTTTAGGAGCACACCCAAGACCATAAGAGCAACCCCAGAATCATATGTGGCACATCAGTATGTAATGAACTGGAAGTCACATAAGTCTGAGGTCACAAATGCATAAACAGTCTATTAAAAAAAACTGTTTTTGCACCAAAAAGATCCTCATCAAACCCAGCAGCTTGTACCTGTTGCTCATATTCAACAGAAGATCATGGAGCATGTTGTGTTGTATTTGGTTAAATAGTGAATGCTGTTTACCAGTAGGGGGCTGTATGAACCCAGTCCCAAGTAGTCCCTTTGCTATGTTTTTTTTTTTTTTCTTCGATATTCCTCACGGCTGCAGCTTAGGTTTTAATTCATGCTCTTTGGTAGAGCAGAGATATGGGGTTTTATTATCTCTTGTGTGGTGGTAATCACATTTATGGTCAAAGCAGCAAAGGAGATTAGTCAGTAAACATAGTCTGCTTCATGAGAGGGAAGAGGAGAAGCAGAGAAGGCCTGAAGTTAATCCCTCAACTGCTCTTACAGACAAAATAGAGATACTGTATTGGTAATTGGCAGTGTCAGCCTGTAATAATCACAGAGCCACCTTATTGGTTTTAACATGGTTTTGGCTCGATGGGGATATGATAGTCTTATTCTTGATTGAATTGTGTGTGAATGGAAGTCTGCTCCATTTTCTTTGTGTAGAATACGAAGGACTTCCACTATATCTGCATATATGCATATATGTACTATATTTCTGTCTTTTACCAAGTTTATCTTTTATAGCTTTGTTGTTGAAGTTTTCAGACTAATAAGGAATGTGCAAAATTTTTCGTCATGAACTTTAAATGCAAATTGTTGATAGCGTCAGTATTATTTGTATTTTCTAATTTCTAATATGAAACAAATACATGAAGTAAAATAGACATAGTGTCTTCTGGTGGGATTGACAGTGCTTCACACAGCGTCCTGCTCTTTTTCTCATGTACAAAGAATGACTTAGTCTTGCACAATATGGTTGATTTCACAATTTTTCATGTTTGGATTATTGAATTGATTTTATTACGTTATATCATTTTTTTTCCCCCATGAGACAGTATTATGGAGTGTTTTCGATCCATTTGACAGATCATAAAAACTGAAGTTTTCCCACAGTTTTTCTTGGCATACCGCTACAGTCCAGATTCCAACCACATATCAAGAATTCATTTTGAGTCAGATAACTACAGTTTTTGTACTGGGAAACACATTTATTTAATCATTTCAAGTTCCAGAATTTTGTCTCGTATTAACATTCCTCACCTGTTTGGGGATTTCATTTCAGAAGAACATATTCTTGACATTTGACAGGAGTAATAGAACTGACTGTTTCTCAAGCTGTGATCACATCCTATTCACAATTCATGTATAGTGTGTTCACAATGTGTAATTGGATTTTGTTGTCTCCAAATAACCTTTGCATAAATACAACAGAGGTTAGATATAGGCCTCAGGAGATGGCATAGTAGAACGTACTCAATTATGCCTAATTAGCTATGCTAATACAAATGTGTGGTGAGCTGCACGAGCAGAGTTAGCGCTCATCCCTCCATCATCTGCTATGTCATGCTACTGCTGTGCCTCTGGATACAAAACACACAGGTTTAATACTTATGCAGAGGTGGCTACTTGAGGTTGTAAGCTCCAGTTTGCATAAGCTAATTATTTTGACAGCTCTCTGCCACAGAGAATCTGAGTTACATTATTCAAGAGGTGACAAATACAGATATGTTTATACAGATGTTTGTTTTGCATATATAAATACCATAGACTTTATTATCAAATCCAGACATTAAGTTTAATTAATGTTAAATCGCATGCAACCAAAATTAACTGAATTCAGATATTTCTCTAAAAGAAAGAAAATAGACTTGTAATTTACATAAATATGAGTGTTTGATGGTGAAATCATCAGTATAAGTTACTTCATTTTCCTCATAATTTTCACTAGTTTTTTTGCGCAGTCGATTTACATAGACTATTGCAGCAGTGTTTCCATGTGTCTAAGTATCATGAAACATAGACTGTATATAATTAGTGGACAAAGAGGCTGTGACATCACCTCGTAGCTTCTCAGTGGCCGTTTTGAACACACTAGTTTGTGTGTCATTGTCATGTTGGCCTTTTTGGAGCCAGCATTGATGATATTTGGACAAAAGGGATGTAGTTGCGACAGAACAAGAGGTCAGGGCTGTCTGCAAGGGGTAAAGGATGAACTGATTTTAGCACTCGCTGACTCAGTAAAACTTCATCAAGCACTTGTTTATAATAATTTGAAGACCTTGTCAGTGAAACTTACTAGCCACAACTATACTATAGCTGTCTGACAGGAAAAAAATACAAGTTATTCAATAAAAAGAAGCTGTGGTAGTCTGACACAGCAGCAAACTTTCAATCAAAGCCCAGCACGAAGGACACCAAAACTTCTATTCAACACAAGATTCTAATAACAAAGATAAGATTTAGAGGTGGACCACTGGATCAGTAGTAGAGGCTCCAAAGAAAACTAATGACACCAGGATGACTGAAAATATTATTATGCATTCATTATGATATGTTTCAACGTAAAAATGAAGTCTTGTTTATTTTCATTATTTCCAACTTGCAAAGATATTTTTCCTGGATGTAAGTATAGACTGTTCACAGATAATATATGTCATTCCTCTGACTCAGTTTTCAACATCATCTGGTTTTGGTATCAGTGTTTTTGAACTGATTTATGGTTTGGTTTAGGCACTGAATGTTCTTAATAGGTTTGGCTTAATACTAAAAAAGTCTGTAAAAATGTGGTGAAAAATAACTCATGATGCATTTATAAATATTTGAACAAAATCTATTCGTAACCCTGACTAAAGTACTTTTTTATTGAGTACACCGACAAACAAAACGAAACAAAAAAACTCCAGGAGCCGGAGTTTGAATTCCAGTCTCTGTTGCCAAAGACTTGGATATTGAAAAGAATATTCACCATCCACTATAATGAAAAAAAAAAAAGACAAATATGTTTTCCCTGCTAAATCAGAAAATGTTTATTACATTACATTTAAAATTTGGGTTGAAATTTACTAGTTTTATATGAATTGAATTTCAACGACACGGAATTGCATATTATATCTAAAGTTTGCAAAGATACTCAAAATCCTCAATATGCTTATTTTACAGCACCTGTGTGGCTAGGCTAATAATAACAACCCTGTTCACAACTACAAATGTTTCACTTGTAAAAAGCTTGTCAACAGTCCCCTGCTGCCTCAGAGACACATTTGTCTGTGTGTTTTCACTGTGAAAAGATACAACGCTTGCTCAGCGGTAAAACTTTTTTGCTTTGCAAATTTTATCACAGATATTTGGAGCTTTATTGTGGTGCTGAAATAACTGCTTGGCATTGATGCTGACATGAAATAATTGGCATTATTAGCTGACTTGGACAGAGGTCAGCCAAACTCCCCACATCATTGATTAAAAGAGTGCTACTTTCTCTTTTTGCCTGGGGACTGTGGAGTGCCTCCATTGACTTACAGTGTATAAGTAGTAGGAGGCAGAGACCAGTGAGAAAAATCTGACTGGCTTAAGACGAGTTTTCATACAGTAAGATGTTCCCTGGAAGGCTGCCAGAATTCTTTACAAAAAGCAGGTGGGTAGGACAGAGTGGTGGTGCAGAAATACTCTATGTGGGGTGAATCTGAGAAATGTCTGAAACTGGCTGCTGGACAACTTCATTACACTACACCAGGCTGAGTCTGTGATTCCCCTGCTCCTGTTGTCAGTATACCATTGCATGGTGTGTTGCACAGCAGTCAGCTGAAAGTAAAAAGAAAAAAAAAAATCATCGTTAAGATCACCTCTGTTCATGTGTCAGATATTAGT
This sequence comes from Apogon hyalosoma, assembly GCA_037367295.1. NCBI lineage: Eukaryota > Metazoa > Chordata > Actinopteri > Kurtiformes > Apogonidae > Apogon > Apogon hyalosoma. The sequence goes on along the minus strand of JAPQRP010000019.1, from coordinate 34,064,468 downwards.
TATAGTGTCACACACACACACACGCACTCACACACACAATGCTGCATGATTGTCAGCCCTTTGTTCAGAAGCACAAAGGCTCCTGAATGCTTCAGTCAGGCCTTGCCATGAAGCTCTTGCTCTGAGGCTTTGCTGTTAATATCAACATCTACTTACACAGTGCAGCTGGGATTCTCTGGGGTGGACTCGGCTCTTTGCTACAGCTTTGAAACAAAATCACTTGATGTGCTGCACTTTTTATTAATGCAGTGCCCGCGTCTTATATTTCCTTTCTCAAGAATAACAATTACCTTTGGGGTTCATGCATAGCAACTTTAAAGAATATTATTTGATTTCTCTTAACAGAGCAGTTATTAGATGTTACACAATACAGCATAATTTTTCCTCATGTGAATTCCTGATGCTACAACCCGCTCCGCTGTGTTTGACTGTTTGCAGGTTGTGAGATGCAGGCAGTTCCCCAATTCCCATAAACATAACCAGATACCAGATATTTACTGTTTCAGCTGAAGTGAATGTGAGGACCCTTGTGAACTTTTAGTATACCACACAGTTAATATTGTCAGCATAAAATAACCTAATTTATTTTAACGTTGAAATCTAAAACTCCTTTCTGGTAAGATATACTTGATATCAATGCTATCAAGAAGAAAAACATATATGTCTTTATTAAATATTGGCTATTGTGTTTCATATTACGTATGGTGATTTAAGGCTTCAGATTTAATTTGTTGAAGTGGACAATGATTCAGTGTGATTCATGACTAAAAGGTAAAAGTGTTTTTTTGTTTTTTTCTGGTGCTGTTTTCCCTTTCAAGTCAATTGCAGGAATGGATTCTTTGCATATCAGCAGTGAAGGTATTTAGCAGTGTTCTGCACTGGCACACAGCCTGTCTCATCACTTCTGTCAGGACTATTCAGCGACATCATGTAGCACTGAAAATGTGATGATACTTTAGAAATGCTCAACCTTTTGGTGTCGCATCTCAGCGTGGTGTCATGAAAGTATGCAATCAACATTCCATTTTTTTCACTCCTCTATTTTTAATTCAGTGTCTATGTAGGGCAGGTATGCAAAATAAATTTGGGAGTAATTTAAGATGCATTCACTACCAGATGCCTAATCACTTAATAATGGAATGACATGAGACCTCAAGTGAAAGTGTGGGAATACCACTCTAAAAGCCCTAGCCCAGCAAATATCCATATAAAAATTCAGCGGGGCGTTTTCTTTTTTCCAGAACCCATTAAGATGCGCTTGGCTCTGCCAAATTGGAAATAAGTCTCTTGCCAGCCTGTATACATCTTCAGAGAGAACAGTTAATGAGATGTGAGGGAGATTAGGTTCTGTGTGTGCATATCTGTCCATGTGTGTGTGCAGCAGTTTAACTTCAGTTTGGAGGTCTTTCTTTGCTTTGCATCTCTATTAAGGTAGGAAATGACAAAGAGTTTTTGTTTTTCATTGGGAAAGACACAATACGTGCATTGGATCATCCAAATGAGCTTGATTGTGAATCTTCCTGCTCTTGTTTTTTCACCTTTGTCAGACTTGGTGAATGAGAATGTGTCAGCCCTCTGTAAGCATTCATGCCTGAAATGCATATGGTCTGCAAGCTTCCTGGAAGCCTTTCTCAGCACCATGTATGGTGTTTTCTGAATAGTGTGAAAAGCCTCCGGCTAGTGTAGGAGACTGCTGCAGCACTTTTTCCAGTTTTCAATCAACTGCTGGCCTAAATCAGTAATAGAGAGGGGATTAAGGATCTCTACTCTCTTGAGCCTTGAGAGGAACTAGAAAATAACAGCAAAAAGTTAAAGGAGGGATGAGATTGTGTGTTTAGGGATTAGTATGAAGAGGGATGAGACAGCACACGAAATAAGCAAGAAAATATACACATTTACTCAGTAAAGAAGGTATATGGGCACAAGGAGCATCCTTGACTGACCATGTGATACTATCATGACATGAGTGGTAACTTTGTGAGATGAGAGAGGAGCTCTGGGATATGAGCATAGAGTCAGATAGGATGTAATCCATCCAAACTTGAGGGATTAGTGGTTGGACCAGCTGTGTGTGTTGCACAGAAGCATCATTACATGCTCGACTTTATACTTATTTCTGCAAAAAGCATTTTGCTTGTCTTATGAAAAGGAAAGCTGCTGTATGTGGTAAAAGTCAAAAGCAGTATTTCTCTACTTGGAAAAATATCTAACCCTATGATTTCTGTAAGAGGGTAAGGGTGGTATGGAAATGTAGTAGAGAGAAGTGGGGGTCATGCTGTCAAGTAACTGTTGACTTCAAGGAATAATAGTGGGTGGGAGTGAGGGGTTGTTTACAATTATTAGACGGCCTGCCCACTAATGTCTGTGTAAGAGGACCCCAGGGATTGACCTAAAGCTGTGTTTAAGATGCTGTTTACTACACAATACTAATCACTTCTGTTTTTGCCCTCTGGCCAACAGGGTGTCATTACTGTATGTATGTTAGAGAACTAAGGCGTTTCTGATGTTTATTGCATGGTCTTTCCTTTTGCCCATAGAGCATTTTTTGCCTCTGGAGGGTAGTCTCTGAATAGAAGTCCCAAGCTTAACATCAATGATAAGACTCGGCGAGTTGAGAACCTCAGTGTGCCATGGAAAAACCCATGGGTATTTCATATCAAGGTGTCAAGGATGCAAATACATTTCACACAAGGGACTTTTTATTTTTGTTTTCCTGACACAGACAAGTACACATGGCTGAGGTAATTTACTAAATAAGCTGCCCCTCAGAGATGTGCATGTAAACAAGCGTTAAGCACAGATAAACATGGTGTGCCAAAATTGTCATGGAAACATCTGATGCTGTCAACAAACGCAGACAGCAATGGTAACATTGGATTTGACAGCGATGTTGTTTAGAAGAAACATCAGTTTCTATCACTGAAAGGTCTTCAAGCCAGTTTTCACTGTAGTTTAACCACGGGGGGGCTTTGATGTATCAAAATCAATAGTGCAGATGCTCCAACATGCAAGTATGAGCAAAGTCCCAGCAGCGCATCAGTGGCTAACCCAAAGCCTGTGATCATTCAGTCTCAACTCTAAATATAGTCATACTTTTGTATCTGAATAATTGAAGAAGGAAATTTTAATATTTGAGTACTGTAACACCTTAAAAGCTCCTGTAGATCTATAAAAGCAATCAATGAAAAACAGAAGGTAAACTTTCAAGCGAGGCCATGAGGTGTGTTGCTGAGGAAGTACTAACTTTCACCAAACCTGTTTAGTGCTGTTCAGTCAAATACTGGTGTAGTTTCTGATTTTGGATACATTGATTTATAGGCAGGTCTACAAGCTAATCCAAGCAGAATCTAGTTCAGTGTGAAATCAAGGTAGCCTATGCTAAACACAGCATTCTTTGACAAAATAATATAATTTAATACGACTCCAAAGGCTGAAGCATTATTATTTATTTATTTATTTATTTATTTATTTATTTATTTTTATTTTTTTTTAATTATCATTATCTACTTCACATATAAGGGGCTTGGGATACATCAATCATTAAGTTTGTCCATCATCATACTGTTTCCAGCATAAATGGAAAATCATTCAATGTTTTTCACGAAAGTTATTACAGATTATCAGTTAAGTGTTGAAGTTCTGCCATTTGCTGTTTTGTTTGCCGTCCGTCTGTGTTGTCTGTCATGCCATTTGTCATGATTTTTGTGCCGGGAGCAGAACTAGAATACCATTCAGTATTTTCCTGCTAAGCTACCCAAGAAACTACTCTAAACTAACATCAGTAACAAGTACAACATTTCAATATCCAAAGGGATGTGCCATCCTCCAACCTCTGGCACTTGTTGCTGATTATAAAAGAAACTACATGACTTCATTTCCAGTTTATAGACTTCATTTCCTTGTTGTAACCAATTATTGCAACATAAAGTGAAAGTAGCTATTGGACATGTGCAGATCATCTGCTTCACTGTAGGTTTGAAAGATGTTTACATCTACATTCATTAAAAAATATATGTTCAACATCAGTATAATGGTGACTGATTTGTGTGTAAATGTAAAATGTATGGACACAGTTATAGCTCACAAAGAATCAGGATCTCGGTTATTGAATTCATGTAACACACGCCATAATAACTAACAGAGATGTTTTTGTTCCCTTTAATAGCACATTTATACAGTGTTTTTCACTGAAATGGTGGCAGGATTGAGTATTTGAAGGCAAAAAAAAAAAAGCAATGTGCTTCTGTTAGATTAAGACTGAAGTAAAGCTTTGTGTTCCTCTGTTACTTTTATCTCAAATAAATGAGCTAGATTAACAAAGTTTTACTTGCGTTCTCAAACTCCTCCACCAGTTACACGTTCATTAGAAGACTGTCTTGAATGTCCTACACTTGGTTAACAAAGCGCTGAATAGTTTGGCCCCAGATTACATGTCTGACATGCTCCCGCTGTATCAACCTTGTAGATCTCTTGTCTCAGGATTGCCATCTCTTACAAATTCCCAGAACAATTCACACCTAGTGACAGAGCTTTCAGTGTTTTGTTTTTGTTTTTTTTTGTTTTTTTTTTTTTTTACCAAAAGCATGGTCTTATCTACAGCTAAGACTGTCTTCTTTGGAAAAATAATTTAAGACATTTTATTTAATTTAATGCAGTGTTTGAATAGATGTATGCATGTAATGTGTGGGCAGTGGCGGCTTGTCAATAGAGGGCGCTGGGGTGCCACCCTACCTGTCTCACATGAAGAAGAAGATGATAGGAATCAAATAAAGTAATTATACAAAAAAACAATATTTAAATAAATGAGTTATATGTCAAATAACCTGTAAGTGTGTTTTAAAATTGGATTCAAGTGTAGTTTAAAAATGTTTTTAGTCATTTAGTGAGTAGCCAAGTCATGTATGTCCTGTTTAGGGCATAAAAATGTGCACCTGAGGCTCTCTGTTTTCCGTACTACACTCTTGTTATAAATGGCAGATGTGCAGTAGACCCCCTCCAATAGAATGAATAGGAGAGCCTCAGGGCACCAAAGTTTGCACCCAAGCACCACCCACAGGAGCAGACGTCACATCCCGAAAAGAATCAACACCTTCCTCAGAAATGTAACTTCACACAAGATCGTCTAAACCAGGGGTGCCCACTTTTTTTTGGCTCGTGAGCTACTTTTAAAATGACCAAGACAAAATTATATACGTCCATTATATATTAATATATACATCAGTGGATACTCAGTAGGTAACACTACCGACATCCGTCTCAGCACCTTCATAGCTCAATAGGTAACATTACTGACTTCGATTAGGGAGACCGGGGTTCAAAGCCTGGCAGCAGCAGATAATTTTCCATTTAAATAAACACATAGGCTAACTTCTCCTTTTAAAAAAAGTTAAAAAAAAAAAAACTATATTAAAATAGTAATGCATGTGTGTTGGCATGTCCTAGTGGTGATATGTGGTTATAGTGCACCCGAAAACTGACTTGCATACTGCGTCCCACCAATAAATAATTTTACCAGCTGCCACTGTGTGTGGCTGAGTTTTGCCTGTAATGTGCTCTTACATTTGTGTTTCCAGCTCTGTAAAAAAAAAAAAAAAAAAAAAAAAACTTTTTGTAAAAATTCAAGTGTGTGACCTCTGTGTGACCCCTGCTTATTGACCTCTGTGTGAACTCTGTTTCAGATCCAGAAGGTGTGTAATAAGAAGCTGTGGGAGCGCTACACCCACCGCCGGAAGGAGGTGTCAGAGGAAAACCACAACCACTCCAACGAACGCATGCTCTTCCACGGTCAGAAAGTCCATGTGTTTAACAGCACCAGCACTAGGGGGTGTCGTCAACCCACAACAGCCAACTATTACTACTACTAATAATAATAGTCCTCCTTTTGTGTCAGGTTCGCCATTTGTCAACGCCATCATCCATAAAGGCTTTGATGAGCGCCACGCCTACATCGGTGGGATGTTTGGTGCCGGAATATATTTTGCGGAAAACTCATCTAAGAGTAACCAGTACGTTTACGGGATCGGTGGAGGGACGGGGTGTCCACTGCACAAAGACCGGTCCTGTTACGTCTGCCACAGGTACAGTCACCACCACAGGTCTGAGTTCAGCAGGAAAATGAAGCCAGTCAATGAATGAATGACACTCATCAGCACGTACAGGGCAGATCCAGGGACTAGTTTCAGCGGCAGATGAATCTACATACAGTCTGTAGTTTATTTATGCTCCTATAGATCATTTTACTGCTGAGTTTTCTGTCTTTTTAATGTTTATTCACCCGTTGTGTCATGTAATGAAGAATAAAACTGAATAATAATTTGACTTTAAATGGGTTTTTTCATATGGCGGTGGAAATTGTATTTGCTGGCGAAAATTGTATGGCAGCGGAATCGTACAGCGGCATATTCATACGGCAGCGGAAATTGTACGGCAGCAGATTTGTACAGTGGCAGGTTCTTACAGCGGTGGATTCATACGGCAGTGGACTCTCCACGCTCGGTGAAAATGGTCCAAACATGGTTGATGTCCGAAGATGATCTATCTGTAACGGATGTTTCTGTTTCCATAAATGTTTTATTTTTAAGTGTGATCTGACGTTTTCATGATTCCATGTCGCCGCTGTAAAAATCTCAGACTAGATCCCGATTGGCTCCCAGTAGCTCCACCCATCAAATTCAGATGAATCAGAGACAAGATTCAACAGAATAATATAAAATAATAACAATGGATGTAATAATGTTTTATCTAAACCTACAACTTACACAGTATCTTTTTGTTTGTATTTTGTTTGTATGTTTGTCTGTATTTTTGTTTGCATGTATGTTTGTATTTTTGCTTGTTTGCTTATTTGTATGTATGTTTGTATTTTTGTTTGCGTTTGTATTTTTGTTTGTTTACAGACACCTCCTTTTCTGCCGGGTGACTCTGGGTAAATCGTTCCTGCAGTTCAGTGCAATGAAGATGGCCCACTCCCCTCCAGGTCACCACTCGGTTACCGGGAGACCCAGCGTCAACGGGCTGGCGTTGGCCGAGTACGTCATCTACAGAGGAGAACAGGTAAACACTACACAGTGCGTCTACTGACCTCTAGTGGTGGTGACATTAGTTTGATTCGCCTTTGAAAAATATTATATTAGTATAGTTCTATGTGATATTCCGCTAAAATTACATCTATTTATTAAGTATTTATTTTACATACATCTTAGATTTCATCTTTCATATATTATTTCCTTGTCTATATA
>JAPQRP010000019.1:34034556-34050934 GCA_037367295.1 Apogon hyalosoma | reverse complement strand
TTATATCTGTTTAAATTGACATTAAAAAGGGCATTAAAATCATTAAATTGAATTTGCTAATACCTGCAGAAACCCTGACTTCAGTCTTTGGCATAAATTGTGTTTGGAAAACTGGTTACAGGCTTCACGCATGATAGAGGCATGAAACTATATAGAACACAGGTATGAGGGAAGGCTTTAATAGAGCCCATGCATGACTGGAGCGAGTGGCCATAAGCCTCGCTCAACTGCTCACTTACCTTTGACATTTACCACCAGAGTCTCCAACCTGGTTCCACTGTAGTGTTCTGAAATTGCGGAAATGCTTATTAAAGCATTAATGCATAAGAAACTGAGTTAACCTTAATCCAGGTGGAGAAACAAGATGTCAGTTTGAAGGAAAACCGGTACATAAAATGACCCGTGAGTGTTTCTACATGTAAGTCATGTATGTTGAGTGTAACAGGTCACGTGACTATTTGAGTTTAAAGTGCATTTGATGTCATTTGACTGTTCAATGGAGATTCATCGCTTGAGATAATTTGGTGGGTAATGTTATGAAATAACAGTGTGATAGATGTGTAAAAAGGATTCTACTTTCATGTTGTAAACCCTATTTTTTATGTGAAAACAGACTAGATACCACCACATATATAATCACCTTTTCTTAGCTACCGTTGCCTGAAAAGTTGATTCCACAACCTTGCCTTTCTGAGTTCAAACTTCCAATTGTCACTCCTTTCCTGATTACATGTGTCCTTCAGCGCTGAAAGTCTGGTAAAAAGAGCTGTCTCAGACTCTGCCAGCCATCTCTTAACAACATGAGCCTTAGCAGTCAAAAGGTATTAAAAAAAAAAAAAACAGCCCTTTCATAAGATCCTGTGGCCGGTGTCAAAATGTAGAAAGACACAGGGAACATTACGACTCCCTCCTCTCCAAACCTACTCAGCACAGGAGTGCACCTTCGACTGGGAAACATGTCTCCAACTCCTCTAGTCTTTCCAGAGCTCACTCACATATCCAAGCCTTCACTGGTCTCTAATCCTTGTCCTTAATGTTCTTTAACTTACATCTTTGCAGTCAATGCAGCATTATCACTTTATTCAGCCAGACGGTAGATTACAACAATAGTTTGCTGGGCATCCCAAGTCAAACTTGCATCACAAACAGTTGATGTTTTTGACACAAACACAGAAAAATTGTAAAGACTTTCTGAAGCTTATTAGTACTTTATTTCAATCCAGTTTATTTCATAAGCTAAAGTCTGCAATAGTCCAACTGCTCCTCAGAAAACCCTCCCCAGACCATACTATACTGACACCCCTTTACAGACATCACTGTACTATTCAAAGAATAGCCACTGGATCATATGTGGATGTCACTGACATATTTGACAGGTCAGAACTGGCCTGTAAACACAAATCAACATACATAACATTTACATTTCTAAACTTAAATGAGTCATTTTTATATTCACAGGTTTATGATCTTTGCAGGAAAAAAAAATGTTGCAGAAACTCTTTACCTTGTATAGATCATAAACCTGATTTCAGCAAATTAAAAAGCCATTCAGAATTGTTTTACCCATGGAAACATCACTGATTCATCACATTCATCACATCTAGGCTACTGCTGCTAAAGCAAACAGACTCATTGCAGACTTAATTCATTTCACTTCCAGACTCCTCACTAATTTCAACCAAAGACCAATTTTAGGTTCATTACACAGGCTCCCTGCGTGCTTTAGAATCGTTTTTAACATTTAAATGATCATTTTTTTGATGTGAACGTGACTGCCCCCCTGAGTACATCAATGAATATTTAATCCCGTGTGAGCCTGACATGTTCCAGTGGGTTCCTCTTCCACACACCAGGGTCCTTTGCTATCTGGGTCCCATTGCTTTGGAGAGCTTTGCATGGAGAGCTCGACCAAGCTACATCTTCTAATCTCACTTTTTCAATATATCTTTCCTTAATTAATTCCTGTCAGTGAATGCATAATAATGAAATATGTAATATAATTAATTTTATTTCATTCATGCTTTTGTCATTTTTTTTGGTTTGAATCACTTTGTATGTACATTTTGGAAGGTGCTAAAAATACTAGTTTTTATTTCCATTGGTAGCAGCAGTTGTAGGTGTATTAAGTGTGCATTTCAGTGTTTTAACGCAGTATTGATTCTGTTTTGTATACTTGACATGATCTGAGTTGGTGCTCATTGCCCCGCAGTTTGAAATATTACTTTTTTATATGTTCAACTTAGTAACTGAATCTCATTTATGCTAACTGGTTTTGCAGCAGAGAGCTTTGCAGGTGCAATTTTCTCATTGTGCATAATAAAAGGCCTCTGGTACTTATCATCTGTGGGGAAATTCAGCAAAAGATGTTTGTTGGATAAAAGGAAAAAAACACTATTCTTCCCTTTTGGGGTTTAAAACCAACCAAACGTTATGTACTATGTAGCCTGCTGCAACACTGTGTTGGCACAAAGTAATAAATATCTCTTTGAATGGCTTTAGCAAGAAATTGAGTTCCTTCTCATTTCCTACCCACCATGCAGTTCCTTTAGAGTCATAGAAGCACTCTGCACATTGTCTTATCCATAAAAGTGCATTTATTAACACCTACACTGCTGTTATGTGTCAGAAATTACAGGCTGCTATTCAAAGGCAGTTTTGACATCAGATTGGCACCAGAAAATTATGAACTTCAGGAAATATATGATTTTGTTCGGGACATTTAGCTTTACCTTCCTGCCTCATGCAACACGCTGAAGCCTATATTTATCTGTCCATTACTGTCATACAACTTTCCAGCTCTGGAAGTTATGTGAAAGTTAGAAAATCTTTTAGCGGTTTCCAAATGCAGTAACATATGGTTGGAGTGATTGTGGGAATTATCTGTGTCATCTTGTTTGGACATATTTAATTTGGGTCTCAAGCCCCAGTGGAAATAGTTGAAAGTGGATGATTTGGGTGATAGAGAGGAGATCCAGATGGCAAAGCAGCAGTAAGATCAATCGAGCTTGATGCATTTTTCCCACTTCAACATGCAGACAGATGTGATTTAACACAGTAATTGGGTTTACTTCCAGTTTGTGGATTTCTGTCAACACATAATAACACCTTCTAAAGCGTGTGTAAACTTGCTTGTAAAATCTCTGAACATTCATTATGTTACACATGTTTTTTTCATAGTAGCTAGTGATTGTTCTAATAAGCTGTTGATAGTCACTTTTAATTTCACTTTAAACAAGTATCTTCTTATTCCACAATTATGTGTACAGTAGTAAATATAATCCCCTGAAAATGGAATTTCTGTTTATGTTCTTTACCATAGAATGGGCTGTTTATATCCATAGAGGTTGCAGGTTGCTTTGAAATGTGCCATGTTGCACCACCATGTCTCTACAGGGTTAGTTAATGTCTCCTCAAAGCACTTCATAGTCTTTTAGAGTCATTTAGGGAAAAACCCGTAATTACCTCTCTCCATATTGCACTTCAAGTGATCTGAAGTAATCTTTTCCATCTATCCATCTGTTGAAAATCCACTCTGTGATACAGGTTTCTGGCTAATGACAGGTGTTGTCAGACAGGTAGGGAGGTTAAATACATGATTGGCAGATGTAATTATTCCTCTACTCTGTGTCTCAACGGGGAAGTCTGGAAAAGTGGCTGAATTTTTCCAAAACACCATGAAACAGCATCAGGTCGTCTAGGTTTATATGTAGTGTTTTGATTTGGACTGACAGGAGAGAGTCACACAAGGAAGGCATGTATTTTTAAAGTTCTGACGTTTGAAGTTTTTTGTTGTTTGTTTTTTGAGAGTTAAATTGCCTGAAAGAAAAGAAGACAAATGAAAGTAATGACATGAAAAAAGAATAAAACAGCACAGTCAGTTTAGATGGAAAGCAGTGACTCTACTAAGGATCAGAGATGAATTTTAAGAGTATCTGCAAAATGTTTTTATCATTTGGGTGTTTCATTGACATGGAACCGACGTTTTGGGAATGGAACCAAATACACTAGGTTTTGAAACCAGGTCTCAAAGTAAACAAATCTCAAAATTGCATTTCTGTGTTATATTTCTGTGTTTTTCCAAAAGGACGACACCATAGCCCCACCTCTCCCTTATGCACATTCAAATTCACAACCATCTTCTTCTTGTATTTTTTTCCATGGCAAGTTTTGTGTGCATGATCCATGTCTTCTTTGTTTTTGCTGCCTTTTTGTGGGAACATTACAGCACCACATACAGGCCTGGAATATAGAGTATTTTCAGTGGTTTTGAATGGACACACGCCATTCTTGAGACGATGCCATGTTTACGGAAATATATGCTTTACAACTCCATGTGGATAAGGCCTAAGTCTGTGTTTATTGCAACCATTTGTAACACAGTGTTCACTTCCGCCTTCTGAACAGTTTTTGGAAATGTTGTAATTTGCATTTTCTTTTTTGCAAATTTTCAAAAGTTTGCTTCAAAGTCACTTGATATTTACAGTGATGCAGTTACTGGTTCAGATGATGGTCTTTGATGGTTTTAACTGCCACTACAGGGGAGGGTGATGTGAGGAAACGCCAGTGCAATCTGCTGTTTCACCACAAAATGCCACTGCATATCACATACCAAACCTACTAAACTACAGTTTAATCTAAGGTTCCATCAGTGTTTTATACTTATGTCACGATAAAAGTAATCAATACTAATGTAATGTTTTGCATGTAGTAGCCACACACAGTATTGGATTAACTGCTTACTGTTTTATGACCAATACATGGAACTGATCTGAATTTCCAATTAAAAATGTGTCTTTTTTTAAAAATATGTCTTAGTATTTAATGTTTATCAACTGAAGTAATTACTGGCAGTCATTTGAAAACAAACACTGTAATAATTATATAGCGTTTTTTTTGTGAGCAAAATATTTTACAAATAATTTAGATGCATTTTGGAGAAAATTATGCCCTTGTACATCCAGAATGTCTCAGACCCAAATGGTGAGTCCCCTTTTTATCCTGCAAAGAGCAAAAGAGTGTTAATCTCAGATAATAGCAATTTTTCCCTCCTTTAATCAATGCCATATTATTCCTTTTCATAGTTATGTGAACAGTATCCATTCAGAGCTCCATCATTCAACAACCCTTAATTTTATTTATGAGTCGAGCTCTTCTCTATGCACGGTAGGTCGTGACAGTTGAATAAAGGGCTTCTTACATGAAGCGCAGCCTAAATAAAGGAGACCAGATGTGTGAGGGGCTGTAGCTGTAACTGAGTCAATAGATCTCAAAGATAGAGGTGTCAACCTTTTCACGTGGAGCTAAGCCTCAGCCTGCCTTTTCGCTCGTGTTGTCCAGTGTGCTGAATTAAGCTCAGATGTTTAGTTTGAAGAAAAGGGAGAAAGTAAAGAGACAAAGACCGCCACTGTCATTGAGTGTCATTTAGACGAATTCTTCAGTGGGCCTTTCTCCTTTACAACTGGTTGTGTTTAATCTTTGCTTTACTTTTTAGTACCTTTCACTTTAAAGTTCAATACTTGCACTGGAATTTCCATAGAGACAAATATGTGACACACCTTCAGATGAAAAAAGTAATCATAATATATATGTTGATTTCTTAAAAATAATAGTATAGCCTCTTGTTTAGCTTTATACCTTGAATGGGGAGGTATGGAAATTCATGTTCAAGGAAGTGATGGAGTGACAGTAGCAGGAAAACTAAAAATGTATTCTTATTGGAGATAATTCATTTATCAGACAGGGGTAGTTGTTTGTTTATCTGCTGTCTGGCCAACCCTCCTAAGCAGCCTATAAGACACGTCACAGCTACATCATTGTGACAGGAAGTAGCTGAAACTAGTAAAGGAGGTGAACAAAACACTACCCCTATCTGATAAATGAATTATCTACAATAATTGTATGTGGAAGACAGTATGAAACTCTACCAGACTAAAAATCTATTCCATTCTGAATATTGTACAAGGGTTATTTTCTTTTGTTCAGACAAAGTAGTAGTAGAGTGATGCTCTCGTATACCTGACGTGTTTTGGCTGTCGCTGCGGCCTTCTTCACTCTACTACTACTTTATTTGAACAAAAGAAAATAACCCCTGTATCATTAAGATAAGAAGACAAAATGAAAATTCTTGAATATCGTGGATCTGTCTAGGTAAATTGTTGAGATGAAATATTAACAATATTAAACTTTTCCGCAGTCCTGTACCCTCATTTCAAAGTAATGATTCTGTGCTCATCAGTGCTCTGTGGCAGCTGCACTTTAAGAGTAGCCGAGGCAGTTGTAAAGACACTTCTCATCAATGGTGTTGTAAATCTAATTCATTCCACGTCATGTTTCCCAGATGTGGTTTGAAACGCCCACCACCAGACATCAAGGTGTCCTGATAACAAAACACAAAGTACTGGTTAGGTTATTTGCATATTACATCATACAAAGTGTACAATGCTTTTTCTAGTAAACCTTGGTGATAGCGTTCTCGGGGAAAAGACATTGTACATTTCAGTACCACACTGCTGAAGTTCAACTCTGCTATATTTGTTTTAGAAAATCCTCAGCATGGATGAAAAATATACTTATCACTCTTTATTGGATGATGTATTGGCTTTTTTGGCATGTGTGTGGCTCTGTCTAGAATATCCTCACTTTATAAACGCTGGCAAGAGTGGTCAAGGGATGTACCAGATGGCATGGCCCATATGCAGTTTGCCCTTTGGCCAGGTAGACTAATGAATCCTTTTGGGAGTTATTCACACTCTCTGGCATCGGACCCTCTTTGGGCTCAGAACCCACTCTTTCCACAGCTGGCCTGAACTATTCTGGAGACTTCAAAACATATGTTTATAGATGTGGAAATAGCATTGAAAAAAAGTCTGTTTAGCATATTAAATGTTTATCGAAGATTACAAACTATAGGAGCTCTTTTTGGAGTTGAACTTAAGCTTTGACATTTATCCTCCAGTGTATTTTATCTTCTACAGTACAGCTGTTGCACTGTAAGGCAGTTTTTATCCTTTTTCATTCACAGCCATATTGTTTTTTTTTGTTTTGTTGAAACACATATTTTCATCGCATTTTTAACTAAATCACTATGAAATTAGCCATCAGCCAAAGCGTGACAAAGAATAGTGAACAAATTGCAAGAGTGATGGTTTTACACCCTTTATTTTTTATTTTGATGATGCCATTAAATCTCCACTTTAGTAGATCTACCATGTTGAAGTGAAAGCCTTAGGACTTCAGCTTCAGCTTTGAAGCCTTATCCTTAGCTTTTCCTTTGAAGCCTTATCATGAATTGGCAAAGTGACCGAGACCAATCGGTTAGAGTTAAAGTTGGCGCTCTGTGACTGTTGAGGTCCCACACCTTGTAGCATAACAACACAATATATTTATACCCACCTGCCAGGAGCCATTGAGCACAGAACACTTCTAGTGAAAACACGGTCTTGAGTTGCATGTTCATGTCTACTGCTATCTAAAGCTTTAAAGGTGTATTTACTTTGACTTGAGCTATTTTATGTCCTTTAGCAGAACAAATATCACTTTTTTTTTGTACTGTCCATTGGGACTTTGCTGCCTGTGCTTTCATTTTTTTGTATGATAGGCGAAGGTGTTTGTTACATAAGGTATTACATCAAATAACACACAACCATACATAAGATTTCTGGGTAAAGTAACCATTTAACATTCACCATTTGCTTGTGTCACATTTCTTTCACCAGATATTGATTTTACAATTGCAGCTTGTGTTCTGGCAGCACTTGGCAAAAAAAATCCATAATTGCCTTTCAGTAAACACTAATTCCTCTTGTGTACTGTATTTTTGACCTGTAGAAAATCTACCACTCGACTGGAGGTTTGTTTTCAGACTAGCAGAGGGGTTAAAGAGTGACAGCTGTAGTTACCGATTAGATTTAAGCTCTACTCTGTGGCTTATCACACATTTAGAAAAACACCTTTTTTTTCCCCCTTTGTGGCTTGAGATGATGTCAGGTCATTTTTGTAATTACTTTTTTCAATATCGATTGTAAGGAGAAAACTGCAGAAGTATTGAGCATATTTCTAAATTCTGTGTTTTGGCTCCTGCTGATGTAACTTATACTATTTCCAAAAACATGCAATCAAGTTCATTCAGCATATGATTAATATTAACATATCTGGTTTTTGATATTTCACAGAAGGAGCTAGTGGCTTTTGCACCGCTAAATATTGTTGTACAGTTGTATGTTAACATGTAAAATAGGCCTTATTTAGCTGTTAACGGGGACGTAACATATTGCTGGTGTAAAAGCAGATACTAGAGGAAATCTCAGTAGTACCAACAGCCATTTCTAAGTTCAAATACATTGCATGTCACCAGGGCATCTGCTTCAATTGAGTTTTAACATCACATGGACGCCTAATAAACCCTAGGGCCCGCTACCAGTTTTAATGAACCACAATTACAAAGGAAGGATGAGAACTGTGGCATCCTTAACACCTGCCCGTTAGCCATTATTGCAGCACAAGCCAGTGTATGAAACCTCAAACACATTCGAAGTACATGCTTCTTTAACATCAAGGGATGCAAAGCCAAAGGGAACTGAGGCCAAATGCACGGTAACATTGGAATCAAGCAAACGATATGATGTTATAACTTCTTTAATCTCTGCATGATCATACCTCCAGGTTGATCCACTTCCCCCTCAGTGACCTATATTCCTGACTTTCTTACTGAGCAGATCAAAACATCTGGTTGGTTAAACATACGGGGGACAAAATAATGACAGTGATAAACATTTAATGGTCTGGGTTGAGGTCAAAACAACTGGAGCTGAGAATGGTGTGTGGCTTTGCTTTACTGTATTTCCTCCATCCATTAATCAGTCGCTCTATGTGAGCGTTCTCCCTACTGTTGTCAGCAATTTTTGCCTAATTACAATGCTACGCTTCAATCATGTTTTGCTTGAGAACATAGTGGTCCAGAGGAACCAAACACATCTGTGCATCAAAGAAACTGAACAAAACAACTAATGTGTGATTGCATTTGTAAACCCAACAATATTTCTTATGCCTCATGTCCTTTTAAGTTGCGAACATTTGAGCTAAAGCCAGAACATTTCAGAGAGAAATTCCCCAAAGAAGATTACAATTTGTCCTTAATTATCTTGCCTTCTGTAATTACATACATTTAAATCTCTGATCAGCTCATTGAGAGAGCAGATGATGTACAGCAGTGCCTTCTGACATCTGCGCTCAAGGCAGCTGCAAGGACAAAGTGGTACATTAACAAGCTGGACTGGCTTACACAGGCTTACACATATGAGGGAAACCATTTCTCTGATTTCTTTTTTCGTTTGCTGTGATTACACAACAGTTTACTCATAAGTCATAGATAAACCTGTGTGTAAATAATATATAATGTATGTGTGTAAGCTGGTCTGTTGAGTGTGTTGATCCATGAATTTGTGATCAGGTTAGGAGGAGTGTAATGAATCATGGATGTGGGTGGATGTGCTAGACCGGTACAGCTGTGTTATTTTACATCTCAATGGAAGTAGGCTTATCACACTGTAATTCTAATATGACAGGTGTATATTCTCTCACTAGAATAGCACTAGAGCTGCAATAATTGGTTTTCTAGAAAAGAAAGGCAATAACAATCTCTCAATCATTTCTGTTTTGTTTTTTTTTCACACTGGACAAAATAACGGGCAGTTTTAGGATGAAAACATTTTTCACCTTATTTGTGTTACGTTACACCCACTTGCTAAGTTGTGGCGTCACTTCCTGTTTCCAGGTCCATTTCTGTGCATCCCTCTGTATTCCGTATGCTGCAGTACTGCGTCCCCGAGTCCATAAATTAAACCCAGTTGTCGTTTTGCCACTTTACAGGTGATGATAAACAGCAGGGGGAGCGGATTAATGACAAAAAAACCAAAAAACAACTAACTCGCTATCTGAACTGTGCCAAACCAGATCTTTATGGACCCCCTTGATATAGAACAAGGTTTTTATGCGGTGTTTAGCATCTTCACACTTTGCGTTTGATATGTCAACCTTTTATCTATGCTGTCCAGTTCAGCAGAAGAAAAATAGAGCAATGATTCATGTCAATAAACAGCTGAGCCTGAAGTGAATAGATGCACCGCTATAAATGGATCAGGAGCTTTAAGCCACTTACAATTGCGATCTCCTGGCGGTAAAACACTGACTATGGGCAATTGGCCAAACAACTTGAGGGTAGCGTTAGTTAGTCATGCTCAGTCTACATATCAGTACATGAGTGACAGGAGCTGATCAGCTGATTCTATCCACTCCAGCTCTACCTTTACATTCTGTACCATCAATATAATTTGATATTGATGCTGGCTCTGTTCTGTTCCTTATAAGGGGGTGGGGGGGCAGAGTCCTGCACGGGTCCACTTTTCCAAACCCACACCCACCTGTACCCGCAAAGCTGATTATAACAACCCGACCCGCTACCCACATTTTTTTTTTCATGTCCAATCCACACCCGCCCATACCTGTGTACATTAGACCCGCAACCTGACCCGACCCGTGATTAAACGTATTGTCTACACGGTAACTCACTTTTAAGGGCTTTATTTTTGGCTAACATGTACAGCATTAATAAATCTCTAATATGTTACATATACATTTCTCACGAGCAAGCATGCACTTGGCCTTAAAACATTTTTTAAAATGCCCAAGTGGCGATACACAGTCCAAAAGTGCAACAATAAAGTAAAAGAAAAATGTCACTCTCCATCAACACATTTTGTCAAAGAACAGTGCACTAATTAAAGAGGGAACATTGTCAACATTGTCACTAAGTGTTCAAGATTCAATCAGAACACAAAACATCCTTCTTCTGATTGAATGAAATAACCCATATGCAGCGGCAGCCTACCTGCCTACCAAATGTCTGACTTGGCCTTTGAGGATGTATTGTCCACAACTGTATATTCACCGCTGGCTATTTTTCTCTTTATATCATCCATTGTGATGCTCTGGCTCTGAGTCACAACCTCTTCAGTGCTTTTATTTTTCACCGCCAGTGCAGGCTACCTGTCTGTGCTGCTCAATGATGTCGTTGGCCAGATGTAAACAGAGGTGAAGCTCACTTCAAAATAAAACAAACCGGATTAGATGATCATCATCTTTAAATGTCCTGCAAATTATTTTCATCTGTGAGTCTTCCTTCATTTTTTCACTTCCTTTCCAGCTACCCATCTGCATTTCATTTAATTTTACCCATGCCCGGAAAAACTTCTAATTCTTCTAAAAAAAAAAAAATCTTTTTTTTTGTTTTTTTTACACGCCCCTGCATGCTTTTGCGGGTTACCTGTCGGGTATCCATGGGTACCCAACCCAGTGCAAGACTCTGGTGGGGGGGTCTTGCTGCTGCGTTCCCTTCCTTGGCTTCTGTGTATGCTCATGGAAGACCTGGAAGGTGTACACTTCCTGCTCCACATCTAGAAGGGCATTCAGCTCCCACAACAGACTGTCAAATACAATTAATTCAGATGAACTCCTTTATTTTTCAAGAAAGTGGTCTTGACTGAGCTGTATTTGAGTTAAATGCATGACTATAACCCCTTCTGAACTCTAATTGGTGCCTTAGTAAAGAAAGTAGTTCTACTATATGAGCATACAGGCTTCACTTTTAATGACTGAACTTCTAAATGATTTTACAGCACCATTTCGTCAGATTTAACAGGCAACCTATTCCATGAATGTAAAGATTCATTTTAACAGACATGAAAAGCTCAACACACTGAATGGGTATAACTCTACAATGTACCCCAACTTTATGTTTTCATATAAATGCACAGAAGTTTCAGCAGCAGTGAAATATTTGGTCGCAGGACTGACTTGGCAAGCCGTTTTAACAGATGCCGTGGACGAGTTCTGGGACTGTTCCCAACTTCCCACTTGCCCCTCTTCACCTGCAGCCATTGGTAATGTTTGTGACAAAAACACTGTTCCGTGTGTTTTCTCCCTCCTTAGTGCTCCACTTAGTAACAGCTCTACTTTGTCAAAACCCATTACTGATGTTACTGCTTATGTAAGGATGCTTTATTAAATTAACATGGGCATGGTTGAAGTGATTGACTGATTATCATTATGCAGCGCTTTAATTTAGGTTCTGAATAGGGAAAATAAATGAAATAGTACATGTTATGGCTTTATAAATGTAAATTATTGTACATAGGCATTGGTTTAAAGCCTATTTTAGACTTATGTAAAAGGTGGTCATCTCTGGTACCTATACAGTTGGACTGTTTATTGACTCAGATGAGCAAGATCTTTCTTTTTTATTTACCACCTGAATGTACCCATCCCCGCCACTGTACCCAAACCAACGTGTCCTTTTTTGTCAGTATTGTCAGTATTGAGACTTACAACTTTAAGTTAACTTGACATACTCTGAGATAAAACTGTGATCTCGCAACCATGTAGTGTATTGACAGCTTGGTTTCAAATTCCATCTTGGGTGCAAAGCAACCAGCTAGAACAGGACAGATATGGTCTGGTGAGTCAAAATCCCATCTAGATTTGGACACGATTATTCCCAAGTTCACAAAGGTAGGCATCTAGGTTTGTTTTGCTCTTTAGAAACCAAGTTTGGAATGTTTAAATACTGTGCTTTTGGAAGGAAATATACACTTGCCTAAAAAAGAAATAATGACACCCTATTTTTTGCTGTTTATTTTGGCATCTGCATTATGGAAAACAGCAAAACACTACATGAAAAAAAAACGTGAAAGCATGCAACAAACTCAAAGTCACATCGTTATAAGTACGCAGCACACTCGCTTTTTTTTTTTTTTTTTTGGTTCATGTAAAAGCAGCATCAAAATATTCCAAATTGTGAGTGAAGCAGGCTAGGGCGAATTATGTGTGTATATCAAAGCAAGACTGGATCATGAATAGAGTGGTGACAGTAATAAGAAAGCTCTAAGCACCATGTTTGCCTTTTAGCTTTCATTGGCTCTTAAGTACAGTTGTGCCTTTTATTGATTTTCTTTTTTTTTTTTTCCAATCAATTTATTGCATCAACAAAACCTTAAATTGAAATTGACTCACCCAAGAGTTGCATCGCTTTCTAATGCAGCAACAAATTGTGACTTTTCCAAAGTTATCATTCATTATAACATGAAACTCTTGATGTTATTGTGTCAAACACTGCAATTTAGACCCTGTTCCATAATGGTGAAATAGGGTGTTTTCTTTTGTATCTGCCACATAAAAAAAAAAGGGTAATGGGAATTGTTGAACAGATAGTGAAGTGGTCCTGAACTGAAGGGAGTTAAGTAAACAAAACTGTTAAAATAGAAACAATTACATGTTGGCTTAGAAGGTACACAGCAGAGAGCTACAGTATGCAAATGGAAATATACCAGGATATTTGCTGCACTTCTCTGAAGGCATGTGTTTAGCTGTTGACACCTTGTGTAAAAAAGTTTCACACTGTTTCTCATCTTCATGAAGTGGAAATAATGTGTGACAGTTGAGGAACACTGTTTTGTGTTGCATTGCCAGGTGTTTATAACACTGTCATTAAGTGGGGACACCAAAGAGCCTAAAAGAATCACCAAACAGAAACGACTGCTATATTCAACCTTATTCTGTTGTTTTACAGAGTTTGGTCTCTGTGGCCATGAGGCTTGTGTATTACTCAGGAGACAATAGGTTTGTGTTGAGCTGTTGATGGTGCACCTCATTACTGTAGCCTGGCGCCTCTCTAAGGACTGATTAAGGATTAAGCCCATTTGAGAGTGCCTGCACGTACATACCGCATCCTCTAGTTTCATTACCCATGCACAGCTTCTTCATCTATAGCTTGCTGTACTGTATATGCATACAGACACCCAGTGTGCCAGTGCTTGCACTGCATAGTAGGATCTATCAAAAAACCCCACAATCTGAAGAGTTCTGCACCAGTCCCCCCCGGTACATCGACAGCCATTTTATCTTTCTCTTTCTCAAATGTTAATAGGTACAAGTGAAAAAAAACCCTCAGAAATCTAAAATCTTTCATGTGACTGGTGCCCAGACTTTTAAAAAGACTGTTTAATAATGATGTCTGGTGCTCTCAGACATGAAGCAGCAGTGGAGAGATAATACAAGAAGTATGCAGACAAGTGGCGTGTTGCTATATTTGTATGTATCATTCTCTACCGAGTTGAAACCTGGAGATTATTTTTCCAAAAGATTTGTGCATCTGCTGTCGTCTTGGGGAAAATACAAGGGGCTACTTCAAAGTTTCAGCACATGAAGGCAAAGAGCTTTCTGACCAGTATACTTTCACAGAGTACTTTTTTTTTTGTATTTTTGTTTGTCTTTTCTTTAAAGATAATATCCTTTCACCAACAAATAAACTCCTGGTGCCTTCCTGTCAGAAATAACAGTGACATATATCCTGCTGCGCTCCACTGCACAAGTTCATTTGTCAAATAGAGACTAGAAATGAGAAGAAAACTTGCAGTGGCACGCTTTAGCTTGACATTGTCATTAGCAGAGAGTATAAAACATATGGGTATTTATGGGGCAGTTTTTCTTGAATTTGTTATTATGAATAATTTATGAGAAAAGAAGATACATATATGTGTAAATCTACATACATGTATAAATGTATTTTATTAATATCTAAAACATTAGGTAAATTGCTGCCATTAATCACAACAGAGAAGAATTGAATGGTAAAAAGCAAGATTAAAAGAAAACATCTCATTTGTCACATGCACAGATGTTGTTTGTCACTTAGTTTGTGACATGCATGTAATTGTAGGATGAGTGGAATTGAACTGTTCCGCTAATAATGATAATGCCGATGCTATTATTGCATTTGCCAAATGTTTTTGTTTGTTTGTTTGTTTGTTTTATGTGTTAACAACAGCTGAATGGTGCTTTTTGTATTTTTTTAATCCAACTTTATTGAAAATATACATCTATATAAAACATAGAGAAATTTTGAACAATCATCAAGATGCCAAAAAGAAAAACAATCCAAACAAATAGATTAACATAATGCAAAAAGCTTACAGACACAAAGAAGAAAAGACAAATAATAATAATAACTAAAAATATAAAGTTCTAAGAAAAAAATACATCAGAGAGTAAATTCATTCCAATTTAAAAATCATTATAAATTGTCAGAGTGTTTGTGCTTTCTTTGTTACAGACAAATTTCAGTGATTTAATATATTTAGCAAATTCAGTCAAAAAGACTTTAAAATTTGGGCATGTTTTGGCATACTTACTTTTATTTATGTGAAATTTTCCAAAAAATAATCAAATTAACAATACATTCTAAATTACATATGTCATGTTCAAAATATGTCAGTGCATGTTAGCTATATTTTCATTACATTTAGATATAAGAAAAGTTTCAATTTTAGACCAAAAGTCAGAAGAATGCACACAAAGAAAGAATAAGTATAAAGTGGTTTCAGGGTAAGGATTACGAAACTTACATATTTCTTCAATGTCAGAAAATCTAGATAAAATAGCATTGGAGGGATATATGTTATGCTAGATCTTGAGATGTATTATTCTAATATTGGTCAGAATTTATATGGTACTGTCCATGCTTTTGATGCCCTCAGTTTTAGAGAAAGTTGAGTTCCAAAAGGCTTTACCTCTTAGGGAGCGTTTTATCTTTTCATACAATGCTGTATTTGTCACGTTAAGAACAGGTGCATCTCTGTCTCTTTCTTCCTCAGCTGTGATGCAGTGATCACACATTTGCAGCCTGGACTTTTTTTTTTTTATCACCCTGTCTTTGTGGTTAAACGATGGTCACAGATTGTATATTTCATCAGGATAATAATAATAATAATAATAATTAGGGCTGCACGATATTGGAAAAAAAAAGAAACTGCTATTTTTTTTAACCCTGCATATATATTACGATATGAAAAACTACTCAGGAGGGTATAGTAGCTGTGTGGTGCCGACGTAAATGGTCAAACACATTACTTGTGTTTCCTCTCGTGGCGACAGGTGGAAGGTACTGTCGACACAGAACATGTGTTTCAGTATCATCATTCTTGTAGCCAAAATAGTTCCAGAAAACTTGCTTTTCTTTTTGGCACCAAGTTTTCGTTGTTGGTGATTTTCTGTTGTTTTTTCTGTTGTCATTTTTGAATGTTGTTACCAGCGACTCACTCCATGTGCAGGGGCGTGGTCTGCTTTGGCAAACTGATTAATATCGATTGTGACTGGTGGATGGCTGTGTGCAGTGTGTGTCAGGTACAAAGGCTAAAATTAGATGAGGACATGTTGAGTTCATTTTCCTCCTACATTGCAGGACCTGCGATGTGACTATTGCGCACACGTACATTGCAATGCCGATTCTCAAATGATATTGCGCAGCTCTAGTAATAATAATAATAAT
>JAPQRP010000019.1:33993636-34016634 GCA_037367295.1 Apogon hyalosoma | reverse complement strand
GGCTGGGGGGGGCTGTGATTTTGTGTGTGTGTGTGTGTGGGGTGATAGTGTGATTGTCAGAGCAGAAGTGAAAGTGAAACTGACACACTTTACTATTCCTCTAACTCTGCAGGCAGCACACACACACACACACATAGGAGCAACGAGTGACAGAATCTCCGCAGCAAAAAAAAGTTAATAAATCAACCATGTATTGGCCAATGTTGATTAATCGGTGATAGGCTATAATTGGCCGATTAATCGGTCGGGCTCTAATATATACACACACACGCACACACACGCACACACCAGTGGTGGCTGCTGGTCTTTAAAACCAGAGGAAACTCATCTTATGGCTCCATCATAAAACTTATTATAGCAAAGCAATTAAAAATAAAAGGGATGCTTAATTGAGGTGGTTATGCTTCATCTATACCATAAAACCACAGTGAAACACACTTGTAGGTTTATGACTTGACCCTTTTTCTCTTCAGCTGATGTAGTCACGGCAAACGACCTCTCTTCCACTGATATCCACATGTGACTGGGCTCCAATGTGTGCCGATGCTGGGAAGTTTCAACATCGCTGTCAGTCACATTGGGTTCAACCTTTTGGACCAATACCTACTCTTTGGAACAGTTCATCCAATCCAATGTCCAAAGTCCAGCATCCTGGCCCACCTACTGACCCATTCAGCCCCAGAGAGGCAGAATGTCTATGGGAGGGTTTTGGGTGGGATGATTTTATGCATTTAGCCAATGACCACCATGCTTCCCTGCAGTGGAAAAAAAAAAAAAAACGGGTTGGTGCTGCCTCATAGACAACCCATTGACACTTGACGTCAATAGAGAATTCAACAGTGTAGGCTACTGATACAAGAATGTATCGGGGAATTTGCGTCGGAAAGCAAACGATAAACAGCTGACCAGAACAATATAGCCATAAAATGAAGTGCACGTTTGCACAGTTTTAATGTAAATGTAATTTGTATTTTTATTATAAATTCAACAGTGCAATTCTGCCTATCGTTTCCTGCAATGTTAGGGGAACTTCAGCTTCCCTTGCTGTCTCAAAGCAATCGCCTCTGATACAGACACACACACACACACACACACACACACACGCGCGCACACACACACACACACACAAAACCAAACAAGTCAAATGAGACCTACAAACAATGATTGCATTGCAGTCTTCAACACATTTGTATCCAACTTACTAACTTGAGATCAAACCAACATACAGCTTAAGAAATAAATCTGAATATTTTGACTGTGTGAAAGCTTAAAAGCTTAAAGGAGTAAGTGATGGTCACAATGAAGAAAAGTGAGCATTTCTGCCTTGTCTCCATCTCTTCTGATCTATGCTCCATGTTATTTGTGTTGATCCTGGCGTCATCTGCGCCACAGTAAGTGTTCATGTGAAACATAACAGGAACAAATGTTTAGTGGTAGCAAAATTAAGGAAATTGAAATTTCAATTCAGGAAAATTGCAATCGAATATTTTTTTTAATTGATTTGAGTTGATTAATCGATTCATTGTTTCAGCTCTAGTTAAAACAACTTTGTTAAAATTAGAAAAAAAGTCAGAGAATGGCTGAAATAAGAAGGACAAAGAAAACTTCTCCAAGTACATACAGCACTGCATGGTACAAAACCTCTGCTTTCCAACCTCCTGCCGAGGTTTTTGCGGCAAAACGTATGTCTTACATTTCTGAAATCTAAGGACTTACATTGACTTATATCTGATATCTTGTGTACTGTAAATGGATACTACACAGGTACCCTGGCCATTGAAAACAATAAAAATACATTTCTGGCATAACTTCACCTACATCCAAGGTGCATGAAGGAGGAACAACTTAAAACTGCTCAAGAATTCCACCAGCACTTGGAGTAGAATAACTTTATTAAATATTGGATGACACTTTTTGACTAGAGGCCAAACAGAAAACAGATGCCAAGAGGTTGTGAACAAATGCAAAATGTGATGACTTGGGGGTAAGATCAGGCTCAACACTGTAATGTGGGTTAAATGTAGGTGGACAGATGGCAGGTGGCCAGTTAGCATAGAGCTCCAGGTAGCTTAGCTCAGAAAGTTGACATAATGAAATACCAGTGTAAGCGCAATTTAGTTTTATAATATGATGCCCTGTCCTCAGTGATGCATATATTTTGCCAATTCTATGTTTCTCTCTTGTCCACATGTGAACTGTTTCAAAGCTCCAGTTTGTGTGTATCCATGTGGAAATGGGTGAAAACAGAGAGACTGGAAAACAATGGCGTCACAGCCTTCTGCTGGACGTAGCAAACATTGAAGTATATTCAATGATGTGCCACGATGCCCTGGAGACAATATGTTTATGACATATAAGAAACCACTGTAACCCACACCAAGACCAAAGCAACATCGTGGTGCAGTGGTTCCTTATATGCCATCAACACACCCTCTCCAGGGCGTCATGGTGCACCATCGGTTCACAGCAAGAGGCTCCTTTTTTTATTGTGTTCTCCCATATCTACACTTTAAATGGTTAATGGTCACTCTAAATTCCCCATTGGTGAGAATATAAGAGTGAATGGTTGCTACCTATGACCCTCCAGAGGATTAAGTGGTTCAGAAATGAATGAATGAATGTAACCAAGACGCACATGAGAGAAGCAATGAAAGATCCGTTTCAATGAACTAAACTGTGTCTGTGCTGTCATGAAAAGAGCTACAGGTGGTTTCTACACTGACAGCTGTCGACAGAGCAAAGCTACACCAGGTCTGTACTGCACTATATCTACCTGTCATACATGTAAGGATGGGAATTGATAAGAATTTGATGATTCCGATTCCATTATCGATTTTGCTTATTGATCCGATTCCTCATCGATTCTCTTATCAATTCTCATTGAGTGAGGGAATAAAAGAGTACAAACGGGTGTGTTTGCATTAACTGTCTTTTATATTTCCATCTCTGCACAGAAAATATAACATATACAGTATGCACAAATTATAATAACAGATGATGCCGGGCCCAGTTTAGGGGGAGATGGGTGGGGGGGTTGCACCATACAACCGTACAAAGTGAAAGTGAAAGTGAAACTGAAGATGCTTTACTAATTCCTCCATGTCTCCCACAGTTGTGCACCTCATTTTCCTTTTCACTACCGTCAGAAACTTTTATCTGCAGGGCAGGACAGTTGTTGCCCCACCCCACCCCAGAACGGTACCCGGATGACACCCTGGTGTTTGCTCTGCCGCTGGATTCACAAGCGTCGCTAAGTAGCATATCACACATGTAACATTCCTGCAAATGAAATGCATGCTGTGTGGACAGGTGTTTGATCATATTGGAGGTGTTTCCCCCCTTTGAAGAAATGGAAGCTTTGCACGTGTTACAAGTGGCCCTGGTGTCATCTTTTCGCATGAAATATAGCCACACTTTAGAGCGTTTCTGCCTCGACACCATGTTGACTATGTTCTAAACCAAAACAATGCAGTGTACATGTGACATCACCACACATGCGCAACAAAGGCAGAATCGATAAGCAGGATCATTAAGCAGGTAGGCAAACGATTCCAAAGCATTGAGCTACTTGATTCCCATCCCTACATACATGAGCAGTAAAATATACACAACCTACAATGAGTTCTTGTGCAAACTTAGAGCATAGCACTGCGTTTGCATAGAGTGAACTCTCAACCCTGAAACATCACTGCAAAGCAAAGAAAAGAGCGCAACTGCCATGAGGTACTATTTGATCTTACAGTAATATCACATTAACTGGACTGTGTTTGAACATGCAGATAGTGAAGGGAGAATTCTAAATGGAAGAGTCACTATTAGCATGTGCATTCCACCAGACTTCCTTTGACTGAAATGATTTGACCGAATAATGGAATAATTGAAGTGCTTATTGAAATAAAACCAATCATCTACAAATAAATATATAAATCTACATTTGCAGTTCATCCTCTATGGTCTACTTTGCTCTATCGTCATAGGTCAAAGTCTGTGAAAAGTTGCACCCAAATAAATTTTCACAGCTCTGCATCCTCAGAAAGAATATTTAACCAATGTCTTCAAAATATTGATTACTCTTGTGTTACTCACACAGAGTCGATATATTTAGCCCATTTGCCAATATGTTAGACGTAGAGATTGATTCACACCACACACAGCATTTCCCCTTCTTTTGTTATAGAATCTCTTTGTGTGTCTTTCCTAAAGAAAACCTTTCACTGTGCTTTTAAGACGGAGACTGGAGTGTTGTCACTTTGGCACCATTGGATTCTGTCTGAAGAAAGTGGCTTTTCTGAGTCCTATCATGCATAAACTTAACAGCAGGACATTTTTTTTTCTTCAAGAGGTTCATCAATATCTACTGAGTGAGAAGCAGCAAACAAAATATTGTAAATATTTTTTCCTCTAAGTGCTGAAGGATCTCAACCTTATAGTAGTTCTCTGTTATTATTCAGTCTACTGATAAAGTCTCTGATAATCTGCTTACTTTTTCGACACATCATCAAACCACAAACTCTGAGACTACATTTATTATTCATGGAAGACATTCATTGAAGTACTTACTAAGTAAAATTTTGAAAATGTCTACAATTCATAGCTGACATCAAATAGTTACATCAAAACAACATCTCAAAGGTCCTCATTATGCTATACTTGCCCCAGTTCAGCTCTGAAGTTATGACCTAGAATTATAATTATCCATTTGTAGTTGGGAGTATTATAATGCTTTCATAAAGTAAATGACTTGTTCACTTAAAAATGTGGAAGTCTATCCTATAAGAAAAAAAAGAAGAATGCATGTTTTGCTTCTGCAAACTTGAATGATAGGTTGTACTAATTACATCATGCGCAAGCTCTACTTTTGCAGTTTGAGCACTTGTGGTGTGGACTGATTTGTATTTCCCATTATCCTTTGTGCATAATATAATAGCCAACATTACTAATTTATAGTAGGAATAAATTAAATAAAGGGGTTACACTTGATAGAGATTCTGACAAGATTCAGCCCCATTTGGGCATTATTCGCTAATTTATGTTGGGTAGTTGAAAGTTTGGCTGCTACGTCCAGCTGGGCTTTAATTTGCTGGTGTAGGTTAAGTTACTCACACACAACTGGCAGTTTCTGTGAAAAAGGCACTGGCACTGATTTGTTGAATATGCAGACTCAATAGTAATCCAACTGATTATCCAGAAGCATATAATTAATACAAGTGATGATAATAGAAAATGTTTGTTTGTAGAAAAATCATTAACATCAAATAAGTTAATGTATGTGTCACAATTATGGCTTTATCTGCTTCTTAAATCTGAATATTTGTGTGTATACTTGACAAAATGGGAAGCATTGGCCATGTGATCCACTGTTTAATGGCACAGATTTAAAGAGGCAAGATTTTTTTTTTTAATTAATATAGATAATTTATTTTATGTTATGGTTAAGGTTGGTAAGATAAGAGGGAATAAGAAGTAAGAAATTGTGAACTCTGAGCTGCCAAGACCAAGTATGTTGTCTATGATAGTTTTGATAGATATAATTTCTAATGGCATTCCTACTGTATTTTAATATAATGCACTCATAACATTTTAACACCAGATAATGTTTTATAGATACATTTCCAACCCAGTTACCAATGTAAAACGTTACATATAATCAGTGGCCACTATATTAGGTACATCTTTTTGCCTGCTAATATCTAACAGGTCAACCACATAGCAGCAACAATGCATTTAGGCACATAGACATGGTCAAGATGATCTGTTTAAGTTTAAACCAAGTATCAGGATGAGGAAGAAAGGTGATTTAAGTGACTTTGAACATGGCATAGTTTTTGGTGCCAAACAGGCTATTTCAGAAACTGCTGATCTGCTGGGATTTTCAACCGCATCGCTAGGATTCATAGAGAATGGTCTAAAAAAGAGGAAATATTCAGTGAGTGAGAGGTAGTCAGTTGCTTGGAAATACCTAGTTGTTGCCAGAGGATAGAGGAGAATGGACAGACTGGTTTGAGCTGAAAGGCAACAGTAAGTCAAATAACCACTGGATACAACTGAGGTATGCAGAAGAGCACCTCTGAACACGCAACATATCAAACTTAGAAGCAGATGGACTCCAGTGGTAACATATACACTCACTAGCCACTTTATTAGGTACACCTGATACTTGCAAAGTGTCCCTAATAAAGTGGAGGCAAGCGTATAATGCAGCAGTGGGCTATCAGAGCCAGCAAAGCCTTATCTGCAGAATCACTGACCTACATTTACACCATCCATTTTTATATTTGTTTCATGAAGGTGTATTAAAATATTCTCAATAGTCTATACTCTTTATTTGCTAGCTTTTCTGTGTATGTGTATGTTAGAGCGTTTGTCCAATCAAATTTCAGCCATCATGTGTTGCGAGGTAAAAGAAATCTGCCTCCAACGTCATCAGAATAAATAATATAATTTTATTGGATGGTCAAAGAGTAACTAGTCAGAGCAAGCTCAGCTACCAAACCACATCTGCAACGACTTATATAAGTTAAAATATAGATATTGATAGACTTTATTCCCAACATAAGTGGGCAAAAGAAATTCTACATTTAAAAGGACACTCCAATATATGGAAATAAATCAACCATAAAAGAAAACAAATATCACACAAATGTATAATGATTTCATTAAGGCTGTTTCACAATACTTTATGTCCAAAAAGGAGTAGGAAGAAGCTGAGCTTATTTTGTCCTACCCCAATTTGACATGACTTGGCTAATCAGCTAATGTATGCAGTTCATAACAAAGAATAGGTCAGTTATTAAATTCCAAAAAAAGAGAACAAAGGATAAATGTGTTACCATCAATAACTTTTACTATCGTACTCACGTTACTACATCTCTGGAAAATAAGGTTTTTATACATCTTGTTACGTCCCGGTCTAGGGGTTCACCAGGATGGACATAATGTGCTCTTCCAGCCCCTCTCCCAACTCCCAATTCACAAATGCCAGTCCTAAATTTACAGTCCACAATATTTATTTCAAACAACTCAAAGAGGGTTAGGGGAGTGCTCAGTTAAAACAATGAACAAAAAGTCTTCTTCCAAACAAAAGTCTTATCTCCTAAACTAACTTCTGAAAATAAAATACAAAACTTACTTAAACTCCCGGAGCCAAAACAGAAGAAAAAAGTGAAAACAAAAAGAGCCACCCTCCCCTACCAAAGACTAAGGACTGTTTTACCAATAACACTATTTACAACTATTTACAACATACAACTACTACTACTACTAACACACACAAACACATTACACAAAGCTGGCGATCAAAACACACAGTATTTCTTGTTGGAAGCTGGCAGAGAACAGAGAGAGAGATGCCCCTGGGTCCAGGGCCATTTTTAAATGGCAGCTCATCTGGGTCCCACCCATCAACAGCTTCCTGTAACAAAAACAAGAAAACACAGCACCCCTACAGGGCTGGAGGAGAAATACACATCCAAAGAAACACATTAACAGAAATTATGACCCAGGGTCATAACAATCTTTTTACATTTTGTGATGTTTTCACATTGTTTGATATTTAGATCCAGTCCATTCCACAAAACCACTCCACTACATGACATGCACATCTTTTTGAGATTTCTTCTAGCAAAATATAATTTCATATTTAGTTTCCATCTCTAGTTATAACCACCCTCTCTATTTGTGAGTAATGTTACTTGGAAGTAATTGCTTTGTAATATACTGATTTATACTTAATAGGTGTTTTCCCAATACACAAAGGAAATGAAATGAATTTCATTGCAGACATAATAAAAAAATAAGCTGTAGTTTTGCAAAGTGTATGAATTTTATTAACATTCTTTATGTTTTTGTCATTTTATTAAGTAAATGTTGATGATGTACGTGGTGCAGCTGTGGCTGTAGTGAAAGGAGACCAGCTGAGTTGTGTTGATTGGGTTTCTAACTTTAGTAATGGCATTCATTTGAGATACCTGTCTGTGATGTAGTCGTATTGATGGTATGGTATTGATATTAAAAGGTGGATCAAGTCATGTAGAACATCAACAAAAGCAATAATGGCAATATCTTGAGTATACAACTCTAGAACTACTTTAGATATGTGTATTTCAGCTTTATTATGTTTTAACTGCTCATGGAACTGTTAAATTGTGTTTCATAGAAATGTGTGTGTTCATACTGTATGTAATGAAAGATTTGATTTAGGTATCGATAGCAAATGTTTAGAGTGTATGAAAGAATCTATATAGAAAAAGAAACTTACAGCTAAATCACACTTAGATTATACTATGTATCGATGGTCTAAAGAAACACACAATGACACAGTTTTTTCTGGCAACTAGATTATAAATTTCAAGTGAAATGTGCTATCATTTAGACTGGTTTATTTTTTAATGTTTCTATTAAATAACATGCTACAAACAAATTGCTGTAAATGATAAAAAAAAAAAAAAACAAGCAAACCGTTGGACTATTCTTCCTGCTGGTCCTAATATCTGACCGGATACCTGGTACAAGACACATGTAGCGCAGGACATAAAACAAATGTGCCTGACACAAAGGACAGGACAGGACACAGTAACCATGTAACAGTACAAGACCCTCATTACACAAGAGATGACACTAAATTACACAGGGCAGGACACTGATGAGGGCAGGGCATACATTGATTTAACCCCTACAGTGCAATGATTGCGCTGAATCCTCTGTGACAGTCTCATGGCCATTTCTGATGAAATCTAAAACCATGTGGACATGCAGTTCCTGGAAGCATTCATAAATAAATAACCTCTGTTTTGATGCCCATGTGTTATCCTAAGTGAATGTCAGGAAGACTGTAATCCTCTGAGGACAGAGAATGGGGTCTGTCCGGCAGTACTTTAGCTGAGAGTTGGTGGCAGCCTCCATCATCTGGCACAGGCTGCAGCCCAGTGTCACTTTTGTACTTCAGGATGGATGGCTCTGCATGGCCTGGACACTGTTAACTCTGTCCCACTGGTGAGCTTCAAGGAGAGGCTATAAGAGGCATACCTCTCCATGAGCCACTGTAGCAAAAATGAGGAGGAAATCCAAGGACCTAGTGCAGTGTGATTTTTCTTTTCAATATATTTATTAAATTTAAACTTTGTGTCAGATATTATAGACTGTGGAAAACTTACTTACAAAAAATCCTTTCACGGCGATATTGAGTTTGCTCAGGTTACAACTGATATCATACTGTCTATTGAGACAGATGAAAAATGTTACCCCCCTTGTGCGAAGGTGGCAATATGCTTCCCTCATAGATCCCCACTGTTCAGTTCTCTTTTGATTTCCATGCATCATTTAAAACTGAGCGGCTGTGGTGACCATGAGGCTGGCATAAATTTTAGTTTAGCATTCATTTAAGATGTGACAGTGAGTAATTGGCATGTCATGGCTTACACTGCAGCAGACGAAACTTCACATCAGGAGTGCTAAAAAGAAAAGTTGTAGATTTTTTTATTGCTTTGCTGATCAGGTGCTTATTTTAAGATTAAAATATTTCTCACTGCTACTTATTCTGCAGGTGTATTAACACTATATTAACCTTTACTATCCATTAGGATTTGTAGAATTTGCCATTACTTTTACTAATAGGTCTTTATAGCCTTTTGTGAAGCTTTAGCTCAAAACAGAAAATGGTGCTAATACTGTATATGCAAATATTTAATTCAATTCAATTTTATTTATAGAGCCCAATATAAGTCATCTCACAGGGCTTTACAGATATTGCTGAACTGATTAAAACAAAACAAAACAAAACAAAAACACAATGAAAATGAACAAACAGTCAAGTAGTCAGTATAGTCAGTAATATGTAATATGCTGTAACCATACATACAGCAAATGTAAATGTAAGTCTTTTTGTCCCAGGAATATTTTTTTTATAGAATTGTGCTTTTCCTTAAGAAAAAATAGCAGTCACTTATGGGAATCAAAAATGACAGTCTGAAGTTAAAATTAAGCTGTTGCCAAATAACAGGAGGACTGTGATAATAAATGCAACTCCTCCATATGCAGATGTGAAAATAATCCTGCTTTTCTGAAATATTTCTTGAGATAGAAATGAGGTATTCACAAGAGCTGAAATGATCAATGTACAGGTTTCATGCATGTTGTTGTTTAGTTTCGAAGAACCTCAGTATCTTTACTCAGGCGTAGGAAATATTCTGCAGGATGGATTACTCTGACAAAGCTCGGCATGGAAGCTTTCATCGGGAGCGGCACTCCAACAGCCAGGTTGAGACAAAGCTGCTTATCCACGGGGTCACAGTAATGTAATGGTGTGTGCAGCCAATTTGCTCCTTGCTATTCAACGGGTGTGAATATCATCCATGGGAGGAAATCACTTTGATTTTCGGAGCCTTGGTAATTGACTTCCCCGAATGTCTCTCAACACTGAACTCTGTCAGATTTGGCATGTCACAGAGATGCTTTCAGCGAAGGTGGCTTTTGTCAATATAATTAACAGAGCTGACAAGAGGAATTGTAGATTTTCTCCCAAGTTCCCAAGCTCCCAGGTGTCAAGTAGAGAAATGGGTATTTTTTATCTCATAGTAAGAACAGCAGTGCTCAGAATTCATTAACAGCAATACTTTAAAATAATAGTATGGAAAAAAAAATCTTGCAGGGATTATGTAATCTTAGAAAAATTGAAAAATACTGTAAAAAACAAGATACTGTAAAATGTAATCTAAAAGTTGTTTTTTATATAGTAATGGCCATGGCTCAACCAATAGCCAGAAGCATGGTCAACATATGCAGACACAAACAATGGATGAATTAAAAGGAAACACTGAGGATGATGAAGTGAGCCTTAACAACAGTCCATCAGAGTGAATATACTGACTATCCTGCTTTCATTTTTTTTCCATTTCCCTTTTATCCATATATTATTTTCAGCTTTTCCTCTTTTCATGTTTCCTTAACTCACTTGAAGCTTCCTGCAGATTTTCCCTCGATAAAAGGAAGGCTTGAATACTTTTGAAGTGAAAAACCTGAACCTTGGGTGTGTTTTGAGGTGCATTTGTGGAAACTTTTGAACAACTGGGGAAAATGGTATGAAAAATGATAAAGGATTAATGAATGAAATAAAATAGCAATTATGTAAGTAATGTGTAAATACAGGCAAAGGAACAAACGTGTTTATAGCCTCATAACATTGTAGAGGTTTTGTTGTAATATTAAGTTTAAATAATTAATAATCTAATAACAGCTTGTCTACTGTGAATGCAGTCAGAAGTATCATAGTAAAGACTAAAACAAAAGTAGACATCAAGGACAGAATTGTTTGTAATTCAGTGTATATGTTGAATTTAACAGCCCATGGGTGGACACAGCAAATCATAAAATTTAAGATTCTGTATCAGTAAAAACCATGTTTGAGTCACATCAGTTTCATACTTATGATACCATGCAGTGTGGTGTCATGCACTGCAGTGTGTTAGTTAATTTTTTTATACACATTTATCTGGTGTCTATTACATTGTTTATTGTTTTACAAAGATTTCAACACTTAATCGGTTGTATAGGTAAATTTCACCTAATATGAGCAGTTAAATAATCACGATTCAATTTTAATTATAAAATGGTATCAAACTGATCATCACCAGTAGTCCTCAATATATTCATTGTGTTATATGACAGGTTATTGTGGCAGTCTATTGAGTTTTAAGAACTTGATGTAAAATGACCTTTGTGTTTTCCTTACTCACAATGGATTGAAAGACATGATATGAGAAATAAAACAATAATTACACTGGAGGCTCCTCATAATGCGTCTTATAGCAGCAGTATGCTTGAACTGACCCTGACATGGTTTCACTGAGCTACTCCAGACTTAGTTCATTCTCTGCTTCCTCCGGTGTCATTTATTAAATAGATTCTATTTCAAGGTTTTTTTTTTTGTTTTTTTTTTCTAGTCTGACAGCATGGTCTTTTATTAATAGTCTGTTGCTATTGCCTGACTAAAAAGATGTCAATTGTGTCATGGCCTTGAGGTCTTCAAGGTGAGACCAGAATCTGATCTGGTTGAATGGAATCCAATGAAACAAGTGGCTCAGATCCTCAAAAAAAAAAAAAAAGTATTTGCTGAGAACAGAACATAATTATTTGAGGCAATAGGCTGAAAGGTTAAAGTGTAGGTTTGTCTGCTTTGCCCAGACTGTCATCTCTCAGACAAAACTTTGTAGTAAATGAGTGGCGCACAAAGAGGACAAATCCATATAACAGGAATATCTTCATTTTTATGTTGTTCCACCCATGCACACATGGTTTGATGCTGTTATTTGCCAAAGGTGCAATCTTACATGCTGAAGGCTGATGCTCAGAAACATCACGAACACAGCGAAATAAAAGGAAAACAGAAAACACTTGTAACCTGTGTCTTGCATTTCAGCGGGTGGCTGGGGTGAGAATTGTTGAGTTGTCTGTTGGGATGGGTCAGTGTGTTTTTTTTACTGCTGTCATGACCAAATAATTTCCTGCAAAGGATCAATAAAGTATCTATCTGTCTAGTGTGCAGGATCTCTATAGGTAAACACACCACACTCTGATAGAGAAGGCTTATTATTGTAAGAATCTGCAAAGTGATTTTATAGGGAAAATGTTATGTACTTTGGGCCAGATCCACTAAGATCCCAATTTGCATTATTTGTGTGCGCTATCTAGAATTTTGCGTGTGGGGTTGAACCAGGGTTTGCAGGTGATTTACTAAGATTGTTTGTGCAAATGACAACAGGTGCAAAGTTTTGGAGACCGCCATATTTAAATGAGGATTTTGCGTGCGCTACTGGTTATCGTCATGGAGACAATATGCTGTAAAAACTGCTTTGGGATCCGCCAGCACTAATGGTAACAGTGCACCGGAATGATCCAGACGCAAGGAAATGTAACGTTGCGAGATTTGTCATAGAAGGGATTGCATGACTCCTCCTTGTGACTGGCCCCAAATCATCCCCTAGTTCATCTAGAAGGTCTAAAATGGCATTGCTAGGCAGCGGTGCCGGATTCATTTTCAAGTGTGTGTGTGTGTGTGTGTGTGTGTGTGTGCGTGCGTGTGCGTGTGTGTGTGCGTGTGTGTGTGGTGGGGGGGCATACATCTCAATTATTTTTTCTTATGTCATTCTAAAAATGTTCACATGAGGGTGAAAAATGCATTCTCTGCATCTTGTCTCATCATTTCGATGTCTCCATCTCATGACAATAACCACTTCCATGTGTGCGCAATAACGCATCCAAACCGTTTGTCCCTCCCTTTGAGACGTGTTAAATATAGACACAGTTTCTTTTAGCAAAATTGCTTTTGGGTTTGATAAATCACTTTGTGTGTGCTAAATGAATATATTTACATTTTCTCCTCCCAGCACATGCACAATTATGTGTAAACGCCTCATATTACATATTCATTGTGGTAAACGTACTAACTGGATGCAGACGCGCTATTTTGCACCTTTGAAAGACGCAACCCTTAGTGCGCACTGGTAGAAAATCAGTTTGTACCTTTTTTTGCACGTGCAATGAGTTTGCGCATGTTTTTATACACACAGACCTTTAGTATATCCGGCCCTTTATGTTTAAAATGAATGTTACAGAGAAATGAATGGAGATGAGGTACGGCCAACACTGTGAATGAACAAGATTAATGAATAACATCTTATTCAACTAGCATATTTTTCTATTAGTCCTTATGTGATTTTTTTATTTGATTTGCAAGGGTAACAATCGTTGTAATCAAATCATCATTGTGATTATATGATATCTGACTGCTAATCACATTCCAGTAAACCCATTTAGGGATTTAAGGTATTCTCTGCTGAATGCAGCCAGTGGTTGATTGGCTTTTTACAGCAGTTGTGCAATATTAAAATTGCTTGTAATGCTTACATAGACTGAGGCTTACAGCAACAAGCCAATGAGATTAATGCTGAACAACTGGAAGTCAGTATGCTCTAGATACTGGGTGGAGGACACTGGCAGAGCTTTGCTATATTGATATTTTATGTTTGTTATTACTGCAGTTTTGTAACACTCTGCCTGTGGGACTATGAAAGGCTTTTGATGGCCAACATTTGTACTTCTCCCAACATAAAAAAAAAATAACAATATGGCATAAATAAGGAAGATGAAACTACAAAATCATGAGTTTGTGCTATCCAAGTTCTACTAGTTAAGTGGACAGTTTTACAGGTCTATTATAGGTTTAAAACATATTTGTTTTCTGTGATGAGAGATCAACCACACAAATGTACAATATTTCTAATGACGTTTATTGCAGTTCACACATTTCATTTTGGATTTCCATCACTACTGTATGAATTACATTAAAATATTTAGTTACATTTATGTTCCCTCTTGTCCTTGACATTTATTTTCTTTTTGCTGGTTGTACGCCACAGTAAAGACTTAACCATTTGGCAAATGAGAAACTCAACACTGCAAGTGTGTTAGTCAACCTCAGACCATTAACAATTTTGGTTACAATATAAGTCGCTAAAAAATATATGCATACCACACAAAACACATATCATTAGCATCATAGCATATTTTTGGCCAAACATATGGCAAATCTGCATAACTTTACTATCCTACCACTGCTGCTTAATTTTTCATTATTGCTATGACCTGAAAAAAAATATGACTTAAGTAATTACGCTATGAGGCTACTGATATGCTCATTTTACAATATATGTACAGCCATAACACCTACTCTAATTGAGATATTTGCATGTCTATAATGGTTAAAGAGCCAACCTGTAATCTGCCATCTGTGTCAAGGTTTTTGAGTAAGTCAGTTCATTCTTTAAAATGCATTATCCCCCTCATAACTGTATCAGTTCTATTATTAGACTAGTCCAGAGTTATAATTTGTGAACACGGTGACATAGTAACAGAACAATTTGCCAAATAAAGCAGCCTACCAACCATAAATAAAAGCCCAGACTTTCACATTAATAAGAGTGCCTGGTCATGAACCCTGGTTCTAGTGGAGGGCTGTGCGTAGGACTGGAGGACTAGATGTCATGAGGTAAGGTGCAGTTGAAAGAGACAGGTTTTCATCCTGTGCCGGTAAGTGGAGAGAGAGAGAAACTATTGTACTGACTCAAGAGGAGAAAAACACTGAATTGTAGTGAATATCCACTAGCACTAAAAGTATACTATGAAGGTTGTAAGGTTACATGGGTCACTGTTTATTCTTACGGTTTTTCCACTGTGACCACGATAATATCAAAAGCATATTAATATATAGTATAGTTGAATAACACACATACTGCAGACTGTAGATACAATGCTTTAAAATGTAGCTTTAACCAGGATACAGAACTTGTTCTATCCGTACGGAAACACTGAATGAATGCTGCGAGAGGAAGAACACACAGAACACACACATTACTCTATTGTACTGTACTATCCTATTTTTCCATTTATGTGTCAATCATTTCAGTCAGCATATTATGTTGAAGGATTTAGTAGACTGGATCCATCACACCATGCACTGGCTAGTAGACGGGGAGCACCCTTTATTAATATTAAATGCAGATCTTAAGTTTCTGTTAGCTTCATGTTTCTGCCTTCCAGCATTTATTCCAGTACCCATATATGCTCCATGCTCAGTGTCTCATTAAATTTAAAGTAAACTACGACCTTGTGTAGAAGTAGAACATTGTCCGTTTCTCACTGCTAAAGTGAGGTGTGAGAACGTGTTCTACTTTTCTCATTCCTAAAACTCCTCAAGCCTCATTAACTACAAAAACAAGCCAACTAGCTGCTGTGAATGGTTTGTAGCATTTGCTTGAGCCAAGAAAAGGCTCTGTAGCTCACGGAGGGAACGGATTCCCTGCCGGAGCAGGCAATCACTGAGGCAGACGATAATGGGAAAAGTTTCATGTTTTATATGGTCTTATGTGCTGAGTGGTAGGGTTTATAGTTCGATGTAGTGTGTACACTGCAAGTGCACACACTAAACCAAAGATCTTTGAGCCAAAGTTTTTCTTGTTTTAATAATAATTCCCTCTATTTTATTTTTTCAAAAGAACCATTCACACATTGAGGCCACTGAGACTGTGTGTGATTGCCTACTTTATCACTTGGAATTCAACACTTGGGGCTGAAACCACAAAGAATGGGTCGCACTCACTAATTGTGCAGAGAATTGCCCAGGGAACTGCACAGCATTTGCACTTCCAGTCTGCTCCTTTTCAACAATCTATCCACAAAACATTTTTGCGCTAATTATACGCTGGTGCAAACATGCACATAAAGTTTTGCCTGAACGTTGGCAGGTTTTTTTCCGCACTTCAGTGCACAGATTGGTCCATACTGAAAACAGCAGAGAGCAAAAAGGCTCAGATTGGATGTCTTTAACCCTTTCATGCATGAATTATTGAGAAAGAGACAATCGGATATGTCCAGTTGGATCCAGTTCTTATTTTGAGTGACATTCACAACTGTATATTGATGGTTTAAATGTAGTTTAATGGTAAATATCATAATTAGCATAAACATTTTCGTAAACACGATGGATTTATTTGGCTTATCAGTATCCATGTTACTGACTTGGGTTTGCTTTAAAATAACAGAAATATTAATTATCATGTAATATACATGGTAATTAAGGTATTGCAGTGTTACACACCACTATTGACACTGTTAGTCTGGACTAATTTTGGCAAATATTGTGGTTTTAATTGAAGTATAACTGTACAACATGCATGAAAGGGTTAATGACATGCACAGAGCACACACACCTCTCCACAATCATAAAGCAACTTTTATGAATTAGTCCAGAGAGAAATATGTAAAGCACATAGTAAAGCTATTTCCACTGAAAGGGGAAGGATTTTGTTAAATGTATGAGTATTTACTAGTTTAGATGCATGCAAAAGTCACAGGTGCAAACTTAACGCTATCAGCATAATTTGCATTGAACTGCACCTTTTGCTTTGAGGATTACATGCTATAATTACGTGCATGCATGTACATATATTTATATTTAAATGCTTTTTGGCTATGACTATGTTCAAACTGCAGGAAACAATGGTCCAAGTCAGATTTTTTCTCATATTATTCATCACAGGGTGAACTGCAGAAATCCCATGGAATCTGATCTCGATGTCTTGGCCTCCAGATCTGATTTTTTTTTTTTTTTTTTTGCAAGGCAATCTCAGTCTGAATAATTTTATCAGAATTCATGGGACATTTACATCAGTCTACAACAGACATGTCCAACCTTTTTTTTCCTCTGAGAGCCAGTTGGACAAAAGGAAAGTAGCTAGAGCCAGAACTATTCATGTTTCACATTGCTAGTAGCTTTTTTTTCCACATACAGCTGATTTCAAACTAACTGAATAAGCTTCTTTCACATGTGAACATTCTCAATATGGTGATGTCCAAGACTTATACTTTGTATTACAGCATTGAGAGTGCTAACAGTCATAAAGTGAACTGAAATGTAGTAGCGGATGTCAGTAAATAGGTGCTTGACATTGGATCTTTTACTGACTGACACTCATAGAACTCACATACTTGTCATTCGCATATGTAAAAAATCTCCTATTATACTATTTCTCATTCATATTTATACAGACTTTTATCACCATGATCATTGTTTCTCTTCGTCATTATCATCTGCTCAAACATTTACTGGCTGTGATCGACCAATGCTGACCAATAACAGAACTGTTCTATTGTACATGTGGTTCAGTTCAGGGCTATAACTAATTAGCAACAGAAAATAATGTTGGCTACAATATCAGTAATGTTAACACTAAAAAAAAAAAAATTGCTCTGAACAATAAATCTGAATCGAACAGTAAGGCTGGCAGTGTGAACAAATGGCTCAGCTGAAAATTGATTAAGTGCTACTCTGGCAATCTCAAACACAAACACACAAATCTTTTATCAGACATTTCAACATTTGTCTTTAGGTGCTTCTAGAAACATTTCCCCTACCCACAACCAAAAGATAACTCAGTGGCAGTGCAGAGTTGAAAGCTAACCAAAATGTCCATTAAAACCTCAGCTGCCTTGGTCTGAGCTGCACCAGTTCTCTGCCTGGCTACTTACACCCTGTTAATCCCACCAAATTTACAGATTTACACCATTTTCAAACAGGTAATCTGGGGTGCCGATAAGGGGGGGGGGGTAAACATGACAAATTGATGGGGCCCAGCATTTGTGGGGGGCCCATAGAGCAGAAGCGGGGGTCCAGTGGATACAGGCTAGAAGTTGTGAACATTTCTTGTAAGATCTGCTGTATAATAGAGGCACAGAAGTCAGGAATCGGACATTGGAAGCGTGTTAAGTTTCAGTTTCATTTTCATGCTAGTGCAAGTGACATTATGTATTGAGCCCCCCCACCCCCGCTGCTCCAGCAGATCAACAAGATAGGGCCCACAACATTTAGCTTTCATGGGGCCCACAATTGGTAGCAGCACCCCTGCAAGTATTCCACTGTAAATGTCTGTTTTCCAGACTCTTGAGTACTTAAAGCATCAGTATGGCTTGTCTTGTTTCCCTCTGTGCTGCTGGTTTGATCCATTTGTGACTCCTTTTGCAGTTAACCAGGAGGTTCTACTAAAAGACTATTGAGAAGTAAAAAAAAAAAAAATGTACTTGGTGGTAAAGGGAATGAGAAATGGTCTGCATAGATAAGATGCATTGCACAAGAAAAATGAATCTCACCAAAGGTTAAACAGGCCAAAGAAATGTCATCAAAATGCCACTTAAACATGATTTGGCCTTTGGATTCTTTCATCGCATCAAACTTTGTGCCAGAAATGTGGCTTGAATATGAGGGAAAATGCAGCGCAGGCTTCTGAAAAGGTCGATCAAGATCTGGTTCGGAATAAAACCTGCACTTTAAGATAAACTGCAATATATTAAATGCATCGATAGTGCAATGGTGATAATTTAACCTGCAACATATATTTAAAGTAGGGATGCAAATTATCAGTTAATTCATTAATCATTAGTTGGTTGACCTTATCGATCAATTAACGATGAATTGATAAGTGGCGATTTTCCTGAGAGCCTGAATTTCTTTCAATAGGGTCTATAAGAATAAAAGCTAAACATTGTTTTTATACTTCATAAAATAAGCATGTCATATTCCTTAATGACTGATTTATTGTACCATTAGGGATACGGTACAGGCAATGACATTTATGTAGAAAAACAAAATACATTTTGCAGAGAAATTAAATGAAATAAATTGATCTGAAGAGGGGCAGTTTAGAAGAAATGGGTATTTCTGACTTTGTATCACTACCTGACGCGATGGAGCGAGATTTCAGCAGGGAGATGCCCCCTACTGTTGACACCACAAACACCACCGCCGAAAAGCGCAATTAACCGACAATATTGTAATTTATTCGAGCAAATTCTTATTGACAATTAATTGATAGTTAATTGTTTACATCCCTAATTTGAAGATATATTAAACAGTAATTATGGAATTTAATTTAAAACACACTGAAAAAAATTGCATTTGTTTTCTTAAATGATTGATAACTTGAAAGATTAAGTTCAGTGAAACTTCTAATGACTAATACATAACATCTGAAGTCTGACTGTTGATGGGCTCTTACATCTAGGAAACTAACTTGAGGAATTAAAGTTGCCACTTAATTAAATGTATAATTGCATATATAATTTCCTTCTACCACTTACTACCTGGGGTTCTGCACCACTTTTTACTCGTAATGTGTTTACCTGCTTTGAGCAACTGTCTTTGGAATGGAATGGCTTTTAACACAACATTTATCATTTCTGTCAAACCAATCACTTGCATTTCCTGTGTAGTTGGAATTCTATAATATAAAATAGCTTTTTGTACTTTTAATATAACTGCTGTTTAAAAGAAAATGTTATGCAAATTGCTGAATTATTCATTTATTTGCCCTACTTATAATCTAGTTTATTTTGCTTCATATTAATGTTTCCCTGCATGTGACAAATGTTACATTTCCACATTTACTTTAGTGCTTTATGGCTTTATCTTTAGCGGATGTACAAATCTAATCTAAATCATTCTGGGTAAACATTCACTTTTAAAAACGGCAATAAAGATGATTAAAAATGTTTGTGTCAGAGTTCCTTTCCAGCTAAACACATGTATCCCACATGTCCACACCTTACTGTACATGGCTTCATTCAATGACTCCTCTTGATTTCCTCCACTGTCGTCTGTCTAATACAAGAATGGCTTTAATCTCTCACTGCCTGATAAACCCGCCAGTGTACCTGCTACTTTTACACCACTACTCTTCTCCGTTTCAACACAGTCCACGCTAATTAGTTTATGCCTGGCAGCCCTCCCTTCCCCGAGGCCACTGTGGCTACCTCGCCTTCATTTCCCCTCAGATACGAGACACAACAGTTCCTGAAAGTGGAGGATTTCACCTCAGCATTCTTCAGCCTTGGGCTGATTTGCC
The DNA here is from genome assembly GCA_037367295.1 of Apogon hyalosoma. Classification (NCBI taxonomy): domain Eukaryota; kingdom Metazoa; phylum Chordata; class Actinopteri; order Kurtiformes; family Apogonidae; genus Apogon; species Apogon hyalosoma. Next base: position 33,996,187 of record JAPQRP010000019.1, on the reverse strand, counting down.
CTATTCACAACAAATAAGAGGATCAAACTGCAATCTGTGAGGGTGCGGTACAGTCACTCAGTGCATTAGGAGGCGAGAAGGCAGTACCTAAGCCTGTTTTCCTCCAGGTTGACTAAAACACACTGAAGCACTTAGATTTATGTGACAGAGTGTGGTTAAAGGTAGAAGCTCATTCTTTTTACCTTTTGTGGGGCTGTATTATCCTTGTGCTTAATTGCTTTAGTGATCATCATTTATGATTATATGTGGGTGTGTTTTCATCTTTTGTAGCCTCAACTTTTCTCAGACTGCTGACTGCTGTCGACTGAATCTGAGATTGAACCTTTGTAATAAATTGCCTTGACTGTTACCTCCGATAACAACATGAATTCTCACATCCTTCATAATCTTATCTAAATCTATGAAGTGTAATGCAATTAGCCACCACTGATTAATCTCTTCCCATTTCTAATTGTCATTGTGGAAAGTGCTGCATCTTTTGCATATATAACTTTAACAAACACACATGGCTGGGGTAATTTTATTTATGTTTTGTTTTGGTTTTTTTGTTTTACAACCAAATCTCCCAGGAGTACTGACGAACAATTGACTTTGGTTGTCAGTTGTTATTTTTCTGCTATGGCAAAAAAGGTAAAAAGATAAAGATCTATATTCTTGTGTGCACATGCAAAGAATGCTGTGGGTAAGTTGAAGAGCCCCTGTGATTCAGCTGACTTATTAGTCTGAAAAATGAGGGACAGTAGAAGAGATGACAGTGCTTCAGCTTTCATTAACTCTAAATCACTTCCCACAAAGAGTGCAACAGTGCACAAAGGTAATTAATTTCCTCAAGGACAATTATTTTAGTGCTTTCAGATAATGACAAGAACTCCTCAAAGTTCAATCTCTGTTGATACTGTAGGTGTGTTTGAAGGAAAATTACCCCCAAAGGGCTAATTCAGAGTCAGAGATGGTAGGTGAGAAAGTTAATTTACTATACAGGGTATATTTATCTGAGTGAATATACTCATGTTACGGTACAAGATAGGGAAAAAAAATGCTACTGAAAGCTCAATTAACAAGCAGTTATTACAGGAGTACAGTGCATAGGGGAGTGTACAGTACAATGTCAAACACACTTTAGAGAGGACAGAAGTCCTGTGACAGAAATATTATATAGTACATCAGAAGATTTGGGTTGCAGAGAATAACAGATTACTTTTACAGCCCTTTTTTTTGTTATCTTTGTTGGTTTTGATTTTTGTTTACATTATGTTTCTTACGTATATCCTGTTTCTTTAGGTGGAACCAGAGACAGTTTACCATCATAACCTTTTACATACTGAACAGTGAATAAGCCAAAATGTCATCAATAATTTCAGAATGTTATGGAAAAGATAATACATTTCAATAGTATAACAAAGTGAACAGAATATTCTGTGTATATGTGTTTTGTTCCTTATGTTTATTTAATGATGAATATAAGACTCCATTTTTACTGGCACCGTGGATTGTTTTTTTGTTTTTTTGTTTTTTCCCACAATAATACATTTTTGGCTGCAAAAAAAAAAAAAAAAAAAAGAAGAGTAATTTGTAATGTTATGTCTAAATGTTATATCTAAAACCATTTTTGGATGATTATAATCTAATAGTAATGGTATAATGTGCAAGAAAATGTAAATATCACATTTGTTAAAAATTGACAAATCCAATAAAAATACTATTGTAAGCATTCAATACTTATTATTATAAAAAATGTTATTGATTTTTATATCTTTTAATTTCCAGTTATGTAACAATTAATTTAAGTACATCGATTACATGTGGTTATTAGTGGTTATTTTTGAGGACAGAGTGATGATTTATCTGCAGTCCAAGTAGCAGTACATTATTACCGACAGTCTTAGGCCGTGATTGATGTTACCTCCAGTCAAATGAGTTCCTCTTATTCCTATTGAAAAGCAGATCACTTTCCTACTTGGTGTGGCATCAATTTTGTAATGGAGTGCAGAGTTAAGACTGTCTTCCCCCACGAGAAAACAGATGTCCTTGTCTGGGAGGTACAGAGTTGCAAAGCACAAGTATATGACACCTCATATTTGCCGCCGACAGCTGACAATGTCCTATTTTAACTGGAATTCACTTCAGTTCATTGAAATCCTTGTCGTCATACTTTCTATAAGTGAAGATGAGCACCAGCAGTTCATCTCCTGTAATAAAACACTGTCCTCACCCAGGGAAAAAAACTGAAACATGACAGCGCTGTTTGTTTGTTCAGATTTTTACGTTTGTATTTTCCACACAAGAAACCTCCAGGAGTTGTATGAACAATTACTGTCTTACTCTAGTAGTAAAGGATGACGCAGTGAAACATTTTGTCAGTGTATGTTAGTGCAAAGTGACAGTGGAGGATGCAGTTTGGTTGTTTTCTTGTATTATATAGTTCTCTAATGACTTCACTGTATGGACAAAAATAGTGGAACACATCATAGCATCACATGGATGGATGGATGGATGGATGGATGGATGGATGGATGGATGGATGGATGGATGGATGGATGGATGGATGGAT
>JAPQRP010000019.1:33967602-33992739 GCA_037367295.1 Apogon hyalosoma | reverse complement strand
ATGGATGGATGGATGGATGGATGGATGGATGGATGGATGGATGGATGGATGGATGGATGGATGGATGGATGGACAGTTATAATGGTAAAAGTCTACATTAACATTGAAGCATTTTATAAGAATTTAAAATTACAATATTAACCACAACCATACATGAAATACAAATGTTTATTGCAATGTAAAATTCCAACATTTGTCATTATCGTTTTCTTGCAATGAAACACTTGAGTCCAGCATGTTCCAGTTCTACTTTTGTCCACATAGTGTCTATGACATTCTCTAATGTATAGTGTCCAATCTGATAGTACTACACATTAAATCCAGCAGTTACTGGCATATTTGTCGCTGCCAGAAAAATGCAAAATGATCTTAAATTAACATTAGAGCATGTGGTTTGACTTCTTGATGCTTAGTCAAAGACAGGATGAACCTGTGGTCTTTACTTTTAGGACATGATGTTCGGCGGTTCAGAGATACTGCGTCTCTTGTGCTTCCATCCCCTCTCACAGGCTGCTGATGGATGTCAGGAGCGATAAATGTGGGAACAGATTAACTCTCAGTTGAAATGACATGCACACTAGTCGTGGATCGCTTTGTTTTTTGATGCTGATCAGGAAAAAAATTCAAACTAGCCACCTTTGTAGGCTGCCCTGGTCTCAACCATCCAAAGCACTTAGATCAGTCATTCCTGTGGTTGATTTGTTTGTTTGCTTGTTAATCACACCAATTTTCAGTCCAACATTTTAACTGCTTTGTTGGTCTTTTTTTTTTTTGATGGGGTTGTTAGAAAAGGTTGGCTGATGTTATTGCACTTTTATTGGATTAGACAGTTTGTTAGCAGAGCGTCAGCTTTTTTCAGACACGATGCAAAGTAGGAACACCACTGAAATAAAGTGACTGTGTTAACATGGCTGTTGTAACAACTGTTATTATTGGAAATAAATAAAGAGGATTTTGACCAATATGCATTGAACTCTCACATGGCATAATAACATGGCCGTTAAATGCCATTGTCTTTGTAATGCTCAATGTTTCATTCATCTCACATTATAAAATGTTTGTCACTGGTGATAAGCCAATGAGATAAAGGTCTTAATGCAGCCCAGTGACCATTCAGTCAGTTAGACCCATTTCTTTACTTATTCTTTCAGTTTGCTTCCTGGTATCAGTCCTGGAATCATATAATTTACCCCCTGCCCTTAGTTAAAAGTACCCACCTGACTTATACCATTTTTCAGCAACTCTTGAACTAATATTTATCCGTCTAACAACACTGGAGGCAATCACAAATCAATAATTCAGTTGCACTATTATTATTCTGCCTACTGCTTCTTGTGACGACGCCATCAACACACTGAAGAAGTAAGAGAGCAGTACCTGTATTGGAAACAGCTTCACATTTACTGAAGTCTTCTTTTCACTTCTGCCTATTTCTGCATAAATGTTAAAGAACCAAAATTACCAGAAGCAAAACTGAAATAATCAGAAATAAAACTATCTATTCGTAAAACCTCCATCACATGACACAACCACTCATTCCACATTGACCGTACTGATTTGCCATCAACGATTCCTCAACAGTGTTTTGATATGAAGATCGTCTTGTTTATTTGACTTGAATAACAATAGAGCTCTTCAATAAACCGCCATTTTATTGAGTACTACATCAGGAAGAGAGCAAGGAAATTGATGGAGAATATACCCTGTATTAGTACTGGCACTGTTTCTAGAATTACCTATTTTATTATCACTTCCTGCTCTCAGGGAGCCTTTTTAACATGCAGCACCAGTGTCTGTAAAGTAGCTTCCTTGCATCAGACATGCAGATACAGTAAAGTAAAATGAGTCGTATTAATTTTTCCTAATGATTTGTCCTGTCACTGTGGCAGACGGGAGAGTATTTCCTCCTCTGCTGTGTGGGTGCTATAGTTACACAGGGGGATATGAATTCAGGGTACATGGTATCATCTTTTGTGATGGCAGTTCTTCATGTGAGAAATGACAATATGTTCCTGGCTGTGCAGTCATAACACCAGAGTTCTGAGCTAGTAATTACATGAATTAGTTTAATGTATGTATGAAAAAATAATAAATCATCAAAATAATAATGCAGTTCCATCTTTTAACTTTTTTATGCACATGAAGCCACTTTATTTATAATAATTCTTGAAGACCCACGGAGTGCAATGACACTGAGCCATTGAACTCAACACTATGACGCTATGGATTCTTCCTTTTTTATTTTGCGATATGTAAAAATAATAAAAGCACCAAACATTTATACACTGAGCTACAAAACCAAGTGAGGATGTGATTTGTGTGTTCACCTATATAATGTATTTCAATCTTGGTGAGTGCTGTAATCTGGGTATGGGTCTGCATTAGCATTTCTTCATTACAACTTATTTGATACAAATTATGTCACCATTTTGCAGAAGAAACAGGAATGGATAACCACTCATCCTTTATTTACAGAGCCAGATGGTAGGTTTGGACACCATCAAGCATCTATTAATACAGCAGATGCTGAATGGTGAAATTTCTCTGTTTTGGCTGGCTGGCTGCATGCCATAATGTCTAAAAGCCCATCATCCAAGGCAAATGTGTGACCCCCCTCTTTGCTGCTATCAGACAGCATCAATTCCAGCCAAAGTTATTTCTTTGAGAACAGAGACCAGGCTCCTTTTCAATTCAGTCTGTCAGCTCTCTGCATAAAAGTCCACACTCAACCTTTCTCTCTTAGAGATTTCAGCTGAGATTCACTTAGCTGTCAGAAAACAATTGCTCTTTGTAAAAGGCAGTGGCTAGTGCAACTTTAATTTTAAAGATGTTTTAAATGAGCTGCCACTGGGTGATTGATGGGCCATGAGAAACTTTCCTTGCATTCCTCTATATCCTCTACAACACAGGCCTTTAATTACAAGGCCCTCGTATTGATGCTGTCAGCTCAAGTGTGGTATGCATCATGCATGTGGGCAGAATGGATTTTACCACCTGGGCACCCGTCCTGTACAATATCATCACGTTGAATGTCATCAGTTGAAAATGCACTGTCATCAAAGTAGAGAGATACTGCGATGGATCAGGAGCTTTGGTATTCATGTATTCTCTCATGTGTTTACTCTCTTGGATTTGATTATGATTGATGAACAATCATGCATAAACTCAGCAACCATTTAATCAATATCTACTCAATGTAAAGTAGGTCTGTTTTTCTCCACAATGGACCTTGTGTCTTTGAAGGGAAACATATCTAAGCCAATGGAAAGTGCATTTCTAACAGCTTTGTGTTGTTTCAAATACCAGAAAAAAATGCCCTACCTGAGGAAAATACTTTATCACTAACAAGGTGGTTATGTGATCACTCCTCTCAAGGATTATGCAAAAGCCGCTGCACTGATTTTCATGAAACTTGAGAGGGCACAGAGCAAGGACGATCCTCGTAAATTGAAAAGTAGATCCATTGAAAGAGGTCAAGGTTGAAATTGTTTTTCACGTTTTCAACAATAGAGCCCGTGGCTATCTAAGAACTTCAAATGGTCAGTTAAATGTAAAAAATAAATGAACCAGTGGCACCACTTGAAAAATTAAAACTACAGCCATTGGGTAGTCTTTACTTTAACACCTTACTAACTACAAAGTACTGTATGTTGTAAATTATAATATATACAATATAAAACTGTCAGATAGCTACAACTCTCTAAATAATAAATAGAGAGAGATTACAGTTGAAATAATTATAGTTGTTTCTAAAATACATTATTTCAGGGCATTACCAAACTAATGTAGTCACAGCTACACTGCACTTGACATTTTCAGAATCAGAATACTTTATTAATCTATTACACACACACACACACACACACACACTTATAAATATATAATAGATTAATAAAGTATTGTGTGTGTGTGTGCGTGTGTGTGTAGCTCTAAATATATATATATATGTACCAAATGTACATATTAAAACACAATAAGATCAGCAATTTCTACAATACTAGACAAATATTAACCATATTACCAAGTAAAATAAATATACATAAATAAGTGTGCTAAGTACTGTAATGTAATTAGAACTGTGTGGTTATACAGTGGGATTAAACAGTTTTCTTAGTATTCCAGCTGTTAATTTTACTGTATTTGTACATTTTTTTTACCACAGCAGTATACTAGAACTCACCACATATTTATTCATCCTCAGATTGTTGGGGTCCGTAAAAGGAAGGGTCACTGATAAGAAAAAGAAAATAAGAAAACATGTTGTAGGTGGTTTAATGATACCGAGAAACAAGATGAAAGGACGCGCTCGAGTGGAAATCTGCACTGTCTAGTTTTAAAGGGAAATTCTTTTTTTTTTTCTTTTTCAATAATTACAGCCTCTTACATTTTTAAAGCTAAACTCCCCAGTCATCTGGGTCCAGAGGGTAGAGACATCATGGAAGGACTGACTTGGCTTGGCTTGAGCCCACAGTCTGGCCTGCTTTGTTCCCTGGGGTCGATCGACTGGTGAGCACTTTCAGCGCTGGGTGTGATGTCACTGTTTTCACATGGAACAAAGCCAGAGACTGAAACATGCCCAGTATCAGTTCAGTATCCTCATACACATACCCTGCATTCCTTTCTTCATTGCTGTAGTGTGCATTTTTACTAAGAGGTCAGAAAACACCCGTTAACATTTTTCTTGGTCCTCTGAATCATGTAATTCCAGTTAGACCCCACTGTGATTCTCGTCACTGGATCTTCTTCTTTTCTGAGGCATATGTGCTACCTTTACTTTGATCAGTGTTATGTCTGTGCTATCAGCAGACTAGTATGCATATTTGGGATAATTACCATCTTGCAACTTCACTTTTGTTTATAAATGCCTAACCCTTGGTCCTGTTTGTTTCAATAAACAACAGTCCACAGGCAGACAGAAGTGATATGTACATATTTATGATACCTTTTCATATTTATTTCACTGTTCATTGTGCGTTACAAAGCTGCTCTCCATTTACTTCTGCATTTAAACAATGTAACCCGGAGAGTCTGAGTCCTGTCTCACTAACCTGTATTGTTTCATCTTAAGCGTGTTAACCAATGTGCTTTGCAGCAGTAACAGATGGCATTTATAAATCATTATTTGGACACTGATAGACTTTAAGCCCAATGGGAGACATAGAATTCAAATTGTCAGAATAAACAAAGCTGTTCCAGTAACCATTTTCATTTTTCACTCTTTGTTTCCATGCATTGTCTTCCATGATAGATAACCAGATCAGATGAAAAGGATCACAGCCTCTCTGAACTGCTATTTAAAAATTACACATATATATTTAATCAAAGAGATAACAGTAATAGGAGCATCTTTATTTTCATGAAATAATTGTCACTTTGTTTGCTTCTAATACTCAAATAATTAGCCCCAAAAAGAAAGGAATGACAGGGCTCAGTGTTACAAATAGCACCGGAAACAGTATCTGCATAATTGGCTGAAGAACCACACACACACTTTTATTGTATGTTGTGCAGGTAATGACTATTGGAGTGTACACTACAGAGCCAACCATGCAGTCATTATGGCTTTAAATTACATTGAATCACAATGAGATGGAAACTCCATTGGTTTGTTTTACCCATACATTGCATGAATACATAAAAAAAAACTTTATTTATATGCTAATGTAATTTTGTAAGTAGTTGGTTATTATTGTAAATTGTATGATTTATTTCCATTGTAATTTTGCATCACAGATTGACAAATAAATGAATAAAGGAATGATGAATAGGTGTCACAGTGAAAGCAGATACAGGGTGGGGACAAAGGCAAAGGATGAGTTGTTAAGTTATACAATTTTTACACATGGCTTTGCTTGTAAAAGGTGTGTGTGTGTGTGTGTGTGTGTGTGTGTGTGTGCGTGCGTGCGTGCGTGCGTGCGTGTGTGTGTGCGCGCGTGCGTGTGTGTTGAAAATTGTCAGCAACATAAAAAAGTGAAGGTTCAGTATCAACCACTTACAATCCAAGACAAAACAGCTTTTTGTAAACTAACAATTTTTCTGTCATCACTTGTAGGATATGGTACAATACAGTCAACAATGACATGGGCTAAAATACTGAACTCACACACTGGGGAAGCAAATAATGTTTAACTGGAGTAGCGAACACAGTTTCTGTCTCATACCGGATATGAGCATCTGGAAACACGACCCTTTGTTTCTACCTAGAGTGAGTAACCCTACCCGTGTGTAAGAATATCAGGATCGCAAAGGTTGAAGAGGTTAGATATGTGGTTAAGTCCTAGTCTAGCGCAATTCACTGGACCGCCTTGAAGGTGACCAGTAATATTTAAATAGGTATAAAACCAGGCTTGTAATTGGGGGCTTCTATGAAACTGGGTTCATTTTGGTACCTGGCCCTTTACCAGCATTTTAGACCCAATAATAAAAGAGAAATTTAGACATATTTCCCCCCAGGATGTACCTAATGATGACCTCAGATAAATGCAAAAAGATTATACTCTTCCCCGAAGCCATCCCAAAATTAATGAATTTTTAATAAAATATTGGGGCCAAAAATATGACAAAAAATTGGGACAGGAAAAGCTACCAAGGTGTCATTGCATTTGATCTGGAAAACATTGCTTGAAATGGTCTTATATACCACTATAAATGAAGACACTGTTAAATTTTATGATCCTAGTGGTTTTTCTAATCCAGACATGTGGGTTTTTCTTGAATTGGCAGTCTCATTCCAGGTTTTATACGTAACCTATCGTGTCCACTTGTGTTACATGCAGAACCTGCCCATTTAAACGCATATAAATCGCAAACAAATTTGGAACAGCGGTCATATTTGTGAAACACTCTGCCTTGCATAATTCGTTCAATATCCAAAATGTACCTGTGAAAAGATATTCAAAAAAATAGCAGCGTGTAATTTTCGTGTCCTTTTGACCGTGTTACATGCAGATTTTTTTTAGTAAGTATAATGTAAAATAATACAAAAATGTGTTTTATCTGAAAAATTGTTTCTCTTTTATCTCAGTAAGTATTTATTTTTAAAATAGACCCAAAGTGCTTCCAAACTTGCTTTGTAACATTAGTCTACATCTGGTTTGAATTATTAGCCCCATGTCCTGTTTTTAGGGACCAGTTTCATAGAAACACCCAACTGTTATTGGTTTGTTTTTTTTTTTGTTTGCTTTTTTAATATATATAACAGCTATTGACTAATACACTTATATTTTCACTGTGTAGGCTGTTAAGATTTCCTTGTCAATTATGCCATCATAGTTATATTGTTCCTGTGCTCCATTCTTGTTTCACTTTTATGCTTTTCAGTTGAGAAAACCACCAAAATAAATGGAAGCACGTATTGCAATTTAAAACCATATATTTCCCCCACAGTCCCTAAGTACTCCAGCGGTGAGAAACAGAATAGGTGGATACTCAACCCTGTAAACATGAAGCCTGTGAGTGCCTCGGTCAAATTGAGGCAGTTGTTTTGTTCCATTTTGGCAGAAGACATCTTCAAATATAAGTAGTGCTGTTTTCAACAAATGGTGCTGATGGTACTGAATGTATGTTATTATAGGACCCCTTTGAACATGTAGTGGTGGTAGCGGAGGAGTAAACCGTATCCAAACATATACTCTTCTAAAACCATTCTAAAATATGCTAAAAACCCACATCTGTGGTTTTACTATTGGGTGCTTCTATGAAATTGGGTTCATTCTGGTACGTGGCACTTTGCCAGCTTTTAAGACCTAATAATAAAAGACAAACGTAGACATATTTCCCCCCAGGATGTACCTAATGATGACCTCAGAAAAATTATACTCTTGTTCTGAGCCATCTCAAAATTAATGAATTTTTAATAAAATATTGGGGCCAAAGATAGGACCAAAATTGGGACATGAAAAGCTACCTAAGTGTAAGTGCATTTAAACTAGAAAACATGATTTGAAATGGTCTTATATATTGCTATAAATAAAGACACTGTGTTAAATTTGACAATCCTAGTGGTTTTTCTAATCCAGACATGCAGGTTTTTCATGAAACAGCAGTCTCATTCCAGGTTTTGTGTGTAATCCTTGTGTCCACTTGCATTACATGCAGAACCTGTTCATTTAAACGCATATAAATCGGGCGGTTTTGTGAAAAACTCTGCCTTGCATAATTAGTTCAATTCCCAAAATGTTCTTGTAAGAGAATAAAGAGATATTTAAAAAAAAAAAAAAAACAGTAGCGGATTTTCGTGTCTTTTTGACCATGTTGCGTACAGATTTTTGTATTAAAAATAATGGAAAATAATATAAAAATGTGTTTTATCTGAAAAATTGTTTCTCTTTTATCTCAGTAAATATTTATTCTTAAAATAGACCCAAAGTGCTTCCAAACTAGCTTCATAACATTAGTCTGCATCTTGTTTGAATTTTTAGCCCCTCTGTTCTTTTTTTAGGGACCAGTTTCATAGAAGCACCCTATTCATTCCCTGTGTGCTTGCATGTAATGCAAGGAACAGGGGACTATTATTCATCATATTTATTATTATTATTATTATTATTATTATTATTATTATTATTATTATTATTATTATTATGACTCATACAAAAAACTTTGGAAGAAAATGCGGCCCACACCATTGGAAAGAGACCAAAAAAAATTATTGAAAAAATGTGCAGCCTGGTCTCGAAAGATGTGCTATCTATTTAGACATTCCGATGCACGGATTTTGTTAAAATCGTGAAAAACCAGTCAAAAATGTCCATCCGAAATGAATTGGGCCATTTTCAAGTGGCTACCATTCCCAAACAATTCATCATAAAATTATTCGGTCAACACAAAAATGTTCAGCTTGGCCCAAAGATTATCTGTGTGGTCATGTCATAACAATATCACTTATGGTTTTTGCACAAAAATGCAAACAAAAACCCCATTCATTTTCAGTGGGAGTAACAAAAAAGTTTCCTTTTTTCCCACTGCTCCTGCTTCGCCATACTTTTACCTACAGATGGCATTTAAACTTTAAAACACAGACATTTTTGTCATCTCTACAACAATGTCTTTGGTATGAGTATGGGGTTTACGGTTTTCAATAGGCGAGTCTTAAAAACACCCTGGGTTGAGTCAAAATATGAGTTTTTACAGTGGGCGATGTCATCGGCTAGAGTGGAAGAGCAGCGAAAATTCACCTTAAAAATTTTCTGAATTACTTGCTCTCCCAGCCAACAATACATAGGAGGTGAATGGTCTTTTCAAAAAATGTAGCCATGGTTCCTAGGATTCAAATGAACCCATGTTTGAAGACCTAGCTCTTTGTAAAGTGAAATGGCAGGCAGTAGTTTAGGGCCAACTCCCTCCTCAGCTCCTGTTCAAACCAATACAAATTTGGACCAAATGGATCTTCTTGCTCCTGGTGAGTTGACTGTTTTTATACTGCCATAAGTCGGTCATTTCTCACAGTATAGACAAAAAAAAAAGCTACATCTGTGTGTTCCCCTGGTCCTTCTGCCGCTCATGATCATGCTAGTTTTCACCTATCATTTACAGTTTTCCCATAATTCGCAGGAGTTTGGGAGCACTTTCACAGCTTTCAGAGCATGACTCAGCATGTCTGTGTCTTAAGTGCCTGCGGTGCCCATTGTCATGGTAATGGAACCTGTGGTCTGCATGGCACAGCTGCAGACAATTAAGATAATTAAGGCTCCACAACAAAAATAAAAAGATGAAAAAATACAGCTACAGTAAAATTAAAAACTAGACAAAACTAGCCGTTGGAAGCGATGGCTAGGGGTATATCCCCAAACGCCCCCAATCCTGAACTAGACATGATGTCATGATGTGATGCATCCACGGGTCATGACCTTTCATTTGCACTTGATTTGAAGTCAATCAGACAAATAGTTCCAGAGATATGAACAAAAGAGTGTTCAGTGATTTTAAAATTTTGAGCAGCCCCTTGTGGGCAATCTAGAAATGGTAAATCGTCCAAAATCAAATCAGTTCTTCCTCTCCATGATATTAATTGATATGGAAAATTTGGAATTTCTAAACCCAATATTTTTCAAGTTATCGTGTTAACATGAAGGATATCTGGCTGGGCCGGTAGAGCCGGCGACAGCGGTCAGACCAAAAACATAATGTCCTGGAAACTGCGTTCAGGGATATAATAAATAAACATAAATAATAAATAATGCATAAAATAAAAAATATGTATATATAAAAAATAAATATAATAAAGCTCAAAAACTTCCCATAAATTATCTCTATGAACAAAATGAGCTCAGCTGGGATCGCATACACAGACACATGGAGCTATTCAGTTAAAGGAGCCTATTTAAACAGCGCTTTAACAGGACTGACACAGACTGTGGGAGGCTTCTCATCTGAATACAGGTCTACAGAAAGTCCGTGGTGACGTCAGTCCACAAACACTGATGCACAGATTCCACATGTGATTGGAACGGGAGCTATTTCTTGCTTTTACGTCACACCTAGCCACAAGTCCACTGATCTGGCAAGAGGCAAGCACACGGGTTACATTTTCTTCAGGAAATGTAGGAAAGTCTCGTTTGAACTGATGCCTGCAATTCCCACATTATACGGTGGAACATGTTTATGCCTTTTTATAATATGTGTTTTAAAATTTGAGAAGTGAGGGACCTAATTGTTGCACCTTTGGAGGATTTTTTTGCCAATTCTTATTTTATAAAATATGTCAGCTGCTGAACAGTCTATAATAGCTGTTTTCTGATTCCCTTATTTTTCTACTTTAAAAGAAAATATTATTTTATTGCTATTGCTGTGTGCCTGTAACTCCTGTATTATGCATTTCTAAGCTAAGAACAATTAAAAGTAATAACATTTCTGTCCAATAACTAACTTCTGTTTGTTAAAAAGCAGTGGGCCATTAATTCATTTTTTTCTCAATGAACTATAGTAAGAAGCAGAGACATCTTTGTTTCAGCTGGTATATAATACACATAATTTTTATTAAGTCTGAATAGAAATGAATAGATGAATGCAGGACTTTTTTTTCTGGAAAAGCGTTGTTCAGTGTAACAGAAAGGTCACCTTTATTAATCATACTAATTATTTACAGTAATTAGGCCAGATATCAAAGGAACACTTTGCACCGCTTTCAGAGAAAATTGATTCTTTACGCTCAGAATTACTTCAAGGGTAGTAACACATTGTGTACTGTGTATGCAATTTGAAAACTGCCTGGTATGATGACCTTCATTAATACAGTGCCAGCACTAATATGGTGGTTCACTTTACCATGCACTGATTTATTAACTTTTGGCCTATTTTTCTCTGTGTTATGTCCAAGGAAAAGCCTAAGGGAGGTGAAGTCAATAAGTAATAATATGCCATTACTGAAAGAAAGCCTGAAGTATTTGGCTAAATCCCAAGCTAAGCTTTGAAAGTAATATATCAGCAATGCTTCTGAAGCCAATGCACTTGATAATCATTTGATAATCTAAAGCAAACTGATTTCCCTGAATGTCATTTGTGAAGATATCTTCAGCTGTTTGCAAAGTATTTTGAGTCTTAAATTTACAAATGTCATCTGATAAAATTCTTAAGGTTTTTGTTAAAGGATGTGAAGCATCTAAACATTACAGACTGCTTTTGGGATATGGATATAATAATGCTGCAAGGAATCAAATATCCATTGTCACAGCTCTTAAATGTTGTCCATCAAGTAGATCAGTGTATATCATTTGAAGAACACAAATGGGATGAGATATTCAGAAAACCACAAATGATATGGAAGGTCTGAGAGTGAGACACCACTTCTACTGGACCCCAGCAAATAAGTATTATGGACATGTTCCCAAAATCCATCAGTTTGGAATGAACAGCCCCTGTTACATTACTAATGTCATAAAAATGCAGTTCATGTTCTGTCCAAAGCCTTATGTATAAGGAGACTGTAAGCTGTTATCTGCTTCTCCACCATCCCTGAAGAATTGCCGCCAGACTGCTGCTATGATTGGATGGCAGATCATTCTAGAGGTCTGCAGATCCTCTGTTTCAGGACTGGGTGACTAAATTATGGGGAAAAAAGCTGCATGAAAGAGTGTCATAGGATGCAGAACAGGGCGGGAAAATATATTCTGTAGTGTGGCACGTATAGTTCTTCTATAACAGCATCAGTGTAGAGACAAAGTGGAAATGCACTGCTTTTGATTGCAGTGAGAGATATGCTTGGTTTCTGTGTTTTTTCTGTCTATCTTTAAAATTGTATTGTCTCCTTGGCAATAACTTTACTTGTATGCCACTATATATCAGGTTGACCCCTCTTGTTTCCATGGGTATAAGAAGTTTTGGGGTTTGAAATAAAATATTGATGCTTATATATTGAAGTAAGCAATAATTCTAATATAAATGCTAATACCATCTAGTTAAATTGTATTGCTCAATAGCAATAATGCCTTGTTATTATTTCAACCTCTCAGGGTTTTTTTTCGCATATTTGTACTGTTATATGTCTTGTTTTTTGTGCAGGTTTATTGATTATTTTATTATCTCATCACAGTTGAGTATATATTTTAATATCCTGCCAAGTCAGTTTAATAAGCACACAAGCTTATGCCTGTTTCAGTGTGGTAAGCTCTCAAAGTAAAGCCTTTACAAATTTGTTATACCCTTTTTGTCCATTGTGCTGCCACATCTGCACGACCTATTCCAATTGAATGCGATTTTTATAACTTTCATAAACAGGCTTTGCTCTGACATATCTTGAACCCTGAATTTAATGTGTCAGTGTGAATACACCCATGTACTGACATGTTCCCAAGTATTGAGACCCCAAAGGCAGGAAAGCTGAAAGTCCAATCCAAGGTCAATAACTCTCTGAGATAATTCCCAAGCCAAATATGTATTTTGGCCAGCAGAGAGCAATTCACTCCTCATGATTTGGCAGGCTACTATTTGAAAGTCTCACTGCAGTGTTTTTTCTAGGTAACAGGCCTTGAAATCATATGAAAACTGTTACACAAGGGGTGGTGATTATTGTAATATTTTTGCTCATTAGTTTAACAAGGAACATATAACTTTCTACTTACAGTTCTTGAATTGATGCCTTGTACGTATGACAATCAAAAATATGTTCTAAAAGAAGAGCTTTCATCTCTAAATGTTTCTAAAAGGCACCTGTGAGTCATTTTCAGGTTGACATTTTTCAGCATGAACTGATTTTATTTTATTTTATTTTTTTACACAACCACACTTTGTTAATACATACAGCATCATAGTGTAGCATGGAGTTATATTATATTTATAAGCTTTTCATATGGGTTTTACCCCTACAGACCAATGCTGTCAGTCATTTTTATTCCTTTTTTTTTAAACAAACTACAGTCTAACATCACATGCAGTGCAGTTCGTACCTAGACGCGTATGCTCTCTAAAGCCCTTGCTGTGTGAGACAGTGGATTTTTGTGTTATGAACATTGATTAAACCAATGTGATCTTGTTCTACCACTAATATCTTTTACAGTCAGTTCCTTTTATTCATTTCAACTTCTCTTTAAATATACACATTTTACTGCGTTGTCTGTGACTGAGTCATAATAACCACCAAAATTATTTCAACTCACTCCATCATTTAATCTTTAAATATGTGGTGAAGTTAAGGTTTTTTTTAAGCACACTAAAGCACTAAAGATTTTAATATTAGTAGTAGTTACAAATGCCATTTTAGACACTGATACGGTAACAAACATAAATGGATTGAAGTGCCTTCTCTGCAGTCAGATAGTGAGCGCTTTTAAAGAGATACAGTATTGCTTAGGACAATACACAGGGGTTTAGGTGTCCTTGATTCAGATCTAATTAGGAAAAATAGAATAGAAATGGCCCTGCAGGCTCGTAGTATTTAAACAAATGTAGTTGTAATAGCAGGTCACTCAGTTTCAAATAAAATTGAGAAACTGACCAGGGACTGGTATTCTACTTATTTTATGTAGTGGTGTGTTCAGCCAAAGCTTTAGTAGGAATTAAATTATGCAAGTGATAAAAATGGAATAAAAGTTGAGCAAATGGAGACTCATACACATTTTACATTAACTATAATTCCATACCATAATGCAAACATGTGCTTTTACAATATGCAGGTAATATACACTTTGTAGACCTTTTCTGAGTTTATATTCACCTTGCTCTAGTTGAGTAAATATTTACATGTTGAATCTTGCAATCTGTAATTTTGCAAAATGTACGAGGTTATTACAATATTTTGATGTTTTAGTGTAATATTTGTCATATTTCTTTTTTTTTGTTTGTTTTGCTGGATTGCGCAGTGTGAAGCCTTGCTGCACTGTGAACAAAACATGCTGCATGCGTACAGATTAATCACACTGTACGGTTCAAATTATCACAGAAGGGGAAATGTATTATTAGAACTAGATGTGACCACCATGCAGGGGTGTGACTGCTGTCATTAACAATGCAAAGAAATGTCACCCAACCAGAATATCCTACCAGGAGAAGAGCCCCCGAAAGGTTTATTAACAAGCGCGACACGTGAAATGTCGGCAGCTTGCTTGTTTACAAAGAAGGGAGGAGGAATATTTGACATTTGTGCATGGAGAGATGTGTTATGATCTTCTCAACATTTACGTCTGTGTACTCATAAACATTGGGTCCTATTAGTTAGGTTTCAGTGCTGCGCTCCAGCAAATACTGCATTTTGTCTATCTATTTCTCTCTTTGTTGGCTAGGTTAATACCCTAGAGATCAGGTTTTCACATACAGGAAACCCACTTACATAGATAACAAAGATACAATTATGTAACTGTTACAAATGTTGACTTGAATGAGTCACATTTTGATGACTGTGTTTACAGCAAATTAATGTATAAAACAAAGTAAAAAGGTACATATTAAGGCATGATGTGTATAATTTTAAAAACAACAGTGCTATACAGCATGGGGCGTATTAAAGAGGCAGTGGAAAAACTACAATTAAAATGGAAAAAGACATGCTTGTCTTACATTGAAATATTATGTAATGATTTTATGAAAGGGTTCAGCTAATTCAAAGCGACTCAGGCTGTTTTTATATATATGTTGTAACATAATATTCAATTATAGGCTCATAGGCTAGCTGCCTCCGTGGACAAATAAATTGTTTTAGTGAGAAACTAATGCGTCTGGGAATAATGGTGGGTGCTCAGGATGATAATGTATACTAGTGTCTGTGTCTAAAACTTATGAATATTTTGTTACAGTATGCAATCAGAACCTTTACATTAATCATTCATAGTCCTTGTGGCCCATTATTTCTGCTATTAAATTATTAATGCTTTGGACTGGCTTTCTTCACATAATCAAGTACCTTTTTGTTGGCTGCTATACATAGCTACAGTATATGCACACAAAATAACAGTATGCATTGTATCGCAACAATATTCTGACTAGATAACTCATTGATCTTATGCTTTTAAACCTGAAGTCTGGTTTACTTTTCAGAAACTGTAAATGATTGACCCTGTCTTTTTTTTTTTTTTTTTTTTTACCCATCTCCCCTCTCCCCAAATCATCCATCCAGAGTTTTTCTTGGAGCTGCTGGACAATTCTGAGAAGTCGCTCAACAGTATGTTCACGCGGACATACGGGAAGCTGTATATACAGAACTCAGAGGTGTTCCAGGACCTATTCACTGAGCTAAAGCGCTACTATACAGGAGGAAACGTCAACCTGGAGGAGATGCTCAATGACTTCTGGTCCAAGCTGCTGGAGCGAATGTTCCAGTTACTCAACTCCCAGTATCACTTTACCGATGACTACCTGGAGTGCGTCAGTAAATACACAGATCAGCTAAAACCCTTTGGAGATGTGCCCAGGAAACTGAAGGCCCAGGTAACCAGGGCCTTCATAGCTGCACGGACGTTTGTCCAGGGGCTAATGGTGGGTCGGGAGGTAGCCAACAGGGTCGCCAAGGTGAGTGGGATTTTCTTCTCATTGCTGCTTTGTGTACTGGTTTACTGTTCGGCTTTTCAGCACTGTTGTATTTAAGATAAGGGAATAAGCTTTTGCTAATATTCTTTGGGATTCAATCTGTGTCTAATTTAATTTGTCTGGTTGTTTTCATGAAGCTATTAATTATTCTAGTCTGTGTACCGTGATTATTCTAATTGATGCTAAGTCATACACAGGTCGAATGTGGGGTTTGGAAAAAATTGGCTTTCACTTTTTTCTGCTTTTGTAATTGACTTGAACATTTTAAATGTGTCACTGTCTGAATTATTCAGCAAAAGCAAAAGCAGAAGAAATAAATCTCTATACGTAACTTCTTCTTCTTGATCGCCCGGTGCTGGGTCCAGCGTAACACATTTCCTCATATGACCGCTGAAGAACGCAGTATGTTTCTGTAGAATCACCTGTAGAGAGCAAAGCTTTGCCAAAGCAGGAAGATTAAAGACTATTTCCCTAGAGATTTTGATGAGGTTTTGTCAGCTGTGTTTCTTTGATCTTCTGATTTTTCTAAGCTGCCTATGAGTTAAATTAGTGACATTTTTCAGGCTGGCAAATAATTTGACAATATGCAGAGTAATTTTCCTAGCTGTTGTTGTTATTTATGGTATGCTGTGAGAAATTTAATGCATTTTTGATTATTTGGTAAATTAAATATGTTTTTAGAGCCGTATCAGACACTGGGGATTATAAATGTATTTTGGAGGCTTAGTGTGGCATGTTTTCTAATTCCATGTTAAACACAAAAAGTTACATAATTCAACTCTTAAATTATATAACCAACTCTGTGTAGCAATCTGTTGGGAATGTACTGTATGTCACTGTCTTATAATGACAGGGATGATAAAACTTGTGGTTTGTGTGTGAAGTTCTATTGTAAAAAGTGCCAAAGGTCATAAATCCAAAATGCAAACAAAATATGAAGTTCAGTAACGAGTGGACTGGTTTCAAATCAAACTCCTACAATAGACATAAAAGTGGCAATATATGTTAGTGTTAAATCTGTGTAACCAACAACATCAGATGCAGATGATTCATTTGTATATAGAGCATAACTAAAAACCTACAATTATGCAAATGAAATGCTGACTTTCTTTATACAGTTCTTTCCATCCACAGTATCTTTGACTCTATCTTTGAAAATAAAGTTTAAAAAATGTCATTTTTAATTGCACAGCCCTCATTCATTCAGTCTTTTCATGCTATTACAGTAGAGTTTTAATGATAGTTTCATGGTTGGCGTCTTGCTGACCCTTCCTAAATCAATTCTTCACCTGTAATCAGACACAAACTATGTAAAACTGAAGTTTTAACCAGTTTTATTTTCAAGGGTTTTTAAAGTTGGACAGTGTTATGGTTCCCTTTTATCTGCTTTTCAACTCAAGGCTTGCTGTCTCTTTCAGTGAAGTGAGGAACAAATTTTGGGTAGAAAATACCAGAAGCTAGACAGAGACAGAGAAAGAGGGCAAAAAATAGATGAGATGTGCTCAGTTTGAAAAAGAACTCTCATAATTCCTGTTTTGGAGACTGTGTTTTCCATTGCTCTAAACAGAAACAGATTGTAGAACAGGGGACACATTATGAATATAACTAGATGAGTTTATTTGATCAAAAAACATGTATAATATGTATAATTATACACATGTACCATGGGGAATTAATGTCTTTAGACCAAAATAAAACAGCATGTGTGACTCCAGAAATAATCAAAGTACTCACTCAATGAAATGTCAGTTTAAAGAGCTCAGTTTATCTTTTCAACTAAAAAGAACATTACTTAATACTTGGTAATATTTTGTGTAAAACCACAATATCTTTTCACAAAAATAACATGGCATTTAAGTTCATAATGTACCTCTAACGATGGCTTTTCACTGGACCATATATCAAAGTGCTGACAAAATTAATTTCTATATGTGAAACATCAGCTTGATGTATTCACCTTGTGCTAAACCAACTGTCCTCGCATAATGATACAGGAGCATGGTGGTTAGTGCTATGATACTATGTGAATATTAAAGTGCTGTCTTCCCTGCTGCACCCGGCTGCCATATATCATCTCTAAAGAGTCAGGCGTATCTTAAATTGTTTATTATTATCTCTTAGCTTCCTACTGAGCTAGCTTTCCAAAAGTCCTCAGAGGCCAAGCCATTTTTGATGAAGAGTTAAAACGAGCACCTCTATACATCTGTTTGAGTCCTAAAAGGCACCCTCACTCTGGATCAAATCCCACATTGCCTGCTTCCTCATCAATAATGAAGTGGAGCCTGGAAACACGGTAGCGTTGCTGAAGGCTGTCTGACTAGTGAACAACCATAGTACTGAAGGTGAAAAGTTTCTTGACATGACAAATGACCTTGACCTAAGACTCACCCCTGGTACCTGCTGCTTCAAGCGACAAAAAACTGCTTCCATCTCCATAGAATGTAATATAAAAGAATATGCCATTCTTAAGGGTGTGTGCGTGTGTGTGTGCGTGTGTGTGTGCGTGTGTGTGTGCAATTCTGTATTCTTGTACTTTCTGTTAGATTTCATCTGAAAGGAAGAAAAATATATTAGCCTTTTGCTGGAATCCTGTGGTTATTTGTGCTAATGTTCCAAGAACCATATCTTCATCTTCATCTTCAGTGTTTTGTTGTGTTTGATCATACATCAGTTTGTGTAGTTTCAGCAAATCAGTATTCTACAAGCCAAAAATATGGGCCAGTTTGTACTCTTATAGTTAAAAAAAAAAAAATAGAAGTGATAAAAGTGACTGGAGAATTGAGATCCTTAAAGAAATTCCTTTTACAATTTTTTTTAAACATGTTAATTCTTGCAATATATAGTCGCAGAAAAAATATTAGATCATCAAAAGTAATCAAAAACAATGGTTATGCAATTAAATACTAACTCCTGTGTATCATGTGACCAAAACAGACAGACAAGAAAATGTGGAATCCCTATAAACACTGTTTTTGTCAGTACAATGCCATAGATATTGATGTAAGAACTGAAGTGATTTTGGTTATTATCAAGTAAACACAGAAAATGGATAGACTGAAATTAAACTCTTATGAGATATTTTTTTGTTGTTATCATTATATTTGTCCAAACAAATGCACCTTTAGGTGTACTAGGTATTTAAATGAACAAGCAATTGAAGAAAACAAGGGTGGTCAATTTTTTTCCGTGAATGTCCATATGTCACATACTGATTAAAAAATGTATATTTTTTAACAATATATATTTAAATGTTGTTCCTCTGACAAGATATACTACAATACTACCAAAGGTGTTGTGGGTGTTTTAAGATTTCTACGAAGAGTTTTGATCAAAACATCAGAATTGTCATATGGTGTGACTGTCCAGTATACTGTATACATGCCCTCACAAATAAGAGTATATTTCCAAATAAGTTCTAAATATTCGATAGTTCTACAGTGCATATAAAATAATAATGTGTTATCAATTACCACATAAAGTGTTGATGTCTATGCATAATGTCAAAACAAGTTCTGTCCAAATACATTTTGTCCGCAAAATGGTCACCATGTGGTGTGACACTATAATGTATATTTTGACCGGGCAATAATTTGGACATCTTAATGATGAAGAGGACCACACCCACCCAGGAAGTTACAGTAACATCTCTGGAGTGACTTGCAAAGTCATTTGCTGAGTTGTGTTTTGTATTTGTTTTTTGTTTTTTTAATTATTTTTAGTTAAAATGCTGTGAATCTGACATCACCAGTAGTGGTCCATGTTTTGTGTCTTATGGTGTGACATTATTTGCATAAAAAATAAATATTTCTCATAGATTTTACTTAATAATTCTTAAAAATCATTGCTGCCATGTGGCTAATTACATGGTAACTTTCAGCTAGCTGTTTGTAGCTTGCTAACAAATTAGTTTACTTGATCAGAATGTCATATGGTGTGACACTGTCACATGGTGTGACTGGTTTTCATAGTCACACCATATGACACAATGTCACACCATATGACATTCACTTAATTTTACATGATATTTATATATTTAAAAGGTTTGAAGGCTTTTAGTTTTTCACAATTTCTAGTTCTAAACATGTGAACGACAAAACAAATACCAAATGTCATGATAGACTGGAATGTTAATGTTTGAATTGTACACTGTAATCTTAGCTGTAATGTTAAAATATTGATTCTATGAATGTCTGTGAATGTCTGTTTGCTGCAAAGGCGCTACTGCTGTTATAACTCATTCACACACTAATTTTTAAAATGTTCATTCATGATAACATTCATGCAGACACTAGGGATGTGTGTGTTTGTGTTTGTGTGTGTGTGTGTGTGTGTGTGTGCACTTTCACGTGTATGCATGTACAATTTCAGAAGTGTATATGTTTAAGGTTTCGCATTTGTGTATGTAAGAGGTGTTTATAGTAGTATGTGCACATGCGTTTGTGGGTGTGTGTGTAGTTTCAATAGTGTGTGTGTGAGGGTAACATGAATTTTGTCATAGACGGCCCCTCATATATAAAACACTATTTGCATTGACATATTGTGCTGTGGTGCAGTTTATCATATGGCATGACACTCATGTCATTTGGTGTGACGTTCACAATTGTGACAAAAAAATAGCTTTGTTAGTGGTACTTCATGAAAATATTAATATAATACAAGGAAATAAGTATCAGCAAGAGTCTCGAGCAATTTCTTACAGCTGTTACAAGGTTTAAGAGAATTAATCTAAAATATCTTGAAAGACTGAGGAGGGATGTCCTCCTTTGCATGATGATTTAGAAAAATAAACTAAAATATGCCAAATTTGCACAAGGAAATGTTAAATATCAGTGCAGTCATGATTAAAATGTTTGATGAAGTGAGTTGGAAAAAAAAATAAGTTCCACATTTTCATTTTATATGAAATAGCTTTCACGTCACACCAAATGACAATTTAAGGCACTGATACAACAAATTTATGAAAAAATGCACATTTCAACACAAAATCTAAAAGAACACATAAGTGTTTGGAAGGTTAAGATTAATAATAACCCAGGGATATTATCTGAATTTTTTTTTTTTTTTTTAAATCTTTTTTTTTCAGGTTATTTGTCAACCACCCATAATAACATTAGAACATTAATCTGTTTGCTGCAAAGGTGCTACTGTTGTTATAACTCATTCACACACTAATTTTTAAAATGTTCATTCATGATAACATTCATGGGGACACTAGGCGTGTGTGTGTGTGAGTGTGTGTGTATATATAATATACACATATATATATATATATATGTATATACACACACACACACACACATATATATAATATACATCAGTTTGTATAATATTTACTAGACAATATATTACTAATATGATATTTAACAACATGTACATAAATAACTGTGCCAAAATGGTTGTGTTGCTGTGTAAATGAAGGAGGTAATAAAATCTCAATCCAGTGTCTGGTTAGTTGCTGATCTGGATCTTTCCATCTATCGCCTTCCATCTTCTCCGTCACGTTTTCTTCTTCACCAAATGGAATTTGCCCTGGAGGTGTTTAAGGTCTGTGTTTGCTTAAAAGTTTCTATTCGAAGTGTTTTCACCAGGTCTGTTTTTCTGCTAATGCTAAATTTAATGCATTTGTTTGGGGAGTTCTTATCATAATCATTCATCAAATCTTGTAAATGAATCCTGCAACATAGTTAATTGTTTTAGATCACCAATTTCAATCATTAGTCAAATATTTTGAGACACCTTTGGCTTCTATTAAAAGTGTAAAATATTTACTGGGACTGAATGTGATGGAAAATTAACTTTTGTTGAACCTATAGTAGATGGGGATGGCTATGTAGAGTGTGTAATAAGAAAGTATCCTCTGGTCTATGAAATTTAATAAAAAGCACGGTTTTATTTTGTGCTTTATTCATGTGCATGTACGTTTATGATCTGACACTAACAAGCCAGACCTCAGTACAAAGTCAAATAACTGAATCAGTGTAAATTTTGAGAATGACAACACGTGAAACGGACGCTTTCAGCCATCTGTCTGTTTAATTTTCCATATTACGTTCATGCAGAATGATGCATTGACGATGATGAACCACACATAATTACATAACAGGCAGCTCTGTATGCGATGAAGTCGGAACAGGGGCGACATCGCTCCATAAAATGGGATTGCGTTCGACTTGCACTGAACAGTTTCATGGACCTCCATCCTGGATTAAGAGCAGAATCTCTTTGGATTACAGTTTATGATGACCATTAAGAGTTTTATCCTGGGGGTACTTAAAACACAGTCCAACCACATTAAAACCTGCTCAGAGAAGATTGCAGGGATTTGGACCTTTTCAACGGTTTAAAGTTCAGGCATTTAGAGCACTTATCACTCACTCGGCATAAGCGTGGTAGCTGGCCTAGTACGTAGAGCATATTTAGTCATGATGATGGAAGGAAGTGGGGTACTTTGTACTGAGGGATTTGTTCTTCCTGATGGCTTATACTGTCATGTTGATCTCATTATACACTCATTTCCTACCACAAACTGTCAGATAATTTAACATTAAGCTCCGAGGCACTTTCTAATCTTTACACAACATTTACCTTAGATTAATGCACTGGCATATTACAGAAACTTTGCTGATATGTGAGAAATATCAGGATTATTTCCATGTGACTTCCGTAAAAGATGGTGTGGCTTGAAATGCTTTTTCTTTTCTACTTTATTTACTCTTTGCCATGTAGTATTACTTACTGTGGTGTTTGTCAAAGCCCCGCAGTAAAGCATATTTAACATTTATGTGGACAAAGGCTTACTGTCATCTGGATATAGTGTAGCTAAAGAACTGTAGCTAATTTAAAGGGTTTTATGTAGTACTGATAATTCAAACTTTCAACAGTACTGGAAAGTCATGTAGCAGAACACACTTAGCACAACCAAAACCACCAATGAATCTACACTTTGCATCCGCAGACTGTGTCACCTACCAAATAAAGCATAACGTTCATTGTTTACACACATCTGTATTATGGTATCATCAAGTTTTCTTCTTCAAATAAAAGCTCATTCTGTTCATCAAAATAACCCTGCGTCTCATAATTTTAACATGATGCATCAGCTGATAGTTTACATTATAGCTCTGTTAGCTTAGCTCTAATTTTAGATTTAAACAGCCACAGTAAAACAACAAATCTTCTCTGTTTTCTTTACAGTTTATGTTGTCAGTAGCTGCACTAAAGATCTGTTTGGAATCACCCAAACAAGGTCAGAACTGCCACAGTTTAGTCTGAACCATGGATCACGGAAAAGTGAATTTTGCCCAATTAATAATATCACATAATAACTTTATATCTTTATAAGCCTCATAAAACCCAAACTCACCCATGTAGAGAAAACACTGCCATTTTATCATCAAACTCCATTGTTTTCATTTTGAGCTGTGTCCAGTGGTGAAAACAACAACAGTCTTTCTAGCTTTTATCACTTAATCATTTTTTGTACTCTGACATATTTTCTTAGCAGTTCTCATCCCATCTCACCACTTTTTGGTCGAAGGCTCTGTGGCTTTAGTTTTCATCACCATAAGAGACAGGCAGCATGACTCACTACTCCCTCTAGTGGTCACATAAATCCATGGGCCCACTGGGGTTTTATTCAGTAGAATATCTTGACAATCCAACACAGTGTTGTTTTTTTTTTTGTTTGTTTTTTTTTGACGAAGCTTCATATGTGTTTATTCTCAACACTCAAATGATAATTTAAACACTCAAATAATACTACATTTAGTCCCTTTAATGATATCAGCCAGGTTTTACCTTTAGTTTTGTTAAGTTGTTTGCTGCTACAATTGTCACCTGCTTTGTGTGGATTATAAATTATCATTATTGCAGCTACATGAAAAACAGTGTGATTGAACATGTCTCAATAGTGAGTGTGGTTTTAACTTGACAGTAAGAAGAAAACAATAAATCACCATAACCTCAGATTTATTTTCTGCTTTATTTTTTGTAATTACATGTTTTTGTATTATGCTGAACATACGTCAAGATTTTGGTTTCTACCCTCCTGATAGAGTTGTTAGAACTATTTCTAATAGGAAAAAAAACTGACAAGATATTTATATAAATAAGTCAAAGCGAAGACCATTTTTGTCAGCTCTTCTGCTGAAACACCAACGCAAAGCAAATGGAAATAAATGTTTGGGTTTTTTGTTTTTCCTTTTTTTTAAATCCACACAATAACAACACCAAATTATCACATTTAAGCATTTTTGCACCTTATTCAGGGTGTATAGAAAACTATTTGTAACTCCTTGTCTGCATTTGTGAGGAGTATGATGCACAATTACACAGTGGATGGAGAAAGTTGGACAGCAAGTCCTGTTTAGGCCAGATTAACTGACCTCCTCCATAAGAGACTACAGTCCATCCATGTTTCTCAGCAGAAGCCCACTTCTACAGATGCATCAGGCAAATTCTCCCTCCCTCTCTCTCTCTCTCTCATGCTGTCTGTCTCCTTCTCTCTTGCTGGCTCACAGCTCCTACAGCTTGGTAGGGATGAGGCCACAGCCACAGTGCTGTGACGGCAGATGGCAACTGGCTCAAAAAGGTTGGCACGTCATCGGGAAATGTGCTGCACCAAAGATGTCCTTTTTAATTAAAAGATTTTGATCTGTGGTGTACTGCAGAATGTTGGAAAAATGAAAGACAGCATGTGGTTAGAAGTAGACATGATATGAAAGGATAATAAAGAAATGTACTGTATACTCCGCTGTGGAGTATACAGTAAAAACAGAGCATATATGCTATTTTATTTAACCCATAAAGACCCAGTGTTACTTTTGTGGTAATTCCAAAATCAACTTTTCTCTCTGTTTAACCTTTCTTAAGTGATTTATCACCATTTATTATAATATTATCCTCTGTATTTTGCTTTTTCTTTTTTTCAATAAAAATCTGGTATTTTCCCATATTTGATTTACTGATCATGTAGAAGTTCATAAAAGCTCAGATTAAAGTTAATTTAATTAATATCAGAAACAGAGAAAAATGAAGAAAATGTGACTTTTCAACTAAATGTATCATTAAATGAACATGGTTTGTGTACAGCATTTTGGCCAGCTGTAACGTTTTTAAAGTGCTTTATAAATAAAGTTGGTATGGTATGGTATGGTATGGTATGGTATGGTATGGTATGGTATGGTA
>JAPQRP010000019.1:33921446-33933761 GCA_037367295.1 Apogon hyalosoma | reverse complement strand
TCCCTTGGCAAAGCAAATTTGCTCAGCACCAGAAGGCAGTTAGATAACCATTCAGCTGTCATGATGCTGGACAAGACGTTTAAAAAAAAAAAAAAAAAGAATTAAACAGCAGCACTTTGAAGGACATCATTACTGTCTGTTTCTGTGCAATATATTCATATAATAATATATATATATATATGAACTTAAGTTTCCTCCAACATGCAAGTTTTCCATCGGTATCTCCACAGTGCCTTCTCTGTTATATCTGTTATTTTTTTCCCTGTTGAATAAACTTCCACATACTGTTGTTGTTATTGTAATGAAATTGAAATATACAAAATGAACTAAATAAGCTCATGAAAACAGAGACTCCCACCCAATGTGTTTTTGACATTTTAATCTTGTTATGTGTTCTGTGTTTTTTGTTTTGTGTGTGTTATTTTTCTTTTGCTTTCTTTTGCTTCATTTTTACTTGGTTGTTGTCATTAAATCACGATAAATTCAATTAACAGAGTAAGCACTAAATCACAAAACAGAGTCTTGCTATGTTTTTGTCTTGTTACGTCTTCTATATCTTTTTTTTTTATCTTTTCTGGTGATTTTGTCTTGTTATGTTTGTCTTGCATGATATTCACAAAGAACTGTCTTTTCTGTGTTGTCCCATT
Organism: Apogon hyalosoma; assembly: GCA_037367295.1. Classification (NCBI taxonomy): domain Eukaryota; kingdom Metazoa; phylum Chordata; class Actinopteri; order Kurtiformes; family Apogonidae; genus Apogon; species Apogon hyalosoma. The sequence goes on along the minus strand of JAPQRP010000019.1, from coordinate 33,933,114 downwards.
TATTTTGGTTTAAAAATACACTGCTCGATGCTGGGAAGGCTTGCAATGATGCAAAATAAAAAATAATGGATAATTTTCCCTCTGGAGCCTGTTTTTAAAATGTGAGGAACAGAAAAGGGAAGACATTTGTCTCAGGATGTAGGGAGTAAAAATCCCCCCAGAAAATACATCTGAAAAACAAATACAAATGTCTGAAAATTCCACTTGAAGTACAATAACAAAAGGTTTAATTCTTTGCTCTCACCTCTGCAGGCTGAGACGAGCCTTGGGTGTTATTGTAACTTAACTCAATAATAATTAATTTCTAATGCCGTGTTCGAGTATTAATCTGTACGCTATTAAATCTGCTCCCTACAAACAGGCATGCGCTCCCTCTTCTGCACTTACCCGTCTTCTAAATCACTCCCCTCAGTCAAAGGCTGAGCTTAATATCCTGCCCTGTCAATAGCTACAGTGAAAAGGGAGACTTTATGTTCCTCAGGTCTCGTGACAGGTACTTTGAAAAGCCGGCCTGAGGGCAGCAGCTCAAACTCATTCTGCACAGGCTGCTCAGGACGGCCGGGCCGCTATTGGCTTTCCCCAGCGCCTGCTTGTTACTCTGATTCTGAGAGCTACACCTGACTTACCCCAATGATCTTATTTGTCAATTTTACAAGGCTGCTGAGCTTTTCTTACAGAGCAGGTTCCGTGAAAATGTTAAAATAGGTTTGTTCGATTGTCAAAACTCTCACAATAGTCACTGAAGATGAAAGTGTCCAAATTAACACTAGATTATAATCTCTCACCGGCATCCACTGTTGGGTTCTCAAACCACAAAAGCAAATCCTCTAATCATAAGTAGTTTGAGTTTATTGTGGGTGATAACATCTTAAACACATGATTAGAGATCAGAGAGTAATTCTTAAATCAGTTATGTGTTGTATTGAAGTCGATAATGAAAGACCGGTTTTGCCATTACTGAATTTGTTTCCTGTTTGTTGCAGTGTTTGAGTGCATCCCCAAAAGTACAAAACCTTCATAAAACTAATGAAGAGAGTAAAAAATAATTTACATAAACACTTTTATGTGAAAATACTAAAACACTATTTGGGCCTCATTTGTAATGCCATCCTCAGTTTTGTATTGTCGAACTGTTCTTTTTGAGGATGAATCCCATCACAGCAGGTTTTATAAACTAATGAAATGTCTTGAAATAATATTAATCACAAAGATATTGGTTTAATTTGAACAATGCACTATTATGCAACTGTAGACAATGCGATAGTCCATTGTTTTTTGGCTGAAACGTGGGCACTGAGATTGTGTAAAAGTGCTTATAGACTGTTCTCTCACCTAAGAGCAAATCCCACTTGAGAAAATAAGGATACATATCAGAATCTTTGTGAAAAATGTGTTGGTATTAAAAATATTATTTCTGTTTAAGAGTAGCTGTCGACTTGAGTCTTGGCTCCGTCTGAATATACAGTATGCACATAAAAGCTTTTATGATGTTCAACACACTTAAGTGGTAGAATGTACTTTCCTGGACACTCACTGCTCATGGTGTGAATACATGTCACTTCCTGAAAGTCTCCTTGCCACTCATGTAACCATGGTAACCAGCCAATCTTACCCCTTACCAGCATATATGTGTAATACTATGGACTACCATCTACTGGGCTGTGTTAGCCTTCAGTCACTGTCCACTGTCACAACATTATGGGATAATTATGATGGCAAATTGTCCAGAGCTTCCATATATGTGATATTTACACAGAAATGTTTGTGTGTGACTAAAAACCTCGCATTCTTTTTTCTCATTACGATGACAACATGGAAACTCAGACACTTCATGTGACCTACAGCAACTCGTCATAACTTGACAAGAACTTTGGTTTGATTTAATTTCAAATAAAGAAAACTATGTTTCTAGAAAACAACAAATAAATAAAGTCACTTACATAATATTTTGCCGGACAACCTCTCGCTTTGATTATAGGATGCATTCGCCATGGCATCACTTATACCCCGCAATGCTTATGCAATCTCACAATAAATGTCACAGTATTTATTCCAGTCTTGTGCTGCTTTAATTCTATACCAATATGTGTTTGATGGCAGAGGCAGACAGCTGGTGAACTCTTGTCCAGCACATTCTAAATATCCTCATTGAGGTTCAGGTCTGGAATCTGTGGTGTCCAATCCACGTGTATAAATGATGTCTCATGCTATTAAACCACTGTTTCACAATATGAGCCTGATAAACCTTAATATTGTTATCTTGGAATATATTTGTGTCATCAGCAAAGGAAACAAAAAACTTTATGTTCAGACCTGGTCATTCAGTATATTCAGGTTCACTGACCTCATTTTATGGACACATATACCTCAGTGCGGACTGAATTTGGAAAGTCCAGTTTTTCTTATTGTGCACCTGAAACCTGCAACACTTTCCAAAACCATCTGAAACTTACTACAGTTATCATTAGGACAATTTAAATCCTTAATCACTTCTTATTTTACCTCCAGCTGCTTCTGTTTTTAAGTAGATTTTTTTTGTTTTTAGTTCATCTTTATCAATTTTACTTTTTGGTACTTCTGATATGGCGTTGTATGTTTCAAATATTTTATGTTTTAAATCCATAATTCCATCTTATTTTACCTCCAGCTGTTCCTGTTTTTAAGCAGACTTCTCCACTGCTGTTTCTCACCCTGTTGCGCCTGTCACTCTGGAACAGGGTCAATCTGGACTCATCAGATCACATGACCTTTTTCCATTGAAACACAGTCCAGTCTTTATGCTCTCTATCACTCTGATGGTTGTTTAAAAAAAAAAAAAGAGAAGATACTCTTTACATCAACTAGAGTTAAAGAACTCGTTTTCATTTGAAACATATTCATCACTGCAGTAATTATCCAATGGAAGGATCTTACCTTTTATTTTAGTTAAATCCAAGTGACATTTTGTTTGTTTTCTTCATGCAAATGGAGTATAAACAGCCATCTAGTTGTACTTTAACTAAATAACATCAGCATTTCCTTCATTTTGCCAGTGGTTTGTGATCTGGAATAAAACAGCAGGAATAGTGGAAGTTCTGGGTGTCGTCCTGTGTCACAGCAGGAAGTGTATAATCGGGCTTTCTCCCCATGGGCCCAACATTCACTATCTGTCAAAACTGTAGTTTTAGATTGGCTGTGATTTAATAATTTATTCTGTCATTTTACCCAATAGATCACAGCAGTGCTGCTGCTGCTCTCTTAAAGTGAGTCGCCCTTGTTTTAATAACCTTTTCTGATTGGTTTGTATTCCTGTAAATGTCAGTGCACAGAGATGATGGTATTTACTGAGCTCTGCCTTTCCACTTAACCAGTGGTAACCCTTCAAGCTGACTCAGAAGACTTTTAATTACTTTTTAACAGACAAGGTGGTGTATAATGAAAATATCTAATACATTTTTTTGATTGCTGACATATCCCAGTCACAGGCGATCGATCGTACCATCCTTCTGCATGAACATATAAATATCACGTTGTTTTAATGAAAATCAAAAGTGGCACTTGGGTGAGTAATGTGTTTTAAGTATCGATTCATGCCAGGCATCATCCAGAGTAATCAGGTCATGGTCTTTTTTTTTTTTTTTTTGTTTCTCTTGTTATTGTTGGCTGTTTATTTGGCACAGAGAGGAGTTTGGATGTGTCTAAAGATGTGATAAGATGTGATGTGAGAACTTGGAGGCTGGCAAAATCAACCAAGACACAACAAATGTTAAATTTATCTGATTTTATTCTGCACCAAAAGATTTGTGAATCATGATGTTTAAGAGGATTTGTGTGCGTGGGGTGTCTTATGGAATTTATGGATGGTAGGATGTGACTTAAGTACTTGGGGTCTGAGATGAAATTAAAAAGTAATTCGAGCATGATACATAGACATGAATTTATGAAGTCGTACTTTCACAATTTATAAATACTGATGCAAATAGATAAATAAATCAGAGCTCCTATCACTTCAACTTTAGCTTGAGTGATTTGCATGTGTATTTGCATGTATGCAAATCAATTACTTGCTTTATTTATAAGACATTTGTAAGCTCAGCACATTGAAATTTAATTACCGTTCCCCATTTCCCTTCTCTTCCTTGCGCTATGTGTCTGTATTTATGTGTGGAGATTAAGGCACAGGCAGGTTTATTTTGTGTTTGCAATTATTGGCTCTCATCACATTTGTAGGAGGCCGTGCACTCTGTCTTCTCAGTTTGACCCATTCACAGACACACGACAGAGCTTTGTCTGTGGGTTTCTCATTGTGAATTGTAAATGACACAGGCTGATGTGAATGAACCGCGGGTTTAAATAGAAGCTGTGAAGTTTCTTTTTTATGTGTGTTTAATATCACTGATCTGACATGTCTCCTCTGCGTTCTGACAGATGCTATGCTGCTGGTAGCAGACAGACTGGAGGGACCCTTCAACATTGAAGTGGTTATAGAGCCAATAGACATCAAGATCTCTGACGCAATCATGACAATGCAGGACAACAGCATGCAAGTGTCAGCCAAGGTATTGTATTACTAGTTACTTTGGAATGCTGTGATATGTATGATGTGAACTGAGAATGTTTTATGCATCAAACAGGCCAATGCAATACACATCTTGATGCTTTGCAATACAATCCTCATGTCATTGTACTTAATATGCTTAACATTATAGTTTATTTTGCACCCTACCGTTTAATTGTCCATTTTTCGTTTTTATACTTCTAATTTATTATAATAAAGTGTGTTTGCTCTTGTGTTCTGTTTTTCTACTTTCTGTTTTTGTTTTTTGTTTTTTTTTAGCGTTTGTCGTATTGCTTCTGCACTGTAATTTCCAGTACAATGACAGATACTATCAATGAGCCTAGTTAAATGACAATAAAAGTCTGATAACTTGGAGTACTAATCAGATAGTTGTAATAATCGGATATGACATGTTACATCACTTCCATTTTTGTCATGCAGTAGGGAAATGATAAGACTCATGCACATGGTGCTTGAAAGGAGAAACAGATTTTATTAACAGAAAAAAACAACGTGAGGAACAAACATAAAACCTGAGGGGGATAGGGGCAATCAGAGTCTGTAGAACTGGATGGTGGAGTAGTTCGAGTTATGGTGAGGTGATGAAATACAATGATCCAGCGCTGCACAGCCGCATAGGAGACCCTTAAATATGTTCCTAATGAAAAAGGAGCTGCGGCTGTGCAGCGCAGCAGGTGTATGTGCTGGAGTCTGATTGCTGAGGGAGGGGTCAGTGGCCACGCCAGAGCAGACCGTGTCAGTTTTCTAGTATTTATTTATTTATTTATTTATTTATTTATTATTTCTGCGCATTATCATATTTAAAAGAACAAAATTAATTAGATTAACCTGTATACATACATGAAGACATCAGAGTATTGGGGAGGAATCCAGGCGTATTAATCTGATTTCTCATAATCAGATAACTGTTGTTATCTGATAATGCATATCAGATTATGATGTTTACATGATCCTTAGAATAATCTGATAACTCCAGAAATCAGATAATGATCAAAGTATTAGTGTGCATGTAAATGGGCGTACAGTGTCGTACAGTACAACTCATCCTGATTGTAACCTGTATTTTCAGTTCAACACAATGCGATTCAGTGCAATATGACATGATACACAAATAATCTAATGGTTTATAATTCAAAAGATAAGTTATTTTGACTAATCTGGCTCTTCTAAACTACTAAATGACAAATAATGAACCAATTAAAAAGCTTAATTTTGACATATCTTTATATTTTCATAATAGTTTACCATTTTTTTTTTTATGACCTTAAAATATTTGGGCTTTTTGCAAGCCTTTTCCACAAAAATCTCAAACAAAAGATTAAATAAAATCAGGCTTGGACGTCTCAATGTTTACAGTATGTTTGTAACACACCTCAGGCCATGGTAGAAGCCTAAAGCTATGTTTACTCATGGGAACGTGGCCACAAGACGGTCAGAACTCTACACAGAGGCAGAAGAGATGACAGACATGTTGGAGAAAATGTTAAGAGAGGAGGGATCATTCTGACAGTGAGTATTTAACTGAATTGGTCCAAAAATATAATCGATTAATTGGACACTAAATCACTCATTTAACTGTATATGTCAGCCCTGTGATGAACTAGCGACACGTCCAGGGTGTAATGGCATCTGGAATAGCCTTCAGAATCCTCTACAAACCTCTCACAGATTGAGCATTTTGGAAAAAGAATGAATGAATTAATGAATTGCTATTTTAGATATGCAATGATATTAATATATAAATGCATCTCAGTTTCATCCCAAGTTGTATCTAATATATGCCTTTTCAGTCGGGGCACTCGCATTTTAAAATTTTACTCTGAAATGGTGAATCTTATGACTCCTCATGTGATCGGATTGTGCTTTGACAAGGATTTGCATCACATTTATGACACATGTTTTCTGCTATAGCTGTTATTTATTTATTTTACAATAAGGATGAAACATTGTATAGTAGTTGTGTTGCTTAGACACATGGATTGGTCTTAATACCTTGTATCACTGCACTGTCAGTCAATCCTTGTACTAATTTACAGAAGAAAATCCATTTTGAAGAATGAACATTGAGAACATTTAGTTTTTCTCCATCATGCTGACCATGTTTACTGTCTCCGTGTTTATTTTTTGTGCCTTGGTTTGTCATGATTCATCCCAGACATTAATCAGACTGTCTACAACAACATATTTCAAAACATTTCCTCATAAAAACATTTGAAAAATCCATTTAGTGTTTTATTAAGACGATGCTTAAGAGGAAAATGAATTCCACTGTAGCCTCTTTGAAAATCATAGTGATCATCCTCAGTCTAAATAGTATAAAACTAAATGTGCGGTTTGGGTTATGTTATAACACAGAAGGGATCCAGGATCTGTCTCATCAAAACTTTTACAGTTCAACTTCCTACTCTGATCTTTGGTTGTATTCTGGTCTATCTTCATGCTAGAGGTCAATATGAATTAGATTTTCACAATCTTTGTGTGCTACAGTGTTGAGCCATTGTCTATGGCACTCCATTCTCACAAAGTCTGGCAAAAGATTGCTTTGAGATTAAAATCTTACCCCATATTCACAATGTGACTATGGTCGTGACCCAGTGGCCAATGTGAAGAACAGCTCAGCCTTTGTTATATTGTACCTTCAGTTCTGCTGCAGACCTGCTGAAAATCATTTTGCTTGTGTGATGTACAGTACAGGAAAATGGAACTGTAATCATGGTGAGGAATTGATAAATATTAGAGGAAAGACAGCTGCTTGTCATGACAGGCGTGTAGCACATTAGAGAGCTTCATCACACACCGAGCCAGGGGCCAACAGACGGGCCAGAGAGGAATGTTAATGAGTTGGGCTGTTTTGAGCTGTGTTGTTTGGGCCCTAAGAGCCTGTAGAGGCTGAGCCATCTGAAAACAATCTATTCTCACAATAAATCTCAGAATAAATCTCTGCGCACTACAAATTGATTAATGTCTGGTTCCAGTAGTAGAAAGAGTAAGAAGCAAAAGCGCTTCTATTTTTAGAAGCAAACTTTTGCTCTGTATGTCACAAAGGTTTCTCTTGATAAAATGCAGTATTTGTTCAGTGTTTTCCATCCTGTAAATTCATTTTGTATTGCTCTGACACTGATATATCATAAAATAAAGAAATTTCTCTTTCCCCATGCCTTAAAATTTAAAATCCAATTCTTTTTTTCTCTACACTGGCATTTTTTTTCTTTGTCAGTATTTTTTTTTTATTTCCCACTGAAATCTCATTTATGTTGACAGATTGGTTTTAGTCTGGCCCCAAAAGTGTTTTGACCTAGAAATGCTGGTTAAATGGATGAGATGGTTTCATTTTATGTCTTCAGAGTGTCACATTGCAACAATGGATTTTAGATTACAAGCAAGTTGTAACATTTCAAGGGTTAATTCGTTTTTTGCCACTAATATGATACATCCTGTAAGAGGAAACTGAAGCGCAGATGAACAGTTCAGGCTGATGCTCTGTGTGGTTTTATCTCCAATCAGAGACCAGAGATGATGTTGTGAGCAAATTGACAGAGGCTTTCCAAGGGGAAAATGTCAGCCGAGTACGCAAACTACAACTTTTAGAAATCATAATGGATGAGTATTCTACAAAGAAATCCACTTTGCCCTGGCTCAGTCCAGAGTCTGTGCAGCTTTAGACTCCAGAGAGCCACGGTTTCTAACTATTCAGCATTTCAGTGAGAAAAAAAATCTTATATTTAGCAATTATAAGAAATTATTGTGTTAATTCTTGAAAACCCAGCAGTTTTCTGAAGAAATACTGGAAAGAAAAGCTGAACACTTTTGCAGTGTGTCTGTCCCCTTTTCGTCCTGCGTGCTCAGGCTGAAATTATTCTTTGACCTTTATCTGTGGTAATTTTATCTCCCTGTCTTCATTTTAGGTTTTTCAAGGGTGTGGCCAACCAAAGCCTTCAGGAATAGGCAGATCTGCACGTGGCATCTCAGATGTATTTAGCAGTCGCTTCAAACACTTCACCCCTGAAGAGAGGCCGACGACAGCAGCAGGAACAAGCCTGGAAAGACTGGTATATAAAAGAGGATCTGTGTTATAAACTACAGTAATAGTGACAAACATAATAGAAAAATTTAAGGTCAGAAAGGAGAGATGACTGAGACGGGAATATGTTTCAAGCCTAATGAAAGAAGGATGCATTCATTAAGATGATGTTTGCTAAATAATGGTTTCTCACCTTGCTGGTAATCAGCTCAGATTATTTTTAGAACTGAACAAAAGTGCATGCAGAGCTTAAAGCTAATTTGTTCAGGTCCAATGGTCAGAAAGAAATAGATGCCTGCTAAGTCTCCAGAAGAAATCATTTAAAACCCCTGTTCTTGTAGTCAATACAGACCCCGGGTTCTTTGTGTATTCCACCATGGCTGTTGTAGTTTAAATGTCATGTCTGGTTCATGTACCTCACTGTATTAGACTGAAGAGGCGGCAGAAAAAACACACTAAAAACATATACAGTACATCTCCACATATCTTAGCTGAACATGTTTTAGTCTGTAGTCCTTATGGTGTGCAGAAAATATTTTCCTTACAAAAACCAAAAAATCTCCTTTTTTCCCAAATTTGCAATATGCTGAGAGTTAGTTTTAAGGAGACTATGACAGGCTCACTGCACAAACTTCACTGTGGTAAAAAATCCTAACACATTAATTGACGCTATAAAAAGATGTATTGCACCAGCCCGTGCCAGTGAAACACATTGTGTAGGAGGCAGTCTGAGTTGGGCTCCATTATATAGACACACAAGGTCCCATAACTCTAACTCTGGAGTCAACAAAATCTGCCTTTACCCCTTTGTTTGTGCACTGATATAGCTCTCTATTCATAGTCAAAAGTTTCCAGGTGAACACATTTTAAATATCACGTATGTTTTCATTTCCAAATTATTGTCATAGGTTGAAGGTTGTTAAAGACATCACTTTAAATAGGATCAATAAGCTTTGATTCAGTCTGATAATAATAAAAAAGATAAGATAAGATAAGATAAGATAAGATAAGATAAGATAAGATAAGATTCAAATGTACCACAGCACAAGACAATAAACATAAAATACAATAGAAAAATAAAGAGAGGATATATATGTTTTTTTTTTCATTGTTAAAGCGACTAATTTGTTAAAGGGACTGAATTACAAAAATAGTAATAATAATAGTAAATAAAGTAACAAGTGTGCAGTAGGTGATATATACAAAACTACTGTGTGACAGTATTAAGACAGAACACGTCATATATTAAAAAGTTTTCTAATTATGGACTAGAATTCTTATTTCAGTGGAATAATGCATTACTGCAATGCAATAATAAGTAAATAATAAATAATAATTTTTAAAAAGTATTTTTTTACTACAATTACTACTTATCAAGCCATACTTTCTATATGAACCATTTATGCTTTAGCAGTATTAAACAAACATGTTCTAATGTAATCCTTTGTCTAACTGGAAAATCCGTTTGTTAAACACATAACTGTCCATTTAAAGAAAAGCTCCATCTCCTCTTTTGTGAAGTTTGTCAATTGACAGGATTAAAAAAAAAAAACAATTAAATGCAGTTAAAGCAAAGCAGCTTAAAGGCTGTTTTGTCTATCTGGCTCAACATTAAAGTAATAAGAGGAAATAAATGTGTGTGATGGATGCTACGTTGGTGTGTAGAAACATGGCCTAACAGTGTAAAATGTTGTCTCATCACTGTTATGTATTCAGCATATCACTACTTACAGGTATTGTTTAAACTTCTTGCTGAAGTTATCTCCTTCATGATACACACATCAAACGAAGCATTTAAGTGAAAAAAAAAAAAAATCTCACCAAAAGGGAAAAAAATCCACAGGTTCCCATCCTTAAATAATTCATCATAACACTTTGTCAGACTGACTTGAAAGAGATGGAAAAACACTTCAGAAAAGTGTTTCTCTGAGGAGCTATTTCAGAAATTATCAACTAACTTGATCACATCTAATTTTGTGTCTTCATATACTTGTTATATTTATGCAGCAGGTTCAGTGCAATACTAAACTGCATCTTTGCTTAGCACCTAAAAGCATAGAGCCTCTGTGTATATTTTCTCAGTTTTAACGTCAGTGGATGAAATAACCTCTAATATTAGACTGCAGAATAATTCTCCATGTCAGGCTGCTGCTGCTGGAGGAGTGCTGATCTTTGCACAGATCATATTTGATGACAGCAGATTTTAAACTGATATCACAGTTTGAGATTCATTGTGAAAAAACTGTTTGAGGCACTAAATCTCACAGTGGGATGAGACTGGTGGATGGAATATTTCAGCACCACCATTTATCATTTAACTTTTTGCTTCACTAACTAATAGACATTCTCTTGCTCCTATTCTCTCTCCAAGTTTCTCGATTACTCCAATGTCCAATTAAATCTCTTTCTTCTTCATTTCTCTGCTGCTCCCAGAGGGTTGTCTGGAGGACAATGCAACACAGTGTAAGCATTCCATTCCTTCTTCTAGTTTCATCAAGTCATCTGTCTTCCGTGTTTTAATCAACCTGCCCATAGAGCTCTGGTTGTTTACTTTTTTCAGAGTTAATATAGATTTCGTGTTTGTGGCATGGCTGTTTATTTACTTTTGTTTAATTATTTGGTTCTCTAGTCTGGAGGCAACTTGTAATTTGTTGCAGTTGATATGAAGAATTTTCTTACTTTCATTTCTGAAATAATTTAGTCCATGGTGGTTCTCACAGTCGTCTAAACTAAAACCAAGTCATGACAGTTAATTTATTGAGACCAAGACAAGATCGTGACTTTCAGAGTCCAGACCAAAATATCATAGACTGATATGGTCTAAGGGGTGATTTCTGTTGGCTGCAAATATTAAAATGAGGCAGCCTGTGGAAAGACAAATCAAGAAATATTATGTTTAGAGGTATTTTTCAAACCACAGTTGGGATTTTAACAACAAAACCACTACACCAAAAATGTAATTATACACCATGATTTGACTGGTCTTAACATAAAATACTGAGTCTACTTTCTTCTCTTCAAGAGGTGGTCTTGAAACCAGTCTCTACTGCACATGGAATAAGAATAAGAATAAGAATAAGAATAAGAAT
>JAPQRP010000019.1:33902206-33917489 GCA_037367295.1 Apogon hyalosoma | reverse complement strand
GGACCACCTCACACCTTTCCTGAAAATTTCATGGAAATTGGTCCAGTAGTTTTTGCATAAAGTTGCTGACAAACAAATAAACAGACAGATAAACAAAAAAAAAAAAAAAAAAAGAACTAAAAACAATACCCTCGTCTCCCCTTCGGGGGTGGGGTAATAACTTTAGACCTTTCTAAGCCTCATAATCACACTCATATGTGTAGAACAAACAGTGCAATATCAGCCTCAAACTCCATCCTTTTCATTTGGAGCTGTGTCCAGGGGTCAAAAGAACAACAGCGCTTTTAGCTTTGATCGCTTTTTTCACTTTATTTGAAAGATGTTTCTTAGCAATTCTCGTCCCATTTTGGTACTTTCTGATGCTTTGGTCGAAAGCCCTGTGGTGTTACTTTTCTTCACTGTGGGAGACTGACAGAGTGACTCACCACTGCCTCTAGTGGTCACATAAATCTGTCACAATCCAATTCACTGGCACCTTTGACGTGACTTCAGAGTGCTTTGTTCTTAAAACTCTAAGAATAATTATTGCTAATTTTCAAAGAAGAAATTCTACTAATGGCCCTTTTAAAGAACACATATTAATTGATTAAGATATTCCTCATTATTCATTTTCCAGTAGAGAATGTGATTAGAGACTGCTGATGTACGCCTTACTCTATTCTTCATCAGTTTTCATTGTTTTACACAATTAGAGCATTTATGGCACCATATGCAGGGAGGAAGGCATGAGGCCATAACCTGGGTGTTGACATTTATTATCTCTTATTTTACCAGAGATATTAACAGATGTTTAATGACAGAGTTCTGACAGGAATGAGTTTGTTCTCTGACAGCCTGAGCTAATGTTGCTGAAAGGACATTACTGTCATTTTTCTATTACCCAAATGCCTGCAAAAATGTGCTAGATGTCCAGATGCAATTCCATCATTGATTTATTTGACCAACTTCTAAATATTTTGAGCCTCTCTAATGGGGTGTTTGCAGTTACAAAGAAAGTAAATCAGTCATTAGCTGTGGCCAGGCCCTCTCTCCACGCTCCATTTCACATTGTTCTAGCGGGGTGCCGGAGCCAGGAAACGATCTGGTAACGGCCATTTCTCAGGAAGGAAAAACGTGTAAATAAATCATCACTGCTTTATTTCTTCAATCAATCAAGTAAATCTGTTTTTTACAAGCGCTAGCTACTGTATGTGTATTTACATATAAGTGTGCATTTATTATTGTAGCCTCACTGCAAAGAGAAGGATTTTATGCAGATTTAGGGCACACACTGTGAATGTCAATGTATGAAAAGAACCCAGGGCTGAACATCCCTCAGCCTCTGAATGGGAGTAGAAATCACTGTTTCTTCCTGCCAGAATAATCAGTCAATGAGGAATCAGTCCGCCCTGTGAGAGTGCAGACACAACTGTCCAAAATGACCAATGGTAATATGGCCAAATTAGTTGAAACTATGAGTCATGCTATAAAATGGATCCAGTTAGAGCCCTAATGAAAGTCTGGCAAGTGCTCCCCAACCCTTCTCTACAGTTTCGTTTTTGTCTTTAATAGCTACGATTTTTGTGCAAATCAGCAGGCAAAAGAACAAGTGTTAAGACCAGTTAATCGCACTGGCATGCTAATTCAGTAAACTGGGCATGCTGAGCTAATGTTTCAGTAGCAATAAGAACCACGGGGCGCGAGTGCTGTTGGGGTTTCTAAACTTTGTATTACATTGTGCTGACAAAGATTGTGGAAGAAAAAGAACTGTATATTTTGTGGTGTCAGAACTTGACTGCAGTCATTAAATGAAAGGACCCTGTCTCCTGGGGATCAAAATGAGAATGAGAAAAGATATGTTTTGTGTTGCAGTTTGTAAGGCCTCTCCTTTCATTCATTCATCCTTTAAAGCTGTGCATGCAGCTCCTCTGCATAGTAATTTTGCCATGGACATGTCTAAGATTGTTGTTGTGTCCCAATGCACCACTTTTGATGTCGTTCTGTCTGAATCAGGGAAACAACAAAGGGCTCTGTCACAAAAGTCCCTCCCTGTTAAGTGTCTAGAAAGATTTTTTTATTTTTTTTATTCAGTAAATATGAAAAGAATGACACCTGCAAGCTCTATTGATCTGGTGTTCTTAAGAAGCCTGTTAAGACTAAATTTAGCAAAGATAAACTGTTAAAAACATAAATGTGATATTTGTTATCAGTGTGTTGAATTGAATTGGATAGTGTGAACTTTGTTGTTTCAGAATTCACCTCCAGGGTTTAACATGAGGTGATGAATCTGTCTGTGGGCGTAATTCTGCCTGTCAAAAGAGATGGAAACCTGACAAAGACTGATGTGTAATCAGCCGTGCTCATTCAACAGAGACCAGTCTCTGAAAATGAATTAGGATTAATGTACGTGGACAGACACAACCGATCAATGCGGCCACCTTCTGTCTTCACAGTGGATAAAGGCAGCCTCATTACATTTCCCTCGCCTTCCAACACCTTCTTTAATTCCTTAAAGTTCATTCTGCCAGTTGGCTCTTTTACATAGACCGTTGTTTAACTTTTATATCCTCCCACTTTAGCTGCTTTTTCCATTTGTAAGGCTCAACCAAATCGACACAGTTGCCTAAAAAGGTCTGTGCTTCTCTCATTAAGTAGTCATCCTTCCAGTAGTTTCATGGCTCCCCAAGTGAGCGATGCAGACACCAATTGAGGCATCACAGACAATGCATGAAGCAGTAAAATGTTTTTATGGATGTGTTTGTTTGCTATTTTAAGGCTCCACTCCCACAAAAGCTTGACTGAGCAAAAAGAAAGAAGTAATGCCCAGTACTTTGTGTTAGTGTTCGAGCTTCTACTGAAGAAAAGAAAAAGCTTTTTCTGCTGAGGAGATGAACATAGTGAGATTTGTCCATTTAAAAGGCAGATAGAGCAGTAAAATCTGAGGTGTAAACTTTAGTTCTGATGTGTTTTTTGAGGGTTTTTTTTTCCTACTTTACTCAGGTTCATACTAGATGAGAGCCAGCCTTTGAAATCTTGCATAATAGTGTTTTTTTTTCTTTGCTAACAAAAACACACCAAATAAAGTGTTTTATTTTTTTAAAGCCTCCATTACACTATTTGTAAAGACAACTGGCTTTAATGTATATCTTTTGCATGAACATTTGTTGTTTTTCTGGGTTTTTTTGTAAAGCAAGAAGTAGAGATGCTAGAGTTTGTACTTGAGAATGGTACTGATTCTGTCTTTCAATCAATTTACTGATCTATAATTCAATTTCAACCAAGTTAGAAATTCAGGAGGAAAGCATTATGGGAAAAGTCAGCGTTAATAATAAATATCAATAGTGTTCACTGTCCTCCTATAAGAACATTGTATAGTGGAGTAAACAGTGGAGCCTGTGCATTGTGGTGTGGTTCAGCATTCGGAGTGTGCAGGCTGAGCTGCAGGTTGGTCTGATTAATAATCACTTGGCTTTGTCATGCAGCAGTGAGTGAATGTTTCCCTTTAAATAACCCACAGACGGGGTCTAATCATATCTGGTACCATTATTCATGGCCAGCTTCTGCAAACCTGAAAACTTGAGCCTGCACATATGACCGTACTCCAAACATAAGCCATGGTGATCATTTTTAGTAATCTTGCTCCCACGTTTTCACCAATTATAAAAAGAATTCACATATTATTGTTAATTTGCAAATCATGTATAGAACATTTGTGGTTGTTTTTTTTTTTTGTTTTTTTTTTTTAAAGTAATTTCGAAGATTTGATTTGAGACTATAGTAACATTTCATTTGTGAAGGTCAAACAAATACAAGTCTTGATTTAGTTGTAAATAAATCAGCCTTATCTGGACCATTATTCTGCCTTTTCCAGTAGGTAAGTGGTTAAATGTTGTGACTTTGAGATGTCTTTCTAAAGACTTTGATGAATTAATTCTTATTGTGACCTGGAAAAGTTTTTTTTTTTTTTCAAACCTGATTAAGTCTTCTAAATGATCTATGAATAATCAGCAAATGATGTATTAACTGTTGAACATATGAGCATGTTAACCTTTTATGAATTGGTGCTGTATTGTAGGGTGGTCCCAAAATGTCACTTTTCACTTCCCTTAAATCACACCACTCTATGTAGTTTAACATTATCTTCCATTATAAAGGGAATGACAGTAATTTGTGGTTCTGAGCTAAATTTAGATCCAAACTGGTGATGTTCCAAAGGTTTCTTCTTTACTCTGTGAGCAGCTTGTCACTCGCTGCCAGAAAACCACAGAATGTCCTGGAATCTTCCTCTGCCTCAGTGCTCAGTGCTCTTCACCAGACCCACCACCGTTTCCCATGACAGAGTACATCTGCCTAAAGGTAGAAGGTGTTTACCTGGCTTAAACACAACACAGCGTTGTGAGCTAAACTCATCTATGTGGGTAGGCAGGCAAGCTGAAATAAACCACTTGTGTGCCCAACAAAATCCTATTTAGTGCATTATTTAGAGCACTGAATCACAAACTGCAGGGCCATTGTGTCTGATCTAAGCTAACCCAATTGCTGAGCATAACAAGGAACTGACCATTTTTTGCTGCTTCCCTTTGGATGTTTCCTACTTTTTAAAATGCGTATTAGACACACATTATATAATTTTAATCCCCAGGTGCAGAAAGGTAAAGTGGCTTAAACCTCAAGTGTTTTGTGTTTGTGTCGACGTGACCTAGAAACTGGAGGACCTTTAGTGATTCTGCAGCTGAACCTATATATTTGCCGAGGACACACAGCAGATAATAAACACCGTCAACCCACTAATGAAGTCATCCATATGTCAGCAGTACAACAAATTATGCCTTTTGTTTGTCTTTCATTTATTCATTTGTTTATTTTTTGGTGAACTTTAATCTGAGCTTTATAAACTTTGCACCTAAGATAACTAAAGCAGACTTGGCTAAATGTGATGATAAAGTTCAGATATTTTATTCTGGTCTCTCAGTTTTGTGCTTTTAATTTAGTTTTTACGTAAGATTTATTTTTTTATCCAGTGTCACAAACTTTGTTAACTGTCAAACATATTTTTATGGTAGTTTGTAAATGATTTTTTCTCTCTTAAGTTCCTTAAGTGAATTTATTATTTTCAATTTATTATATTATCCTCGGCATTTTTAAATTTTTCTATGAAAATTGTGTATTTTCCTATTTAAAAAGGAGTTCCTTTTTTCCCTCAAAAAAGAGAAAACTGAAGAAAAAAATGTCTTTTACACTCTGAAGTGTCTTCAACCACTGTTATTTGTCAAACTTCATGGGTTTTATAGGTGAATCAGTGTGTCAGCGTTCACTACGGAGCCTCTGAACATCCAAATAAAACACATCTGATACTAATAAACAGCTGAAAAACTGCATTTTACCTGAATTATTTACCTATATTTATAGGGTTTGTGGATCAGGAGCTCTTAAACATTTTATATCAGTAGATACATTTGGTTATCAGCTATTTAGGTCATTGAGGTTTAAGTTCTGTAGATGTGTATTAAAAAAAAAAGAGAGAGAAAGAAAGAAAAAAATCCAAATTGAGCAAAATATTGTTGATTTGCTATTTTTGCATCAAGGTCAGTGAAAATTGATGCTCAACCGACTGTAAATTATTCATTAATTTCTGTACCTGTGTATATACTGATGAGGAGGGTGAGTCTGTTCTAGTTTACACTAGACATTTCATCCTTTCCACTCCTGATTTTTCTTACTGACAAACACATATTTGACATTTAACATCTACAGTGTCACAAGTTCAATGAAAAACCAATTTGCAACAAATTTATAGTCATTTTATTTGTGATACTTTTTTGGAGTTGGACAAAATCCAGTGCCATATGCCAGAGACTGCATAATTTATTTATTTTTACCCGTAAATGCAGGTGCTTATGTGCACTGATTAGCTTTAATGCGTATCATAACTTAAACCAACTTTGTTGTCAAGTTGCATTTGTAACTTTACCTCACAGTGAAGCATCTGTTTATAAAGCCTTTTTCCCCCAAATGGTATGTTTACCCTTGGGATGGGACACAAAACCAGCTGCGTATGAAACTTCCATCTGTGCTTACATTAGTCAGGTCATGGTTTGTTTAACATAAATGTGCTGTGCTAAAGCTGCTCAGTTTCCCTATTATTTAAAGTCCAGTTTTACTGCATATTAAAATGAATTCAGTTCTGTTTGAAAGGAGAATAAGCATACAATTAAAGACAAAGACAAAACTGTATTTATATTAGGTTAAACTAGCAAGTCTGTGTGGATATAATGAAGAGAAACTGGGCATTTGTAGATAACTAATTACTCTATAAGCACTGTAAAGCTCTCAAGTAGGCCAGTTTACAGTTTATGCATGCAGTTCACATATACAGAGCACAGTATCAGCATTCAGTGCTTCAGTCTTCCTTTTCTGATTTATACCTTGTCTTTGTGTAAATCATAGATGCCATTTTCTGTTTGACACTAAAGACAAAGCTGAAATATAATCTCCTTCAACCCAACGTTTCAGCTTCAGCAGTGTAGTTGGACCATGCTATAAAAGTTTAGGCACAAGCTTTAAAGACTAGTGTGAATGTGTTATTCATTGCAAATATTAATCATTAGCAGCAGGGGACACAGCAATGCTTTGTTTTCCATTTATCATTCCTGGATGTCATCCTGGGACCTAATCAAGTCATGATCACAGTGTTAACCTGTACTGTTATCAATCTTTGATTTTCTGCCTGAATAATAGATCATTTACAGGTTTTAGAGCCCACTGTGACAATTACCTCTCAGTTTGTACATATTTTCACATCTCAGTGCTCAGGTGCTTTTACTGTGCTTTTATATTGTAATTAATTTCACAGTTTTTGCATCAGAGTTTTATGTATTGTACATATTTCATAGTTGCTGACATGGCAAGTCATGTCTTATAAATCAGCCTTTCAATATTTGCACTTTTTTCTCCGAAATTTCTGTAATAAGATTGGATTTATTATTGTTAAACAGCAGGCAGCAGCTGGCTGAAGTGGACTTCAAATGGATTAGTTTGCATACATTTGTAAATATGCAGTATTTGGTAAATATTCTTCAAAATGAAATGCATACTCTGAATCCACTCATATCATTCTGGGACTGAAACCAATATTATTTTGTTATTTATTCCTCTTTTTTTTGTGCCAAGAAATAAAGAATGTTTCATCATAACAACATAACTTGTTCTAAGATTTTAAAGCCTTCATCACCCTTTATTGGAATGAGCACAATTCCAGTCACACATATTTCAAACAACCTTTAATACAACACACAGATTAATATTGACTTGTGTCATCAGTGAAACATCATCTTTCGCGCCCACAGCCAGTGTTGATCAACAAGGCCAATTTTGACTAATACTGATGTTCAGCCAATATATTTGTGCATCTCTACTCTAAACACAATAATGAAAAGAACCATATTAAGGCTGAAGTTGAAGGCGACCTCTTGTGTACGTGCCTGCGAGGTGTACTTTTTAATATCATCTTATCTTCTGCTAGTAACCCCCTCACCTTAATGGCATTCATATTTCCCAGAGCTGTTTATTTCCCATGTCATTCCTGCATCCACACAACTCTACATCTGCTTGAGAGATGAACTCATGAGGATGTAAGGAGCTCAATCTGAAGTCTCTGGAGCAGAGCTGAACTCGGTCCTGGCTGCTCTTCACTAAATCCAACTGCAGAACATACTGGTATTTATTATTCCTGAAGTAAGGGCCAAGGTGTTGCAGGCTACTGAGCACACTGATGTGTCTGTGCAGATATTATTTGGACCAACCGGGAGTTTGTAATAGAAAGAAAACAAACCGAAATAAGAAAGCACTTTCTAATCTGATCCAAACTCATCAGCTTTGATAATTAGTAACTGCACTGTATGACATATAATAATATTTTTCCATCCTTCATCTCATTAAAAATTCATCTTTAAGGCAACCTGTGGGCAATTTTTTTTTTTTTTTTGCCATTGATTATTTCTTCTCCCACATATTAATTCATAGTGGATCAATGTTCTTTTCTGAAATTGATTATTATGATAGGCTTTGTTACCAGCCGGTATGGTTTCATGGCCAAATAAACATTGCTGTTAATAAAAACATGAGCAGGGACCAACTGGTGATTAATTCAACTTTCAGTGACCTACTGTTTAGCTTCACTCCCACTCTGGTTACACTTCTGTGACAGCCTGCTGGTTTTAAGATGATAAAGCCTTTTTAACACATACTTGTAAACAAAAAATATTAGCAATAAGAAACAATAGTTACAATTCTGAAGTGCAAGCAGGTGAATATGACCTTTGAAAGGCCCAATTAAAATTACTGGACCTACATTAACTTGCATTGCTGGAGGGTGCCCTACATGCTCATCAACCACTTGACACCACTTCCAAGACTCAACAAACCCAGGCAAGGCCAGATGGGATAAAGCTTTGTTTGAATAAGATCTTTAATTCAGCCAGTACACAAAAGGGGAGGGGGAATAGCTCTCTAATGGATTTTTGGGTCTATCAGAAATTAATGTTTTGAGGACAGTGTCCCTTATCACAAAGCTTTGTTTGGTATTTGTATATGTAAATATCAGGAGAGGGTAGAGGTGGATGTCTTTAGTTTTGGATGAGAGCAGTTTTAATTAGAATAAGCCTGAGTCTAATCAGGTTTACTTTGCCTACAGCTGCTCTTTTTAACAATGTAGAGAAGCCATTTCAGAATTGTAGCTTTCAATTTATGTTGAGGGAGTTTTGCTAAACAAGCACAGTGATTTAATCTGCATCACTGCATCACTGTTCTTGTTCTTCCCGATGAACTGGTGTTTGGTCTTATCAGTTATTTAGAGCTTTCTGTAAAGCAATGCAACAGTGAACACTGGGCGTCCAGAGAGACAGGGAGAGAAGCTAAAGGTTCAACTGCATCTAATCCGGCGGCTGCTGCAGCAAGGACACATTGAAAACTATAACTATTCTGGCTGGATATACACTTGCTGCCTTGGGCGCTCATGTAAAGATTCATGGTTAGATCGTCAACACAATTCAGTTCTGTGTGTATGTGAATGTTTACATTTATTTATGAAGTGTTGGTTTACTTCTGTAGTTATATAGTAAAATAGGCTGTGCTGATGCTGAAACCTTGGCCCTGTTTATGAGGACACTGCATTATATTGTACCAATGGAATTCAACTGCATCGATCTCCAAATAAATCATAAATGGATGTCTTTATGTGTAACCCTTTTCCCTACAGCCTCCAGGTCACCTTATTTGTCAAATGGCCGCTATTCTATATATTAAAGTCCGAGTAAAATCTCCAGCCATGTTCTGATATTAAGGATATTTAGTTCAAGCCATCAAGAATCAGAAGCAGACAAGAATGTGTTAAACCTAACCAGCTTTGGTGTCACCATGACAGGATTACCACATCAAATGTGAGGGCAGTCTCCTGCAGCGGCATCCTGTCGGTACAGGCCCTTTCATGTCCTGTTAAGACCCGAGGCTTCACTGTATGCACTCCCCCAAATCCCCTGTGTAACTAGGACATGACGAAGGTGCTGTGAGTGTCTGTGAGCCCAAGTGTGTTCAGTTGTCTGGTTGGAAACGTCTGTGTCAGCACCTTCAAAAACATAACACCTACAGTTCAAATTATTAGGTATGGTATGCCTTATGTAGTAAGTATATATACAAAACATATCACATCATATCAGGAGCATTTTAACCATTGCAGCAATTAGTTTCACATAAGTCATTTCATGGCATGTGGAAATGTTAAAAATATATATAGAGCACAGACATATCTGACTTCAAAGCAGAATAACCACAAGTTAAAAGCCAGGTTTTTCTGTTTGGCCCACACATACCCAGCACAGTTACTGAACATGGTTTCAAATGTCTTTCAAAGGTAACATGAGCAATAGTCCCGGACCAAGTCTACAGTAAAAAAGAAATCTAAAGACACAGTTTAGAGAGGAAAAAATGTAAGGGAAATTGAATGAAATGGTGCGAAAGGGAAGGTGTTGGTGGCCAAAGAAAAAAGTGAACAGTCATTTGTAACAGAAATACTGAAGTAATAGGATTATAATTCGACAATAGAATTATAATACTGAGTGGTAATGCAGAAAATCCAGTAAAATAAATCAGTTAAAGTAAGTCTAAGAGATGAGTAGAGAGAAATTAATCTAATGAAATATGCATGCCTGGTGAAATAAGTTCATTTTGTTTTTTTAAAATTCACTCTAAGGTTCCAGGTTATAAGAAATTCTGAGTGGTATTTATAGTAGTGAAATTGTTTTTATTTTGCAGCCACAAGCTTGACCGCAGCAAGCTCTTTCTGTCAAAAAATAAATTATTTGAATCATAGGGAGGCATAATTTACAAAGAGCAGATGTGTAGCGGTGTTAAATATTCAGCACAAGAGGAGGAAGTTATATAAGTTGTCAAATTGCAAGTCCTCTTAAGAATAGAGTTAATTTATACTGTATGAAGTGTTTATTCTATTCAGTGTGAGCTTTATTGAATGAACCGCAGGGTGCTGTGGCCTGTAGCTAAAACCAAGATAAAGAAATTCTGCAGCTCACTAGGTTATTACCTCAGGCTTGGTAGAGCTAACCTGATAACTCCTGCTCTCTCTCAGCTGTCTGTCCATCAGCCCCAAACAGCAAAGCACATCCCGCAGACTCAAGTAACCACGAACCGCAAAGGCCCGGTGGCTGCAACATGCACACTGCAGGCATTATTAACAGCTGACATGAATCTAACCTCCTTCCTATATGTGCACGATAAGGGCAGTTTCCAAACCAGTCGAAACATACTGTAATAGTACAAATGACCTAAACTTGGAGAGGTCAAAACGCTGTATGTTTGCAATGCATTTCATTGAGTCTTTGCTAAGCAGATAGTCTCTGTTTTTCATTGATGAAAGTGGATCATAAATCAGGAGGAAAAGTTGAACTCTAGGGAAGCCGCGTTCCCGACAGAGTAAATGCATTGTGTCGAAAAGTTGATACGGTGCAAAATATAAAACCTGGCCCGCTGCTTTTATTTATCATAAACCTACTGTTTGAATTATACATGAAAAGTATTTTATCACTAACACACTTGCATAGAAACAGATCCATATCCACATCAACAGAGCACTCCCATCTGCTGATGAAAACCATGTCATACAGTTTAAAGCTCTTGAGGAATGATTAGACCTGCAGGAATTGGACTGTAGGTTTATGTAGATTAATTAGAATAATTCAGAAAATTGTATCAGTCGTGTGAAAATCTTTCAGACCAGTGAAGAGAGATCTGAAGTGATAGCAAATAATTAAAGAGGTTGGAGTTAAGAGTTGGAGAAGTGCAGTTCCTGGTACTTGTTTTACTTTTCCTGGATTTAAAGTTGTTTTTTTTCTACACTAATACATTAATGCCCTAGTATTACCTAAAGACTTAACAGTTCAGTAATTACTAAAATTATAGAGTTTTTTAAATCAGTTGTATAATGTTGGTTCAGCACCAGGGATGAAGTATCACTGAAATTAAAATGGAGGAGCTGTGCATTTTTTTCAGATATTATTTCTGAAATATAAGTGAATAAAATGTATAAGATAGATACTTTATAGTAGATATATATTTTCAGAAGCCTGAAGAATACGACATCTGAAATTGGTTCAATTTACAGGAAAAATTGCAACGGTCTTGAAAGCAATAGCATTTCTCAGAGAAGGTTGTGACCCATCAACAATGGTCTTTCTTTGAAGAATACATTTCAACACACATACACACACACCTACACACATAATGAAAACATTGCCTGTGTAATCTTAGCTCAAAAAGGACCCTTAGTTTATTCAGAAATATTTTTTTCTCTCATCACTTTGATGTAGAGTTTGTGCACTTTTTTTTTATTTCCAGAGAGTCATTGTCATCTTGTAAAAAAAAGACAGAATAACATGTTTGTATTTATTAGCCCATAAATACCCAAACATCCACTGTATATTATTTCAAATTATATAAAATGTTTAATAACTCTTGATCCACTAATGCTATAAATCCATGTAAATAACTGGTGTAAAATACAGTTTGTCATCTTTTCATGGTCATCAGATATAACCCATTTGGATGTTCAGAGGCTCTGTAGGTACCATGGAAACACTGTCATCTTCTACAACACTGATTCACCAGTAAAACCCATGGAGTTGGATCAGTGACAGTGAATGGAAACACTTATTTTATGTTCATTTAACATTATATTTTGCAGGTTTCAGGTTTCTTTGTTTTGATATAATAACCGTCATCTTTAATCTGAGCTTTAATGAACATCTACATACTTTTGCACTAATAAATACAAACTACAGAGCATAATATTAGAGTAAATGGTGATAAATCACTTCTGAAAGGTTAAAAATGGAAGAAAAATTAATTTGGGAACTGCCACAAAAGCAGCACTTGGTCTGTATGGGTTAACTGAAAACAGCTTAATATCCACCTTTCTGCAGAAATCTTAAAAAAAAAAAAGAAAAGCCCTTCCATCTTTAACAAAACTACTTTAATGTTTGAGTATTTCAACTACCATTGCCTTAAACTCATGTATTCTCTGTCATCATGAAAGACGTTGTTACCAACTCTATCAAAATGACAAAAAGTCACAATGCACTTCAGTTCTGTGAGTCTATGTGTGTTTTTCTCCTGTTGACTGGTCTTCCGATCAGACTTCTTGCTGAGTCCAGATGGAATCAGTTGGGGGTGACCGCTCATGCCAAATATGAAATCTGAAAAGTTTGTCTTGTATGAATCAGAGATGAACAGAGTATGGATGAAAAACAAAAAGGAAGGAAAAAGAACTCTGGACAGTACCACCCATCACTGGAAACGACGAGAAGGAGCAAGAATAACATTTGATGTAGAAATGCAACTATGTTCATATATCATCACCTTCCTAAAATAGCTGCCTTACATTTTTTGACAAAATGACTTTTTTTTGTCTAAATCATCAAAAATTTAATTTGCAGTTAAGTGTTTTTGTGTTTCCAGAAAAAATCTGAAAAAAGACTTAGACAGTTACTTAAGGAAGGAGATAATATGATATATTTGTTTCATTATTGTTTTGAATAATATGGAGAGTTTCAGTGTCAGGTTTTTATTTTAGATCTATATATTTGGGTGTGTTTGTATGCTTGTGTTCGAGCCTGTTTTTGTGCTGGTAATCATCTTTGGTGACTAACTCCATTTCTAAAGTAACAGATGTCTATGATTATCGACAACAGGTACATTACCATTAACGAAATATACATTTTGAAGATTTGGCATAATATTAACACAAAATTATATATATCAGAAATTTTGCCATAGGGTACAGCCACATAAGGGTACGTTTTTTCTTAAACCCCCTTTACACAGGGGTGGCGATTGTTGAGAGATTGTTGAGAAATCGTTGAGTGATGTAAAAAGAGCCATATCTCTCAATGATCTTTCAATGAGTGCCCAGCGATCACCGAGATCTCTCAGTGATCTTCTAGTGATCTCCACAGTCGCCACAGTCTCCTCATAGTTTTGACTCTGTCCAAAACAATCTCTCAGTGATCACCAAGGGAAGCGATCGCTCAACGAATGCTCAAGGAGCCCTCAACGATCTCATCAATCTCCTAATGATCTCTCAGCAATCTTTCAATGAACGTCAAATTTTAGAGACGGTTGCGATCAATGAAGGAATGGGTCAATGACCCCCCCCCCCCACACACACACACACACACACACACAAACACACACCTGATCTGATTGACCAGACAGTTTCAAGTAGGGGGCCAACAGCACAACAAGCGCACAAAGATCTGCTAAACATTTACACAGAAATGGCCTTTTTGAGGCTTAGGAGATCATTGAGAGATCTGTCCAATTTTTGATCATTCATTGGTCACCCAATGATCTCCGTGCTGTGTAAAGGGGCCCTTAGAGTTTGACAAATAAATTTTGGTGAAGCAAACATTTAACTCATGTGATTGATCAGCTGACTGTTCAGCTATATGTGCAGATTATGAGGGGCTGATGACAGTGGCCAAGTTATTACTCAGGCTCATCCATGAGAAAAGAAAAAAAAATCATATTTGATGGAAAACTTCCTCTACTCCATTTATTAGAGCTGTGTGTGTAATGTGGTCTTATGAGTCCAGATTGACCTTGCTCCAGAGTAATGGGTCCATCAGGGTGAGAAGAGAGGTGGATGAAGTGATTACCCATTATGCCTAGTGCCTACAGAACAAGCTTGTGGGGGGAGTGTTATGGTCTGGGGTTGGTTCAGTTGGTCAGGTCTGGGTTTAGCAACATTATGTGTCCATAAAATGAGGTCAGTGAACCTGAATATACTGAATGACCAGGTCTGAGCATAAGGGGATTTTTTTCTTTGTTGATGACACAAACATATTCCAAGACAACAATACCAGGATTCATCATACACTAATTGTGAAACAGTAGTTCAGGAAGCATGAGACATTATGTACATACATGGATTGGCCACCACAGAGTCCAGACCTCAATCTTGTGTGTTGGAAAAGACTTTACCAGTAGTCTGACTCTCCATCATCAACACAAGATATTGGTCAAAGATTAATGCAACAATTGATGGAAATAATTGTGATGACATTTACAGTGACATTACATAAGCACTGCATGATGAATGCATCCTGAAATAAAAGCTAAAGGCAATCCGATGAAATATTATGTTTGTGACTTTTTTTCTTTTTCTTTTCTTTTTCTTTGGAATCAATGTCATATTTTTCTGAAACTGACCGATATTACCTTGATGTGAGTGTCAATTTACAGCTCACATAGCGTTAACAACAAAAATGTGTCTGCTCTCTGTTTTTGCCGGTGGCAGGTGATTGACATTAAAGAGAAGTTAAAGGAGTCCAAGCGGTTCTGGTCCAACCTGCCAGATGACATCTGTGCCAAGGGCAAGCTCACAGAGTCTGATGATGAGCAGTGCTGGAACAGCCACGCTAAGGGCAGGTGAGGACTTCGACCACTCTGTATAACAACAGCAAAGTCAGCTGGCTGTCTGGTTATCACACTTTGCCTCCCAGGGATTAAAAAACCATAGTGTGGTCCCAGATTAATACTCTGTGTAAGTACAATGGTTGGTTCTTATACGAGAAGTTCTGTATAAGCTCTGCGGCTATAATACCCTGAGGACTGTAAAGTTTCCAACACCTCTTTTAACCACTGCAGTGAGTTCAGCCACAGACCCATAAAGTAGACTGGATGGTAAGTTGTTTTCTGTGACAGGGAACCATATATATGACAAGGAATCATTGAATAT
>JAPQRP010000019.1:33804107-33839519 GCA_037367295.1 Apogon hyalosoma | reverse complement strand
AAACTCAGGGTTTTCCTCATTTCAGGGTTAACAGACTCAGAGTTTTCACTAAACCTGCTTTGTGAAACGGACCCCAGCAGTAAATAATATCCAGTCAGAGAAAAACATATATAAGCAAACTGAGCTGTTGTTTTCTGCTGATACAGACAGATTTATATGAGTACAGAATGAAATGTGATGTTGATATCGCAATGTTTCTTCAATGTGACAATGTAACAACAGCTTACAAAGGTGTGAAGCTACTTAAAGGGTTGTTATATTTGTTGAGTTTGTCATTTGTTGATACTTAGTTCAGACCAAACGGAGGCAGCTCTGACCTTTAAGCCGTAACAGTGGACAGCAGACATTTCAGAATGGATCTATAGTGCAATTATGGACAACACACATTATATGGAAAAAACATCTTTAATGACGATGTGACTGTTTTCTGCTATAAACTATACTATAAATGTAAAACAACAGGACACAAATAACACAACAGTGTCATCACGGTACATCTATGATGTAACACAGATGTACTGTCTGACTTTTTTCAATAAGTAACTGACCTAATTTTGAGTGTGGTGGTTTGTGAAGGCTGATTCTTTGGGTGACACTGTCTGGTACATTACTGCCTCCTGCTTTTGTCAGTTTGTTGTTAATTGCTGCATCTCAAAATCATGAATTACTCCTTTAAGATGCTGATGTATGCATTAACAAACCCCTCACTTGGCCTTTTAGATGCCCATGTAGATACAGGACAAACAGTAGCTACAAATGCAATCTGTCACATCTCAGTCTGAACACATTCTCGTATTTCATATACTGCGTCATTTAACAGATGCTTTAAACCAAAGTGACAAATAAATGGAAACCCATCCAAGTCACATTTTTAGAAGCAAGGACAAATCATTTGGAATAAGTAACTCAACACACTCATTACACCAGACAAAGTTGCCACAAAACTTGCATATGCAGCGAGTAAATGCCAAGTTGAGTAAGAGAAGGATCAAGGGAAAAAGTGTTTATTAAGCAAGTAGTATTCCTGCAAATTAGAAGTCATTAGATTGGTTTTGAAGACTGAAATAGACGCTGCCACTGCAAAGGCTCTAAAGAACAAGAATACTTGGTAACTGTGATTAATTTGCAGATTGTAGTGAATGATGACAGTAAATTATTCCTGAAACATATTCAAACCATGCCCACGTAATTTTTTTTTACAGTTACAGACATACCCCCCCCCGCCAAAAAAAAAAACAAAACACTTAGGCACACACTGCACATTTATCTTGACAGTACTGGTGTCTCAGGATCTTAATTTTTAGCTTTAATGATCAGCCTATAGCTCAATCTAATACAGAGAGAGCATTCAGCAAATGCAGCAGATGGTATAGTTTTAAATAAAAAGACAAATGCATATATCTGAACCACTTGTTTTTCTTTTACCCCCACAATTGTTTTGTTTACACTAGGAGGAGATCAACTGAGGAGAGAAGCTAAATGAAGAGAAACCACCTGAGACCTCTTGGAGAGAAGGCTGAGTGCTCCCATTCTCAAACTGAACAATTGAATAGAGCTCTGTGCTGAAGACGGCATCCCCATTCAATTAGATTCAGACGCCCAGAGAAAACGGAATAAATTAACTCTTTATCCACAAAAATCATATGATTTTACACAATTTCATTCATTTTCTCAGTCTGTACAATTACAGTGTTTAATGAATAGTTAATTTGTGGTGACTGATCCTCTGTGAGTGAGCCTCTCTGCTTTTCTTCTCTATTTTTCTGAGTTGA
The DNA here is from genome assembly GCA_037367295.1 of Apogon hyalosoma. NCBI lineage: Eukaryota > Metazoa > Chordata > Actinopteri > Kurtiformes > Apogonidae > Apogon > Apogon hyalosoma. Next base: position 33,837,747 of record JAPQRP010000019.1, on the reverse strand, counting down.
CACAATAAAGAACTGTCACATCTACATTTTTCAGCTGCCACCAGTATTTACTCCACAGCAGTACAAGAGGAGAGCAGTATAAGTGTGCCACACCTGACTCAGAAACAGAATTAAACCCAAACCACAGGATCAAACAGCCAGGAACAGTGACAGGGGCTTATTTATAACATTACTAACATTGTAATGACCTCAAGAGACACACGTATGAATGCTTTACTTTTTTTTGTTAGAAAAAAACATGCTGTCTCTGCTTTATTTTATCTTGAAGTTCTTTGCGTCTGTACACCACCAAAGTGGATCAGAGATAAAGAAATCAATATGTTAGTGAAATGTGGACTGTCACTGTCCAAATTCTGGACTTCCGGACTTGACTTTGTATGTCAAATATGTTACGATTTGTAGTCTCTCCATTATTTTAAAGGCATAACATGGTACATTTGTTTGGGACCCTGAACATCCGGCAATAGAATCATCACAAAGACAAGTTGTTGCAGGTGTAGCTGCGATTTAATTTTCCATTGTGACTGAATTATTATCAAGCATCACACCATGTAAATGTGCAAATACATTGTAAATATTTATATAATGTTCAAATTTAAATCTAAATTCATATAAATACAATTCAAAGCGGTGGTGCAGTGGTTAGCACCATCACCTCACAGCAAAAAGGTCCTGGGTTCAATTCCCTGGGGGGACCCCTCTGTAGAGGTTTTCCCCATGTCTGTGTGGGCTCTGCGGGTACTCCAGCCCCCTCCCAGCATCCAAAAGACATGCACTAATAGGTTAATTGATTAAGCTAAATTACCCATAGGTGTGAAATGTTCATCTCTAAATGTCAGCCCTACAATGACCTGGCATCACCTCCAGGTTAAACCCTGCCTTCGTCCATAGGTAGCTAGGATAGGCTCCAGCAGATGAATGAATGAATGAAATGTATATTTTCTTTTCTCTGTCTTTCCTGCACTTACATTTTTGCTGCTGTCAGCTGAGAAATTTCCCCATGGTGGGACCAATAAAGTCTATCTTATCTTATCTTATCTTATCTTAATTTATCTTATCTTTTATGAACCAATCAGAAAATGGTTAAGGCGATATCTATTATCTAACATTATGTTTTCACTCTCAAGGACGGCAACAATAAAACATATACAACATCACAAACTGTTCATGGGAAAAGTAAATGGATTCCGTAAGAAGGAAAAAATACATAAAGGAGACAGTGAAGAACACTCTCAGTAACTGAAAAATAAAATGTGAATCTTTGTGTTGATGTGTTAAGTCACTGAACTCATTCTGAATAGTTGTCACTGACATATAGTTATAGAATAGTTGTCACTGTATTGTCACTTTAGAGAGAAAGATCCGAAGTGTTTAACATTGAGTTTCTTTTTACACCCACACTGAATTCACAACACTGGATAACAATGTGTTATTGACAACATAGCATGTTACTGTGTTTGGTTCAGGAGAAATAATAAAAAATACATTTAGTTATTTTTTTAAAAAAGTACACATCGGGGCATTTTTTTGTACTGGCTTCATTTTTTTCTTAAGCTTTAAAATGTTCCCAGCATCACACTTTTATGAAAAAGTTTAAGTTTTCTTATTATCATAGCACTGGGAACGTCTCAGCACCTCTTCCTAACTTCTATAACTCACTGTACTTAACTTTGACAATTGTTTTAATGACATTTACAACTGTGAGACTAGCTCACAAGTACATGAATTCAGCCTGCAATAGCATAAAAGCACAACACTATGGTTTTTAGCAAGCTTCAAACATGTATTGGACTCATTCAGTCATTGTTTTGAGTGGCTATTCATAATTTTTTTCTTAATACACACTTGTTTAATAAAGTATTAGGCTTTTGATTTCAGGGTTCCATGATGTGTTTGTTGCTGGTCTTCTCTGAGCTTGGCTTATTTTGACCTTCTCTATGTTGACTGCTTTGTGATTTTCTCATAAATTTCATTTTGCGTCTGTGAATTTACTGACTTGTCTGGTGTTGAGATTGATCACTTTTTGAAGGCATCAGCTTTGTCTTAGGCCTCATCCCATTTCACCCCTTGGCCCTCCCCCTTACCCCTACCCCTCTGTTTTGTGTTTTCACATGAAGGGGTAGGGATGTCCCAATTCTCAATGAGTCAGACAGAAGGGCTAAGGGGGAGGGCTGTTCGGCCCTCGAAATGGAGATTTTCCAGGACCAGACTACAAACAGAGGGGTATGAGAAACCTTCCATAATTCTGTTCAAATCATCAGCAAGATGAAGGTAAACACAACAAAAAAGTGCAGCAGTGTGATGAAAGAAACACACAAATGTAGAGATTTTCTTCGTAAACAACTGAATCATTTGATGGACCGTTTAATGCTGTTTCAATGTGTTATAGATCAAATTTCTGCGGTTTGCGGTTGATAGCCACAAAAAGATGACCAAAGCCCATGCAACAGAGATGGTTCCAGCTGCTGACGGCGTGGAAAATTCTTTTGCAAAAAAAAAAGTTGTTGCATCTGTTAATAGCGGCATCAATGACTGCTGATGGCATAACAGGTCTTGAAGGGTTGTCCCATTTCATAGGGGAATGTTTCAACTCCTAACCCTTGCAGCTCTGTTTCAAGGGGTAATGCCAAGTGCAAAGGCCAAGGGGGAGGGGAAGGGGTGAACTGGTATTGGGCCTTAGTCTTGGACAAAGAAAAGTCAGAGTTTAAACATCGGTCAAACATCACAGCTGTAAGGATTATCAGTAATTTTCTGGTGCTTTTTGTGACTTGATTAACATCAGTACATTTATCTGGAGAAAAATATTGAAAATATTTATTTTTGGTGTAAAACTTGCTGCCAATTCTTGATTCTTCTTCCCATAAGGTGTCACATTTGGCTACTCACTGGAAATGGGAATCAAGTGTGCTTGGTTTTGACACATTCTGGTCTTGGACATGATTTGGTCTGAGTTTAGGCGGTCTTCATCATAGCATTAACCACCATTGTTTTTTAAAGACGGTGCTAATCTCAAAATCTCACCAAGATGAATTAAGGCTATATATAAAGAAATAAAATATGAAGATAATATGTGTTAAGGCAAATTAAACAACATATTAGATGATACCAGAACACTTTGTTTTTAATAGGGGAAAATAGATAGTTTGTTGTTCAGTGTTGGTTTTTGGTCATTTTGTTGTATTTGTAGAGCAATTTTAGATGCCAGACTCATTTTTTTCAAAGTGAAACATGCTGCTTATATTACATGATACAACATCCCATCAACAGCTCTGCAGAGAGTGAGGGCTGCATCTACAAATAGCTGCACCCTCAGATGGTAAATTTATTGGCTTCCTTGGACCTTTACTGCAAAGCAATCAGCAACCAGGCAGGTTGGTAAACATAAACATACTGTTTACTGAGCACTGTGTTTATCACATGACTGTTTGTGGAGATAGTGCTTAGAAATGGAAGATAACTGCCTTTACTACAGCTGCTACTATCAACAATCTAGTACCTGCATTTTATTACAGATAAACAACTGTTGTAATTACCTTAAAACTAATCCACGGGGCACACAATTAGTGATGATTTAATGATTAGTAGCAGTTGGTAAAAGTTTAAAGGTAAATGTGTCTTTTAATAACCCAAAGATGAACACTCTCTGACAACTGTCTAATAGTCAAATCAGCTTAAACCAGGTCAACCAGGCTTTTGTCTGATTTAATTTACCTGCTGTACTTAAGCTAAAGTATTTCAAATGTCTGCTCTGACCCTCAATAAAACCAACATCCATCCTGTTTGTGCAATTATAGAGAAAAGCAGGATCAATGGAATCTAATTTAAGGCAGAAGCATTATTCTAAAACACAGAGCCCTGTGAATCTCTGCATGGAGCCAGCGGAATGATTAAGTGCCTTGGTTATATCCTGTATAGCTCTGCTGCACATGCCACAGAGAAGAGAGTGTTCATGTCCTGGATCCCATCACCCCAGCCTCTATTACATCCTCAGAGCAGTCAATACTGGGCTCTGACCGCCAGTCAGTCACTCTCAGGTTGCACACACAGCCAGAATACAAATCAGCTTTGAAAACTCAAAGCCCTGCATCCGCTCTGTGCCCACACCTTTTCTAAGAAGGCTGCTGTTTGGACAAACTACCTCCCACAAAATTGGTATGTCATGCCGCACACTAGAGCCTTCAATAAGGAGACAGGGATATATAAATTGTAGACTCTACAAATTGAGGCAAACTGATTTGATATATTCTTATTAAAAGGGAATTAATAGATACGTTATTAGGTTATGACTTTGTAACCTTGTTTTCTTGGTGGGTGGTGACTCCAGACGCTATGGGCTGTGGGCTATAGTTTCTCTGTGAATAATCTTCTTTAATAAACACCAGCACTGCAGGATGGTACACTCAGCTTTTCTCCCTACTCTCAGCTGCAGACACACACACACACACACACACACACATGCACACACACACACACACACACACACACACGCACACACACACGCACACACACACACGCACACCTACACGCACACACACACATCTATCTCACCATAATCACCAGTAGGAAATAAGGTCAGACACAAGCCACTTAAATGTTAAACATATAGTTTCATATGTTAGTTTAACCAGGGTTTCTCAACCTTCTTTGAACCATGCCCCACTAACGGCATCATGAGCCCACCGGGGCCCCCGTTATGCCTGAAAAAATTGTGTGACTGGGGGGTGAGGGGGGTATGTAAAACGTGACAGACATATGTGGAGAACGTGGTGGGTTCTGTAGCTCTGTAGATAAAGCTGTGAGAAAGTGAAAGTGAGCTCCCCTCATCTTATCATTGACTACTTACCTGCTCCTGCTGCCCCCCGAAAACAAATCTGTGACGGGGGGGCATGTTCCAAGTGATTTAACTGTTGTGATGTACAACAGTAGTCGCTAACGCACCCACACGCATGCACGACAAAGTCACTCAAGACCACCCTCATGTCGTTAGCTGATGTGCCGTTGAGCAAGGCACTTAACCCATCTATTGGCTCCCCAGGCAGTCTGCAGTGCATGGTGTGTTCCTGCATGTTCAGCTAATGATGGCTTAAATGCAAGTTTCAATTTTGGTGTATGTTGCATACATGCATGTAAAATATAGACGGACAAATAAAGATTCTTAATTCTTTGATTCTTAATAAGGTCACTTTCAATTCAGTTTTGTATCAGTATTATTTATCAAATTACTCATGTCTTCATCAAGTGTATAATTAGCAGAATAGTGTACAGTGTGAAATAAAAGCCCTCATGAAACTGCATCAGCCTCTCAGAGTTTATTTTAATACTGACCAACTCGCTCTGCATTATCCCTCTTATATTAAACTACGAACTGATAATAATATAATACATTCTATAACATGGTCAAATCTAACATAAACATGAAGTTATGTACTATAGTTAACAGTGAAAATCTAGTGTACATTTATTAAGGTTATATTTTGTCTTCTGTAAATGTGCTGAGTAATAAGTAAAGACTGATGGTTTGAGACACTGCTAACACGTGATCATGCTCAATAAGTCAATCTTTGAGTTCTGTCTGGATCTAATGAGACTAATTTAACAGGCAAAAAAAAAACCTAACTTAATCTCTTGTGTTCTTTTCTGGCAAGCGATGAAGACAAGCCCCAAACAACCCTGTTAATATTGTATCAGATGGAGTCAAGAGTGTTAACAAAAGGAGGGGATGTGTTCAATTTTTCATGTGCAGTTCCTTTTTCCACTGAGGAAAACAAAACATACAGGCCTGATCAAACCAACATGCGCTGGTAAAGGTCTCTCCAAACCTGCCCTCTCCAGCTTCCCTTTCTTTTGGTTTCTAGACAGCTGCTCATATCCTCTGAATTAGCCCTACCTGAGGTGAACTGACTGCCATGCTAAGCTATTTAGCTGCTTCAATGAAGGAAGAATTACACTTCCATGTTTCCTGTGATGAAAATGTCTTTAATAACAATAAACCAACTATTTTATGAGTCAACCAATCATTTGTGATTTTCCCTTTTTGGCAAGTTATCATTTTGGCTTCATTTGTGAGCATTGCCGGCTGCAGATGACTATCAGAGGGATGTACTGCTGTTCCAGCTCCACAGCATTATGTTTGAGTATATGCTGAGCTCAGCATGACGCTTACTGCATCAGCGGCCAATTGAAACGCAGTGGCTCGGCTTTTGATTGTGTCAATAATAAAACACACAGTCAGACAATGTTGTGCAAGAGTTAATTAAAAAAAGGAGGAGATTACAAAGCCACACCACCAGTTCCAGAGGTTATGATGAAACACCTCTATCAAGAGCTATTTCCCAGTTTGACTAAGTGGTCCATACGCCATCTTATAAATAATGAGATCTGCTCTTAAAATCATATCTCAAAGGTGGCTATATTTTAACTAATTTATAGAAGAGCCACAAATGATCATGACCACATAACAACTAGATATTAATCTTCTCAGAAAACATGATTTGCATAATAAGTTTTCTAAATTTGCACTGTTCCCTCTCTTATTAACCTTCAATTAACCTTTAGATAAACATAGGCAGCTCTGAGCATTATTCCCTGGGATCACACACCGAAAGGATTGGCCCAAATTCATCAGACCAGCTGTGGAATTGCTTATGGGCGATTAGACCACTGATAGTGCCTCGCCTCACTGAAGATGAAGATCTTGCAGAAGCTGCTCAGGATCAAAGAGGTTACAAAAAAGGATAGACTTTTTCTTGAGACTGCATCCTCTAACACTCAAGTAAATTAGAGGGATTTGGTGGTGATTGGTAAATCAATAAGAGGGGAAATACAACGATGACACTTCAGAATAGTGTGATGATTAGTATAGCGATGGTACACTGTATTTAGTAGAACTAACTAAGTACCAGTTGGTCCTATCTGTCCTGGTATCAACCAGCACTAACAACTCCACAAAAATGACACAAAAATGACAGACTGGAAAAGAGAAATTGCAACAAAACAAAATGCCTTGTTCCTGAAAAAATATTCTTAAAAATTATGTATATTTTTAAACATGACAAAAAATCTTGTCCAGCATGTTTCACTTTCACTTCATTTTGTATCTTACTTTATTTTAGGACAGTGCAGCTGAGTTACAACATGTGTAATGTGGTATGTATAATGTTTTTGCAGAAGAACAAGATTTTATTCTTTTTCTTATGAGAGAGACTGTGTGTACCTTCTCTGCTGAGAATATTAAATGCACCTAAAATAACTTTGTTTTTGTAGCCTGTAACTTTATTTTGACATTTATTTTAGTAAAAATTTTCATAGGCTAGAATTTCTTTTTAATTTTAAGAAATGCTGCAAAATTGACTTTTTTTAGACAAACAATATAGATATATTTAAGAATATTTGGCTCATTTCTGTGGCTGTAAATTGTTAATTTTAAGTAAATAGTGCTTTTGTACTGGTTTTCCTAGTCCATTACTGCTTTAAGGATATGTGTGTGTCCCAGAGGCACAACCTGACTGAACTGGAGGAATTGTAGTTCAATTCCTCCAGTTCAGTCAGTTTCTCCCTCTGGTTGATTAACTTTGTGATCCATTAAGTGGCTTCATCCCCTGAGCAGGAGGAAAGTGCCCTCTACTCTACCCTCTGAGGATTAGGGGAATCCCTTAGACATCATCAAAGGGACTCCAAGGTGAACAGTGCTGCTGACTTTCACTGAAGTCAGTGAAGACATAGTGAAAGATGAGCACCTTGAATGAGCTTAGAAGAAAAAAGTCAGCTCAAATAAATAGGTTGGGACACTGGCTTTGACTTTAGAGTGCAGGGTTTTATTTTCACCACTTGAATGAAACAGAACGTTCACTCTTATGAGACTTCTTGTGAAATTTGTATACCCATCATAAATGTTCTGCATGTTTAAAATGTCAGTGCACTGATGTATAGACACTATGTAAAGTCAGGTCCATAAGTTTTTGGACTTTGGCAGAAGTTTTGTAATTTTTCCTCTGTCCACCACCACAGCTTTAATTCAAGGGGTTTAGAAAAACTATTGCAGTAACAACTTAGGAACTAAAACCATATTAAACATAGTGCCTCAACCAAACGCCTACTTTCCTCCCTGGAGATGCTTTGTCTTTATTACAGCCGTCTTCAGTTTCTGTACTTGTAATCATCCACCTTATTTGTCCTCTGTGGTCTGCCAGGACTTTTGGTGTTGCTGAGTTCACCAGTGGATTCTTTTCTTTTTAAGAATGTTCCAAATTGTTGATTTGGCCATCTCTCTCATATATTTATTTTGTTTCCTCAGCTGAATGGTATTTTCACTGACTCCTCTTCGGACCTCATATTGATAATTCCAATGAACAGCTGTCAAATGTAAATTCAGCATCTGGAATCAACTCCAGACCTTTGATGTGCTTCATTTGTCATAGAATAACCAGGGAACAGGACACATTTGGACATGAAGCTGCTGGTCAGTCAGTTGTCCTTTTAATTTTATAATGACCATTTACAATTCCACACTTCAGTCACATTTTGATTGTTTCTTTAAATCCATCCTGAAGCAAACAAACCTGACAGTACAATCCTCTAAAGACTATTTATTTAACATAGTTACAGTTCAGTGCTATTATTCAGCTACTTTGGAAATAAACAATGTTGTTTGCAAAGATTTAATTAGTGCAATATTTCATGTCATTTCATCCTTTTACATTTCTTTCCAGTCTAACAATGTGCCGAAGGACAACCAGGATGTGATGCAATTATGAGCTGCACTCAGATTATCAAGCAAACAATAAAATGATGTGGGAAGTCTGAAAAGAGGAGGTCAGTGTAGTACTGTCTTGAACAGAACAATTTGCTGTGCAGCAGCATTGGAGCATTCTTATGGTTGTTGAGAGGTGTTAATCACTTCAAAACCCAAAAAGCTGAACTGTAGAGACTGTCAGGAGATAGGAGCATATTATAAATGGATGCAGGTGTGGATAAATAGTCAGTTTAACTGAGGATCAAATATTGTGAGATTTTTTTAAGTGATTTTTTTAAAAGCGAAGACTGATACTACGAAGTATGGAAACATCACTGCAAAGATGACAAAATACTTAATAACATCTGCATGAGCCTGCCTGTTGCTGATTGTGAGATTTGACACTATGTTATGTCATTTTTACTCTAATCTCTTCATTCTCCACTATTCCCATCTTTAGCACGGATAACACTGAGGCCACCCATCATCCTGTAAAATGCTAACGTTCAGTAGTAAGTTTAAAAACACAGAATTATTCTCTCAAATGATGCAATCATCTATTTCAGTGATGCCTTTCGTCACATGCAATAAGTGAACTATAGCAATCAGCTGCAATCATCTTTCAAGTTTTTTTTTTTCCTCTTTTCCAAGCAGCAGTTTTGTTTCTGTTTTCCCAGCAGAAATCAAGTCAGAACTCATACAGTTAAGGACGTCACACTGTAGCCAAGTGGAGCTATGAGTTGTTTGAGGTTTGAGGCTGCAAGGCCACAACTTTCATTTTAACTTTTCCTCAACAAGCCCAGACAAGGTGTGAATGTGGCATGAAATGAGGTACGGAAGCGGGGCCAATTGATATTTAATTAATGCTGGGCCTGACTGGAGGGCCCAGACTCATCTGCTGCATGTCTCATCCAATATGCATGATTTACAAGCAGGCCTCATGCCACAGCAAACTTTCCACGCAATAAGAAACATCAATGTGAAGTGGTGTACACAGCCAACACACAGAGGAAGCAAGGATTCTAGAGCAAGACTCCGTAAATCTGGTCAAATACTATGTACACTCTGCCAGCATATTGTATATTAAATGCACAAATTCTCACAAAATGCAATGAAATCTCATTTTGTTTTTTGTTAGATTTTTGGTCAAGGGCTTTGTAATTTTACTTAAAACATTTACGTGTGAAGCAAAGTATAAACACCTTTGCTGTTTTGGGACACTTCCTTTTTTCACATCATACTGTTTTATTAATAGTCACAGACTTTTAAGATTAATCTTGTTCTATACCTCGAATAAAACAGGATGTTACAAACCCTGCTTGTAGGAAAATATGTGTGAACTGTTTGGCCATTCATTTTAACATCACTGCTGTTATTTTTGTAAACAAAGACAGCTGTAAATAAACACTGTCACAAAAAGCTGTATGTGGACACTGATTACAGGCTTCACAAGTATCAAATTAATGTTACTGAGCTTCTAGAGCTGCCAAACAAATGTCACAGCAACACACACCTGTCAAACCTCAACAAATCAACTATACAATCTTAGACAGGCCTGAAGAAATGTAATATGAATGTTGAACGTTTGATGATTAATCATGTACTGTAGCTTAACAGCATTAATCCAAGTGTTAAATGGGCAGGTTATAATTTCTTTCTTTTTTCATTCACAAATATTTGACAGTTTAGACCATTTCTATATTCTAGTCTTGCTATTTCTGTTGATTAAATTTAATTTCTTAGATCTACCCTAGTGTTTCTGGTGGGAGTTTTTGTACAGGGAAAGAATAAATTATAGAGATTTTGAGTTTTTCAGTGGGTGGCATGGTAGTACAGTGGTTAGTGCTGTGACCTCCCAACATGAAGGTCCTGGGGTTCAATGCCAGAATGTGGACCTTTCTCTGTGGAGTTTCCATGTTTTCCTAGTGTCTGTGTGGGTTCTCTTCCTCCCACCGTTCAAAGACACACACCTTAATATTTGTAGGTGATGCAATCGTCTATATCCATAGGTGTGAAAGGCTGTTCATCTGTATATGAAATGACGACAGGCTCTGGCATCCCCACAATCCTCCAGTGGAATAAGCAGTTCAGAAAATCAATTTTCAGTTTATGAATGAATAAATGAATGAATTTATTTTTGGTTTGTGCATCAATCATTGCACTGAGTACAACAATCGCAATAAACACAAAAAACAAAAAAGGAATAGGCTAGAAGCAAAAGCTTATTTTTGTGCCTATCCATTTCACTTGATACACAGCTTACATTAATTAAATGTGTACAGTAACGAGCATTCACTGCATGAACAGAGAAAAAAAACCCAAAACATATCTACCATTTCAATTCAATATTCCTAAATAATTTTAATTTAAGGCATCTTTTTTTTTTCCTTTCTTTCCCCCTTTCTTTTTTTTTTCCTTCCTTCCTCCCCTCTTTAACTTTGCCAAAGGTGTGAATAACTTAAATTCATCATCAGGTCCATTCCATAATTTTACACCCATATATTTGTCTTCATATTTGTCCTCACTTTAATCCATTCACAAATATAAAGATCTCTCAAACGATAATTGCTCACTCTTAATTCCAAGAAATCACAAATGGTATTTGGGACAATACTATTTTTATCCCTCATCTTCCATATACCTCCTTAGAAATAATTTTTTATACCTCTTTTTAAATATATTTATGCTTGTACTTTGCTTTATGTCTTGCTCCAGACTGTTCCACAAAGTCACTCCACAGCTTGATATGCACATACTTTTCAGTGCTGTTCTTACTTTCTGTTTTTTAAAATTTAGCTCTCCCCTTACTCCCCTCCCCTTACATACCATTAATTTATAAGAATGTATCATATACAAACTACAAAGAAAAATAATGTTGAATTGTTCACTCTGAAAGCATCAGTATAAAGCTCATGGTCATTGTATATTTTGCCTAAAACAACTTCTTTTGTAAAGGAAGTTACCCCCCCCAAAAAAAAAAAAGGAGAGTGGCAAGGGGTATTGTGTTTGGTTCAGTTTGTTGTTTGTTTGTTGTTGTTGTTGTTGGTTTAATTCATACCAAATTGGGTTTATAGATTGCCAGTGACCAAAAATAGATATGATTACATTTTGGGAATAGTAGGTCAAAGTTCACATTTTTTCTGATTTTTTTTTTTGTATATTTTTTTCCTCTCATTTACTTATAATGGGTGGAATTTCAAATGTCTATAAAAGCATCATTTTTGTTTCAATTTACTTCAAACCTGGCACATATAGAGGCAATTGATATGCTGACATCAGCACACGCATAGACATGATGACATCAGCTGGATCGATGCCAAAATAAGCTACAGTATGTGCGAGGGGCGGGGTTTGTTGTGCCTGACACCACTTATTACTGATATTAATAGTATCTATAATGAAGTGATGTAGGTTATGTAACTGATGCAGAGAGATTGTTTTCTTGACTGTAATGACGAGATGCCATGTTGATTTTTCCGCTGTATGAAGTATTCCAAATATTCACTGTGCTCTATGAGCTTAAAACAATGCATACATTAGAAACTGCAAAACCTGGATCTTTGCCACAAAAACATCAGACCTCGTGGTTCGGACAAAACTACTTCAGTGAGCATAAAGTATCCTGTCAAATTTAAAGCACACTTCATTAAGTAGTGGGAAGCCAGCGGTTTGGACAGTTCATAGACATAGTGCTTATACTCCAAAAGATACACAGAGAAATAAAGAGTTTTTATTTCCATTTAATCCCTACAGAGACTCTAAGGCAGTGCCTCCCTGGTGGTTGGCCTCCATGAATTCAGCAGGTAGAGGTAACAGGACATCATTTTTCCAGCCTGGGCCATCTGTCAGCCCCCCAACATTGCCCACGTTACATTAAATAAATGCCTGGCTTTTCTCAGGAGTCCACAGCAGCGTTATTAAACTGCCTACCTGTGTTACAATGATAGATCTCCCCCAAACTTTGGACCCAAGCAAGTCCAGGTTACCCATAAATGCAGAACATAAAGAGATTGCTTGTGTGGACAACCAGTATAGGCAGTGAAATCAGGCTCACCACAGCTGACTGGGTCTCTATTTGGACAGAAAGCTGCTGGAGGGTTGGAATGATAAGCAGCTGGCAATGCATAGAATCTGCAGGTAACATTAGTATAGGGAACAGAAGAAAAAAAGGTAGTTTTAATCACAATGCTGTGTCTGTTTTGATGAACGTAACGACTTTCTAACAATGCATTAAAGCAATGGAAGCAAACCGAAATCTACCGACATTTGGTGAATTATTTACTGATTAATTTGGATCCAATCCCAGATTCTTAAATATAGAAGATTAGCTGAAGAAGAGTTGTCTTTTTCATCCTTGATCATTCATTAGTTTAATGTAAATAGTTCAGTTTATAGAGAAATACAGGAGTCTGAGTCCAGCTGGATCTCACCACAAAAAAAAAAAAATAAAAAAATACTGATCGATATTTGGAGGGAGTTGGAAAACAAAAAAGGCTGATGCTTACATTTACAATTTCTTGCAGTTGAATGAGTAAGAGCATGTAAAAAAAAAAAAAAAAAGGGACCATGTTTGTTTTTGGAACATTTATCACATAACTTAATTCTTATTCATTTTAAATATGGTTGTTTTTATCAGGACTTTTTCACAACTTTAACCTTGAATTAATCAAATCTTCACAGCATAGATGAAAGAGTCATTTATCATTATTATTATTATTATTATTATTATCATCATCATCATTATTATCATTATTATTATTATCATTATTATTATGTGTTGCATCATGTAAACAAATTTCAACCATACATGTTGTTTTGGAAGTGATTTCCAATTGCCCTATTCTGTCAGGGCGTCTGTCTCTATTTGTCATGTGCTGCAGAAACTGTTGTCTCAGAGGGAGTGGACAGAAAGAGCTTTTAGACAGAATTTGATAATGAGCAAAGGATGCAGTTTCACTACTGATTAATGTGATGGTTATTATCTAGACAATTAGTCCTTTCTGTGCAGTGTTTATTGATGTTTCTGTTGTTGAAATATGACTCTTCCATTGAACTACCCATTCATCATTTTGCATTTTTTTCTTCAGTCCAAGGTTTTATTGAATAACCTAATCAATTAATTGATTATATGACTAATTGTTGATTTTTTGTCAGCTTATTAATCAATTTATTGATATATGTCAGCGCTCACTCCCCCAGATGGACAAGTGTCACTGCTTACCCATGATGCCATGAGTTATATGTGTGACTAATGTTACATATACAGACTATTACACTGAATTTATCAGTTACAACAGACAATCAGTGTTAGCATTATAATATTTAATTTATTTTATTAGATTCTTTGACAGGGACAGTGAAGATGAATCAATATTGCTGTAAATGTGCCAGAATTAGCCAAAATTAGACTGTTTTTCATCTGTTGTCCCTGGACAGACACTGTCTCACCATAAAAACAGAAGGAAAAAGGTTACAGTTTTGGTAATCCTTTACAAAACCGCAGAGGAAATGATACATAATAATGAAATACCACTATTTAGCACAAAGACACTGAGAAGAAAGTACAAATGAGTTTTACTGCTATCACTGATCACTGATAAGCCATGACATACCTGTGACCTCTGAAAAAAACATGAATCAGAATCAAGTTTTAAGATATAAAATATTTACTACATATTATTATTATATCATAAGCCTGGCTTGTAAAGTAAGATGTTAAAAAAAAAAAAAAAAGAGCAAGTGAAACCAGGAAGCAGTTTACCAAACAACTAAAGATAAATGGTGTTAAACGTTACCGAAACATCCCTAACAGGTCAATCTCATGATGAATACACCATTAAGTCGGAGTTTTGTATGAAGACCAAAGATTAAGATCTGATTATTTGCCTATGGCCCGTCTGACAAAAACGAGAAACATTACATAACAGTCAACTAAAGATTCACCACTTGGGCGAGTTACAATCCACAAACTTCATGCATACTGTAAAATCCACATACTGTAGCTCATGCAAAACAAAACAGTAGCCCAACTCCCCAACATAAAAACACTTCATACATATTCTAAGCTGTAACACAACCATACAGTATAGGCTTAAGTCGATTAATTATGCAATAGCTTGCTGACAGAAACTAGAGAATCTAAATCTGCTGCTGCCTCACAGTCACAATCATGTCTGCTTGCCAATTTCCCACCAGGCCTCAGTGACAACCCTGTGGATGGCGAGTGTGATAATGGATAGTTCTAATGGTCAAGCCTGGACCACACATTAGGAATCCGGTCGATTCTCAGTATTGCACACAGGAAGTGCTGCCAGCAATCAATGCTAGGCTAATGTGCGAAAAGGAGTAAGTTGAATGTCAGTCCTGCTAATCAATAACTATTCATTTTCAGCAACCACATTTCCACAAATAGGACACTTAATATTGTGTGATTGGATAATTACCATGCCCAATTAAGGATGTGTGACACTAAGCGATGGATGGTAGATGGAAAACATCTGCCACAAGGTGCTAATGGAGACACACGCCAGACTCTGATCGACAGCTGGGAGATGGATCTTGATGTCTGCAAACTGTGGGACGCCAGCTAAACCTGCAGGAGTCAGATAATCCTCTCTCTACCTTCACGGCACCAGAGATAATGGATGTCCATCCTCTCAGATTCTGCTCTAACAGGAAAACACTGCTCTAAAAGGAAAAGGACACAACCACTTTACCACCACTGCATTTGTGACTAATACATTGCTTTTTAAGCTTTTTTTTTTTTTTTTTAACTACTGGCTGTTTTTTCTTCAGAAAAACAACAAATGCTGTTGCCTTTCTCATCAAAACAGACATGCTTTTATTCGGAGAGAAAGAGGAAGCATAGTAACTTTTCCAATTTTAATTCTGCAGCTGCTTCAGTTGGCTAGAACGTATGAGCAGGTTCAAACACATTCCAGGACCAAGGCGACAGAAGGTCAGTGCAGATTATCTTGTCCTAGGTTGAAGTGGCTTCTCAATCCAATTCCTCCCCATCCAGCTGATTTCATATCAGTCCCTGCTGATAATGTCCACGCATTTATTTATTTATTAAATCTCAACACGCAAACTCCAGCAAAGCACTGAAACATTTGAAGCTACATGTAGCCCACTCATCCTGCAAGGCAGATCTGACTTTTTGACACAACACGCAACATGGACCTTTCAGGTCATGTTTTGCCAGTAATCCTGAGCGAAAATAAGATTCTTATCTGGTAAAAGTCAGTCTTAAGGCTTCGCCCGAGATCCAGATCCAACCATAAACTGGCTCTTTGTATTTCTTCTGCAACTATGCTCTAAGCTAATAAGTTTCTGTAATGAAAAATAATTTATAAAATATACATTACAGTCAAGCTCAAACGGTAATAAAACTTTCTGCAGTTGCATCTCTTATTAAGAGAATAAGTTAAATTCTGTAGTTTTGATTTAGTTGAGTTAACCAAGAGGATTAATAACAGGAAAAGACAGCACCTACTGAAATGTAATACAGTGTGTAGCAAATGCGCTATCATATTTTTAACAGATAGGTATTGCTTGTTTCAAATATAAACATATTTCTTATTGTCTGTCAGTACTGGAGGCACTGGAGCAGATTAAAGTGATATATATAGGCTGATGTTGAACACATTTATCTCAGGACACTACTATTTATAATGTCAAATGAGGTAAGGTGTATGAGACATATTTACATGTGTTATAGATAACAAAGATATACAGCCATCATAGCATAATACTGCTTCATGAGGGCTTTTCTTTTGTTGTTGAACTGTATTCCAGTATTAAAACAAATACAACTATGATTAAACAAGTGGTGCCAGGCACAACAAAACCCGCCCCTCGCAAACGTTTTACCTCATTTGCCCTATCTCTTAACATTGCGAAAACACATTTTTGGTGACCTTGACCTTGACCTTTGACCTACATTCACCAAAATTTAATGGGATCTATTCTGGATCACCTTGCACCTTTCCTGGAAATTTCATGGAAATTGGTCCTGTAGTTTTTGCGTAAAGTTGCTGACAAACAGACAAACACACAAACAAAAAAACAAACCAAAAACAATACCCTTGCTTCCCCTTCGGGGGGCGGGGTAATTAACTACAGCAGAAAACAGTATTGAAATACATGCATCAATATAATATGAAATGATCTGATTATCTCTTTATTTGGAGTATTTCCTTTGTTTTCGAGTAGAAAACACTAATAACCATTAAAACTGGCCTTAAATTTAAGTGATATTTAATCCAACACCCTTGTTGAAATGGGGAAATATTGTTATAAATGGAAAGACAGGTTTTTGAAAGCTAAAATCACTTGGAGCTCTCAAAATATTGATTATCTGCAGAGATACAGGCTACCAAGGGCATGTATGTGCAGAGAGGCACCTCTGTGTATTAAAACATTGTAATAATTGTTGTATTTTCTTTTTTTCTCTGCTTCCCATTCCTGATGCCAACAGAAAATGAAGCATCCACCAGTTTTAGCAATCTCACAGCTGCAGTGCATGAAGAACAAAAAACTGATGAGGCTTCATGAAATCACTGTCAACAAAATATAGTGGTATAGTGGTGTCTCTAATCCTAAAATGCACGTTTTCCTCATTCAGGCTGGTAGATTACTAAAAGTAACTTATTTCCAAATCAAGGAATAATAGTTGTCAAATCATATTTAAGACAGCTTTGTAAAACATTGCTTTGTAAAACATTATTTACAAGATACAAACTAATATTTTCATTTAAAAGAAGAAATGTGAAAGCCAACGGAAGCTCAAGAGAGGTTTGGGAGACTACATTCTGGAAATTCATAATACAGAAAATGTCAAGGCTGCTTTCTGCTTTATATTTCATCAGCACCAGGAGAGATAATAAACACTTTCAACATGGGCCTTAATGGAGAAAGTAATTGCTGAAAACCCCACCTATATTGTAATCTTTGACTTTATTTCACTTTATTTCTCTTTGAAAGAAAGTTTGTCTGAATAGCAATGAAACCTATTTAATGTTGAGGTTGAAGAGGCTTTAACTCTGCAGCTGCATTTCAGGTGTGAGTTGGGATTCAGCTATATTTACCCGGCACTGTGTTCTAAATAGTACATGTAATCAGTGATAAAAATAAAAATCTATTGAAATCTATCTATTAATGCGTTTTAACCCCACCAGATAATGTGTTTAAATATAACCTTAGCCTTTTATGTTTGATGGAATAATTACTGGGTCATAAATGTTTATCATTCTTTGGCAGCAAACAAGCTGAAACCATTAACCAGCATGCAAAAGCTGACCCTATTAACAGGTTTTCACGAAAGCAGAGTATTCATTGTACTACAGTGTTTCTCCTTGTAAAGCTTTGGCAGAGGTGGACAACATGTAGAGTAATAAAGCATTCTGTAAATCACGTCTTTAGGAAAATAAGGATCTGCTTTTCCCTAAATGTTTTATGCGTCTCATTGTTAAACACAGCCTCAACCGCTCTGAGTTAATTGAAAAGGAATAAAGAAAACCTATTACAGAAATCATAAAAGAGGAAAAAAAATGTCTGTGTGCCAACTGCTCCAGTTTTGGCATGCGTGCCTTTTACAGTGCAATCATTCATTCATTGGATGCATTCAAATGAAAATATGAATTTTGGCCAGAGATGGAAAACATTTTCTCCTGCTCCAAAAGGAAGCACAAAAGGCTGTTAAATGCTCTGCTTTAATAAGGAGCATAGTCTGTCTGTCTGCGTAGCTCCAGGGTTTCTGTTTACTCTATATGTTGTTTGTGCTGTGCAGGTGACAAAATGGTTCACTTATTAGAGCGGCAATTACAATTATTTTTCTTTAAAATGTAGCCTGCTAAAATGATTTCAACACCCGGGCAGGTCACACCTGACTCTAATGGGAATTGAGTGGAATCCCACAACATGCTGCCAGTTTAATGCAGTCTGACTTGTTATCAAAAACATCAACATCTTTTTAATATTACAAGCACAGCATCCTTTAAAAAGCTTCATTCCCTTTGAATGAAGTGAGGAGAACTTAGCATGGAATAATATTCCTGCTAAAAGCTTTTTACAGCCAGGGGTGTATTTTCTGGTACAGCTGTTGCCTAGAATAAAGAGACAAAACAGTAGATGGTAAACAGAGAGCAACAGGCTAAATGTTCAGAATGAGGAGTCTTTAGGAGAGTTTTTGACTCATACAAATGTATGTGTTTTGGTTAGCTTCGGAGTGGAAATATAAGGATTTTAGAGCTTATAGGGTGACTCACTTTATTATCCACAGGGAAATTCAGCCTCTGCATGTTACCCATGCTCACACACAGCACCTTCCATTAGCATTAGCATTTGGCACATTAGGAGCAGTGAGCTGCCACTGAAGCTACTTGGGGACCAACTCCAGGTCTGCATCAGTACCACAGTCAGGAGTGCTGACATAGTAACATACAGTACATGTACTGTACATGAACAGTACTGTGCAAACATTTTAGACCAAGTAGGTTTGTTGTTGCACCAAAAGTATAATCTATATCATAATACTGGAAGGTCTCAGAGCATCTGTGTGTGTGTGTGTGTGAGTGTGTGTGTGCGTGTGCGTGCGTGTGTGTGTGTGTGTGTGTGTGTGTGTGTGTGCGTGTGTGCGTGTGTGCGTGTGTGTGTGTGTGCGTGCGTGCGTGTGTGTGTGTGTGTGTGCGTGCGTGCGTGCGTGTGTATCTGTACAGTTCTGAGAAATTGAGATGTTTTTAATTTGGCAATTTTGTAACTACAGTTGAGGAATAGTCTCACCACCACATTAAATACCTCGGCAATTTGATAGGACCAATATTTTGGGAGATTTTAGTCATTTTGGAATACAACAGCCTTACAGTCACATTGCTAAGCTCATGACAGTTGACGAGAAGCACAGTACCATGCTGCATGACACAAAATGAAGTTCTTCCTAGCATAAAAACTACCACATCTAGAACCTTTGGTTCCTCACAGATCAACGTGCTAGTATATTATAACATACAAATGCATCTCAGTCTGTGTAAGAAAATGCAGCTGAATTATAGACAACTATATCCTCTGTGTTTAACATGTCTTGAACTTTACTGCACAAACATTATAAGATTTATTGAACTAACTTTCTCGTGTTTTACACCAGGTTTCATTCAACACATGTACTTGTGAACAATGTTACCTATTGTTTGGGCTACTTTTTGTCATGTGAACAAAAATGACACAAAATACTGACTCTAGACGGGGGCAGCCGTGGGCTAGAGGGCTGTAGAGTCAGCTGGAGAATCGGTTTGAGATGCTGGTTTGATTCTACGAACTAGCAGAAAAAGTTGTTGGCTGATGTACCCTTGAGCAAGGCACCTAACCCCCCCATTTACTCCCCAGGTGCCTGATATGGCAAGCCTGCTGCTCCATCCTCTAGTGATGAGTTAAAAGCAGAAGTTAGATTTCAATTCATGGTGCATGTACTGTATACTGACAATAAAGAATATTAACCTTAATCTTAGACTGTATTGTAGAAGCTATGCAGTTTATATTTTTGCCAGTTTTTAATGCCATGCACAATATTCTCCTCGATTATTTTAGTATTTTAATATAGACAGACTGAGAAATAGATATAATATTCAATAAAACAGCATAAAAACAACATAATTAAGGGTGGCCTAAAACTTATAAATACACACATATATTTACTTCTCATTCTTTTTCTTCAGATACAACAAGGAAATACTGGAAATCGGTGCACAGCCTTAAAAGACACACAAAAACTGAACTAAATGGGTTCTAAAGGTTAAAGTTACACTTGAGTGAGACCTCTGACCCCATGACAAGAAGCAGCACAAACAGTTAGAAACATCTGATGTGTCGAATGAAACAATAAATCAAATATTACTTAAAATAAAAGGGTTAAAGACATGTTTAGTGCAAAGCGAGATCACACTAAATACTACCACTTTGGTTTATAGAAGCAGTTTTTTACCTGAAACTTTTATTTTTCATACTGTACATACTTCACATATCTCCAAATTGGATCTTAAAACAGAGTCTGAAAATGCATGTGGTCATTAGAACTTTACTAAACCAATAAACCTAATGTTGGCCCTAGACTTTTGCTCAGTACTGGACCAGAGAAAACAGTTAAACTCCACACGAAACAGCTCCGTCCAATTTGCTCTGAGGCAAGAAAGTCTCGCCATCTGACCACCCAAAACTTGGATATAAAATAATCTTACAGGCTGTTATCATGGATGTAGGCAACAGATAATCTTTAGCTGAGAAATGCAGTTTGCTAATGTCAACAAACACACAGCACCTATCACAAACCACTGCACATGAGAACATGACATACTGAATCTCTACATAGGCAAAGTATTGATTTATGTCACTTAATTATTTTGGTTTCAGTAAACTGGATAATGAAATTGTCCTGAGTTTCAAATCTGCATTCAGAATAAAAGAATACATTTTAGCCATATTAATGTCATTTTTATGTCACAAATTAACCAGTTATCAGTCTTTACTGATGTAAATAATTATTCATTTTCTCTTCTTGTTTCTGTTTATTTTTCCAGAGTCTTGCTTATGTTCGGCAGTAAAATGTGGCAGTTCCTTTGCAATTTGCATAGTTTTCTGAAATTTTTCTCACTCATGCCACAGGCTTTGTTTTCCTGGTGTTGGGATGAAGACGTATGCAAATTGTGCAAATAGGAAATGTAAAGTGAAGCATTGCATATACAATTGATGGCAGTCATAAATCATCAGTTAGTTCAACAAGGTGAAATGATACTGATAGGGAGCACATAATACTTAGTGTTCAGTTTTTATTTATTGCGGCTGTTTATCACATTTGCTGAGGGAATGCTGCTGTATCACTGGAAAGTTTTCACATAGAATATGAGAGTTGTGTTTTTATTCAGAAACTTCCCATTGAAACTCAAAGTCTTGAGCAGTTTATTAATGTATTAT
This sequence comes from Apogon hyalosoma, assembly GCA_037367295.1. Taxonomy (NCBI): domain Eukaryota; kingdom Metazoa; phylum Chordata; class Actinopteri; order Kurtiformes; family Apogonidae; genus Apogon; species Apogon hyalosoma. The sequence goes on along the minus strand of JAPQRP010000019.1, from coordinate 33,816,053 downwards.
TAAGAATATAAAAAAATTCTGTTTTCAAAATGTACCGATTCAATTCTAATTTTCTCATGCGGTACTTCACCTTGAGATCCTATGAACACGTTTTCTCTGCCAGACTGTGGGTTTTGTGCATCTTGCATATTAAGGATTGTGACTTGGCAGATGTGAAAGTGTCGGAGAGCTGCACACAGTGTTGTGACATTCAATCACTTTGACGTGGGAAATGAGTCTTTGTGGGTCTTGAGGAGGAAAACCCAAGGAAAAGATGCGAGTCCCACAGGGGGATAACAGATCACTGACACATATCAGCTCTCTGATATCTGACTGATATGATCATGTGGTTACATTACTGTTGACACTGGTACATTTACAGTTCCAGATGGTTATCTCTGCCAAGAACTCATTCTTTTTTCACCCTCAGGATCCAGAGAAGAAGCACATTGTTCATTAGGACTATATAATTTAATTTATTTTGGACCATTTTGTGCACATTTCATGCATACACAATTGAAGGTCTTGAAGCCCTGATTGGCCATTTTAGCAGGTGCACTTAAGTAAACAGGGTGAATAGGTTAGTATTATGCATAATTGGACAACCAGTTCCAGATCTAACAGCTGCTTTAGGCAAGAGTTCAAGGAAGACCAATATGTGGTAAGTGGTAATTTTGTAGCAAAAACATCTTATCAGTGGGAAAGTTCAAAGGAGATTGGAAAGAGTTGTTCAGGCTAACAGGACTGCCGCTAGTACATGAAAAGTCAAGCAACGTGCACGAGGCTGTATTGGTGCCGTGTCTCCTTGAACCTTGAAAATCTGCAGGTTACAGCACTCGAGAAACCACATAAGGCTCTGGTCCTGTCAGCTTATAGGAAGAAAATTAGACTACAGAGGGCATGCGGTCAACAAAGCTACTGGACTGCAGAATGAAAAAGCCGACAATAAGGTGAGAATTCACGGTAAGTTACATCCTGCATGTGTCTAGTATGGTGTCTAAGGAACACACAGTGATGGGGGTAATTGTGGTAAGTGTTTGTTGGAACAAATTATGATCCCTTAAAGCCAAAAAACAGCATTTAAAGGCAATTAGGTACCATGCAATTAGGCAATGGCCATGAGCATTTCTTCATGGCTGCAGAAAACCATTTTTCCCCAAAAATGCTTTCACAACAAAATTGGTCTTGGAAGCACCAGTTGTGAAAATATGATAAACCAGCTCAACCCAACACAGCAGGTTTAAGAGGTCACAGATCTATCTATCTATCTATCTATCTATCTATCTATCTATCTATCTATCTATCTATCTATCTAGCTATCTATCTAGCTATCTAGCTACCTAGCTACCTACCTTCTTTTGGACTCAAAGAAATACTCAAAGAGAGCTTGACGTGACTGAAAGGAGAGTTTAAAACACCTCCTGAACTGCACAACAACCTTTTTTTGCCCATTGTGTTTCTCCACAGCAGACCTCGAGCATATCAATTGAAAGCCAATAATCACTACTCTGTATGTTTTCATTCAAGTCACATAAGAGCCTTTGAGAGAGTGTACTTTTAATGACCATGCAATGACAGCTGCACAAAAACACATAACCCTGTTTCACCTCAGAAAATAACATCATCGTATATATCGCCTTCTTTGGTGGCCATGATAAAAGTGAAGCCTCTGTGGCAATGTTTCCAGCCTGAATATCAGTCTTTTCCATCATTTCTCATCCATTATCACTGAAGGTCAACAAAAAAACATCAGTAGTCGAGTAGATTCAGATTCCTTGTTCCTGTTGGGCAACTCAGATTTTCACCGGTTCACCTGGCGTGTTTCTCTGATTGAGCGCGTATGTGAGTGAGGCTGTGCATGGATGTGGTCGTGGCTGTGCATAGCATTGAGAAGGACGGAGAGTCGAGGGCTTTGGCAGCAGACATACAGTAGATAGTTCTTATTCTGCCTGGCAGGGCAGACAGAGAGGAGGAATGATGGGTGAGAAGTGTGTGGGTCTTCCAGGGCTAGTGATGCACATCTAAGGGTGACCTTGGAGGTCTGAAGATGAAGGCTCAGTGAAATTTTCAGAGGACATGAAGAGGAAGGATACAAAACCTGCCTGTCATGTGTCACTGTGATGACAAGCAGTGTGGGCCAAGTCTACTTTCATGTAGCCACAAGCTGTAATAAAAAAAATTATAAGAAAGGCACATGCTGTACCAATGTAATCCATTCGGAATGCTTTTTTGTGTGTTATTTTTGAGCTCAATTGTGTTACACATTAAATGAATTAGTGCTGCCTCTTTATTACCTCTTTATAACCACTGTCAGACAAAAAAAATCATGCTGCCATGTTACAATACAGTTAGATTCAACATTATACAACAAAAAAAATCCCTCACAGAACATCTATTATTCCCTTCTAACAAAAAAAAAAAAAAAAAAAAAAAAATAGATCCAGACTTCACTGATCTGTTGAGAGAGTTATGGTGAAGTTATATGTTATGGTGCTGTAGAGTAATGGATCATTCAATATCAGCAATAATGAAGGTAATGTTCTCTCCTAGTCTTCCTCGTTGCAAGGATAGTCCTGCAAAGGAAGTTGTTGTTTTGTTTTTTTTTCTGTTTGTTTTGTTTTAACCTTTACTCTGCTGGCAATACATTACAAACTGTTTCAGCAGTGCAGATGGTGTATTGCTTTGTATCTTTTTTCCATTTCCTTTCTTAGTTTGTAGCTTTTAGTGTGTTTGTTTCCCTTTTTTCTACATTTATCCAGTTTGTCACTTAAAGTGAAAAAGACATGAGTCTAACAACAAAGCAGATGGGAGTAGAAATGCATTAAATCATGAACGTGGCTGTGAAAATCACTAATTTAAGAAAATGGATTCAAGTCAAGGTGTTTTTCTTTTTGGAAGGGCAGCCGTCCCCTCTTGCTGAATTACACTGATGGTCACATTTGTCCAAAACTGGCCTACTTAGCAGATCAATATCAATACAAGGCAGAAACAGCACAGTGGGTTTGGTTTCAGACAAAATGAAGAGCTTCAAGGAAAAAAAAAAAACCTTTGAACTGAAGAATACAGGACAGATGATTTGACATTGAAGTTTTCTCCCCTAGAAGCTTCAACTCATTTCACCATACACTATCTAGTCATATAATTCTGCCATTTACTTAGTTTTCCCAGAAGTTTGCATGCTAACGCCAAGATGACATGTCACATGTCCTCTACGTGTCCTGCTTCAGGAAATATCTCTGGCTTTATCCGCTGAGTTGGAGATTGAACTAATGGAGCTACCACCAGACAGGAACCTGAAGCTTCAGCTCACACACACTGACCTTGGTCCTTTATGGATACTGGTTTGCAGTAAATACCCTGTTCTGTCAAAATGGGTGATCAAATTCCTGTTGGCTTTCACAAACACCTATTTACGTGTGTCAGGATTTGCCACAAAATCAAAGGCAGCTGAGGGCAACTTTGACTGGTAGTCTATGTGTCAGCCTCTCACCCGTCCCACCACAATTTGATCTCATTATTTCCCAGAAGCAAGCCCAAGTGTTTTACTGATGGTAAGCAGAATATTTATTTCAGTCACTATAGCTGACAGTTATGTCACTACCAGGCTAATTCTCAAATTATACGCCCAGTCTAAAGGTTCTTATTTGACCAAAGTCATAATTAGTTGTTGGCTGATGTGCCCTTGAGCAAGGCACTTAAACCCCCATTTGCTCCCCGGGCACCTGCTATGGCAAGCCCGCTGCTCCTAGTTTGCAGTGTGTGTTGTGTTCCTGCATGTTCTAGAGATGGGTTAAAAGCAGAGGTTGAATTTCAGTGTGTGGTAAAAAATGTACTATATACCGACAATAAAGGATCTTAATTAATTTAACATAATTTATAATTAATTAACTGAATTAAGATCTGACCTGAGGCCAAGTGGAGCATGTATGGTCTGAAATAAGTCAAAATGTCTATCCCTTGATAGGGGTTACAGAGTACACACTTGTCCTTCAAACACACACTATAAACTTATAGAAGGAACATACTGTTGCTCTACTACAGGAAAAAAAGAATAAAAAAAAAACCTCTAGTCACAGTGGGGGGTACGTTGCCTATTACAGGAACAGTGACTCATGTTGCGTTCAGGGGTTTCTCCTAAGGCGAGTCTGGAAGATTCTTCCACAGGGACAAAAATCAATGCCCAACCTGAAGAACTGTAGGTGGCAAAGCATCATCATATCAAACCAAATCTGACCCGCCCTGTATGAGATAAACGGTTGTGATCGGCTCAGCCAGATCATCGCTGAGTGAAAACCAGTTTGAATGGGATCAGCGCCAGACTGATCCGCCAGAGCAAATCAAACCCTGGCACCGGTGGATGCCTCTGGTTCTCAGGCTAGATGACAGTAACATAACATTCATTTATAACCCAGTTTATTTTTTCTCCCTTTCTTTCTCATGTTTTTTTCTCTTCATTTTGGAAGATGGTCTGGGAAAAGGTTTCGAAATTCATAAGTGGGTGTTGAGTCACAGCAGGTCGAGAACTCCTGCTCACTATTGCCCCACTGTTACTGTTCGAGTACAGTAGTGCATCAACACTGTGGTTGTGTATTGAGACAGAAGGTGACGGATTTTGCAGCAGACATACAGTTTGTTTAGAACTTAGAGAAATACTGGGCTATTAATACTTCAATGTATTTGTGTAGTAGCAAAGGAGATGGAGAGTAAAGGGCGAAAAGATGAAGAAGTAGACAAGCAGTGGGAAGAGGGTCAGTCAGTCGGCTGCTGGGCCATCAGAGAATACGTTTTCTTAATGAAACGTTCAGCACTGTGCTTATTGATAGAACAGACTTTTGTTAGATGGGCTGTGTCTGACTCGGAGCTGATTATTAAAACAGTTCACACAATGATGTGTGCTTGCCCTTTTCATGGTTCATTAACGCAATGAGATGTCCTTCCATATGCAAGCCGCAGCTCATTAAGCTCGCCATTAAGTCATGCATGGTATGAGAAAATGATTGAAAAATACGAATGTGCCATTGAAGATAATGACAACTTACTCTTGTTAAAAAGCTTTGGTTAAAAAAAACAAACACCTGGAAGGAAAATGATAAAGAAAATGCAAGGTTTCTATTATCTGACAATAAAAATGTCATTATGTTTACTGTGGCAAATCAAAAAGAAATTGCATTTCATTTTCATCCACGCATGGATTGAGTGCAAGCAGGCAAAGATGTTCAAAGCACATACACAGGTGTGTATTTCATCTGGAACAGAATCCAATCTGAGCTGTGACCATATGTTAATACACAGCAGATATTAATCTGCATGCTTTCATCTGCCTGCTTTGTGGCTGACTTATGTGAAAAGGGGAAGAAGGATCAAACCTTTATTTTTCTGTCTGAACAAATACACAACAATATTCCCCTGTGCATTGGGAAAAAGAAGCCTGTAGTTAAACAGCATATCTGTGACCTATTCTAAATCTATGATATTGTTGATTGATTGTAAAAACAGACCTACATCCCTTCACTTCATCAATATTATTTATAAAAAAAAAAAAAAGCATAAACGTAGATCCAGACTTCTAACGATCTGATGTTCTTTCAGTGCATTAACTATACAGATTCAGATACTGTCAAACTGTGTCAGCAACCACAACAACAACTGCAAACATATGAAGGCACTGCTGCACTCAGAGTGTTTTTACTTGCAATACACTTAATTTTATTTGTCATCTGCAGTATTTGAAAGCCGACAGAGTTGCAGAAAGGTGCACGATTATCCATAAGAGTTAGATAAGCCCACAGCGAACGGGGGAGGCATTCATGATGAGTCACAAGAGACTGATTATATAAACTAATCCCACAGTGAAGCTAAAACCAAGAACAATCTGTGAATGAGTAGGAGGCAGTTGGGTTAATATGTTGTTTAATGTAGTTTAATAATATAGGGCAAGTCAAGGTAACCTACATTCAGCCAAGAAAACATCAACAGAATAGATTAAAGAGACTAATAATGTAACCCAATTAGGTTACGATACCAAGGTGACGTACAAAAGGCTCATACTCATTTACTTTCATTTCATAGGGCAGAACTCTAAATGAGAATAAGAAAGGCATGTATATTCATTATTGGGTAAGATGACTGAGTGATGAAAAACATGAATCTATTTTTACTACTAGAATAAACAATATATTTGTCACCATTCAAGTGTATAGAGGGCTTAAACCTAACTGTGTATCCTGCAGCAAGCAATCAAGTTTCGAGTTATTTATTTATTGTGAGTTATTTGATTTATGTGGCACCCTGATCCTCTGTGAAATCCCATCTCGTTCCATTGTATGTATGAAACATGCATATTTGGAAATGACTATTTAGCAGCCTTGAGTTGACTTGAATGCTTTCCACCAGTAGACGAGAAGCAAAAGTCAATGCAGGAAAGCCACTTATACTAGCAACGAGAAATGTCTTTTTTTTTTTCCTGAACTACAGTTATCAAATTCATGTTTATGTATAGAAATATGTGTAAAGCCTTATGAAAGAAAATAACAAAAAGCAATAGCATGTCCTCTTTAAGGTCACGGAAATGAATATAATTATCACCACGACACATAAGGAAGCTCTAAATGTCAGTTTTTTTTTTACCTCAGCTGTAGATATGTAATTATAACACTGTCCATGAGAAACACCACCTTTTGAAAATATCTGAATTAAGGTTATATTCTTAATACTAGATTCCTTCGTCCAAAACCGCCGACGCCCATACATAATGGCAGATGGTGTCTTTTTTTCTGGCAGTCCCTGGCAGTCACATCATCTATCTGCTGATGACAGGAGCGATTTTAATAATGTACTCATGAACGCTTCCTGTTTCATAAAGTGCCCTTGACGGTCACCTCGACTGTCTCCGGCTGCAGCACAGGGTGATGGACTTTGGGTGGAATCATCTGTGCAGCGTAAGGAGTTTTTCTTTCTTGATATCAACAGCTTCGATATCCTTTTCCTCTACTATAACAGGAAGCTGTGTGTGTATTGAGGTGACACTTGTGCACACTGATTGTTGCTGCCTTTCTTGGCTCCCCTTCATGGCTGCCATACGTCTATACGGTTCTCACAACTGTCCTTTAAATGGTCAGTAATGTGGCCTTCTGGTCATTCAACCCCTTCACTTCCAATTATTCTCCCTTCATGTTCTCATAGCCTACAACATTTTTTCACTCCAAATGGCCCCCCGTTGACATTTCCACAGACCCTTTTTGTCACTGAGCTTGATGAGCATGTAGAAGAGGTGACTAATCGCAGACCCTCTCTTGATCTTATATCCACAGTGACGGGGTTAAAGCTTATGTAGAACAGCAGTAGGGGGAGCGTGAAAGCTCAATACAGAGCAGGAAATGATAGTCACTTGTGTGATTTGCTTTGACAGAAGCTCTTAGTGGGTTCTCCATTGAGCTACTGATGTTGTTTCTTAGTGTCTTGTTGACCTTGTGTACTTTGAGACTGCCAAGGATCTATGAATGCTGCATTGAGTCTTATTCTTCCTGTTCAGACATCAATGTGGAGACGTGAGTGAAGTTATAAGAAGAGGATTTTTCCAGTTCACTTTTCTGATATGTATGTCATAATACTGGAAGGGCTCAGAGCATCTGTGCGTGTGTGTGTGTGTGTATCGGCACAATCCTGATAAATTGAGACGTTTTTACCCGGCTAATTTGGTACCTGCCATCGAGGAATAGTCCCGTCTCCACATTAAATATCTCGGCAAGTTAATAGGACCAATATTTTCTGAGATATTAGTCATTTTGGAATACAACAAGCACAGTACCATGCTGCATGATGGGAAATGAAGTTAAAAACAGGAACGCTGCCTTTACGATTCTGACAAATTGAGCTGTTTTCAACTGGCCGATTTGGTACCTGCCGTTGAGGAATAGTCCCGTCTCCACATTAAATACCTCGGCAAGTTGATAGGACCAGTATTTTCTGAGATATTAGTCATGTTGGAATACAACTGCCTTACAATCACGGAAGCGCAGTACCACGCTGCATGACGGGAAATTAAGCTAAAAACAGGAACGCCGCATTTACTCCCTCAGTCCCGACATATCGGTATTAACATCGGTGCCTGCAGCCTGGGCCCCATTAAGGGGGTTAAATATGACAAATTCATGAGACCCAGCATTCCTGTGGGGCCCATACAGCAGTGGAGTAGGCCTGGAGAACTACAGGAATAGTAAAGCGTCTTCAGTTTGCACTGCTCCGACAATCACAGACTGTTATCCCCACCCCGACAATCACAGACCACAACACCCCTTCCACATCTACAACCCCCCATGTGTCACATACTAGTAGAAATACAATAATACAATACAAAACAATAAAGATTACATATATAAATTAAGATCATTGCTAAAATTTGAAAATATGTATTGTTTGATTTTTATATTAAGCTAGTGATAAATGCGTAAAAGCACTTGAGGGGTAGGATTAAATAAGTTTATACTTCTTCTTACTCCTTTTCGACCATGAAAAATTCAGACTTACACATACTTGAAGATAGACTCTGTTCATTTAAATGTTATTTTGTTTTTGTCTTATTTTGCCTTGTTTTATTTGTGGCGACACAGTGGTGCAGTGGATAGCACTCGTGCCTCACAGCAAGAAGGCCCTGGGTTCAATTCCAACACCAGTCAGTAGGACCTTTCTGTGTGGAGTTTGCATGTTCTCCCCATGTCTGCGTGGGTTCTCTCCGGGTACTCTGGCTTCCTCCCACCATCCAAAGACATGCACTGATAGGTTAATCGGTTAATCTAAATTGCCCATGGGTGTGAATGTGAGTGTGTTTGTTTGTCTCTATAGGATAAAGCGGGTTCAGAAAATGGATGGATGGATGTTTTATTTGTTTTTTTGCATGTTCGAAATTTAAAAAAAAAAATTTCCACAGTATGTTAAAAAGACAACAAAAACAAAATAAAAAATAATAAGATATTCACTGATTTATACTATTTTTTTGTCCCATTAGAACAGAACAAAATAAGTTATCACAATATTAATGTACGCTCAGATTTGTCTGTTACGACCTGACAGTTCTTCCCTCCTTCTTAGTGCCAACATGTGATTAGGCCTTACAAACATTTTAAAACTGGATAAAAAAGTTGCAAAGTCTTAAATAAAAGTAAATATACATTAAAAAAATATAGCATAAATATAAACCAGACTGCCAACCAGTACTCAACAACAATTCCAACACTAAAAAGAATAATCACAGTCACCTTGGTGTGTTTGGAGCACCATGCACTCTTACAATATAATTTAATTTCACATCTTTAATTTGAATTAACTGTAATGATATACAATCGTATAATATCTATTTTGTAACTTAATAACATAAATCTGTTACATGTATAGTAACTAGTTATGTTCCAACATTGATTATTGGTTACTGGCCATTAATTTGGATAGTGACAGTTTCAAAATTGAGAATTATTAGTTTCATTCTGTATTTTTGGCTTTTTGTTTTAGCGAAAGGTGTTGGAGTCTTGTATTAGCAGCTAGTTTCTTTCCACATAATACTATTTATTAAACATTTCTTCCTAATTGGGCTTAAAATGCAATAACTGCCTTGAAAATTCACCACATTTCTGGTGAGACACAACCTGATCTGTTGCCACCCATCCAGAATATAAACTAATGACACCTCTTGTCCACCATGTCATTAAACCTTCCTGTTACCTTTAATTAAGGGTCACTGGTTTTGCTTTTCAACAGTTTTCCAATTTACAAAGCAAAATTTTTTTTGACAGATGATGATTTCATGCACTGACTGCAGCTTAAATATGTGAAAAGGTGAGGCATAATACAAAGTCCTGACACATGAAGCCCTTTGATAAATCACTTACTTATTAGTTAGATCAGAAGGTTAATCGTGCAATAATCAGACAACCTAGGAGTCCACCCAATAAGGCTCGCTGGTTGAAGGCTTATGAGAGGTGCTGCCGTAAATGATTTTAATCCTATTATTACTGGCACAGGAGAGGGCAGGAGTCACAGCAGGTGACCTAATTTGATCTCACACTATAATGAGGATAAAGATCTTTCTAGGAGGCACAGCCAAGTATCATTAAAGGGCCTCAATGGCAAACTTCAACGGGCTCCCAGTGATGGGACTATTACTGCCTTTCCAAAGATGGCTCGACGTAATTCTGTATGTCTAAGAGCTCCCGTTTAGAGCTGGGACATACAGTATACAACCTTTGAAGTATTGGACAAAATTGCCTTTGTGAATGTGCATATCACCCTGTTGTGATGTCCATTTGCACTTGGCATCAGAGAGCAGAGGAGTCATGCTGTACATGTTAAAGGTTACCAGGGGCCTACGAGGAAGAGGCTCAGATAACATCAGATATCCTCCTGTTGAGGCACTATTAATTAATAAGAGTCATGCTGAAGAAGCTTCTCCCCATACCACATTGTGCTTACTTGCTAGAAATCGATTTGTGTCTCTCCTGCTGCCAGTATGTCTGACAGATTCTCTTTTTTTTTTTTTTTTTTTGGCAGTACAATGTTTATGAACAGTGTCTGCTGCTGAACTACACCAGGACAGATAAGAGGCCTTGAGCTCTCTATTGGGGTTTCTATATTAAAAAAAAAAAAAAAAAACACTTTGTTGCTTTGCTCTTCACTGCAGGGAATGTTGACAGGTCACAGAAATCCAAGATGTAGTATTAGATACACTGCAGCTGAATAAAACATTGATCTCATTCTTGACCGCATGTGTACTGATTGTAATCAAGTCGGAAACTGTGGCTCATATGAAAGGCATCTTTTGTTTTCTACCCGTGGTAAGAATGCCAAATTTGGAGTCATTACTTATTGCTTAAGGCAGCACAAGGCAAGGTTTCATATAATTAAACCAGGTGTGTAATTATCTCATCATCTTCAATCATAAAGAAGTCACAGCAGTGAACTGTCTCCTCCCTTCTACTTCAGACAGTTTGGCTTTCACCTACTCACCACACCAAAATTATTATATTAAACTTCAAAAATGTGCTTGTATTACTTTTACTGTCATTAAATACACTTAAGTCATTTAATTCATGCTGTATAAATTTAACAGAACACACACTCATACAATGTTTGTACAGCACCGCATATGTAGCATTAAATTACAACCTTCTTCATGACAATGTAAGTTATGTGTAATTAATCACTAATCATGACGCTAGTTATGATGCTTTGCATACATGCATGTACTGTCAATGCAACACTGGGACATTACAATAATTCTGAGAGCAAATTCTAATCAGTTCTAAAAGACTTGTTGTATTTTATAGTGGTGAAACGGCAGATTCCAACCAAAAGAAAATCCCATCACCTTCCACTACAGTGGCCAAAAAACAGCAAAGATGCCCTGCAGAATCATAACTCTAGTCCGCACAGGTTAGAGTAGGGTATAGTAATGTATATCAATGTTCTGCTACAAAAAAAAGAGGATGTGGTGCCAAAACTGTGGAAGAGGATCCAATCCCTCTGTAAATGAAAACAACTCACTCTAAAATGAAGACAATGATTCTCAATTTTCTCAATTTTCATGTGATTAAAACATTACTATGAATATTATACAAATTTTTTGCACTTAGATCCTCCTAAATTTTCCAAAATCTGACACACTTGGCCATAATGTGGTCATATTTGTTAAACACACTTTTATTAGTCTTTGGTTCATTTATTTGTGTATTTGGACCCTAAACATTCCAAAAGTTTGAATTTGAATCCTCCAGGTGCTGCAAAGCTACCTTTATATTAATTTTGGCAAAAATTGAGTGGATTGCTACAACCTGTTTTAATTCTTTCTTAATTTGTTGTGTCTATAACTACTTCCGTCTCCACATTTGCGCATATAAGGTCGAGACTTCCGACGAACATTTCTCCGAGTACGACATAATTGTTTGTCAGCAGCAGCGGTTGTAGTCCATACTGAAAATA
>JAPQRP010000019.1:33773999-33803529 GCA_037367295.1 Apogon hyalosoma | reverse complement strand
CTTTCTGGTGTCATTACTCAGAAATAGAGTTGAAGATGGACCTGTGGAGTTGAATTAATGAAGAATTCAGACCCAAGTATACCATTTACAGTTTATGTAGAGCACAGGGAAATGTTTTAAAATGTATAATTACGTTTAAAAAAGCAAAATAACACTCCTTTAAAATGTGGATTAAATATAATTACAGGTAAAACCATTTTTTAATTTTTCAATCTAAATGTACAGCAGAAACAGACCTCTGTGTGCAAGCACTGAGCATCTGTGTTGAATAGGACTCAGTCACTCAATCATTTTTCAGTTTTTTGCTGTGTGGGTTCCATAAATGTCTGGATTTACGCAAACAGATGAGCCTAATCATACTTTAACAAATGCATTGACTCCACCAGGTGGCTCTTCTATCTCTCTTGCCGTAAACACAACCTTGCTGCAACAGGCAGTGTTGGAAAATCCAAGAAATCTTTCAGCGGATAAACTGCTCACATTGTTGCTTCTTGTCACATACATAGCATTCTCACACAACAGTAATTCTGCTTAATGAGGATAATCCCTTAAATCAGGCTTGTACTGTCAGCGTTGAGCTTATTCCATTTTATTTCCTTATCATGCTGATCTATCCACAGCATGTTGTACTGATAAACATCAAAGACACAAAGGAAAAGGATTATGGATAAATTGATGGGAAAGAAATCAAATTAAATTATACATGGTGCTTAAGCTCAGTATCTCTACTCAATTTACTCTGATACACTGGCAAAAAAAGGCCGCTTGAAATACAGTATGGTAGTAACTTCTATATACATATGTTTCTATTAAACAGAAAAAACTAAATGCAAACCAAGTAAAATACTATATTTCGTAACCCTGTTTTGTGCACACAGCACTTATCATTTATCTGTGATTTCATCCATGCGGGGGTAGTGCAGTGAGGTCAGTTATGTTTTTAAAGTTCTTTAATGCACATCTGATCTGTTTTATGACAGTTCATCAAGTTGCTGGTTTTCGTATCACACTCATGGTTTTTATACCTGGTTGTATAGTTGCATTTGCTTCTGGTTGCCTGTCTGTATTTAATATTGTATTTCCATCTCTTCAGTTTTTCTTTGGATTTTCGCAGGTTTGCACACTGACTGAAATAAAATCTAACCATGTTCATTAATACTGTATCTACACCACAGTGATTTAACCTCATGGTAGCCAATTTACCAGCTCTGTTGCTACAGTAGACTAGATTTCAAGCAACAAATAAAGTAAAAGGCATCATGTTTGTCTTCCATTCTTCTTGTGTTGATTTGAAGAATTTATAGAAAGTGCAGTACATGCATATTTCATCAGAAGTGTGCACAGACACACACAAAAAATGGGTGCCAACACTACAAAAACTGGACTGGTTATTGGAAATGCTATACATAAAAGTAAATAAAACAAGCATCCAGTCTGCAGTCAAAGCAGGAACACATTTTGGGCTGAATGCGGACATTTGCACCAGGGTCCAGATGGACCTTTATGAACATAGCTTTGTGGCTCTGTTCGCGATCTGTGACTAATGTTGGTTTGGCAGTCTTTTCCACTGACAACTGGCTTTTACAATAACAATAAGCTGACTCTGTAACTGAATTACTACATCCCCAAACTGATATTTGTGCACACTTCAGTCCCTATAAACCAAACATGTAGAGCCTGAGTAGTTGCATTATCTTAAAAAACTCAAATAAATCAGATATATAATGCATCTCAAATCATGCAGAAATAAGTCTGTCAACCTCATTCATTGGTATTTAGATTCTTGTCATGTTTTACACCTTAATGATTTGAACAAAAGCACATTCCAAGGGCAAGTTTTGTGTTAATGCTAAATCAGGTGTGTTGATCCTAAATAATAATGTCATACAATCAAACCACGGCTCAAATGAGGGTCTAACGTGTTTATTACCCCCGTGTTTATGTGCGTCGTAAATCACTTTGGCTTCCTTGGTTACAATATTGATGACTGACGGCGAAAAATAATTCAGGGGTTGCTTTTTCAGTGACTTTCAATTATTCCAACAGGTTAAAGATGTGTCATGTTAAATTATGCCTCTGATTCACACAGGCAAAAAACATCTAGACTGATTTATGTTATTTGGAGTACATTGTGCTGATTCTGCCTTAAAGAGTAGATTTCAGGAACAGTATTTTTAGTTTGGTATGAGCAGAGGGCATGTTTTTGCTCCTGTTCACAACATAAAATGATAAGAGATACTTAAGTATTTAGAGAAAGAGAGAATAAAATAAAACCTTGTGTTTCGGCTTAAGGCTGCCTGAAATTTTCTAATTCATCTACCACCTAGAGTCACCAAACAAAATGCTTTTAAGGGGAAAAATAGGCCGTTTTGTAGCAACATTCGCATGGCAAAATCCTAGAAGGACTGACCAGAGGTCTGGTTCAGGTGGGGAATCCTTAGTATTTGTCTAAGGGTCAGGCGCCAGGGGACAGATGCTAGACAGAGGTCACAACAGACAGCAGGTCATAAATACGGGAGACAGGCTGATGTGGCCTGTGACAAGGAAAGGGCGGCTCTACTGTAATGGGCAATAAATGTCACAGCCTCCCTACAGCTTCAGATGAGCGATTGTTAAGCGGCTTCTCTGAGCAGGAGTTGCTAAAGCCTCGAGACAGACTGACAAGCAGTAGAGGAAACATTTACACCAAGAGAATGGCTTGTTTGGATGACCCCCTCCCTTCCTCGCTGTCGCCATAGGCAGAATGAGACAGGTGATTAATCAGGTTGTTAGCATGTTTGATGGAGAGGAGAGGAGAGGAGGAGTCTATGTGCTAAGGGGAGAGGAGAGTGTGAAAGGTAAAGGCAAAGTGGAGAAGAAAGCTCCGCCGCTCTGATTCATATGGGATTATTCATCCTCTGGGGAGCAATAATTCTAAAAGTAACGGGCCTTGATTGCAATAATGTCCCCATAGCAACTATTATCTTTAATGACTATTATTATGACTGTCATAAAAAGGAGACTGGAGCAAGTCTTATTAAAATATAGCATTATGCAACTGCGTTTTTGAATGCTTTTCCTGGTCTAAAACTTTTTTTTTTTTTTATTATGCAACTTCATAGAGGAAGAAACTTTACCATGTGAATATAGACACTGTACTGGACTTGAAAAAGATGTCCACTATCATTAAATGAATCACTGACTTTCTTTGCCTTTTCTGTTGAAAAGAAAAATGTAAAATATTCTCAACAGTGCCTTTTTATTGAAAAGTGTAGTTTTTATCTACTAGGTGCAAATGTAATACTCTATTAAGCGGTTCATAGTTCAGTAAAATTACAAAAGAGATTTAACTTACATTTAGACACCCTGGAGACTTTCCTCTTTACTTCGCCACCGCCTGAACCGACACAGCCATCCTCGTCATCGCAGTCGCCACTGTAGCGTCCCTCTGCGTCTCCACTTCCTGTTTCTATCTGATCCAGTGTCCCCAGTTTAGGAATGGACTTTCCCTGGAGCAGCTAAAGGGAAAAAGAACACAGACAAAAATAAACCCTTTAGGACTGAGAGAAAACACTAATGGCTTTAAACTAGTTTTAACTGAGTTTTCACATATCAAGAGATGCTGCCTTTCCTGCTGTTAGAAGTATTTTATGATTTAATTTCCTTTTATTCACAGTAGAGCGCAGTAAACAAGGTCTTCTTGTGGCAAGTAGTTTAGTATCTGTTTTAGAATATGAAGGAAAAGCAAAACTATTGATTTTTCAACGATTCAGTCGCTGTCCTTGTTTGTTTGTATAGCATTTCTCATTTCATTTGCAGCATTGCTTTGCAGATTTTGGTGTGTTTCTGTATAGGTTTTTGGAGCACAGAATAGTTGCACTGGAGCAAACGAAAACACAGCCTACCCTGAGGTCCAAAATCTAAAGATTGCATTTAAATGAATCCATAGCATGAGTTCCATGTGTCTTAACCTGGGTTGCAGTGGCCTGCAGGGCAGCTAAACTTTCTGCTTTATTGCTGTGCAGCAGAATCTCAATCAAAGACTTTGTGAACTCGATACCAGGGGAAATGCATACGCTAATTGGCTCATTTAAATTCATAGTGCATCATTGGAAACAAGAAAGAAAGCTTTGTGTTGATCAGAAAGGTAGTGTCTATGCTAATTAGTTACTCTTGTGGTTCAGTGCAGGGGAGCAGTCGTGTCAGGGATGCTGCCATGGCTGAGCTGGGACATATCTGTGCTGATAATGAGCCCGTCTGGAGTCGCTACTTCTCAGGCTAGAAGATAGAGAACCCTGATATTTTGGCTCCTTCCATTTCTGTAATTACAATGATTTTCCTTCCAATTATGTAAGAAATCTGACCAAATGTACACATTATTCGCAATAATGAGTTTCTGGTGCCTGGTCTGGAAACTGAATTTGAAATGTGTGCTTTGCAGTCCACAAAGTTTAGCAGGTTGATTATCAGACAAATGTGTGGGGTTCAAAAGCCTGCAAGAAAAGTGCAAACAGCCTCTCTTAAAATAATTAGTCTAAAGATATAAGAGCCTGAGCTTTTAGTTTTACTTGTTTATAACCTGCAAGGAGGAGTCAAAGTTTGCAATAAAGTAAGACTGTGAATAGTCTGTGTGTCAAAAAAAAAAAAAAAGTAGTAGTAGTAAGAAGAAGAAGAAGAAGAAGAAGAAGAAGAAGGTGACAAACTCTGGGCTGGATCTACTAAGATCCCAATTTGCATGTACTAATTTGAGTGCACAATCTAGAATTTTGCGTGTGGGGTGGAACCGCGGTTTGCGGCTGATTTACAAAGATTGCTTGTGCAAATTACAACAGGTGCAAAGTCTTGGAGGCCGCCCTATTTAAATGAGGATTTTCCATGGGCTAAACTGCTCTGGGATCTGCCAGCACTAATAGTAACAGTGCGCTGAATGATCCAGATGCATGGAAATGTAACGTTGGAGGAATTTTGTCATAGAAGGTATTGCATGACTCTTTCATTCATTTATTTTTCATCTTAGAGGTGGGGGGGGCTGTGGGGGTTGCTGGACTGTACGACTGTCAGATGTGTAGTGCCGAAGTCTACTCCCCGCCGAAGACTGCTCCTCCTTCCTAAGTTAGCCATGAAGAGGACGATGTGCAACAAATTCACCCTGTCACAACTTGTTCTCCTTTCTGACTGTAGGGTATGAAATTAATTGTGAATTATTTAATGTCTTAACACCATCATAGCTGTGTAGCAATTAAGTAATTAATAATACTGTAAGATATTGCAGTTATCTTTTTTAATCTGTTTAATATTTAAAAATGTGCAAACTGTCAGGCATATAAAACATTCTAAAGTTTAATATTAGATAAGCAACACACAAAATATATATCAATAAAAACAGATAATGCTGAAAACTACATCACCCACGGCTGGGGGTGCAGTTTTTGGGAGGGAGCAGAATTCGGCACTATAAGGCGCACATAATTTTGTTACACTGTAGACTAATGTAGGTGTGTATTTTTACTCACAATCATCAGGAGTGTGTGTGTGTGTGTGTGTGTGGGGGGGGGGTGTACATCTCAATTATTTTTTCCTTCCATCATTCCAAAAATGTTCACACGAGGGTGAAAAATGCATTCTCTGCATCTCATTTCATCATTTTGATGTCTCCTTCGTGGATAATAACCACAGCCATGTGTGCACAATTACACATCCAAACTGTTTGCACCTCCTTTTGAGACCTGTTCAATATACACACAGTTTCTATCAGCAAAATTGCTTTTGGGTTTGATAAATCACTTTGCGTGTGCTAAATTAATATATTTACATTTTCTCCTCCCACCACATGCACAATTGCATGTAAACGCCCCATATTGCATATTCATTGTGTCAAAAGTATTAACTGGATGCAGACGCGCTATTTTGTACCTTTGAAAGATGCAACCCTTAGTGCGCACTGTTAGTAAATCAGTTTGTACATTTTTTTGCCTGTGCAATGAGTTTGCACACGTTTTAATACACGCAGACCTTTCGTAGATCCGGCCCTCTGTAGAGCTGACTTTACTTGAGCTCTGTTGACTTAAAACCTACAATTGAAACACACTCTGAAATATGCTTTCTGTTTACAGCTCTCTTCTATAAATGACACAGCACTGTACAGTTGTTTTTTAAGAGACCACAGTTATTGTCTTCATGAATCAGAAACAGTACTATCACATTAGCATTAGCAACACACAAATGAAAAAGAAAAAGGAAAACCGGCGCTCTTCATGTGTGCGGCTGTGTGTGTGCCACCTTTTTCATCAAACAGCAGTGGTGTAATAATCAGGCTTTGTTAGCTGATGATATTTTACAGCAAACTCATTTGTTCCAAAGCTGAAGAAACATTCATCATATTTGAACAAGACCGCTAATCAGCAGACAACTTAATTCTTCCACTCTTCAGGCCCAGGGGAGTATCCGCTCTGTGTTTGATTGTGTTGAACAGCTGTACTACTCTTTCTGACATACAGTGAAAGGAGGCTGAATAGTTATTAGCCCCCATTGTATGAACGACACGGGGCTTTGTCCTACACTGACTGTGAGGCAGGTGCTCCAGTTCGTTCAATGCTTCTCCAGTTGAGAAGCTGCTTAGACTCATCACGCTGGGCAGGCCTCTGGCTGTTTTTCCAATGTGAGGAGCATTAATGAACAACCAAATAATGCCATTCACTTTTTCCACAAACAAAAGTGTCCACATGATAACAAACGGCATGACTTCTCAATTAGTCTGAATTTTCTACACACACTTATTTTTTCTAATTCCCTCCTTTCCAGGATAACACCAGGGAAGATAATGAGTTGAAAGGATGTAGCACAGGTCCTAAAAACACAAATAGAGCAGATAAAAACACATACAGCTAAACATAATCGATACAGCACCTAGTACCTCCAATGTAACCAATTACCCCAGACACTAAAGAATATAAAAAAACTAAAATGTGACGCCAGGCACAACAAACCCCGCCCCTCACACGTATTGTAGCTTATTTTGCCAATATATGCGTGCCAAGTTTGAAGTAGATTGAAATGAAATTGATGTTTTTTTTATAGACATTTGAAATTTTACCCATTATAAGTAAACGGGAGAAGAAGAAAGATTTTTTAAAAATTAATTTTAAAAAATTAAATTTTGACGAACTGTTCCCAAAATGTCATCCGATCTATTCTGGGTCACCGGCATTGTATAAACTCAATTTGGTGTGAATTCAACCAATAGGTTTGCTGCTAGACTGTTAACAAACAAACCAAACCAAACCAAAAAACAATACCCCTTGCCTCCCCTTCGGGTGGTGGGGTAAATATACAAGAAGCAAAACATCAAAGAAGAAGTAAAAGAAGAACAACATGAAGAACAGGAATGAGAACAACAGGAAAAAGAACAAGGACAAGAAGAAAAAAAACACCATTTATTAAACACAGTTTATCAAGGTTAAAGTGATGATTGAGGTAGTTTAAGACAAGATGACAAGGATGATTTAAAATAACTGAACAGAAAGAGTTGATACACCTCATAAATTATGAGTTTTTTCCAAGGAGATGAATCTTTGTACTTCAACTATCTGCAACCGACGTCTTTATGATTCGAGGGACAAAGAAAAATTGATGTGTTTTTGTAAGTATGGAAATGAAAGTTGTTTTCACATAATGATGACTGAAATCAAGACATTTGAAGATAAACTGAATCTAATGAAACTGACAATAAAATAAGATAATAATGAACATATTTGAATGAATTTACTTCATTTTACAGTGTGAGGTGGTGTGATAGTTGAAGAATCCAGCGCAATGACCATAAATCAACAACATTTCCAGTCTGAGTGAGTGTTGTTGCAGACAGTTGCATATCTTTGCCTGTGTACTCTGTCTCCGGTCATATAAAAACATATTTTATAAATAGGAAAACTCCACAGAATAACAGATCACACAAAGAATATGTAAATAATAGGGAGTATAGTGACATATAATCTGGATATTTATTTTAGGAGATATTTTACAAACTGTACATTAAACACCACACACCCTTCAATCATAGAAAAAGGCTGTTTTACAGACACTGGAAGACGCATTTTAGTTCTCATTTACTGAGTTAATTTGCTGTAACTGCTGTTAATGTTAATGAAGTTGAAAACACATTCCCCATCTGTTTCAAATTAAAATATGTCTAATTAGAAGTATTTAGTCAAAGACAACCAGAATTAAAGTAGTGAAAACTTTCAAACAAAAATCATCGTGTCCTTGCTCCAGTTGCCTTGAGTTGCTCATCTGTTCATTTCATTCCATATAAATATTTCACTTTTTATGTACATATTCAATGTGACATCAACAAATACATGATTATCCATCCCAAATGTAACTTTTGACTAAAATTACAAGCCTTTAACATCAAATTTGGGTATCCACCATCATTCCAATTATGCAGTCAGTTTATAAGAACACTATTCCTCTGTATTCTACAACTTAAACACTATTCATATTCAGTATTATTTTTGCTGGTTTCCTGCTCGTTCTTGCATGTTTATTCTGAATCTTAAATGACGTAGTATATGCTGGTTTATGTGGTCAAAAACTTGAAGTAAATGCAGAAATGGTCTTCACATACTGCATAGATCAAGTACGCTTCAACACCTCATCCAGTGATCCTTAAAATGAAACTTTGGTGCACGAAAGTTTTGCAGCATCACTGGGCAAAAATCCCATGAATGAGTGGAAACAACACTTTGACTCTTCCCTTTTGACTGAGAAATATATGATGGCTAATTGCTGTTAATATTCCATTAAACCAAGTCTAAAGCTGTGTGGCTCATCATTTTGGCTTTAGTTTTCCACAGCGGTACAACTCATCAGTATATTTAGATGTGATGTGGATCGAGAGGACAGAGCAGAATAAGGATGGTGTGTATTTTATATAAGTTGTGGCATTTTTTTTCTCTTTGGTTTCTGCCTGTACTGTACAATAATCTGAGTTTTGTGTTTGCAGTCATTAAATATTCTATTCTACTTTGATTATTCATCTGCAGCCATATTACCACCTCCATGAGGCTCAACATATGGAGTTGAGGCATTTACTGTACAAACTAGGTGGGCGATGAATAACAAACAAGTGGTGCCAGATACAACAAACCCCACCCCTTGCACATATTGTAGCTTATTTTGGGCATCAATCCAGCTGATGTCATCATGTCTATGTGTGAAGTGATGTCAGCATCTCTATATATGTGCCAAGTTTGTAAATTTAAACAAAATTGGTATTTTTATAGACATTTGAAATTTTGCCCATTATAAGTAAATGGGAGAAAAAAGACTGAAAAAAATTAATCAAAAATTGAAAGTGAAGACCTACTTTTCCCAATATGTAATGACATCTATTCTGGGTCACTGGCAATCTATAAACCCAATTTGGTATGAATTCAACCAATAGTTTTGCTGCTAAAGTGTTAACAAACAAACAAACCAAACCAAAAAAAATATCCCTTGCCTTTCCTTCGAGGGACGAGGTAATAAAGCAAATTTGCATCAGATACTTAATAAATAAACTGTAAGTTTTAAATATATTTGCACAAGAACATTTGACAGAAATCGTAATTGATCCAACATCACCTGGAGATTCATCTGCATTCTGTGTTCATAGTGCATCTGCTCCAGTTCTGTGACCTGTGGTAGGGTTGTCCATTGCTGGATACCATAAGAATACAAACTCCGCCCACTTCCGCGTTCCCTAATTGTTGATGGTATAAAAGCCCACAGGGAAGCGCCACAGGGTCTCGATCTGCCGCTGCTGCCGCTTCTCTGTGGAAATTCTCTCCCAGTATTATTACTAGTGTGGTCCCGTCTCTGTGCGTGTGACTCCCAACTTCACGTGTAGAGCCGCACCTAGTAATGTAAGGTAGACTGCCACTGCTGTTTTGTTTTGTTTAATTACTTTGGTTATGTTGAGTTGTTTGCATTCATGTGTTGTTGCTTTAAATGATTTGTTATTGTCCTTTGTTTGTAATGTGCTGGCTTTAGTTGGATTCTGTTAGTTAATTTTTTTTTTGTCTTCCCTCCAAGAATAAGATTAATAAAAACACTGTTGTAGCCGCTAGGCAGATTTTTAAATAACATTGTTCTTTTCTTTGTGAGTGCTGCAGGACATGGCGTTGTGGCTGCCTGAAGGTGGAGGGACTGGTGGTCCGGGGTTTTCACCTAAGCTTCACACTTCCTTTATTTGTGGTTGGTGTAATTTTGCATGTCCTTCACAATTTACCCTTTTTTTTTTTTTTTTTGTTTTTTTTTTGGTAGTTTGATCATTTTGCTATGTGCACGGGTTGGGCACGAGGTGGGGTGAATGTCCTGGCTGCATCAATTTTTGTTCCCCCTCAAATGGTGGCCCTGTCCAGCTGTCCTGTAGCATCCCCTTTTCCCTGTTTTTTTTTTGTTTGTTTGTTTGTTTGTTTGGTTTGGTTTTGGTGTTTTTTGGGGGGGTAATATAATAACATGTGTTTTGTTTTTTTGTTTTTTTTTTAAATAAATAAATCTTTTTTTTTTTAGCATTTTATTGGAAATTGTTGCACTATTTTAAAAATAAATTGTGATCTTGGAGGGAACCATTTGCCTCTGCTCATCCTTTTTTTTTTCTGTCACTGTATCATCACTCCTGAACCCACCTGCATCAGGTTGCAGTTCTTTAGGGTTTATGAGCCCTTAGTGCAAAGTGGAACTATGATGTTAATATTACAGAGGCTCCTCACTATAATAATGTACTCAATCAGCCAAAACGTTCTGACCACTGACAGGAGGAGTGGTAAAAATATTGATTATTTTATTGCGATAGCACCTTTCACTGGATTGGATGTATTAGGCGAGCGAACGTTTAGTCCTCAAAGCTGATGTATTTAAACTAGTGCTGTCAAACAATTAACATTTATAATCAGATTAATCACAGGGTTGCTATGGATTAATTTTGATTAATCACAATTGAATATCATTCATTTTAATCTATATTAATCATGTTTCATTTTGCATGAGCAAACAGACTCAAGAAAGAAGGGAATATATGCACCTAACATGTTTATCGCAAGCTGGGTGATGCGTTAGCCAAAGTGCTAGCAGAATCCCTGACTAACGTCTGCTTCGCGTTAATGTGGTATTTTAAGCTGGAAGTGCTTTGGTGAAAAGAAAAGTCCTTCCTGCAGAGTGTGCATAATACTTTATGTTGGTTCCATCTTGTTTTTTTCTCCTCATATTTCCATTGAGGGCCAATGCGCTGTTTAGTGTCTTCCATCTTTGTGGGTTGGTTCTGCTGCCTGATTAACTGCCCATTTGCACATTCGTGATGGTAACTCTACTTAGACAAACTGCCTGAAATGAGTTGCCAGAGACGTTTGGAGTCATTCTGTGCTGTAGACAGGTTAACTGCATTAAAATTTTTAATCAGATTAATCATGATAATAGATTAATCCTTGTTAATGTATTAATTTTGACAGCCTTAGTTTAACCTAAGTCACAGCACTACTTTTAAGTCAGTTCCCAAATTAATTTTTCTCTATATCTAACCTTTCTTAAGTGATTTATCATCATTTATTTACAATATTATCCTCTGTATTTTATCTGTAAAAATTAGGTATTTTCCTGTATTTAATTTACTGATCATGTAAATAGTCATAAAAGCCCAGAATAAAGATAAAGGTTATTATATTAAAAGCAGAGAAAACTGCAGAAAAAAGTGACTATCATTAACTGAACATAAACCCAGTGTGTCCAGTCACTGTCACTGATCCCACTCCATGGGTTTTACTGGTGAATCAATGTTGTAGAAGATGACAGTATTTCCACAGTGTTTAGATCAGTAGATGCTTTTGGTCGGTGTTGGATGTTTGGGTCTTTATGGGTTAAATGCAATACAATGAGTAATATAAGGAGCTGAGTGATTTCGACCAGGTCCACATTGTAAGGATATCCCAATCTCAGACCAATTGATCATCTGTGGGAGGTGTTGGGAAAAATACATCTGATCCATGGAGGTCCACCTCTCTATTTCCAAGACTTCAAGGATCTGCTTTTAACGTCTTGGTCCAGATACCACAGCACACCTTCAGAGGTCTGGTCTCAGGTCAGAGCTGGTTTTGTGGAAAAAGGGGGAACCTACACAATATTAGACCAGTGGTAATAATGTAATGGTCCCATAGATGCTCGATTGGTTGAGATCTGGTTGTTGTTCTTTAGATACTTTTGGTCGGTACTAACCACTTTACACTGGGAATAACCAACAAGATCTGAAGATGCTCTGACCCAGTCATTTGACCGTCACAATTTCACCCTTATCAGAGATCCATACTCTTGTCCATTTTGCTGTTTCTAACACATCAACTCGAAGGGTTAAATGTTCACTTGCTGCCTAATATATCCCACCCACTGACAGGTCCTACTGGAATAAGATAATCACAATTAATACCACTTTGCCTGTCAGTGGTCATGATGTTATGGCTGACAACTGGTTGCATTTATTAAATCAGCAAGCTCAGGAAAACTACCTTTTTTCCAAACAAACCAAATTAAACTTGTTCTTTATGTACGGTATTTTAGTTCAGCTCAGTTCACATTTATTTACAAATCATTTAAAATATGTATACAGGTTGTATTCATAATTTCCAGCAAGATACGATTTTGTAAAAAGGGTAACCCCAGAAGCTATCCATAGCTTATAAATGGAGTCTCAAGACATCAAGCAAAAAGTACTATTTATTATGAAAACAATCCCTATTTCTAAGTAAGCCAAAACCTAACCCTTGCTCTAAAAACGACCTAAGGTAATTCCAATAAATACAGACAGAACAGAATTTAAACAGTATCAACACATCAGCCTATCAGGTACATGAGGCCAAAAAAATAATATTAATACAATAACACATGCTTAAATTAAACATATTTGAAAAGCAGTTTTTGTTTTAATTGCTTTTTAAACATGGACAGGGATGCAGACTCTTTCATGGTGTTCTCAATCTCATTCCAAGTCTGCGGACCTTTAAATGTCACACTAAGACTGAATCCCAGTTCACCCCTTGGTCCTACCCCTTACCCCTACCCCTCCGTTTTGTGCGTACACGTGAAGGGGTAGTGTTGTCCCAATTCTTAACTAGATGGAGGGGAAGGGCTAAGGCTGTGTAGCCCTCAAAATGGAGATTTTCCAGAACCACACTACGAACGGAGGGGTAGGAGAAATCTCCCATAATTCTGTTCGAATCATTGGCAAGACGGAGGTAAACAGCGAAAAAGTGCAGCAGTGATGAAAGAAACACACAAATGTAGAGATTTTCTTTGTAAACAACTTACTCATTTGATCGACTGTTAATGCTGCTTTAATGTGTAATAGATCACATTTCTGCGGTTTACAGTTGATAACCACAAAAAGATGACCAAAGCCCATGGAACAGAGATGCTTACAGCTACTGGTGTGTGCATGGTGAATACTTTCAGAAACAAAGTTTTCACATCTGCATCTAATAGAGTACCTGTTCGTTACAGCGGTGCGGCGCGTTACTTCCGTGTCGTTTACTCAGAGTTGGTGATAAACTCGCTCATTGTGTGTTGTCTGAATTTTTAAGTCGGCCACCAAGGACTGAATCTCCTCGACCGACCATGGTGCAGTTTTGCGGGCTGTCATGTGGATTAACCTACCGCTATATTTACTGTCAACTTCGCATCTGTTTTTTGGCGGGTCACAGACAACGGATGACGTAACAGGTCACGAAGGGTTGTCCCATTTCATAGGGGAACGTTTCAACCCCTACCCCTTGCAGCTCCGTTTCAAGGGGTAGTGCCAAGGGCAAGGGCCAAGGGGTAGGGGTAAGGGGTAGGGCCAAGGGCAAGGGCCAAGGGGTAGGGGTAAGGGGTAGGGCCAAGGGCAAGGGCCAAGGGGTAGGGCCAAGGGGTGAATTGGAATTCAGCCTAAAAGACTAGAGCATTTCAGTTTCCATTTCTTTCCTTATATGATGTTTTTCTCTCGTGTTGCGTGCATGAGTAGGCAAATAAACTGGAACGAGATGACAGAGTCTGTCATTGAGTCTAAATATTACACAGGCATTGTGGAAAGTGTTGGACTGATTTTCAGTTTCATTTTACACCGATAATAATTTTAGTTGTTTGAATTTTTCTCAATTTACGAATAACTTTTCCATAGATTTACTTTAAAAAATACATGGACGTAGTTTTTACCAGGTTGTTCAGGACACTTTTGATGTTTTCAGACAATGTTATCTCTTTCATTTTCAACTCTCAAATATGCAGCCCTGGCCGCACAATTTACACCTTTCTTACTTCACGGCTGTACACATCACAACCTGCCTCCTAACACCAGTTTCTTCCTTAGGAAACCACAACAAAGACTGTAGTTCTTGAGGCGTATCAAAAGATTTGGCATGGGAAGCGTGCCTTGGCTTAACTTTTATCACCGCACTAGAGAGAATATTCTGACAGACTGCATCACATTATATGGTTTGGCAGTTTTGACAGTACAGGACTCGAAACAGCAGCAAAACACTGTACAGCCAGTATCAAAAATTACTGGCACCAGACATGCTACAGCTCTATGATATCTTCATTACCTGCTGCATAAGGAAAGCCCAAAGCATCATCAAGGACACCAGTCATCCAGCCCACACACTATTCTCTCTCCTGCCATCTGGAAAACACTGCTAGAGCATTAAATCAAATGCCGCCCATTTCAGAGACGGTTTCTTCCCACAGGTAGTCAGAATAATGAATAGTACCCACACACGGACATGCACACGCAGACACTGAAACTGAGCATAAATGCTGTTTGCTGTGTATTTCTATTGTGTCTTAATTACATTAACACTTCACTCAGATGTCATCTCTATTCCATGACCTGAAGCAATTAAGATTCAGCTTCATCTACGCTGATGGAACAAGGTGACTGTATTGTAGTTTATATCCTGGAAGTATAAGGGCGTTGTTTCTCCATGTGAATAACCTTTCAGCATGCATTTCCAGCACAGACAAATCAGGTTTAGTCCAAGTGACAAGCAACAGCATTTCATTATGGTCAATTAAACTGCAGAGCATAGATGATACTATAAATTGTGTATAGTACATTTCCTCAGGAGGTGCAGGGTGTCAGGTGGCAAAATGAATCACACCTACAGCGGTCCAAAAGATGATTCAAGCTTTGTGTAGATTTTTAAGCTCATTAGTATTCTCTTTGAACATGTTCTACTATCTGTAAATAGAGGGTAGAGGAGAGATCTTACAATGATCATATTTGCCAGTCAGAGGAGAAAGCATCAGGCTGTGAATCTGCTCCCAAGACACATGCTGTCATTCTCCATTTCCCTCACTGCAGCAGCTACACTGACAGGGTGTTTATCTGGACCTAGTGCAGCAGCAAGGTGGTAGATCAGTGAAAGAGGGGCCAAAACAGAAATTAAGACTATAATGTGGATTTTGGAATAAATGTATTGCTTAATTTAGGCCTGTATGTAGCCTGTGAACATCCACGTAAAAAAGGCTGACTATTCTGTATGTACTTGTAAGGCAAGTATGAAAGTATACACTTGTGCAGTAAGTGAATGGAAAACAGCAGTCCAGTGTGTGTTCATGTTACAGAGGTGGGTTTCCTAAGCAGTACTGCCAGATTTATATGCAACGACTGATGTCCAACTTCAATTACAACAAGAGGATTATGCAGGTGGATTTTTATCTTGGATAAGCAGGAACAATAATTTAAGATAAAATTATTATCTACAGGTATGCAGCTCAGCTGGATTTGTCGTATGTGAATGTTTCTATTTATTACACGTTTCATATGTGCATAAGCAATGAACATGGCTTAAAAAATAAATAATTTCTCTGCAGGTTTTGGGTTTTTTTCTCCTGTCACGGCTCATTTGCCCAGTCCTGACACATCTGACTTAAAAGATTCGTTGCTGGATATGAACCTGAATTTATCTCATGAAATGAATTTGTAAGCCACACAAACAGTAGCGGGGTAGTGTTGTGTTAAATGTATTATTAATCTAGTGAACAGGGCAAAGCTTATGAGCAAGATTGTCTTTTTCCTTAACTGGACTTCTGTCACAATCAAATATATGCACACTTATCAGCACAACAAATTCAATGTGAATATATTCTAAGTGTTAATCCTTTGGACTAAGAGCAGAGGGATATGAATAATTCAGAAGCAAAACTGCTGGTCAACCACCACATCAATGACTGGTAAATAATTCAGCCGGCAGACTGGGTGAGGAGCCGCTTGCCCCTGATTTTGATTGAGAGACACGGGGACAGGCCCTACTTATAGATTCTTGATGGGTTTTACCACATCAAGAGGAGAGGACAGGCAAGGAGGAGTGGAGCCAACAAATAATTCATAGAAAAGAGCTGCTGATGAGCAAGATGATGAAATCCAGAGTTTGTATGCTCAGATTGCATGATGAATTTGTCAATAGCTGCATTGCTGTTTTGTGTTTTCCTGCAGTCTCGGCTGTGGAATAGTAATGATACATTTCCATTTGGTTCTTGGAAAACTGGAAGCAGTTTCTGCACTTTAGTTAGTCAAGGTCAGGGGCAAATAAATGAAAATAGCAAAGTGCATTTCTGATATGTAGATGAAAAACATGAAAAAACAACATTTGCATGGACACATCATTCTTATCCTCATAAAAATGCCCAACAGTGGCGTTTTCAAAGGTAATAGAATTTCACCTTTTACCTCCATCTATACTTCAATGTTACTCTCCACTTTTTTTACGCTCAGACACACAAGCCATTCACCCACACATGCATCTTGCAGAAAGTTCCATTCTATTATGTGCAGCCATGTGGTGGGGATTTATAGGATATGTTTTAAAAATAACATCCTCTGTGACGTAAATTCAGATGTGCACACGGCTCCTTGTGTATAATGAATTAAATGTGTGCACTGGAATCTGTAATTAATGTCTTTGCTGGTCATAAAGTGACTCCCTCCACAATGTACGCACGCATCCACAAATTCAATTAATTTAAATTTTAGAGAACCACCATTTAACACTGACAGCATATTAAATCATCCAGTTTCTGACCCACATATCCAACTCAAGCTCCAGTTTTCATCCTACACAGCCATTGTCGCTGAATGACATGATTACCACTTCCTGGGACACCCTTTGGTGCACCGTAGTAAAAACATGCCTGAGTGGCTCATAACGTGTGTGTTCAACGCCTTTAAGGCAGCAGAGGAATAAAATATGAGGGCTGAAAATGGAAGTTAGATGACAATTCAGGTCAGACACACACAGGCTGGCACTTCTGCTGCACTTCACCAGCTAATGAGATGCCAATCAGAACTATTTGCAAATCAGACCCATTTGCAAATCAAGTCCCAATGAGATGATAATGCAAACTAGACTCAAGAACTGTGAACACACAAGCTGTTTAATGAATCATACCAGATGTATCACATAAAGGTCTGCAATTCCTAGACACAAGCGTACTTGGAGGAATTTCCACTCCCCACTGAAAAGACAAATATATTCTATATTTTTGACTAACCAGGGGGAAACAAGCATATCTGTTCTGTGTAGGTTGCTTCACACGCTAAAGATCACTATAGAAGCCAAATATCTAAACATCTATAACAAATTATATACAATAATACTATTAAAATCATGTGTCAGAACCATTGGAATAAAGCACGCAAGTAGGCTTTGAAAAAGTCCACGTGAGTGCATTATTTAACCAGCAAGGCTTATTAGCTTCAATCTGACCCAGAGATTGAGTGTAATTTGGCTTGTGTGTGCTCAAGATGCTGCTACAATTAATTTTGGCGATTTGCATCTCAAGTTCCTACAAAACCCAACAAAGCCTCAGCATTAACAAAATGAAGCAACAGCTCATTGAGCAGAGGATCATCATGGTTTGTGGTTGTACAAAACAGACAAAGTTCACTATGTTTTATCCTTACGCTGACTAACTGTGCTACAGGCGGTACTGGCACTGAGCATGTGTATTTGGCAAGCACCACTCGCAGAAGGTCAAATGGTGGATTTCAACACCAGTGGATTTTACAATAAATCACACTTTTGAGAGTTTTCCTTTAAGTGTTTCTTTTATATCAATATTACTATTACTTGCTTTTCTCTCACAGACTTTGATGCAGGCAGTGAAGGGAAATATTTGATGGAATTAAATAGAGAGTATGAATTTTCGGCACTGAGAGGCTCATATTAAAACCACAAGAGTAGTTTGATGACAATGTGAAATAGCACGGTATCATGGGAGTTGTTGTTTTTACTGCCATCACTGATGAAAATCTGACACTATTCAGGTAGAAAGCTGGTAAAGATTTTTATTATATTTCCCTTTGTTGATTGTCATTCATACTCATGAAATGGCTGCAAGCAAACCTCATTGTTTGATGTTAATGTATTAGATAAATCAATTCATCTAATGGTAAAAGCTATTAACTGATTGGTGGCTTGCTTAAGACATTGATCACATGTCAGAGTAAGCTAGCTCGAAAGCATAATAAATGCTACATATGGCATGCAAATATATGCATTGTGACAAAATTATTCTGCTTTATTAATTAACGCTGGGGTTTCCACAAAACACCTGGAGAGTATCGACTGTAATGTGCAGCTAATTAATGCTCCCTGTGGTTTGAGTACACCTAGTGTGTGTATGTTCATGTGGATGGATTGTTAACTCATAGAACTTATGTTCTGTATAAAAGTAAGCAGGATGAGGCCATGACTGATGCTCTACTGTTTAATGAAGTCAGTTTCTATCTGTATATGTGTGCATATATGACACCGGTACGTGACGCTGACATGCTGATGTTCTTGAGTAGAATCTGTAAGTGCATTCAAAATCATTTACATGTCAGTAGATTCCAAGGTTATAAGAGTTTGGGATTTTTTTTAATCATAGTTTAGTTTTATTTACTTTTCTCTGATTCAGGTAGTTTTCATTCGTTTTTTAGAGCAGGTTTGCTAGTTTTTATTAGTTTTTTGTTTTTTCCAAATGCTTAATTTTAGTTTAGTTTTAGATTTTTATATCTTTTATCTTCCTCACCGTAAATAAATCCCATACAGGACTCTGCTGCTTTCTCCCACCTTTAGTCTTCATGTTTCCAGGAAGACTGTGGGCGAGAAGCCGACTCTAAACGGCGAGTGACGAGAAGGGATGGACTGTGAAATGCCGTATGGCGCTGCCAGCTAAAATTGCTCGAGTGAAATAAATCAATTTCATATCAATCCGACATCAACAAAGACAAAAACAAGGGGAATTGTATCCATAATTTTTATCCATTTTAGTTAGTTTAGGACGTACATAACACAGTTTCAGTTAGTTTTTTTTTCTTTTAATATAGTTTTTATTTCTTTCAGTTAACGAAAATATTTTTTCAATTCTAGTTTTCGTCATTTCGTTAATTTTTTTTAACGATAATAACCTTGGTAGATTCATGAATTCATTTGATTGTGGACAACTGGTAGAAGTCATTTCTAGACACTATGTGGAGGATGTTACTCACAGAAGGCTTAACACTCATGATAAAACAAATAGAGGATAATTATTCCCTTCCCACCAGACACTGTTTTGTGTTTGTGTATTAATAAACTATAACTCAGCTTTGGATGAATGTTCCTACAAGAAACTGCACTCAGACGTTTTTGACAGAAATCATCCATCTGTTCTGTTGTTTTTGCACCGTCTCAGGTTTCTCCTCCTTTCTTTTCTTCAAAAATTCAAGACAAAGTGCAGGTGCTGAAAACTGAGAAACTGAGGCAAAAAAAAAATACATCTTAGACACATTGTTACTACTGCATTGACTATTGTACCAACTGTGATTCAGAAAATAAACAATTTCACATTTGTTTCTTTTGCTAGCCCTATCACAAAGTCTCTTTTGTCACCCAGTAGAGATCTACATGTCAGACTGATGAGGAACCTGACAATGACATACAGCGCATATCAAACATCACATTAATGTTAAATCTATTTGCAGCAGCACAAAGATGTTCACACAGTGTCTCCCTTTAAAAACAGTAAAACAAAGCAAAAGAAGGAAGAAGACAGCTTTAGCTTGAGGTGCAACTTAACTTCTTTCAACGTAAACAGAAAAGCAAACAGATATGCAACAAAGAAAAAGACAAAATAATACACCCAATTAGGACATTTTTACAACATTAACATGAGTTTGGATAAAACTTTTTTTTTTTTTTTTTAAGTTTTCACTGTGTTTCTTAATGACGTCATTTGACATCAGATAGACCCCTGGCCTATTTTTCTATTCATTATTGACATGAACAAAGCTTTAACAGTTAAAACCATATTAGTCTTCTTTATATTTATGAAAATGCCTGTCGATAACATCTGTAATAGCACGTCTAATAGCATTACCTTTACAAAATTCATCTGAGTCAAGTCAAAGGTGCAAAAAAAGTGAACATTAACCAAGACAAACTACACAAGGACGAAAAGAACAAGTTACAACCTAATGATGCTGATGAAAAGACTAATATTATTAGAGAGTGAAGTTGATGAACCCAACAGCTGGACTAACAGAAGTGTAAGTTTTACTCGCTGAAGAAGTCGATTGCAGCAATTATAATTTTATTACATAATATGAGCTCAATTAGCGATCAAGGGTTGTTTCACTGGGAAAGTGTGAAAATTAGATAAGCCATGTCACGCCAGAAGAATTTCTTCCTGTTTCCTTAAGCAAAAAACTCACTAAACCACAAGGACAAAAGAAGCACATTTAAGATATGAGCAGCAAAAACACAACATACACAGTGAATGTCGATGAGGCAGATCAGGGGCTCTGAAATGGTTATGATATAGATTTATGTGCTCTGACACCCCACAGATGGTGTGAATTAGTCAGGTGGGGGTGCCAGCACGAGGTCAAGAGAAATGACCTGGCCTTCAGCCTGCCATTTGGGAAACCAAAGCAACAGACATGTGAAGCTGCTGCAGTGCAACAACCCACAGGATGCTCTAGCAGTTGTTATTGAAGCTACAGAAGAGAAAGTGCTCCCATATACTACCCTAATCTTATCATCCTAAGAGATAAACAGCACTGAAAGGAGCCACAGCAGCACAAACCTGCGTAAAAGCAGACAGGCTGATAGAAAAGCTACATTGATTTTGACAAAGAGCAGAAAAGGAACTTTGTAAATAAGAAGACGCACAAAGCAGATCAAATGGGTTCCTAAATATGTAATAATTGATTTCCTGTTTTTCTGAATGCCTGGAGCTGGTTTAGCTTTTGAGACCAGTTTTCTATTAGCTGGTACTTACCGGTACTATAAAGGAAGATATAAATTAATTATCTCTTTATAAAAAAAATATTTAAAAGAAAAGAGTTAAAGCCTACAGCTTTGTTAGAAGTCGTCTATGTATCACAGTAGGACCATGCAAGAATGGGTATTTCAGAAAAAGATACTTCATGTTCCAATAAACGTGAAACAAAGAAGCTGAGAGGATTTGCAGGACTTTATCGAATACCAAAACACTGCACTACGAAGGGCAGATATAGGGACTTAAAAGGAAAAAAAGACCTGAAGGTAAAGCGGATAGAAGGAAAAAAGACACACACAAACTGTAAAAACTGAGAGACAAAGAAACTCACCTGATTGATGTGTTTCAGTTTGTCAATAATCTGGTTTATCACAGGGTCTGCTTCCTTCACTTTGACTTCAGGGTTGGTACTCTGAGCCTTGATCCCATTGCCCACCACGCGGAGGGTATAACTGTGAACAAAGTACATAAGACAAAGAGGTCTGTAAGGCAGCCAGCTTTACTTTAAGTATTCTCATCTATCTTCAGGCCATGTTAAGACATAACATGAGGAGCACATTGGCAACGTGTCGGAAAAGAAAACTCAACATTCTAACGCTGAATAATCAGTTTTTTCTTCTGCTGGAGCACAAATGGGAAAGAAATTATCAATATTCTAAACCCACATAAAGGTGATGGCATAATTCATTTGCAGGCACACAGACCCTGGGGTTAAATCTGCATTTGCGGTTGTATGATTCACCTGCGTCGGCACATGTGTGCATCAACGCGTATCCCAGCTGAGTGTGTAAAGCAGCAAATTAGATGTATGCTTTTTAGAAAAACTATATATCAGGCCCATTATGACTTCCCTTGGAAATGAAACTATCAAAGCGCACTGTGAGTCTGCAACTAATCATTTATGATATGCACCTTAAGGTTTCAATATGCAGCATTAATCCTCGTTTTAAAGCAGTTCATTGTTATTATAGCTTGGTAATCGGCATCAGAGCACTTGAAGGCCTCCATGCTCTTTAGTTTTAGTAGTCTGTCAGCCGTAATGACTACGACCGTGACCGTCTGCGAATGAGCGCAATTCACTGACATTTCAATACTTTCTTTCTGTAAATGATTTAATCAAACTACTTGATCAAGGTAAAGTCACGGCAGCTTGGACTAAAACGCCGACACGAGAAGTTTCAGTGCGAAAATTAAAAATAGTACAGAATAAAAAGTCAGTCTGCTGTTTATCATTTGAGGCAGATGACACGGATTCGACATGCTCTTTAAGCAACACAAGGTCAAGAAGAAAATGTATGAATAATTAAAATGTATGAAGTATAGCTGCTTAATTTATTTAAAAGAAAAGGTGGATGGTAGAATGTCCTCAAGAAGTAATTTGATGTTAATTTCCTACTGACAGCTACTAAATGTGCTATTTTTTTTCCTTACAAAAAAAATACAGCCATCATTCAACATTCTTTAACTTTTATCCACAGTTAAGCAGTTAACTTCATGTCTTTGCTCATGCGGCACTTTCTTCTTTTTCTTTTTTTTTCTTTTTTCTGGCCTCCGTCCCTTCAGTGTCTGCTGTGGCTGCTGTATTTCTTCTGGCAGCTCCGTCAAATTAAATATTAAAGCGAACATTTAGAATCTGTCTGCAATAGCGCTGCTTTGTATATCAGCATCTGTTCTAAGACTTTTTTTTTTTTTTTTTACAAAAATCTGATAATTTTGTCCTGCTATTTGAGTTCACTGTGGATTTTCAGATCAACTGAATGCAGTTAATATGATTTGAGTAATGATGGTATAGAGCGTTACTTGATGTCATATCTGGAAAGCCTCTGAAAACTAATGCGGCCTCTCATTCATAATTTTTTCTTCCATCTGTCCTGTTAAAAAATTGAAACATGTTCTTGGGTTTTACTGTCCATACCTAAGAGAAAACTGGCACCTGCCACAGCATGTTAATCAGACTGAAGTCACAAGGATTTTAAAAAGCATATGATTATTGTAAAAGTCATTAATCTTATTTTTGCTGTCTGGAAAAAATAAGAGAAAAAAAACCCCATCTATTTCTGGATGAAAAATATAGTTAAAAATTTCAACCCCCAAAAGCACAGCTCAAGTCTGTGAAAGTAGTGACATTTCAGCATAGGTCCTATGGGAGTTGGTGTTTGTTAAAAGCAAACAGAAATAGAAAAGTTGAATTAAAAAGCATAAAAATTTAATTTTCTGAGATGTTTGTCATCTCCTGGATAGAAATGAAACAGTTTTCAGTGGTGCCTTCTTACTGCTGGAACATAACTTGTAAATTCTGCTTTTACTTCATACTCTGTGTGACGGGATTTTGCAGTGAATGTGGTGGATCAACCACAATACCTTTACAAGTATATTCTTCCTTATTTTCTATTTTGGGGATGCAGGAAACTGAAACAAAATCCTGCAGCTGCCTATAATCTCACTAAATATTTATATTAATTATTAAAATCTCATTCTACATAGCACATATACTTAACGCTGAAGTTTTTCAATACTTACACTGCTAAACTGACTGCAATACCTGTTCCTAGACTGCATTTTCCAGTTCATTCAGTCCAATTCATCCTGAAGAAAATGACATTACACTTTTTTATTATAGCTTTCCGCTGTTCATTAGAAGTAACTTTCAATGTAGGATTATAAATTAACAATATTATATGTAGTATTAATATTCTTCACTTGCAAAGGTAGGGGGACATCATGTACTACCAACGCCCCCAACAAATCAACACTATACACACAGACTGCATCACTCACTGAATAAAGTATAAAGCTCATTGTTTACACACGTCTGTATTATGGTATCATCAAGTTTTCTTCTTCAAATGAAAACTCACGGTCAATTATTTTGACAGTCGCATAAAATAACAGTGCATCTTATAATCTCCACATGCTGCATCAGCTGATAGCTTACATTATAGCTCGGTTAGCTTAGCTTTGTTTTAACATGAAAACAGACACAGTTAAACCACAAATCACGTCTGTTTTCTTATTTTCTGTACGGTTTGTCAGTGGATGCACAAAAGACCTGTTTGAAATTGTCCAAAGACGGTCTGAACAGTGGATCAACAAATAACTTCTCAAAGTTAATAACGTCACATAATAAATGTAAATCTTCATAAGCCTCATAATGAAACTCACATGTGTGGAGGAAACACTGTGGTTTCAGCATCAAATTCCATTCTTTTCATCTAGAGCTGTGTCCAGTAATGAAAACAACAGTGATTCTTGTTTTATCACTTTGTTCTTTTCTTTGACTCTAAAAGTTGTTTCTCTACGGTTTCCATCCGATCTCACTACTTTCTGATGCTTTGGTCAAAGGCCCCATGGTGTTAGTTTTCCTCACCATTAGAGACCAACAGAGTGACTCACTACTCCCTCTAGTGGTCACATAAATCCTCTGGCCCATCAGTGTAAATAAATTCAATGCATATCTCCTTAATCCAATACAGCGTCATCTTTTGCACAATTTCAGAGCTCTTTATTCTTAACACTACAATAATTTTAGGGTTTTTTTTTAATATTTGAAAGTAGAAATAAACTGTGGATCACTTTTCTGTCTGATCCTCTTTGACTCAAATTATTTGGCCTTATGAGTGCATGGAAATGTACTGATGAACAAAAATACAGGGTTATTCAAAAAGAATGAACCGATTTCATGACGCATTGATTCAGTTCTCGAGCATCGTCATGGAATGAGTCAGTGACCATTTGAAAGAGGACTTTTCTAAGTTTTGAATGGCTAACCTCGATGACCTTAAACATCAAATAACAACAGCGATCAACTCAGTGGGTCATGATATGATACGCGTCTGGGAGGAATTCTCTTATGGCATTGATGCTGTCCATGCTGCAGGTGGTGGACACATTGAACACTTGTAAGACGGGAAATAAAAGTTGATTGTGAGTAAAACACTAGTGACTTGGCTGGAGTTTTCTAATGCTTTTCCTTATTAAAACATTGCGTAATGAAATCGGTTCATTCTTTTTGAATAACCCTGTACACTTCTGACAGCGAAGACCTTGTTTGTTGTGTACAGTAGATGTCTGCCCCTAAAGGCTCATATGTTGAGATGAAGCTCCAGCTGATTCCTATACCATATACCTGCTGAAACTGAGAATATACTGTATCTGGTCTAGGTAGGTTGTGCAACTACACATTTTTGAAGGACAATTTACTAAAAAATAAAGGTAAAAAAAAATCAATAATACAGTCATATTACATCCACTTGCACTTGTAGTCTTTTTATTTTTTTATAGCTTAGTTACATTTATCGAGAGATGCCATCCTCTGGAAAGGAAAATGCACAAAATCCGCCCCTTCATGACCTTTACTGCAGTCTTTTCCCTCCTTTCTGTACAGAATGATTAATAGCATATTCAAGAGATTATAGCAGAACCATCTGTGCCATTTCTACCCAGTGAAAATATGTAGGACCACACATCCACATGAAAAACACTGTATAATATTGCCTGGGAAACATGCATGCACTTAGATGTATTTCAGTGTAGAAGTGAATGGGAAATATCATCTGCATTCATGTACATGCACATTTATAGAAAGTTCTTCCTGCATTCATAAGAAATGTAAGAAATGTATTTCATTATGCCACTGGGATCCATAACTTGAAACACATACAAGCTCTCGTAACATCCTGCAGGCTGGCAATGCAACACAAAGACTCTCAAGGGGTTGCAATACCAGAAAAAAAAGGTGCGCTTCTTAAAAGGTGTCAGATATAAAAAACATTGATCATAGTCATCATATATTCTTCAGGGTGAATATAAAGCATAGAGCAGCACCAAGCACAACTTACAAGAGGGTATCAAACAGCTGAGTGATTGCCTGTGTCTCTGTGGACCAGCAGCAGGATCCTATAATCCATATCCTTCTCCCACAAGGGATGCTTGGTTTGCATCTCATCTCTGCTCACAGGGCTTTTCAGCCAAAGATTGAAATTTTCAATCATTTTATTCTTGGCTCTTAACCCCATCTTATTCAACAGTACGTATGTGTCTGTAAGAGCAAAACCTTCACTGGAACAAAGAAATTTGAGGCTTTGAGTGTCAAAGTAATTTATTCTGCTCCTAGCACAGAGACACATATCCTCAATTCAGCGTACTGTAACATATTGTGTTTTTTGCATAAAACAGTGATGCAAGTTATTGTGCAACATTTAAGCTTTCATTTCAGGGTGATAGGTTATCCGAAGTGCTTTGATAACAGCTGTGACAAGAAACAGATGAGAATTGTGCTGAACTTGACCGTTGCATATAAAAGTAATATTTTGTTGCTGCAGCAGTTTTATGGAAACGTTAGTAAAGATTAAAAGTTTTGAAGTTTTTCGAGTTAAATTAAAAGCAACACTTGCTAACTATGTCACACCTGTGCCTATTGCAACTTTGGGAAGCAGTTCCCAGATGGCAGCTACACGTCAAACACCATTTAATTCACAGTTCACCGAGTTCTCAACAATTTTTAAAACGCTAATGTGTATTCTGTTGATGTAACAACCATGATTTATTTTTAAGTCTATATGATAAGTATCAGTAGTCATATGATCTGTCTTTACACTGTCTTTTCATGTGTATAATAATAAGCGTAAGACATTAGTCAGTGTTAAAGTGAGTTTTTCCTAAGCTGTATCTGCCTTATGTCTGTGTAAAGAGGAAAATAACATCAGTGAAAAAGGAGGGCTCTCACAACAATGAAATTTTAGTTGGTAATTAACTGTCATAGAAATGATTATGATAAATTATTTGACTGGGTTTTTTTCCCTGTTAATTTTTAGTGTTACAATATTGGCCTAAACATAGTTGTATTGTACACATACAGCCCACCTTTTGTAGAAGTAGTATCTATCGGCATTAAGTAAATGGCATATAAATTATAACTCAAAATAAGAAAGACCCAGGTTATGGCAAAAGAAAAAAACATGATATTAACAGTATTGTGAGATGTATTTCATTATAGACAGAATCAAAGTAATTACTGACAATGACAGGTAACAGTACAAATCAGGCACCGCAGGATAAATAATTGGTGGAGCTAATTCAATGTTCCATTGCAGACAAAGGAGGCATGACAAAACAATGACATCAAAGAGTAACTTTAACTCCATCAACAAAGTCAGAAAGAGGCTGAGATGGAGGTGATTTATGTCCCGGTGTGGATCTGTGACAGCAGTAGTTCAGGGACAGTCATATGACAGAGAATCCCAACACACTAATGCAGAACCATATCAGTCACTGAAAAGGTTACTTTCAGTTTTTGGACTTGTTTTACCACCTGAGAAAGATCTGCCTGAAAATCAATATCCATTTACATGCACACTATATTTAGAATACTTTTTGTCACTGTCATGCAGGCCTTTCCTATGGCAAAGTGAAACTCATAAACCTGCCAGAGTCCAACTCAAAAAAAGGAATTCTGCTGCCTGTGGTGTTGTTGTCGTGTCACTGCAATGTTAATACACAGGGTGTCCCAAAAAAATTGACATTATTTGAGATGTCCATATCGGAGTGACTACATGGTCAGGAGAAATGATATTTAATAGGATTGGTTTTGGGCATAAAATGTTTTATTCTACAAATTTCAAACGAAAAATTCTGGGAGATGGTAATTTTATAATGTTCCAAAGTTATTACAAATGTTCCTGCGTGCGCCGCTTGTGATGTAGCACACATCAAGTCGGTTGTGGAGTTCCTGTTACACTCGCTGCAGCATGTCGTGTGTAACATTCTCCAGAGCCTCAGTGATTCTCCTCTTGAGTTCCTCTACACATGTGGGAAGCGGTGGATATAGACCAGTTCTTTCATGTAACCCCACGGAAAGAAATCGCACAGTGATCAGGTCAGGTGAGGCTATTTCAATAGCACGTTGTCTCCATCATTAGCACGTCCAATCCATCTTCCTGGTAGATTCTCAAACAAATTTTAGACAAATTATTAGGTGATGAAATGAAGTCAATTTTTTGGGATACCCTGTGTTTCATTGGAATCAAACACCAAACACATTAACTGACCAAAGCAGCTGGTGTGAATCCTGTGGTTCGTGTCAAAGTGGCTTCAGGTTTGGCAGAATCTGACTGAAAGACAGATGGACTGAGCACCTCTGCTTAGAAGTGTTATATTGATTGTTTTATACAAATTTCTTGTAGAGTTCTACTAAAACAATATGACTCTAGGTCAGCATTGAGATGGGAAAGCGCAAGAAAATTTTCAAAGAGGAAGTTGAGCTGTTTTCACTTCAAAACAAGACTAATGTTGAATGTTGTAATGACCCCTCTGCCCCTTTTGACAGTGAGGGCTGTCCTGCACCCCTGTTGCCCCTAGCTCCCCTCCCCAACCAGTAACTCTATCCCCTCCCCTCATCTGTGCCAGTTTCGCTATCTGCCCCCATGACCATGCACTGACCCCGAAAGACCTGAAAAATGTACGTCAACATTAATGTTCATATTTGAAATGTTGACCCTGATTTGACCTTGAAAATAAAGGTTGAGGTCAACACCCAGAAAAGTCACCCAAGAGCTTCCCAAGTTCAACTGCAATACCAAAGATGACACAGATCAGGCCATTTGGTGAAAAGTAAGAGCACTGACACTAACAGATGCTGCAGGGTACAACAATACCCCTGTGGCTGATGGCTGAGGGGTAAAAAAAATCATGTTATTTATTGAGATTTATGTGTATTTTCATCAGCATTGATGTGTTTCATTACAACTGAATTATATGATTCAAAAAGATCAAAAATATAATGTAGATTAATATCACTTTACTTAAGCTAGTTTAACTTCAAATAATGAAACATGCAAGCTCTAACATTTCTGTTAATCCACCTGTTTATATTAGTGATGTCAAGCAATTAGAATTCTTAATCAGATTAATCACAGACTTGCTGTGGATTAATTTTGATTAATCATGATTAAATATACGTTTTTAATCTATATTAATCGCATTTCATTTTGCATGAGCAAACAAGCTCAAGAAAGAAGGGAATATATAAGCACTTAACATGTTTATTAAACGGGCGACACAGTGGTGCAGTGGACAGCACACTCTTGCCTCACAGCAAGAAGGTCCTGGGTTCAATTCCAACAGCAGTCCTTTCTGTGTGGAGTTTGCATGTTCTCCCCCTGTCTTGTGTGGGTTCTCTCCAGGTACTCTGGCTTCCTCCCACCATCCAAAGACATGCACTGATAGGTTAATCGGTTAATCTAAA
>JAPQRP010000019.1:33763437-33773571 GCA_037367295.1 Apogon hyalosoma | reverse complement strand
TGGATGGATGGATGGATGGATGGATGGATGGATGGATGGATGGATGGATGGATGGATGGATGGATGGATGGATAAACACCTTCAACAGTTTTTACAAAACAACTTGAAACAACTGCTCTGTTTTGGGTTTTTTGTACTCAAATTTCCCATTGAAAGGGCCAATGTACTGTTTAGCATCTTCCATCTTTATGGGTTGGTTCTGCTGCCTGTCACTACTGCCCATTTGCTCATGCATGATGGTAATTCTACTTGGACAAACTGCCCCAAATGCATTGCCAGAAATGCTTAGAATGATTTTGCACTGCAGATGGGTTAATTGCGTTAATATTTTTAATCAGATTTATCATGATGATGGATTAATCTGTGTTAACGCATTATTTTTGGCAGCCCTAGTTTTTATATAACTGAATTATGACAGATATGGTTGATGATAGGTTAGCAGAAATAAGAAGCAAATATAATCACACTTTATACCAAAACGATTTTCATTGTTTTTTGTTTGTTTTTTCCAGAGTTAAAAAAAGAAACGTAAAGAAGCAAAAAGAAAAGAAGCAAAAAGAAAAGAAAAGAAAAGAAAAACGTTTTCAGCTGACCCTTAAAATACCTTCATCAAAATGTTTTGGAGACAGGAGTTCACTGGCTCTGCAGATGAAGGGGGTAAACCATACACACTGTTCATGGTTGGCTGAGTGAGAAACAAAGCAGGCATGTGGTTAGCAGTCTAAAAGGCAATACCTGCCTTCTAGTTGTCACAGAGGAAACAGAAGTCCTTCTGGCCCATTGCAGAGCACAGACAGGATGTGGGAGAGTCCACTACTTCAAAGCAGCCTGTTCATATAAGCTCAAAACACACACATACACACACACACACACACATCAGGCAACATATGTGGCTGAATGTGTAAAATGAAGAAGACGGCTGTGCTTCAAACAAACATCTGTTTGGTACACTAACCCGGAGTTAATATGGTAATAAAACAAGCAATATGACAAGATATCATTTTCCTAAAACCTACAGTAGGTCTGATATATTCATGAATTTATATGTGTACCAATTGTGAATCAGATTAATTGACTGACAAAACTTATTCAGACAGGTTGAAATAGTCTGACAGGTTGTAATAAGGTGTTTTCATAAAGGATTATTCTAATCAGGATTACAAGGTTTGACAGTATATGTGGATCTAGAAGT
The DNA here is from genome assembly GCA_037367295.1 of Apogon hyalosoma. Taxonomy (NCBI): domain Eukaryota; kingdom Metazoa; phylum Chordata; class Actinopteri; order Kurtiformes; family Apogonidae; genus Apogon; species Apogon hyalosoma. Next base: position 33,772,379 of record JAPQRP010000019.1, on the reverse strand, counting down.
GTGTACCTGTACTGAGAGCTGTGACAAAGAGGATAATACAACAGCACTCAACACTGCCTCTGGCAAAGATTTAGCTCCAAACATCACAACTGCCATATTTGTTCCAATTACTAAGAAGCCCTGAGCCCTGTAGTTCTATTGACTTGTGCAAGGGAGACACTATGGAATTAACCGGACAGAGCTGTTTGACTAAGGTGGCAGCGGTAATTAATATGGACTGGTAGCTGGTCAGTGGGTAATGGGCATTTTGTGTTGGGGATCTGGACTCACTCTGTTGTACTGAGGCGCTGGGATTTGCTCCCTTGTAGACACGGATTAATTACACTTTCATAAATCCACGATTTTACAGGACAGAGCAAAGGCACTGCAGTGGCAGACTGCATTTGAGCTGGTGGAGCAAACTGTTTTCATTTAGAAAGGACAGGTCAAGATGTATAACACTTAAAACATAGTGGAAACGTGATGTGTGTGTTTGTGTTGGAGTTATGTATACCTGTCCTACCTACCTCTGCTCATATTATAAAAGGAAAGGGAATGTGCAACATCCTTAAGTGCGATTTGTGGAGAGACTGTGTTATTGTCCTTTAATAGTTTTTATACTGCTTATATCCTGTATGTTTTATTCTTGATTGTATCTTTTAATCTTTTATACTTGTACTCTAAGAGACTTCTGCGCAATAATTATTGTACCTGAATGTGTACAAATGGCAAATAAACTATCTTATCTTATCTTATCTCATCTCATCTGATGAGTTGGTTGTTTGTTGATGTTAAATAACTCCATTAGCACTCTAATGTTGTGTTTCCACTGCGTGGTACTGGCTTGAGTCGACTCCACTTGGCCTTTTTGCGTTTCCATTACGTAAAAGTATCTGGAATCTAGTACCCAGTACTATGTTTTTAATGTCTCCTCAGTTTCAAAACGGATGAAGAGATACTAAAATGTGACATGTTAACACTGCAGACCACTGATTGGTCAGAGAGTTGTCCCTGCGTCTTTGCGTCATCAATGCGCGGCCCACCATTTTTAACCTAACCAGATTCAGAAGTTGACAGTTACTATACTGGTAGGCTAAATACATCCATGATGACAGCCCGCAAAATGACACTGTGGTCGGTCGAGGAGGTTCAGACATTTCTGTCCTTGGTGGCCGATGTAAAGATTCAGCGTGAGCTTGATGGAGCGAGTGAGTTTATCAGCAACTCTCAGAGCAGATGACAGCACACGGTTACGGAAGTTATGCGCAGTGTCGCTATGACAACCGAGTACTTTAAGTCAGTACTATCCTGTAATGGAAACGGCCTCCAGGAATAGTACCTGGTACCCGAGTCCAGTCCAGTCCAGTCCAGTCTAGTCGAGTTGAGCCAGTACCATGAAGCAGAAACGCGGCATAAGTGTTAACAGTATCTAGTGTTGCACACTGTTGCTACTATAGAAGATATGGACAAAAAGACCTGACCCCTTCACTTAGAAGTCAGTGTACAGGCTGTTATAAAGAATCTAGGAAACCATGATGGTAATTAGCTTCAAACTAAAGTTATCTAATGTCAATAACTGATTCTCAATACAAAATGGATGCGTATTCAAACATAAGCACACGCAAATGTTACAGTAGTGCCTCAGATACAAAACATTCTTACAAAAATGAATATTCTAAATATACTTACTTTTGAATGAAAACTGTTTTATTAACATATTTATATTTATCCTATACAACATCCTATCTGAATTTTCCATCAGTGCACTCTGTATATTGTAACAGAGATAAAGCTTTTTCTATGATTTAATCAAAACAAAGATTCCCAGTAGACTCTGTTGATTTAAAGTTTCTAAATACTGTGTTAAGAGCACTTCACTTTTTTTTTTTTAATCAACTCACTAAGCAGAATGCAATCATCCAGAGTCCAGTTTCAAGGAGGAGGTTGAGCGAACTCTAAGCCAAACCCCAAACTCGATAAACTGTTACACGTGAAAGTTTTCAGTTTTAGAAGAGCCGATCAGAGTTAGTGAAGTCAACTCTGAGTGTGTTCACTCTGAGTTCAGCGCAGTTCAGGCAGTGATTCATCAAACAGTGGAGCTGAAAATAAATGTGTATGTGTGTGTCTTTGCAGATGATGTATGCATTTGTCTTAAAGAGTAACAGTTTGCAGAAACAATAGGCCCAATGATATGAACACCAATATTAATTACTACTATCCATTAATTCATTATTTATCATTCACTTTCCTGGATCATTATTATTTAACTCTAATTTAACCTGAGAGTAAAATAAAATGCAGGAGGTACCACAAAGGCTACAGGTTATAAAAAGCGCAACACGTACTAATCTTGAAATATACATGTTATAACATAGCTGAATTTTCCCTCAATGTGACTCTGTATATCATAAAAGAAATAATTATTCATTCATCAGTCTACTCTGCTTTTATTCTTTTATTTAAACAGAGATTTGACATATATTCATTGAAAGTTTTCATGCATTCAATAAGCTGCAAGTCGTGACGGGCTGTCAGCTGTCTTAATGTGCAGAACATCACCTGGTTAACCCATAAAAACTCCACTTGGAAAGAGAGAATGAAAATGCACAGATTTCATTCTGAGCTGAGTGAATCGATTTTGTGTAATTTGTGAATATGAAGGAAGAGGTTGTGGTTTAAATTAATCACTGCAACATCAGAGCAGAAATGGTAGTATCATGGGAAACCAAGTAATATAATATAAAATAGGCTATAACTGATAGAGGTTTCTATGGTTCAGAAATGCTGTTATATCATCTGTAGCTTGAATAACAGGGTGGAGACACACTGGACGAGTCAAAACCTGCCAGCGAGCTTTGTTAGTTTAACTGAACTCAATCTGTGGAAGTGAAAATCCAGACTTTTCCTCATTTTAGGTTCGACAAACTCAAGAGTTTACATAAAAATTGCTTACCGAAACAGGCCGAGGTTAAATTGAGCTCAGAGTAAATTTATAATGCGCAGTGTGTTCGACGGGGGCAAAAGATCACAGCATATCGGAATATAAGAGTTGGTAAACAAGCTGATATAAAACTACTGAAAGTGCTGTGATATTGTTAGCGTGAGGTAGGAGCTTCATGTCAACCAGAAAACTCAAAGGTGTAGTCGAGTAAAGGGGACTAAAGTGATGTGAAATGTTGAGGACAGGTGTGAAAGACATGAGATGAGAACAATGTAACAAGACAAATATGATGTACGTGATGCAACACCATGAAAATGACCAAATAAAAAAAGAGTCTTTCCTACAGTGTTTTTATAGAGGAAAATCCAGGCAGCCATGTGCTTGCACACATTAGCATATGAAATGTTTGCTTCATGTGTCTGTTGGTTAGTGACGTGTTGCCGCTGAGCTTTACTTGTCAGAATTAGAAGTGACTGGTGCCATTATCTTGACATCCAAGTCTACTTTGTTTATGCGGCTCTTTCCACTACAACAGACATGGGTCGGCTCTATGAAACAGGCGTTTATTGCTTCTCTGATGTCTGTCTCATTTCAGGGCGTTTAACATGTAAGCAATCAGAATGTAAATGGCGCTGGCTTTGAAAAAAAAAAAAAAAAAAAAGCTTTTCATGTCCTTGCCATGAAAAGTGGTTTGTGAGTCCGTGCCGTGTGCTTCTGGTTTCAGAGGTCTTTAGCATGACTGTGTGTGATGTAGCAGAGCCTTGTGGCCTCTTAACACTGACCTCTACAAACCTTCGGTCTATGAGAGGCCTCTGTTCAGTCTCTGCTAATTAAACTTCACATGACATGACAGCAACAATTACAAACATACATCTAACGGCATTTAATTTGAAGCTTGCAAATCCTGTCACTCCCTGAAATTAGATTATCAATTTTGTATTGCGAACATACAGCCACGGCCACAAATTTGGGGGAGGACAAGTTTTGTTTTCCAAAAATTTACTGGCTAAGTTAATTTATTTTTATTTTTTTTTATTACCATGTGTTTCTGAGGTACATTGAAGAACAATTAGAATCATTATACAGATTTCAAAGACTTTTATTGACAAATATATTACATTTAATCAAAATATCCATTTGTATCATCCCTTTTTTTTTTTTTTTTTTTTTTTGTACCATGACTATAGATCAGTTACGCAACAGCACTAACAGTAACAGTTTAATTTTGGAGGATTCAGTAAAAATATGCACATCATTGGTTTTCATGACACCCTTTTATAAGTTTTGCATCCTGAGCAGACAGAGATTTTTTTTTTTTTTTTTGGTGGTACTGAGCTGAAAAAAATGAAGAACCTCTGGCTTACAGTAATATATATATGTGTGTGATATGACATTTAACATTTCACACTCTGGTGGTGCATAAACATAACTAACTGCAAAGCCTGCGGATCACTTAATATCATCTCTGTTGTAAATTTCTATTGCAGAACCATCACCATCACTTTCCGAAACTATGTCAGCTTCATGCACAAAATACATGAGCACTATCTACAAACACACAAACGTCTACTGAATGTTAGACATACTTTTAAGACACTGTTGAATAATTTAGTTAAACTGTTTAGCTCAAGTAAAGTGATAAACTGAATATTCCCACTTTCTAAAATAAGGTTTCCACAGTACTTTACATGCACTAATGTATACAGTGTGTGACTGTACAGCAGACTCAGACTCAGAACAGGCCTGCAGGGTGTCTCTGTGAACCTGGTGGTTTTGTTTACTCTTTCACTTTTGTAAATGGCAGCACATTGGGAAATTACAATTATTTGCTCTTTAAATATCAAAGAGCCTCGAGATCCCTGCACTAGAGAGACACCAGTGTGAGCCTGCTGAACAGACAGTGAGGTAAAACAACAGGGGTCATGTCAATATGTGAATTAAAATCTGTTCACGGATTCTTTCAGAAACAGCCCTATACTACGAGTACCCTTTAGTGTAAACAGGCAGTGATACTAACAAATTCCCACAATTTTCACTTGTATTTTTTGTCTGGTGTAGTCACACAAAGTCCTTAATATTCAGATTAGCATTGTCAACATAGCAATCTTAATTTAGCATAATTTACTGTCAATCACAGCATTACATTCTGTTCTATTCCATTACTTATTTATATGTATAATGATTTTTTTTCCATTTACCTTTATTTAACCAGGAAAAAACTCATTGAGATTGAAAATGTCTTTTCCAAGAATGTCCTGGTCAAGACAGCAGCAGCAGAAGTTACAAACATTTGTAATTTCATCCATAAATCCACACTAAAAATTTACATAAATTACATAATAAAACTCAGTTCTGAAACCACACATAAAACACTAAACTAAAAACATACATATAAAACACCATCGATAAATCAAAAGGTACTAAAAGTATACAACAATGTTCCTTAAAAGCATCTCAAAGCAAAATCAGATTCAATCACTTAGACAAATATTTACATCCAGGTTTATCCTTTTCCCATTCCAGTTCCTAATTCTACTTTGTCGTTGTTTGTGTTATGTTTATGAATCACTTTTAAAGCTGTTTGACTGGCACTGACTGGTCTGAAAGGTGGTATATAAATAACTCTCATTGATTCTAATTAATTTCAGAGAAAAACAGCGGATTAACACACTCTTGTTAACACACTGTGAGGCCCCTTGACCCCATACGTGACTGAACCCCATGCATTCAGTCCACATCAGCCTGGTAAACATGCTGGAAGCAGATAACAGACTGCAGCTGGTTCCAGTGAATGTCAAGTCAAAAACACCCATAATGGAGCTACTGATATGAGGACTGTTCTGCAGTTTTTACAATGAAGAGTCACACTAGCTGAGTACGTCAAGCCTGAAACAATGCTTCAACATATAGTAGCAGCTGTTCAGAGGTCAGAGACACGTCGCTGTGAGTGTCCAGTATCATCAAACCACTCGCAGAGGTGTTTGGACATAAACAGAGTGAGATGTGACGTTTAAACAGCTCAAGCTTAGAGTCGATCTGTGTATTCACTACTTGCTTTTTCATTGACCCCCAAATTATATTATATAACTTGCACATATGAATTTGTCTAATGGAAATATGGCAATTTCGACAAAACTGATTTTTCAATTAAAAGTTTTTACACTGGCAAGAGGTGGATTTTTGGGCATAGCGAAATTGGTATATCATGCAAAACTGCCATGGAAAGACGTTTTCTAGACCAGAGTCATGTGAATTAAAAAAAAACAAAACAAAAAAAAAACGGATGTTGACATGTTACAACAAGCAAAGAAGAGGAATTTTAAAATAAACATGGTGTGGTATGTGTGGACACACCAGGACACAAATCATTTTTTTATTTAGTACGGGATAGAGGGGTAATATATAATAATAATGAATATATCTGTAAATCAACACGATAATTATGTTTGGTGCCATGTTTATGGAATGACTTCTCTTGTCATTTTGCAATAATAAAGAAATAAATCATTGCATTTGTGATTTCATGGAAAAATCGACATGACGCACACTTCTGTTTTTTCGACATTTACTAAATATCGGTAACGTTTTTTACAGATGTCCAATGGAAAAGCCACTACTGATTCACTCATCATCCAAAACCCTTTGAATGTTTAAATGTTTTTGGCCTTCAAATACTGATATACGTTCATTTATTCTCATATATTTCATATCACATGTGACTCAATCACAAAGCATGTGCTGTATTCTAAGGTCTACTCCTGTAAGATGTAGGGGGATTTATGAGGAGCTCAGTGCAGAAATGGAATTTAAATGGGTCTCCTCCATGGAACCCACCATGTTTCTATCGCAGCTCAGCTTCTATTGAGAATTGAGAATATGCATCTGTGTGATGAAGCCACACCTTTTGAAACACAAAAACAAGTTCTCTAGCAAATATTTCATGATAATAATTTAGATTATGTAAAATTTTAAGGGTGTTCCAAAACTTGAGACACTATTCCAGGTAAATGTGCTGCTATGAATTAGCGTCTGTTTCAGTGTCATAAGAGCTGCTGTGAGTATGTGCTTGTGTTCTTTTTCTTCAATGGTTTTGCTTTATTGTGGTTTTAGGGCCAAAACAGGTGGAATAACAGAAAAAGACAAAGAGAGGAACTGACGTTTGACAGGTTTTTGTTAAATAAGGCACTCAGAATGTACATCACTAAGAGATTTAAGACGTTAAACAAGAGCTGTGAACTGAAACACACTGAACAACAAAAAAATTGAATTTTGGCCCAGTAGTTTTTGTTTTGGGGCTCTTTTTTTCCAACTCAATCCAGCTGCTTTTTGGCACCTGTTTAAACTCCAAAAAACAATTACAAGGTCAAAACTCGGCAAAAACACAGTAAAAAATAAAAATAAAAAAAAGACAATCACGATAATACCGCAAACAACAGTAAAAACAAAAAACAACAGCAAGTCAGTCTCACTCACTGCTCTGTGTTTTGGCCCCCACTCCACAGGGGTGCACTGAGCATGCTCAGATGTTTATAGAAAGAACAAGGTCTATTCTATCAGCATGTTTGGAAATTTTTCCTATTGAGCAAATGGTTGAATTTTTATGAATATTTAAAATAAATAATTCATTCAGAATGCTCACCACAGACACATCAGGGGTTAAAGGGTTAAGTATTTGGTATATTTCAGCAGATAGAAACAAAGTTACTACCACAAACACTCCTACTATGACCTCTGTGTGTATCATCCTCTCTATAGCAATCACAACTTAACTATATGTAAACATCTAGCGCATGGTGTACATAAAATAACTTCCTAAGCATTTCAGAAACACATTTACATAAACAAGTGCCAGCATATGGTGTAGTGGCTCTCACAACACTGATGCCCAAAATGACACCTACCTCACATTCATACAGATCCATTATTTGGGTCATAAAGGGCGTGTTATATTGTACCAATAATTTCTGTGCAATGCTAAGTGGCTCTGTGTGCATACTTGCTACTGCATCACTCACACTGTTAATGCCAAATAGATATCAGAAGTCCTCAAATAGCAATGGAACTTTTATAACACCTCTTAAATATTTGAGTTTTATGGAAGGTAATAAGGACAAATGGAAAAGTTGGCTATCTAGGAGGTACAATGGCCTCATAAAACCAGATGGTCACTGAAAGAGAGGATTTTTAAAGATGCTAATACCCCATAAGGGCAATAATGTTCCGGATTAAACAGATGCGGTAAGAGCAGGGCAGACAATAAAAGACTCATCAGAGCTTTTACGATGTCAGTGACCATCATGCTCACAACCAAAATTATGTTCTGCTATATTTTCTTTACAATGCATACACACTTTATCTATTGCATCTGTCTGACAACTGAGAACGGAAATACATAACCTGCACATTTTCGTGAACTGATTTTTTTATTTTTTTTTTTTTTGTCTCAAAATCATCACTCTCATGAAAACCATTTTTCCTCTCTGGCACAAAATTTAAGAGGCTGAGTCATCTTCACCATCATCATCTATTGACCAAGCTTGTCTAAATATGGACTCCTGCTTCATCGGAATGTGGAAAAACACACACACACACACACACACACACACACCGAGAATATGATTATGAATTCATGAGGAGTTCTGTAAACACACATAAAGACGTCAACAAGCCTAGAGAAAACACCTTTATTTCCAGGTTATCCAATAGATGAGGCAGTGAGGATGTCAGGTTTAAAGTAAACACTTCAGCAATGATTGGACCTCCTTTTATTTTTACAATGGCACTGTTTCATAATAAGGTATCTGTTCAGCCCAGCACTGGAGCCACCGCAGCATAGTCATAAGGCTACATAACTCCTGTCTAGCAATGTTAAAGCATAACAGCATAACATTAACATATAATTCCTCTGTGTGGTGCTCACAAATGCAACTGTAGGCTGTAAACTGTAAAAAAAAAAAAAAAAAAAAAAACCCCAAAACAAAACAAAAGAAACCTTTACTTGCAATGGCACGAAAACTAAAAC
>JAPQRP010000019.1:33747449-33757504 GCA_037367295.1 Apogon hyalosoma | reverse complement strand
TCCAAAATAACACACATCTGACAACGGTGAAGAGCTGAAAAACGTACTTTTATCTGAAGTATTTTATTATGTATTAACAGGATTAGTGGTTATTATATCCATTTGATTAATAAATCCTTTGCCAATGGCTGTTCAGGTCCTTGATGGTTAATGAATGAAAAATATGTTGAGCATATATTCACATTTTGCGTAAACAAAGAGGGTGGGGTGCAGTTAACATAGCTACTGAGTGCCCTGTAGTTACCAGTCATTAAGTATGTTATGTAGCAGACTGACTCAGTCATTAGGTTAGTACTGCAGCAGTCACAAGCCACTTTTAAAAGAGATCCCGGAAAAAACGGCAAGACGGTGAGCCCACCTTTTTGCCACCATTGACCAATTTCCACAGCCAACCCAAAGGAGTAACAGAGGTGAGACAGGCTGGACTTTTACACAGAGGACCTGCGTTCCAGAATCAAAGGGGCGGTGATGCAGCGCAGCTTATAGTGTGATGTATAAGAGTCAACCCATTTAACACCATTCCACAAGTGTTACCATGGATAGAGTCCTCTGCCCGAAGTGACGACAGCTGGCGGATCTCGGCGACTCCCCAGTTCGACATCTTTCTATGTCGCGTTGATATGTTTGTTTACTGTACACAGCCCTGCGCTCATTTTTAAATCCCCCCGGAGCAGGGTTCGCACATGTAATGCATCATAAAAACGTCACACCTTGGTTACGAATGAAAGGTGTTCCTTTTACACAGCGTTCCAGAATCATGATTCCACTTTTATCTTGGCTCTGTTACAACCTCCAGAGGAGTTACAGAGACTTGACAGAGGTGGGACCAAATGATCCACCATTTTGTTTACACAGACGTCGTTCCAGAATAAAGGTGAAATATTCCCATAACAGAAGTGCTGTGTAAAAGAGGCTACTGAGAACTACGGCTACATGATGTGGTGAAAAACATTTATTGCTATTATTGTGGAAAATTCTGATTTTAGTCTTTTTGCTCGTGTACAAAAGAATATGCACAGACTGATTTCTTCACATCAAAAATAAAAATGTGTAGTGACTTTCCTATGTATTTTACAGTACCTCAGTGATACTGAATCCAAAATTGAGCCTTTTGAGGTTATATAATTACACAGACTAAGATGCAACTCAATTAACTGTGCAGCTCTTCTGGGATCAGTCTTCATGTGTGTTGTGTCCCAGTTTAAAAAGCTTCATTAACTCATTAAGTGGGTGCCTTGTTTAACACTAAACAGTTACTACAAAAGCATAATCTCCTTCATAAATGTAGGATTTGTTGCATAGTTGGTGCATCAGTTTTAGCTGCGTGGAACTGAAGAAAAAATCCACAACTGACTAAACCCTATTTGAGGTTAAGCTGAGAGAAAAAGCGCTAGAATACAGTAGGTTTGTTTAACATTTTGCTTTTATGTCATATCACAGATCTTCCTTGAGAGACAGTAAAACTATTTGACCTAACTCAATTTTATAGTTGACTGATCACATTGCTTCTCTCCCTTCATCCTCTGATAGGCTTATCTGTGTTTATGTTTCCATGTGCTATCGGCCCACACCCGCATCAGTACGGCAAATCACAGGAGAATAATACAACTGCAAAACTGCACCCCTAACTGACTGGATGCCTCCACACACTACCGCTGTCTCCATCAAACCTCCGCAACGATCCCGGCCATCTTTCTATCACTCTCTGTTGTATGGTAAATGAGTCATTATGTTTTCCCCTCAGGTAGGGCTTACTGGCTTCTACAATTAAAGGCATTTTCAACAAAACTCCAGCCTTTAGATGCTGTGCTCACAGCTGCAACAGACTACCAAAAGCTTTAAAACAACACATTTATTCATTTAAAGATGGATGAGAAGTGACGTGTTGAACAGTAAACAAACAGTGGAGAAAAAACAGTTGATGCATGAGCTTTTGTAGCTAATTCTGTATTAGCATATTCAACATTCAACAAACAGCCCATGCTGTTTCGGATGGTGTGTTCACAGCTCCAGTGCACCATTTTACAAAGTAAGATTAAAGTTACATGTTTATTCATTTAAATAGCACAAATTGGGCTGATCCTTATTAGCACAAACTACGATATGCTTCCTTGTTGACTATAGATTTTAGAGGAGAAAGTAATTCATCTTCCCACTGTCAGCTTTGTACAAATAAGCCTATCCTGCCCACTCTGAAGATCAGAATGAGTTAACCAAGCAGCCTTCTGTTTACATTATGAGGTATTTAGAATACATCATTTTATGAGTTTGAGAACATGTCCACATTATTAAATATCATCTCATGCCCACTGCCTTTTTTTTTTTCCTCCCCTACGGTTTGATGAAACGCTAAAATAAGAAACCTTGGGTCTTTTTGTGATTATCATGTTCCCTGTTACTGTGCTTTTACAACATGCCCTCAGCACTGGGCACAGCAATTAAGATTCAGTTGGTTCTCAAAGAGACTAATTTACCAATGCCACAAGGTTCTTTTACAACGCTGTCGCGTCAGTGCAATTAAAATGTCAAAACAATACCTCGACTGTTGTTTTACTTTGGAGGGCAGAATCGTTTGCTCTGTGAATCCGGATTCCAAAAACTTGACCCGAGTGTTAAATTAATTACAAAAGGTTTTTTTTTTTTTTTTTACTATGCTAATTATTTAAGATTAATTTACTAGTCAAAAGTCTGTCAACAAAATGATCCTTCCGCAAGTTTGTAATTAATCATCATTTTCATCATTTTCTGGTTTCAACTTGACTAATTAACACTTAAACTTCCTGCAACTTTTGACATTTAAGTCAAGAAAATGTAGACAAATGAAGACAGTTTGCATTTTTAAAAACTCTTAACAAAAAACAAAGTTTAACACACATTAGTACAGACTTAGTGATATTTCTTGATGCATCTTTAGACCTTGAAACAAAGTTCACTGTAAGTCAGTGGTACTTCACACCTGCACACCTACACAATGGAATGCCGTAACATTTCTACAGAGTAAACATAATAAAAATGTTGAATCAAAATGGAGCTCAATACCTAAAGCATTCAATACTCTTTCAGCCATGGATTTAAAAAAAAAAAAAAAAAAAAAAAAAAAGCAAATTAAAAAAAAAAAATTCATGCATACAGCAAGAATTTTACCCTGTAAATTCTTGCTTCATGCATGAATTTTTTCAGAAAAATACATCTTTATTCTGAGACTTCAATGTATTTTATATCACACAAAAAGTGTTCCCCTGTGCAATACTGTAAAATGTCAGAGTGACAAATGGAGCATACAACGTATTTGGGTTTGCTCATTTTTGACTGAAGCAGGTTTCCAGGCTATGCAGCAAGTAGCGGCGCTAATCTTCACAACCTCTTCACACTTTTTCAGCTTGTGTCAACAGCACTGTGAGTCAGTTAGCCATTCATATGCTGCTACAGATGGTCCCATCCCTCTTCTTCAGCTGAGCCGCTGACATGATTCATGGGGCTCTGTGTCTTGATTTAGGGTCTCTTTCATATTTCTTCTAGCCTACAGCAGAGAAGCATTTCTCTAACACACCCCTGAGGCAATGACCCTGGTCTGCCTGGCCTGTCTGCCTGCCCGAGGAAAAAAAAGAGCTCTGCTGGGCAAAACTGGACTCGACACACACACACACACACACACACACACGCACGCACGCACACGCACACACACACACACACACACACACGTACTGTATATATAGTATGTAGATATAAGCTGATACGAGCTTACATGAGCAAAGGCAAACAAGTCAAACTCTTTGCCTTTTCTATCTAGGACACACAAAAGGAGCCTTAGTGTAAATAAAATTATGAGTCAGAATTAGACAAACAGAAACTCTGCAAATATGCACTCATTTGTTGATACAGCCAAAAAAGCCATTAACAAATAATAAAACAGACCAGTCAACTGCATTTTCCACTTCCCAGATGTTATTCGCTTTCTCAAAGTCGAAAAAAAAAAATGCATGTTTCTAAATATGAGAACAGCAGTCACCTGTGATTGTTTCCGCATTCAATCTCTGTTTGTTGAATTTGTATTATAATAACCTAACATGTTTCCTTTCTATCTGGAGTCAAAATTTTCCTCCAATTTAGTCTCTATGGGCCACAGATTGCCCTGTCAGAAAGCACTATAACGAAAGACTGTGCGCACCACTTCCTTATCACTACCAGTAAATTACCTCAGGATCAGATACAGGCTGCCAACCCGCAGAAACTCCTCTCAGCAGACACAGAGACAGGAAAAGAGGAGATAGAAAAGAGAGAGAGAGAAAGGAAAAAAGTGTCAAGACATGACAAGAGGAGGAGAGTAGCCCCATGGAGACTGATAGTCTCTGCTGCTCTCAAAGGTCATCTGATGTTATCTAAAGATCATCTTCAGTCACCAACACTCGCCTCTTACACTCAACTCAACAGCTGGAGTCAAGCACCTGTCAATCAAAACTTTCATAACCTGTAGCCACAACACAGCGCCTGCAGTTTTCACTTCCCTATCAGAAAGTCCATTCTCACTGAAGTATTAACACAAGCACCAAATGAAATGAAATGAGGAAAGAGGGTGGAAAATGTCACCAGCAGGAAATTATAAAAGGTATCTTTTGTCATTTCTATTTCATGCACCGCTCAACAGGAGAACATACCAAACGTTCAATGTATAGAAAAATCAACAAGCAAATGAAAAAAAAGTGATACATTTAAATTCTGTTGTTTACACTGACCACAGATTACCATAACCATGCTCACACTTCAACATTAAGGTTAATACCTTAATCTAAGCTAAGAAGGATCTGTTTACAGAAAGGTAACATCATATTCAGAATTATGTTTTCGTTAGTGTATAATCATATGAAAATCTCAGTCATTTTTTCAATGGAGGAAGCAGGTACCACGTTTTGAGTTCCAGTTTTTACGGGGGTTGATATCCAGTGTTACAGCGCATTACTGTCACCTATCGACCAGAGTGGATATAAAAAAAATATTTTCTTGTCTTCAGCAGCATGGTAGGGATATTTAATTGGTTGCAGTGTTTAAAATCATCACTAGAGGCCACTATTTTGAGCACATTGTAAAATACTTAAGTGTAGTTGTTATATTTGACTTGAAGGTGAAAATGACAAAAACTGGCCTCACATGACAAATCATTCTGAAAACAAAATAATCGATTGTGTGTAATGCAATCACTAATGACCAACCTGGATGATTAATTACAATTTAAGTGTAAATATGTTTTAAATGTACCTAATGCACTGAACTCAGACATTTCCTTTCTATGAGCTTAACATCAAAATGACTCATTTTTCTTTGTCTTCCATTATAAATTACATCTACCGTTAATGCAACAGCCTAGTTCAACCAGTTCTATATAAATGTGCAAAGCAAATTGCAGTGATGTCACATTTAATTTAGGAGCGTTTTATGCTGTGTATGGGCAAGGCCAGTCTAATTAAACCAAAGGGGACAATAACATCTATATGTACAGAGATAAAAACAACTATCTTAGCATTAGTAAGTGTTGAGCTGAGGACTGGTAAGGCTTTTGGTTGAAAATTGTCTGCACTGAATTGTGATTGTCATTTTGTTTTCCTTTTATGCCATTAGTACAGCAAAAGTTTATTTCTATACCTACAGGACACTTAATGACGAAATACTTTCAACACTCATACACATAAGTGAAAACTGCACTTCTGTTTGCCTTTTAGTGTTTGTACAAACAAACTGCCTGAAGTAGACATAAATAACTTACATGGACAAAGGCTATTACTGAAGTTTACAAAGAAATGACTGATTATGACAATAGAAGGCACTTAACAATAAATGTTTAGTGCCTTGATGAAGAGGACACAATGAGAGGGCGTCATTAAAAGGGTGCCAGTCAAACTGTGGAAATGGAGGCACAAATATGGCATTTCTGTTTTATTCAACTGTTTCTTATACAGGTAAATGGAAACAATTACCCCAATTATGCTAAATAACTGCCTCAAATAATTGCATTTACATAATAATTATGACAGGGCTAGGAACAAAGAGTGTCTGGTGCTCAATGATTAAGTTGTTTTATATATATATATATATATATATATATTATTAGTGACTGCTATCATAACAGTGACTCATCCTGGTCACTCAGGTGATATAAACCAAGTGGCCTCAGAGGGTAGTTACTTTAGTCACTTGAGGTGTAAACATATGATTAAACTCGAGGCGAATCATCTGGATGCAAACAGTGATAGCAGCGCACTTTTTCACAACCGCTGAGGGACACTTGTACTGTGGTGCAAACGTGCCTCGACTCCACTCTGCAGCATTGTGGGGCGCTGCTCCAGCGTGGTGGAACCGAGCAGATGGTGAACGTATGCGCCGTTCATGCATGTCATCATCACCTTTATTAGCTGAAGGTGACATATGACATCATCTGGCCCGTGTGCATTATGGGGGCCAGAAAGAGTTGTTTGCTTCTTTTTTCTTCTTTTATTGCAGCACAGTTCAAGGTTGTTGATGGGAGGTATTGTGAGTAATCACAATTCCCCCTCACACACACCTTCCGTTAGCTACTCCTCCTCAAGCCTCCCCCGTTCCCACCACCTCCCAGCATTAAGGTAAATAAGGGCTTCCAGCAGAGAGCCAATGAGCACGGGCCACTGAGCAGAGATGCATGTTTGTGTTGCCTTCCTCCCAGGACCCTGCTCGTTTATCTTGGCTGTCAGGTAAAGGGCAGACTCAGAGAAGGTGAAACTTTTTTTTTTTTTTAATAAGGCCGGCTTGGTTTCCTTGGAAACTGCAGGACAACATTACGGGGACAATGATAAGAGAGCAAAGCCTGGACTCGGGGCATCCCACATTGTGCCACATTGTTGTTGGAGACATTTGTGTTTACGTCAGAGAAATGAAAGAGCTATTTAGATTAATTCTCGGGGAGCCTCCAGACTCAGACCTTTTACTGCGGGAGGTGAGATTAATGAGAGCATATTCACACCTAGCTTTCAGCTGAGGTCAGGAGCTAAAAGGTAGGTTTCCACTTATAAAGAGGTGCTGAGTCTTCTGTGGGTTCGAAGTCCCTGATAAAGGCAGAATTAACCTCAGATGACTGTCATGCTTTTTCGATAAAGGAACTGACACTGCACAAAGTAATATTTGAAGGATAAAGAAAGGATATGAGAAACTTCATTGGCTCCAATAGTTTGCAAAGTAATAAATAATAAAAGACAGAAAACCATGAAGGTTGCCTTCTCAACTTGTCAATATTCCAAATGCAAACTCTCTACGCATTCGGGAGTTTCTCCAGGCGAAAAGTGCATAAAGAAGAAACAAATTGCACAGGTAATGAATACTTAATGACTACTACATTTTTCACTTTGTGGCAGTAAATGGGAAGCATGTTTAGTTAACAAATGAGTGGAAAATCAAAATGAACAGACGGTACCACACAAATTGTCAAAAGCCTGCAGCCGTGAGATAAACCAAGACAATGATACAAAGATATGAGGCTTTGCTTCCAACCACACACCCGTGAGAGAGAAATTAAGTCTCCTCTGGAGCAGAACTCAACATGGATATGGTCCACATGTAGACAATATGAAGTAAGGCGTCCTTGATAAGGCAGCACACAAGCCTAATTGAAACTAATGTGAACACATGCTTAGGGCTACTGCAAGAAAGTGAGGGATTCAAGATTAGGCATTGAACTTTCATTAAATATCCATATAAACCAGTAAAAGAAAATACTGCACCAGCCATATACAAAAAAAATATATTGTGGATATTAGTTTAGAAGTCCATTACTGAAATTGTTCTGTCGCCTATTGTTTTTCTGTTGTGTAGGAATATCTCAGCTAAGAACTGTGAGAAGCAGCTTCTGCTATCGAAGCCCCATGGCTGTGTCTGTGCACTTAAATCACAGTGTTGGACTTTTCTATCAGCATCTCCAATTCTTTAATGTTCTTTTATGATGAAATAAACACTTCCCTCTCACACTATGGGTTTTCACACCAAAGACATGCAACTCTTTTCCTGTTTTATGAGCATTAACTTCACATTTTTTTCCAACGCTTTGTTCCCAGTTTGTCAGCAGGCTCTGATTTATATGTGAGGTAAAAAGGAAGAATGCTCCGCCGGGACTGAGCGCGTGCACTCGACAGCCTGATATCACACAAGGGTGAGGGTGTGCTCTGACAGCTCATCAGCGGACAATAAGGCCTTGGCTGTTAATGTCCTGCTACCTGGCACACTGCAGGGTCACAATCTGCTCCAGATGCTGGAGGCATGCTTCCAACTCAGAGCAGGGAGGAAATCAGTGTTGGAGAAGCAAAAGGGAGTGGACTCACTGAAAAATGAATGGGACCAGATAGACACACACATGTACGGCCAAGTCAGAATTTACTGTCTCTTCTGCAGAGTGGTCTCGCTGGATGAGGCCGACAGTTACTGTAGCAACATCAGGGATAATATCTGAGCACAAATAAATGAAATATCTCTTTTCCAGACAGCTAGATTGAAAATTTATCTGCTGAGAGCAATCATGCATAATTTGAGAATGGCTTGGCTAAAGTAGACACAGGGACATGTGCACACACATATGAAAGGGACTTATGAACTCAATTTAGTCAGCTAGACAGAGTTCTTGATTCTGTCACTTGGGATAATCGTCAGGATGTGGTACTTTGACCGAGCCCTACGTCTAAACCCAGGCAGGATATAAGGTCATGTTGAAGTGCAACTCTAGCCATGCAGCACCCAGACCTCAAGTGCTCCAGTGGTTTTGTGGTTATCTGCAGTAGCCAGCTGTCGCAATACAGAGGAGCTCTTCAAGAACGTCCCCTCTCCCTCTCATCTTTCTCTTCTCGTTCTCAGTCAAAATCGTCCTAACCACCCAGCCATCTCTGTCTCTTCTATTTCAGGGTGAAGAAATGTATACATGCTCCAAGTTAATTACTGTTTTAGTATTTTTGTGCAGATTAAACTATGAAATACAACATATTTGTCTTTGGAGTCCTATGACCAACCATTACATTTCTCAGCTGGTTCCTGCACAGAAAAAGAAAAATCTACGCTGCTATATTTGTATTCAAGTTTATGAACTGTTGGTTGTCTTTGAGGAATCGGAATTCTTTGCCACATTTAATTCCAGTTGTTTTTCATGGTATGCAGGGAAACAACTCTTACTTTCTTGCATGAGAGTGACTAAGAGGATAGCTATGCATAATATATTTGACAGCGCATGTTTAAAAGGTTATCCCTTTCTGTTCAAAATTAGGTCAGTTCATCACTGCAAACCAACAAAGGAGGAGGCGGTGAAAGACTTGGTGTTCTGCTGCGTGTCTGTTTATCATTTAAATTTTGTCTTCTGTCTGTCACTGTCACAGAAAACGTGGATAAGAACCACCGCTCTGTGGCATACATGATCAAAACTGATGCAGAGAAGCAGCAGTCTGATGTGTCTCTGCTTTGTGCAGAATGCAAAGTACTGAGCTCCACCTGCTGGCCACAGAGGGTTATAGCAACACTACAGCTGCACAGGCATTCGGATTTATGACTGCAATGACCACAGTCATTTTACTGAACATAATGCTATAGCTTGGCCAACAGATTTATTGAAGCAGGAGAGTGGTCATTCCTATAAATACAAGAAAAACAAATAAATTGTGGGATTATTGTGCATTGAGGACTGTACATAAAGAAGTCTATAGTGTAGTGAAGATAAAACATTTCTTTTTAATATACATGTTATATTTTATTATTCATTGTGTGGCTTTTCCACATTGTAAGACTGTGTGGATTTTGCATTGAATTTTAATACACCCTCAAATGAATGAGTCTCTTCCCGCAGCAGGCTGGGATTACTTAAGCTCTTGATGCTTCTTCAGTGGATTCCTATTAGCAGAGCTTAAAAGCTGTCATTTCAGTTAAGCCAAGGCAAATTACCTGAACTTCACATCTGGTGGTGGGGGGGGGTGTGCAAAGAAAATCAGGTGAATAGAATAGAATAGAATAGAATAGAATAGAATAGAATAGAATAGAATAGAATAGAATAGAATAGAATAGAA
>JAPQRP010000019.1:33703132-33717980 GCA_037367295.1 Apogon hyalosoma | reverse complement strand
GATGTTCAAAGGGATCATGTGGATGTGGACAGGGGTCTGGATCAGCACTTATGTTGGTCTAATGTTCTAAAATATATATTTCTTAAACCTTACATGTGTTTTTCTTTTATTTCTTGGACTTCTTTTTTTTTTTTTTTGCCACTTACAGGTAAGGCATTAAATATGGTAACTTCATTGACCTTGACTTTCTACATAACAATTAAAAAAAGGGTTGAATTTTTTTTTTTTTTTAAGTAATAAAAAGTAAGTCTTGTTAGGTCCTCCAATAACACACTGAGGTTGAACTTTGTAATTTCAGAGTATTTCTACGAGCGCCCTATAAAGGTTTAAAGCCACACAAACTCATTTAAGGGACAGAGGTTGGTGATGGTACTTAGGGTTATTTGGAGGTTTAGGAGGTATTTGAGGGTCAATTAAATCCACTTCCTCACAGCAGCAGAGGAAAGAGGTGATGGGGGGGTGTAGTTTGTGGCAGGCTGGTAGTTAACACGATTAAGACTTACTTTTCCACGAGTACACAGAGCTCCTCAGCACCAAGCTGTCTGGTCAATGACAGCCCACATGAAATATCCACACCCATAATTCCCTCAAATCTTGTAAAGCATGCCTCATGTGGTATCATATTATGGGTGGTGTTCAGAAAGTTAAGTGACGCCTAGTTTACCTAACTTTACACAAAATAATTCCT
This sequence comes from Apogon hyalosoma, assembly GCA_037367295.1. Taxonomy (NCBI): domain Eukaryota; kingdom Metazoa; phylum Chordata; class Actinopteri; order Kurtiformes; family Apogonidae; genus Apogon; species Apogon hyalosoma. Next base: position 33,717,292 of record JAPQRP010000019.1, on the reverse strand, counting down.
GTTTATCCCTACAAGCCGCTTTGGGCAGATGAATGCCCAGACAGGAGTTTCTTTCTGGTCGCAACCAACAAGTAATCTCCAACCACACAGTGCATTTATTTTACAGGATATACAACACATAACACATAAACATCCACATTTATATTAACAGTGGCAGCGGAAAATGAAAAGTTGTGCCTCTAAGGTGCCGTGTCAGTACAAACACAAAGAAATCTATATGTGCATGTATTTATTTTTTGCTTAACATTGAGTGTTTTATAATATGATTGACATTTTTAATTTAGTAAGAATCTGACAAACTGGATCAAAATATTGTAAGGTTAGTATATGTTTACCTCACTGAGGAGGTATAAAATGCAGTCTGAGCAGCTTTAAGATTCACTATTGATTAAATGTAGTCTTTTATAGCCACATATAGACAAATCCAGAAGTTGCTGTGCTGTATTTTGCCCCCACCCCACCCAAAAAAAGAAAGGTTAAAAAAAAAAAAAATGGTAATATAACTTCTTCAGTTTCTCTGTGTAAGTGCTTAACATGTTGAAACTGGATTCTTTAAATATATATATATTGAATTAAAATAAATGTTGCAGAGAAAATACATGGTGGAAGAGTTTGATAAGATTTTGCAGCTACTCTGTGAAGATTAAGTCCAACATACCTGGTCTGGGGCTTAAAGGCAGTAATTGATTTGGTCCAATTTGCCTGAGTTGGAAAACTTTACGCACTTCGTCGCATCTGTTCGGACTTCCCAAAGCGAATCCCAAGCAACACGCCAGGAAGAAAACGTAGTTCGTCCGGAGCACATCCATCCTCATGCAACAAAACCGGGATTAATCCCCCAAAAGAGCCGCGTGGAAGTTAAGGTTAGTGTGAAACCTCTGGTCCGCTCAGGTGAGTCCGGTCCACATGTCAGGGTCCGGGGTTCACAGACCACCATGCGCCGCTTCACACTCTGGGGAAAATATCACCCGAGTTCAGTCTGGGGGGGAAGTGGCAGCGGTGTGAGGAGTCTGATCGCACACGGCATGTTGTCCAAGTTGGTTGGACCGACAGCAGAGGCGGTACCGTAATGTTACCTGCACTCCGCCGAAGCAGATCCGCACCGGGACCGCAGCCCGACGGCGCCATCTAGTGGACAGGACGACACACTTCAACTCCACGAATATGTTTCATCATCACTACTGTGGATTAATGGGTCTGAATTTTGGAATAAATGCAACTTAAATTCAAATCACTCCGGTTTATCATGTCAAAACTGTTTTCTTCCAGTGATTTTAATGTCTTTAATAGAGCTTAAAAAATAATGCTTCTCTCACATAGTTTGTAGGTTGTTTTTAATGTAAAAAACCTGCTGTGAAGGTTTCCCTATATGCCCTTATTACAGTCCATACAGTAATTATGAATATACATATTATACAGTTACAATGCTAGTTATATCCATGTCAAACAAATTAAAATGTGGAGTAAAGGTTTGCTTCAAGTTTAAGGAATGTAACAACCTGATTTCGCCACTAAATTGTACCTTTGACACTTTCGCCCAAGATAGCAGGGCCAGACAGTCTTTCCCAAGTAGCAAGTGATGTAAATCTACAAAGGCTCCCATGTATGCATCCTACACCCTGAATAGCAAACTGATTTAATTTTCCTTAGTCAACAAAAACTCAACTGGATTGCAGGGTTAAAAGGCAAAATATGCAACCTGAGCAGCATAATTGATTTACCAACACAATTTAGGATAATACTGGAAAGATTGGCACAAGGACAGAAACTGAAAATTAGACTGTTTAAGGTTAAACACACTATCATTAGATTTAGATTTAATTAAATTCATTGGCTGCATGTCAGTGCTGTTTGAAGTTTTAAATGGGTGACATTACAAGACCATTTCAAAAACATGACATTTTCTAAAGCTACAACTGTATAAAAGCCACAGCAAGAATCACTTCTGTAAACTGCCAACTTTAGCCCAAACTGAGAACCAATGTTGACAGACTTGACACCTGCAGCCATGAGCCCATTCAAGTACTGTAATATGCGCTTTTATTAAAAATTACTAAAAGACATTTGTGAACACAAAACAATTTTTAATGTCAACTTCAAGACATCAAAATGACAAGTACTTGTGTACAGAACAACTGGGCCATAATATGGAAACACTAGTTTATACAGCTTTCTGTGGACAAGTGGGGTCATGGTTAAGGTCAACTCCATATCTCTACAGGCCGGGACAAGTGCAATACCTCTAGGCATAACAGCATTGCTACCAATCCCCACCTGCACAGAAGGGACAGTTCTAGATATCCATGTCCAGAAACACCTATGTATTACAGAAAACTTTAGATAAAGAATCCACTTGATAGAATACAGTTCATAAACTTAGTCAGTTTTGCATGGATTTGCACAGCAAACTTCAGTAAAAGCTGAAGCAAACCAGCAAAACTGACCACGTAATGATCAGCAGGTAAAATACCATTGATTAAAAATGTATGAGCATCAGTGTGATGCAGTTAGTTAGAAGTACTTCAAGTGCTTACATTGCAGTAGATAGAAGAACACTACCTGCACTATAAGCACTTTAGTACTGCTGAAACTTCAGGCCACTTGATGTCAACTGACAAATACTCACAGTTGGTGCACATTGATAAGGTGTTTAAATGCAATCAGATTATAGATTATGTGACACCCCCAAAGACCAAAACTCTAAACAGGTGTAGAGCAAGCAGGCCACCATCAGTTTTGCATAGATTTGCACAACTCATTTATTCTTGTAGTGCAACTATGCAAAACTAGCAGAGAACTGCGAGAAATTTGGGCCCAATTGGAAATTGAATTGCTCTGGTGGCGCATATCACAGCCCCTTATGCCAGAAGGAGCACTTAGGGCAGTAGGTGCTAGTCTATTTCACTATCTGCACTAGATGCACCTTAGCACAAAGACAGTACTTCAAAACACATGTAACATCAAAGAAACTGCATGTCAGTGTCCAAGTATTGCTTTAAGTGCCTCCACTGCAGTAGGTATTACATAGAACTACCTGCACTGTAAGCACTTTGACAATACACAGACGGATTCCAAGGCCACTGCTCCATCTTTTCAGCAGCATGGACAAGATGGTCACACCATGCAGCCACACTGCAACTTTGCCTCTGGTCCTCTGCTCCAGGGAGTCTGAAATGAAACATGGGAGGTTGCTTAGTTAACACATGTGACTTAATGGTGCAACAAGTTCAAGACTTCAGATTTATCAACTGAGCTCCCGTGTAACCAATTTCTGAATCAACTCGATGTAAAAAGCGGGCATTTCCCACAGTAAGGTGTGCTCCATCTGCTGCAGTTTATCGATAATTATACGCGGTTGCTGTTTAGGTACAAGATGTTATGATTTATTACAGCAGCACGAGGTCACTAGAAAACATGAATGAGTATGGAAGCCTGCGGCCCGCGTTCCCTGCGACACGGCAGCGCCTGCGCACCGCACGATGTTGATCACCCCTCCCCCACCGTCTTTAACATGGCGCTTCGAAGTGCGCCAACCTTAGCATAAATGACTTTAAACTGGTCAAGTTGAATGCAAACGTAGCATTTAACAATGAAATCTGAATTTGCGTGTTGTTTCTTTGAAAGGGAAAGCCGTTGCGTGCGGTTTTGGACCTCGTAGAAAACAAGGCTACCGTCCATGTAGGAACAGAGGCTAGCAGCAGACAGCAGCCGTGCTGCGCTGCTTGAGCAGGTAGCTTAGCGTTAGCCGCTGCGAGCTGGTGTTAGCTTGACGAAAACATGGCAAACCGTGTGGCTGGATGTAGCCAGCGATATCGATAATGGTTAACATCCACCTGCTACATGGGGCAGAGCTACCGGGGGGGGGGTCAAACACTGCTGGTTCAGTTACATTTGTAGTTTTTAAGCTAATAAAACTGGAATTGAGTTTGACGACACTGACTAGCTGGTTCGTTAGCCAACAACAAACGAGCACATTAAATAAATACGTGAGCGGTGATATCTGAACTGATTTGTTTGGCTGCTTTTAAGTGCTGAGTGTACAGCTTTGTGTTGGCCTCAAATAGAGATTGGAGTGTTCCCTTAAAAACAACTCCCAAAGTTTACACTGCTATGCTAGGCTAACTACGCTAAATCGCGCGGCCTAAAACTGCCCCATGTGCTGCTGCTTTGTTCTGGGGGGCACTTTAACTCACACACCACTGCACTCGAGACTGAGCAGCAAATTAACCAGATTGACAAACTTACTTTTTAAATATCGGACTAACAAAAATATACAAAGTCTGTATTATCGTTAAGGTGCCAGATGTTTTTCAACTAGTTGCTAAAGCGCAGCGGAGAAAGCTCCGGACAGCTTTTCAAATCTCCCTCATTCCCTCAATGGTGGAGCTGAGGGGGCTGCCATGCGCCTCACGTTACACTGTTTTCATCGCCAACATATCATTTATATGTTAATGTTTTAATATTCACACAGACGTGAGAGTAAGGCGCATGAAATCAAGATTAAAACAGGCCGGTGATGATTTCATACATCAAAACGGAGGTTAAAAAATAAGCCAAAACCCGACTTCCTTGCCGATAAACATGCGCTCAGTAGACACTCACCAGCCGAAATCCACCATCTTCGCTCACTTGCTTGGGCTGCGGTGTAGTCTCTTACCGACAAAAGAGAGAAATAAATACGTAACTATTCCGAAAACTTTTCTACAGACGGATAAAGACGAAACATAAAGTAAATTCCGAGCCGACCGGGAGTCAATTTATAGCCCAGATAGGCTTGGTAAAAATGATTACGGGGTTAGGAAAGTGGCGCGAAGGCGACCAGTTGGTAACCATGTGGGTGAATGAAGGGCGGCTCCCACTGAACGTAAATATCTAGCTACAACCCCCAACTCCCCCTATTAGCATACATAAACTACGGTACTTCCGACCCACATCTCCAACCAAACAGCCTCCACCTACCCCAAGAAATGAGAGGGAATCCAACCGGACGGACACTGATTTCACAACCTTTTACATTTACTGAGTCTGAAACATAAAGACTGTGTAACGGAAACAGGACGATTAGTCATGCACTTTAAAGCACATATAAATATGAATTTAACAAGATATTAAATATTTTTTAAGAGTCATTTTTTATTAATATAATTATTAATAATAATGATGATAATAATAAAAGAATAATAATCTCCAATAGTAAAACTATTCTGTAAATTAAACATTTTCCCCTTTAATCTTTAATGTTTTAATCCAATAAGAATAAAAACACAATTTACCTGTTGCTGCTTTACAAACATTTACAACATTTATGTTTTATTGTATTTGTGTCAGACAAATTTATTTAATCGACCTAAAGAAAAAATAAACCTGATTAGTTTTATATAGGCTACTCTTAGAGGTATTTTTGTACTTTTCCCTTAAGACAAACTTTTAGTGCTAAATAAGCTACTATCACTTATGATTTATTCATCTTTTATGATTTTTCAATACACTTTGTTTTTGCTCTAGTTAATGTGACGTAAATGAGAGGAACACTTCAAAGTTTGAGGTTGTAAAGTCAGCTTAAGAGCTTTTTTTCCCCAGAAGAAATAAATTTTATTTCTAAGTTGGTTTAAAGAAAAAGAGGGACATGTTGTTTTTTCTATGCAATCAAAATCTGTTGTATTTTCTTTAGTGATCTGTTCATATAAATTCAACAGCCTATTTACAGTGGTTTAATAGTTCAACAACCAGTTGAAAAGCTTGCTAAAACGCAGCCTGAACAAGATTTTAAGTAAGTTAAATTTAGCCTAATTCTTCTTTTGTACACAAAAGTGCTTTAAAATTGTTCAGCATTTTTAACATCAATCTGTAAGTAATGTTTGTTGAAATATACCTTAATTATTGCCATCTATATAAACTAGATCTGCCTGTTTAGTTTACATGGTGTGAAAAATAATTCTCTAATTATATCTCCATAAAAACTAATGATCTTGACTGCCTTACAATCTTGAAAGCTTGTTGTTTTTGGTTTTTTTTTTCCTCCCTCCACATTAAACTGAAAACGTACATGCTTACAATATGCCTTTCCCATTGAGATGTTTTCTTCTCAGGATTAAAACAAAGGAGCAGGATATTGTGGAGACATTATGACCAAAGGCATAAACCATCAACCACAACAGAGAAGCAGTTGAGCACTGCAACAAATCCAAGGCCCATTGACAGGATGCAGGGCCCAGATTAAACACACAAAACTTAAGATGTTTCTTGTCAAACAAATTCATCGAAACAATTGAACAATACAAGCAACAGACATTTTGTAAATGTATAAAGAAGAAACACTATTCAGATTCTGTAGCGAAACACGTGTAGATAATTCTAAACATCAGATGCCTTCTATAGTTTGTAAAGTTATGTTTATGTTTCTGGTTATTCTTCATTTGTAAAAATGACACAGTCATCTCAGATATGTGTTTTAATATGTTCAGAAGAGAGGGAAACTCAGCCTCAAATTTGCAGCTAATTATTTGTAATTAAAAAATGGCTCCTTATTTGCAGCACAAGCCTTAAAGGTTATTTTAACAACTTCTGCCCTTATACCTGCTCTTTTATTCCATTGCATACAGTGCAACACTCATTAAGTTTGCATGTGGGTTTTAAGTATAAGGGAAAGAAAATCTTTCTAGTACAACTCCAAGTACACAAAAAATGAAAAAAAAACCAGAAGCGTTTTAACACCAATTAATGCATTTACATTAGAGTTCAATGCGACAGAAGAGATGATCCTTTCACAAGTCTCTAAATTAACGATCACACTCCATCGGTTTGATTGTGACAGAAACCTTTAGTTTTCACTGCTAAGTGTTAAAACACCAATCCAAATTAGTTTTATCCAAATGTTATATTGAGAAGTTACACACAGGTTTTTACCCCCAAATCATGCAATTACATTTTTTTATGACAAGTTTGAAAACCACCCCCAACAGTCTACTTTCATATCACCCATTAGAACATGTTAAATTCTTATCAACATATAAGCAAGGCACAATATGGTTGCTGGCCAGCAGAGGGAACTAGCAAACTAAATACTGTACTGTAATGACATGATTTATTTTCAACTGTAAGAGGAAGCACTAACCCAAACTTCCCCATCACTGGAGTTTCTGTTGTTTAAAAAAAAAACCATCTAATTGTAACAGAGGAGCAGTGATGGACTCATTCACTCCCAGAGGATGATCAATAGATTTAACATGATTAATTATTTACAGAGGCAGTGTTTGCTCCATGCTGATCCTGCCCTCTTTGTCCACTAAAACAAGAGTTATGTGGGTAATTTGTTCTGCAATTCACAGTCCCTCAACTGACCAGCTGTCCAAAAGTTTTACCTCTCATACCAGAATATTTGCTCTCCATTTCTCTGGGCACACTGTGGGAGTGGGAGCGCTCAGTCATGACCCCCAACCCCCTACACAAAGCCAGTGGTGGGGCTAGTTCCTCTGCATATGGAAGTGGGGTGGGGGTGGGCGGACTAGTGAAGCAGTCGTCTTCACATCATCCCATGGGGTCAGATAAAAGCTTATGGCTTTCCTTAGACACCCCCCCACACACACACAAGCTTTATGCTCCAAACATAAATGATCCGGTACTGACGTTGCACAAGCATGTAAATATATAGCTCTTTGCCTGCTACTATACTTTTATTTAATAGAAGCAAAGAAAAGCAGTCACACTTAAGGTCAGTAGCACCTGCAGGTTTAAAATCACTGCATTAGCTTATATGTAGGCTATGAAAGTGAGTTAAAAATTACATACAGTAAAATTGGAAACTTAAACTGTTTTGCCACTCTTTCTTGTTACACTCAAACTTGTAAGATAGATCCAAAATAACTCCTCTGTTGCAGCGCCACTTCTGCTCTCTTTTTTTTTTTTTTTTTCTAAAATGGCCTACCATGGCCAGGCTCCACCCACAACAGGGGCCATGAGCCTGGGGGTCTCTGTTTTGTTCTTCCTATAGAAGCCTGACGACCATTGTCTCTGAGTGACCCCGGGGTCAACTGAACTCACCTCACCCGACCACGACCCATTCAGCTGTGAAGCTACACATAGGACAAAAACATCTCACGAGAGCAAGGAATAGTCCTACTTCAAGCGAGGGGGTGGAGACACACGCACATGTACACAGACAATGAAAATGCTCTCTAATGTTTCCAAATCACAACCTAGTTTTTTTTTTTTCTCCATTTAGCAGGCCATTTGAGCCGTGTGTGATATTTCAGTACAGCATCCAAGGTCAGAATATTTTGTGTTCACCTTTTAAAAAATGAGTGGTTGTTGAAATTGGCCTAGATGTTGTGCTTCTATTTAAGCAGTCAGTTAAAGAAACTATAGTAATTAAGTTATCTTTGACACATTTTCTATTCATTCCCCCTCAGACACTTTAAATACATATCTTGTCAGAGGGTGAATTGCATATTGCTGCAGGATAAGAATGAGGCCGTTCATGTCATCTGAGCTCTTTACTGATGCTTCGGTACTGGGCTACACCCCTATAGGAAAAGTGTCCTGTAGAACACTCCCACAGTTCAGGCATTTTTATTTATTGAAAGAAAATCAAACAAAGACTCATTTAACAACAAAAAAAGGCCAGTTATTCCCTATGTGAGAGTGTTCTTGTGTTTGATGCAGAGCACACGTCCTGAAGATCCTCCAGACTAGCTTCTTGCTTCCAGAAGCAACAGTGTCCCTGGTGGAGAGGAAGCTCATGGAAGCTGACAGGTTGAAAATGTGAGGCATGATGTGGCTGAAGGAGCATGAAACATGCTCACCCATGGATGCTGTGTACAGAGCCACAGGAGAGGCTGTGAGACAATTAAGTGCTAAGTGTTTTATATTAAATGGTTTGTTTCAACTTTACAGATAGCTTCACAGGTTTTTGTCACATTACACGGTTATGCAATGAAAATAATGATGAACAGATTATTTTGGAAAAAGACACACTTTTTGTCTGGTGTCTTATGGTCAGAGGGTCGGTGGCATGTGAATTGAAACTCTGCACTTGAAAGCCTACTAAAATGTTACTTAAAACTGTTTTTATTTTAGCATCTAACCAGATAGGGGGCTGCAAATTAATTTCAGCCAGGAACCTTATATGTTTCTGTCACATTGCTTCTCCTCTGATGATACCTATCATACTTATATGCATTATTAAATACACAAAGGCATAACCTTTAAATCAGTGATCATTTAATATTTAGTCTTTTTTGTCCATTCAGTCCATGTTGAAACACTCACCACAGTGTGTTTACTTGCAGAATGACAGTCACTCTCCCAAGAGTACCATTAAAAATGAAAATGAAAGGAAGAAGTCCACTGAGCAATGCTTAATTTTATGCATCCAACTTCCAAAATTCATACTGAAACTTTGTGTTTTGTTTTACATGGCTTAACCCTCAAAGACCTAAACATCTGCCAGTGACAAAAAGCACCTACTGATCTAAAATGTTTAACAACTTCTTAGCCATTCATAATCAAATAATTCAGTCAAGCTGAATATGTAAAACCATCATCTTCTTTGATATTGACTCACCAAAAAAACCCATGTAATTTAACAAAAACACTTGTTTTTATGCTCAGTTAATAATATATTTTCCTGAAAAGCCACTTTCTCTTAAGTTTTCTCTCTGTCCAGATAGCATAACCTTTGAATTTACTCTGAGTTTTTGGGAACATTTACGCTGTGATTAAAGTTAGTTATAGGAAAATATCTGATTTTCACTGAAAAATACAGTGGATAATATTGTAAGAAATGGTGATAAATAACTTAGTAAAGGTTAAATATATAGATAAATTCATTTCAAAGTCACCAAAAGAACAGTTCTTTAAGGTCTTTAAGGGTTAAACAAATAAAAAAGCTAATAAGTCATGTGAAAACCATGTGATTTATTCGTTAGCCAGGGGTTTGATTTTCTTAATAACTGTTAAAGTGGAATGATATAATTAGTTGAGCTGCATTAACTTAGAATTATTAAGAATCATCACACACTGTACTGCCTATTAATTTTGTAAGAACACGTGGCAAGGAACATGGATTGTGCTGTAATTTATGAGCTGTTCATTCTGACTGAAACTTTCATTTCCCATTTTTAGTACTTTTCCTCTGGCTTTTTTTTCGACCACTTTTACCTCTGCTTTCAGTGGTTTAGAAGCACAGTCTGATTAAAAGATAAGTATCTCATCTAAAGTATTTTACAAACCAATATGCTGTTTCATACCAACCATGAAGAGTTCTGTGGCAAAAACAGTAATAAATAGATTTATCAAATGAGGTAAAATGGAGCATAGTTATGAAATACGCACTAAATATTTTTAAAGATGAAAAAAAAAAAAAACTGGTGCAACACTGATCGGTGTGACTTGTTTAGACTGATTTACTTCAATATGAAACACAAAATTATTAAAAATCACAGCTCAACAAATCAATAAATAGCATTTCAAGCACACAGATTAAAACACAAAAATTAGCACCGACAAATGTTTAAGTGCTCACAAATTTAGTGTGTTGTCCTGTATAGTTCCCAGATTTCTCATTAAAGCATCTATGCTACATTTTTACTGTACAAACAGTATGATGCCATATTAAATGACAATTAAATACATTTTCCTCTAAAAAAAAAACACAGATAAAGGACACAAGTTCTTTATAAGATCTGATGATTCTTTGATTGTCTTTTCACTAGAAAAAAATGTTAACGAAACAATAATATTTTATGCACTTGGTTCAGTGTAACAAACTTATTATTTATGGAATACAGCTCTCCAAAAGGTTGGTCACACATATAATAAATCATTAAACTGTGCTTTTATGGAAGTGGCCTGAACTTCTCCCTTAAAAGTTAAAATTTAGGATTAATATAGTATTATTTTTTAGAAAAATGGCACTACTTCAGCAAACTTTAGACTTTGTAGTAGATGTTTGTGGCGCTCTGGGGTGTTATCTCCTGAACTATGTACACAGGGGGGCCATAGTCACTGCTCGTACGCTCATAATGACGGCAGATCATGCTGTCAGAACTCCTCAGAGGAAAGACAACATCACTGCGGTCTGAGCCCATGTTGTCACTGCTGATGCTGTCCCGTTTCGGCACGGCCAAAGTGTTGAGGGACACGGAGGCTGACTGCTGGCTATCTGGGACACAGCGACGACGGCGGTACCTCCACAACAGGACAATGAGAATTATGATGACCAGAAGGAGGATCACACAGCCGGAGACAACCCACATGAGCGGTCCTGGCTCAGAGCCCCCGTTGCCACTGGGGTTTGTTTGTCCCGCTTCTGAGCTCGCGTCTGTCATTAGAAAGAAAGGAGAGGCAGAAAAGGAAGGAGAAACAGGGATGAAAGATTAAATTAGGACAAGCCACACATAGCTGTGAAAACAATTTCACTCATTTTACACCCTGGTACAGCCTGATTAGTGTTAACATAAAGAAAACCAATGTGAAATCCAGACACTGGAGAATATGCTTTAATCTTTAGTGTCATCCTGGAAAACAGCCTGGTGCCTTTATGTGACAGTGAATGTGGCAACGAGTCATGATCAGTTTGAATACAACAAAATACTGAAGTGGTAATAACACTGTCTCCTTATCTCTTGACGACTGTGTTTATATTCAGGTTATATGATATTGCTCATTTGCAACAAAAAAGATGGTCAGACTAATCTGCTATGTCACTGTGAGGATTACATTATTATCAAATTAAAGAGGAAGCATTGTCAATAAACATACTGGACCAAAATGTAAAAACACATGTATAAAATGTTCCCTGACAACTGTAAATGAAACCATGAAACTGGTCATGCTGACTTTAATTAATGTAAAATGTAAGTTCAATCTTTTCCTACCCTTTGAAAACATGAGCTAAAACTGTGTTAGTCTTACATCACTGAAATATTTTTTTCAGTGTCTTATTTTCAGTATCAATTCAGACTAACTGAATTTACAAAAACAGTGTTAAAATATAACAAACTCAAAAACATACAGGTGTAAAGTCAAAGAAATAAAAGAGTAAATACAAAAAGTACAACGTATATCATTACTTTTCATTTGTCTGCGTACCAGTTTTGCTTTTAACATCCTTCTGTTTCGTGGAAGGATCCTTGGCCTTGGACTTTGGTCGTGTGGGTGGAAATCTAGTCGGTGACTCCTGAAGTGTTGAAGGTGGGTCTGAAGGGCCTGAAAAAAATTAAGTGTTTTACATAAAGTCATATCTGTGTATACTGTGTTGTGTTGAGTGTGTATTCAGTATTGTTACCATGTAAACCGAATGACTCCAGGAAGAATATCCGCTGCTATTGTAAAAGCGAATGGAGATCTAAACATACAGTAAGTAACATTTCTCACATTTAATTTGAGCTAAGTGAGGTGATACAATGTGAAACTGTTTCCAGTGCAATCCAGCCCCTGGCAGCTTTTTTTTTTTTTTTTTGATTGAACAGTCATTCAACAGGCAACTACATATCGCAGAAGAAGCACATTAACCATTTTCTTACCTCAACAAATGAGAAAAGTTCTGTTTTGAGTCAAAACCGAGACTTGACTGGAAAAACTAAGTCTAATGCCAACACTTTTTCTACCAACACATGCATTAGACATAACTGAAAACAACGAATTCATGCTGCGGTTTTGAAAAGGGAAATCAGAGAAATGTAAGAAAAAAAATCACAGACTTAAACTAGAGAAGATCAGAGTATTCAAACGACATGTTGAAGGAAAAATGGGAGGTTTACAGCAAACAGGAAATCAGAATACGTTACAAATAACTGAAACTGCAGAAACTCCATAGACTTTTGAGTTTATTAGTATCATTTCTGGTGTCACTGAATGATTATTGAGAACCAGAATGTTCAGGATTTCACTTCAACTTATCACACTGTTTATTAATGTCCTTTCAGCAGATGTTTTTTTGGGTCATATTTACACCTACCATGATTAGTATCATTATAGAGCATACAAATTACACCTATTATGTGTTTTATATTTATATCTGTTATATCTGTATATGAATATAAATTCACAAATAGCACTTGTAACTACAGTGACATCCAAACTGACTGACAGCATGTGTAATATCAGGACAAGCACAGAATTACTACTAAATCTGACATATTAATCTCCTCTGTAAATATTTGTTTACACCAATTTTGTTTGTAAACACAGGAGGAAAACAGCCTTATGCTTTCATGATTAGATGAGAAACACACGAAATGCAGATTTTTCATCTCTGAGTCAAACTCCTGAATTATGTATATGAAGAATCCTTAGGTTTTTTTTTCCTGTAAAATTACAGCTTACAGTTTTAAGCAGTTTGAAACACACACAGTAATATGGCATCATGTCTCACTTCTGTGATCGTGTGCTACTCAGTATACAGTGTCTTATTTTTGTTGGTATATTGATAAAAAAAGAACACTGAATAAACTGCATATTGTGTAAATAGTGAGAAAGTGTGAAGAAATCATTGAATTGAGTGGTGTGTCTATCTATCTATCTATCTATCTATCTATCTATCTATCTATCTATCTATCTATCTCATTGATACTTTTCCTTGATATTCTCCAAATCCATCCATTTCAGTAGATTGTGTCAGAATTTAGAATCAATGAATCTGTTTCAGTCCAGGCACTGATGTGTTAATTCCCATCATTTATAAAAACAAACAAACAAACAAACAAAATCTCACCAGTAGCTTTAGTTTCAGGAATAATATTATTTCTGTTGTACATTTAAACACAGTGCAATGTTGAAATAATTTTAGCTTCCAAAACTCATTACAAATCTAATTTTCTGAAACAAGAAGTTCACAGTGAGTGCTTATAGTTTTACACATTATATCACATTACATTTTATGTTCCTATGTTGGACTGTATTCATACCAATGTGCACTGAGACCTACAAGAGGAAACAGTCAAACTAGAAAAGGTCTGAGGTTTGGTTCAACTGACACAACATAAATACAGAAATGTGGGATCATTAATGTGATCAAAATAATTCAGTTTGAGGATGCTTTCACTAAACACCTAAACTACAGCTTAAGATCTGTCAGTGTGCTGAATGTAAGATTAACTAACCAGAAATAACATACCAGTTGTCCTCTATTTTACCTGTTTTCCAGAAACACATAAATAT
>JAPQRP010000019.1:33690934-33703032 GCA_037367295.1 Apogon hyalosoma | reverse complement strand
ATCATTTTATTTATTTATTTTAAGTGTCCAACCTGTGTTTGCTGCTCAGCCTTTGACACAAAGCTGCAGACACAGAGGCTTGTAAAACTTCTGTAAGGTTAATCAAGAGGCTGAAGAAGATTCACATTAACTATGCTATCTATCTATCTATCTATCTATCTATCTATCTATCTATCTATCTATCTATCTGGCTAGCTAGCTAGCTAGCTAGCTAGCTAATAATACTACTACTTTTGCAACAATCAACTGTAATTTTATATTGATAATTTATATAAGTGTCCCTAGAAATACTTTATGATTGATCAGTGAAGAAGTTCCTAATCTGCTTCAAATTATAAAGTGTGTGGTAAGAGGACAAGGTCATGAAAACGATTGGCTATTCTGATGTTCATGGGGGGTAGGGGAGGCTTATTGACTTCCAGTCAGTCCAAATTGCATGCAAGATAATACTAACAGCATTAAGCTGCCAGGGGGTTGAATTGGAGATTTGAGAATATTCATGACATTAATCTCTCCAAAAGAGAATGAATAGATGAACATGATTATCTGACCTCATAATAAATCCAAAGCGGGGAGATATTATTGCATAATATGTTATTATTGCATTACATTTGTAATAACCCCAATGAAACAATTCTGATTGTTATTTAAGTATTACTGTGTGTGTCATGCAACTCTCTTTCATTCATGCAACCACATGCCACCACATACACATAAAGTACTTACTCTGGCCAACTCTCAACACAAGCTTCATGGATTTGGTTCTGCACACCCCTCCATTAGTGTTATCCAGACCTTGCAGAGAACCAATAGAGGTGGCTAATACATACAGAGAGAGAAGAAATACATAAAACGAGTGTTAATTCTAAAAGTTTATGTGTCACACAATTACTATAATGCAAGATTATTTTAAGGAGTGCACAGACACTTTCTAATATATTTGCAGATGTTGGCCAGTTACTAAATGTTGCATCACACAAGCAAGAGGAAGTTCAAAATATGAGATTAGTTTGTATAAGTTAAAAAAGCTCATCACATGCATAGCATCAACACACTGAAACCAAGCTGTAGCGTTAAAAAGCACACACACCGAGAACTCTCTGTCACCCCTGTCAGTCCCGCGCACACACGCACACACACACACACACACACACACACACACACACACACACACACACACACACACACACACACACACACACACACACTTAAGACTTGTTAGGAGCATTTAGGTCAGATAACAACATCTCGCAGGCTACAAGCTACGTTGCCATGAAAGCTCCCGTCAAATCTGCCTGATGCTGTAAAAGCCTTGTGTGATTTGGGGCATGTAAGCTCTTGGAATCACACTGCCCAGCCAGAGCGAAGTGTGCTGTCAGAGTGTGGCGACGTGGACGAGGCTACATGGTCAGACTTGCTCTCTATCTCATGCATCACTTGCCACTAAGATGCTGGTTTAACTGACAGTGGTCCAAAAACAAGGCCACAGCTCTGATTCTCACATGAACTGACACAGTGAGAGGGAGCCCAGGATGATGGCTTCCTCTTCAGTCAAGAAGAAGAAAAAAAAAGAAAGAGTTGCTATAGATTCAATTGCTCCACCTGTAGGAACCAGCAGCTTGTGCTTCGATTCTTGTTATTTTATGCTTAACGTGCACATACAGGGTAATGGGGACAAAGGCTTGACTCAGGGATAATTTGCTCACAGGTGATATAATAATCCTTCCCTTTGAGGAACTCCAAACCCCAGAGGTTTGGGCTGAACTCCTGGAACTTGAATGTGAACTTAACGTCCTGGTGAGGTTTGTCACAGTTCAGTAAAGGTGTATCTGTCTTGTCAATGGTGCAGCTCTCCATCTGACGTCTGGAGACCAGGTACACTCGGTAGAACTCCTCCTTTTCCCTGGAGCTGGCATCTGCCCGGGGACACACAATGTCCATCTTGTCCCCAATCTGAGGATAGAGGACTAGTCCCTTTCCTGGAATGAATCTGTCAGCGAGGAGATAGAACAGTGTTAAGACGACAGTGATACAATGAGAGTGAAGTCAGATGTTGTGATCAATCCCACATAAAGATATGACATGAGGCTCTAAAAATGATTTTGTAGCTAATCACTTGGCACAGATAGTTTTCTCTGGCTAATATTAGTTTTTGTTTTTGTTTTTTTTAAGTACAATGAAGGGCACAGAAAACAAAAACTGTACCTAGAATTACCCTTTTTTTATAGCTGATTTAATACTTTTGATTCATTTATTGATTTGACTAGTATTGAATGTGAATCAGTTTGATACATTTGTAGTGACATTTTTGGAGGGGAGGGGGTAGCACTAAATGGTGTTACTATTAGACACAATTTGAAAATCAATGATCACAATATAAAAAAAAAAATCAAATTTTAAAAGTATAATAAGTAATAAATGTTCAGACATTTCCAAAGCTGAAGACATTTAACCTGATGTGAAACAGATAAAAAAAAAAAAAAAAAACAGATCCACACACTGGTTGATGCATAACATTTGTGCAAAAAAAAAAAAAGGGTTTAAACAATTAAAAGTCAAAATAATAATTACAGAACTGACCGGTTAAAACTAGAATTCATCAAGAAGCACAAAAACGTGCAAACAGCAGCTTCCTCCATTTACTTCATAGATCTTAGTTCAAGTTCCGTCCAAGTGGGATCCTGAATGATCCACTTACTTTTTATTGGAGCTGCTCCAGTGGATGGACTCCAGAGTGATGGCACGACATGAGCAAATGATGACCAGCAGGATCACGGAACCGCAGCTCCATGGGATTCTTCTCCCCATCACAGGAATAACTCGCATGTAAACGGGCGGCTCGGTATCATAAAACTGAGTCAAAGCAGGACCAAATCTGTTGCCTCTGCATGTCCCCAGTGACTCTCGGTACGCGCAGAGGACACATTCCTGAGAGAAATCCAAACAAGTTGTGAGTCTTCCCTCTGCACTTGTATGAAATTTTCCACATTGTGCGTAATTGACTAGAAAATCATTCCTGTGACGAAATCCATGTATTGAGGACAGAGATTGTGAGGAGTATTTCAGTCAGTCATCAGCTGACTGGCCGGTCCGCCCAGAAAGGCTCCGAGGCTCATGCGTAAAGGAAGGCGGGGGAGGCGGGCGCTTTATTCTCCACTCAGCATTACTTTACATATAGACAAAAAAAAAAAAAAGAAGAAAGAAAAATGTAAGGGTAAAAAAATAATAAGAAATCTGTAAATTCCTCAGATAAATTGCAGTAATAACAAAAAAAATACACACTGATGAACTGCAAAAAGACAACTACCATGCAATGTTTTACTGACCCCTTCAATTTCCTCTCCTTTTGTGCACATTTTCCTCTAATTCTCTAACTTATCCCTGTTTAAACATCCAACTTCCTTCTCACAGATGCATTTTACATAGCTTCTTTAATCAGAAAGATTGTACGCCTTCTCTTACCTTATCCTTTATATTTCTTCTATCTGTGGAATACAGAGTAGGCCTTCTGTGATTAAAAAAAGATATATCTTTGTAGTCTTCTATATTGTCAATATTTTTAGTATATATTTTCAGTATAGTTTTGCTGTGATAGTTTTATGTAGTTTGTCTTTTTGCACTTTAAAAATATGCTGCCAAACAGAAACTGCTAAACTGATTTTCATTGTTCTTGTATCTGTGTCAAAAGACCTATTCTATTCTATTCTATTCTATTCTATTCTATTCTATTCTATTCTATTCTATTCTATTCTATTCTATTCAAGATTAACTTCAGCTCAGTTTGCAAAGAACCAAAGAACCAAATCATATACAGTTTATTCAGTGGTTTGTTTTTTTTTTTTTGTTTTTTTTGTTTTTTGCTTTTTTATCAATAGACCAAAAAATATAAGAACCTGTATATTGAGAAAGTATTGTTAAAAAAAAAAACTTACTCTAAAAAACTTCCTGTACAATACAGTAAATAAAACACTTCTAATTTCAAAATTCTGTATGGTCAATGTACAGTATTTACCCATTAATCATCAGCTACATCTATATTAAACATGCTTTGGGTTGATTTTAGAGCTAATTTCCATGTTCATATTCTTTTTATGTGACTGATCATGGAGACATTCATGACTTTCAGTGGATTCTGTGTCATCTCTGAGTGTCCTCATTAAGTAGGGGAGACCAGGTATGGTTGTAACATGTATCTACTAGTCCAGCTCACAGGATGTGCCCTGGTGGAATAAGTGGGATTATTTCTGTCACACAGTGACAGGATTGGCCCCTGATTGTCCCACCTCCCACTATCTGTGTTACTGTTATAAAAATACCCCCAGAACATGAAAAATAACTTCAGCAGCTACACCTCAAAGATGGCAGTTTTTGAAAAGACACATATCATATTTTTATTTTACATGTTGTTCTCTTTTCTTAGGGATTAAGGCATTTTAATATTATAACACGCCTCTCCCCTGACATTATTTTTCACTTGGTGCTGCCAATATTGAGCATGATTCATTTAAAGAACCATCCAAATTTTTAGCCCTTTTCCATATTTTAATGGATGAGCCAAGCCTACGGTATGTAGAAATAGGTCTGATCATGTGAGACTATGTATCTATATTAATGTTTGAGCAACACCTATCAAATGATAACACAAGGTGCCAACATTTGTCTGCAATATAGCACTAATTTAGACACCTCCAAGAGTATCACTGACCTCATGATTTCTTTGACAGGATGGGTCCTAACACACACTGCAACATTTAGATTAAAAAAGCTAATATGAAATCGGTATCATGAGATATGCCTCAAAATAGCAAATAAAAAAAGACTTCTCTTAAATATATACCATCATCAGTACTTAGGTTTGATGAGCATTTTACTACATTTTACTATATTATTGTCATTATTTTTACAGCTATGTGTCACAAATTTAGATGGAATCATAATTCTTGCATTTCATTTTCATTAAAAAGTATTTGCTGTATGTTCTTTGTATAAAATATGGTTTGTAGGCCTAAGCATGTCTTAATGTTTTTAATTCTGTATTGTGACATATTTTACCTCTATCAAGAAAAAAACAACATCACTGCTAATGTTTGTAGGCATATTTTAGAAACTATAAAATTAAAGTAAATGCTTTTAGTAAAGTAAATGCTTTTAGTCATGGGATGTTTGTAATGCTTTTTACAGATGGAAAACAACCGACCAAGCCACATGTTTGACTCAAAATTGCAATTCCATTCAATATAAATAATGTGACTTAATGTCAAGTCCTAAACAAGATATAGTCACAGACAGAAAATGCACTTTCCTACATTAAATCCCTAATCCATTTGAGTAGACTGAAATAACTGTATGACCCGTCTTATCCCAAATTGATTAAAGTGGTGATGTTCAAATTCTTCCATCCAAGGTCTTTCCAATACCTTCTTGATTTTTTTCTATGTGCTCTTCGTTTTATGCGCAGGAAAACACAAATAAAAATGAAAAGAAGATTCTATTTACCAGTATTCTATGTGCAGTGAACGCAACTAAAAGAGATGAGGTGATGTGATAACAGCAATTTATTTTGGTTCTAAAATAAGATCAGTAAATACATGAGTTGCATCAGTCTGAAGCAGCTGAATGTTTGTAGTTACTTGTCGATAGAGTCTCTGATACAAAAGTCAAGGTACACAAAATATAAACGGACAATGGTGTAACTCTGGTTTTATTTCCTAATTCTGAGACACTTCAAATCAGTTTAAAGTGTACACATGGATGATGTTGGCTTTTATTAAATCCTGTATATTCTGCATTTAAAAAGCCATGACTGTAATCCTTCACTTTCAGGAAATCTCAACTAATCACAAAATGGTTTAAAAGCTTATACTGGGCTTCAGTCACAAGACCTAAGCACCACATATAGAACAGTACAACGGCAGGAACGTGTGTGCTTTATGTGATGTTTCTAAGTTCTGCCAAAATCTTTAATATGTATAAATCCTGTTAGAAACCTAAAAATATTTTTGTGTTGACATGAAAATGATTTTCCCTCTATATCTAACCTTTATAAAGTGGTTTACCACCATGTATTTTAATATTATCCTCTCCATTTTTATTTTTAATTTTTCAGTGAAAGTGATGTACAGTATGTCATCAATTTCATTTACTGTCAGTTATTGTATCAAAAGAGAGAAACTTGAAGAGAAAGTGAATTTCAGCAAAGTATATCATTAACTGAACTTAAAAACAAATGTCAGCAGCCGAAAATGATGGATCCTCTGAAAGACCAGTGGGTTATATCTGATGATAGGATGATGCAAAGCAGAAAAACTGTGTTTTACCTGAGTTATATCAATGTATTAACAGGATTAGTGCGTGAAAAGTTATTAGATGTTTTCAGTTATCAGTATGGTTTTGGTTACTGGCAGCTGTTTAGGTGTTTGAGGGTTAAAGTTCTGTTGACAGGAACTACAGAGGACTGACTTTTATTTGGTTTTTCCTGTCTTCAAGCAAAGACACTCAGACCTCAGTTCTCAGTGCTCTTAACTTTATTCTCCTCTTGTCCTCATTATACAGATTCCACACATAACAGAATGTCAAATACAGCTGTCTCGGTCTGTCAGACCTTTGAAAGTTATAAAAGCAGCAAAACAGTGAAAAAAGAATCACGTCTTTATCAGGCAAATAGGAAAAAAAACACAAATAAAATCAATGTAATTTCTCCCAAATCACCCAAAAACTTTGCATATTTTCTTTGTAAAACTGTGGTTAAATGTCATATTGAACTGATTTTCTAAAACGAGCTGAACTTTGATTTGGTTTTCCCCTTCCTGTCCTCTGTTTGTAATTACTCCAGTGATATATGTACTTATCTCTGGTGGCACCAATTTGCTCACAGCAGGGGAATAGAAACAGCAGAGGGAAATCTAACCTATTACACAATTTGAGTCACCGTGACTAAATGCTGCAAAATACCATTTTGTATATGGCTGATGTTAGATAAATGAGGTTGTTAGGCATGTGTTACCATCACTTTAACTGTACTGTTGCTGCATATTGTGTAATTTTGTACAAATTAAGAGGGAATTTCTTTTTTGCATATTAAGATAGTTTTTATTCTACCCTACTTACTTTTTATATATCCCGTTTTATATTTTATTCTTATGCTAAAACCAAGACTTGGTTAACTATATTTTGTTCTATTATGTACTATTGATTGAATGACAATTAAGCTGAGTCTGAGTCTGAGTTAACCCAGTGCTACTTTTGTAGCAGTTCCTAAATTAATATTCTCTATTTTTAACTTTTTAACATTTGATTTATCACCATTTATTCTAATATTATGCTCTGTATTTTGCATTTTTAAGTGTAAATCAGGTATTTTCCTATATTTATTTGTACTGATCATGTAGATGTTCATAAAAACTCAGAATAAAGTTGAGCGTTATTAAATCAACAACAGAGAAAACTGAAGAAAACATGACTTTTTTTTTTTTATCACGAACTGAAAATAAACTAAGTGTGTCCATCCACTGTCGCTGATCCAACTCCATGGATTTTACCGGTGAGTCAATGCTGTAGATGACAGTGTTGCCACGGTAGCTACGGAGCCTCTCAACGTCCAAATGGGTCACATCTGATGACTATGAAAACAAACGGCATTATAAACCAATTATTTACATGTATTGATAAGATTAGTGGATTAGCGGGTATTAAACATTTTAGATCAGTAGATGGTTTTGGTCGTTGGTGGATGTTTGGGTCTTTATGGGTTAAACACCATCAATTCAACCATATTATGCAATGAAAGACATAGACGCTCCTACCTTTTCTTTTTGCATCAATATGACACTCAACAACCTGGCTGGTCTGTTGCTTTTCTAGCGTCAACATGTTACCCTGCATACTCAAACCGCCTTAGATTTACACTACTAAGTATGGAGGTTAGTTACTTCCACTCTGTTTCTGTTTATCTGTTGTATTCCTCGGTTGCATGGTGACCTCTTCCTCCTTCTGCAGTAACCACAATTTGGCACAGAGTGGTGGTTGGTGCACGGCACGCCTTGGTAACGATCTTCACTTCATTTGTGTGAGATCTCCCAAAGTGAAGTTAATGCTAACATGTTAGGCGTCTGCTGATGAACAACCCCTATCACGATTAGCATTAACCTCAACCTGGGACTACAGTCGGT
Source organism: Apogon hyalosoma (assembly GCA_037367295.1). Lineage (NCBI taxonomy): Eukaryota > Metazoa > Chordata > Actinopteri > Kurtiformes > Apogonidae > Apogon > Apogon hyalosoma. Next base: position 33,694,864 of record JAPQRP010000019.1, on the reverse strand, counting down.
GGATGTTTCATTACCCGCATGTTTACCTCAGTGATGAAAGTCAAACCTGCTGAAAAAAATCCTTCAAGGGGTGACAGAGACAATGAGCACTGGAAGTATTTGACACTTGTATTACACTTCCTTTTTGTGATGCATTTCAGAAACAGTAACAAAATACTGTTCATTTTTACGAACATTCGCATATCAGTTTTTACAGTTTCCTGCAATTACCATACCCTATGATTATGACTTCATGATTCTTAACTGTGACTGTTCCATTTGTTAAGACTTTCACCTCTATATAAACTCACTGCACAGACATACTCATCTCATTAAAGCAGTAGTGGAGATTATTAGGCTTTTATGTGACTCTGTAAATGAGTGTGACATGTTTGGGACCATCAGGCATCATCTGAATATTGCACTGGAAAAAAATCTAAATCTTACCAAGTGTATTTTTCTCATTTCTAGTCCAAATATCTCATCACACTTAAACTAAGACATAATCACTTAAAGAGTAACTTTTTGGTGAGATATAAGAACTTATTTTTAGACGATAGATCTTGAAAAAGAAATCTTACCAAGATAATTTTCACTTGTAAGCAAAAAGAAATCTTGAATTAAGCAAGAAAAAAATCTGCGAGTGGGACAAGTGAAAATCATCTTGGAAAGATTTCTTTTTCGAGATCTATTGTCTAAAAATAAGTTCTTATATCTCACCAAAAAGTTACTCTTTAGGTGATTATGTCTTATTTTTAGTGTGAGATATTTTGACTAGAAATGAGAAAAATACACTTGGTATGATTTTGATTTTTGCAGTGTGGAAACTTTTTCATTTCACAGCATGACTTTGTAGCTGGATTAAAAAAGTTACAAAAAAAAAAAAGGCCCAGTAGTTTAACAGACACACAGATGAGGAGCGGGTGGGTGCATTAGTGAGGTCTATAATCTGTCTGCAGAGGCATGAAGAGAAATAACAGGAAGTTACAGGTGCTGGTATTAGTCGATTCTTGTTGAAACTCCAGATACTCATCTAAGTTGTGATGTCGTCAGGAAGTATGTCTATCTTTCATATGTGTGTGTGTTTGTGTGTGTGTGTCTGCTCTAATAGTTATTCGTTACCTGTTGTTCTGTTCGCAGACCGGCAGCACTTCCTCTTTCAGCAGCTGCTCGTTCTCTCTCTCTTTCACTCCTTTTCTCCTCTGCTCTTCTCTCTCTTCTCTCCACCCTCCGCATTTGTTTCTTTCTCTCTCTCCCATTGAACAGTAAACCCAAATGAGACTCGGCATGGCTTTATATACTTGTGCATGACTCATGTAAAATCCCCTGCTAACAGAATGACTATTAAAAAGAAATAGAAAATCACGCAACAAATTTGCAGTAAGATGCTATTATCTCATATGTAAATTCAGCCCACAGGAGAGCGAAAAACATTCATTTCTTGAATTTAAATAGGTTTTTTCTTTTTTTTTTTTTTTTTTAAACAGAATTGTAATGACACCGACACCAGTAGATGTGATGATGAAAGTAGCTCGATGGTATGATATTAAATGTAGATTCTGAAGCACTGGAACATATTAAAGATTTGACAGGAAAATAGATGCATATGTGCACTTTGGACAGCATTTCTTTCTCCTCAAACCGTTTTTTTTTTTTTTTTTAAGATTTCTAATTTGATATTCAGAGAGATCTAATAAAGCTGAAGCCATAAGGGTTATATATGAAATGAAAGAATAACAATACCTCATTTAAAACATTCAGCCAGCGATAGCGTGAACCCTGCTGTCAGAGCCCCTCCTCTATTCTCTTTAAACCTCAGCAATCATTGAATGGATGAATAAAGGCTATTGAAACACACTGAATCGTCTCTTTGATATACATTTTTTTATGTTTAAACACATCGGCTCATTGTGTCATTGAATCACAGCTGAAAAGTGTGAATAAATGAATCAATTAATCGATTTCCTTAATGACGCTGCAGTAATGCTAATAGTCTTTTCTACATTTTTTCACATTTACATCTTTAAGCGACTGTGTTTTACGCTGCCACCTGCTGAATAACTGAGCATTATGACTGTGCAGGGTAGTGAAATGAAATGGATTTCGTTTTTCTGTTACAGGAGTGTCATAAGTGGGGATTTTGAACGGGACCCTTTTCCACTAAATGACCGTTGATTTTTGCAAACTATCCTCAAGCGTTGTTTCTAATTGGCCCAGAATCTTGCTGCTGCCCTGTTTGCTTGTGGTAACCCAGTAACCAAGTCATACTGTTCTGTTTCTGAGAAGACAAGGTGCCTCCCCATTCATTCTCACTACCTAACCCTTCTCCCCTAACTTCCCCCTGATCCAGCACCAACTGTCTGCACGCTGCAACTTCATGCAATCCTCTTTTCATACATAACTCATTCACTAGACATTACATTCCTGTGAGCATGTTAAAAAGGAAGCGCCTCAGAAAAGACACATACATCATACAATAGTGAAGGGAAAAGCTTGAAAGTACATGAGGAGGCGGGGGAAGAAGAGGAGACGCAAGTGGGGACCCCCCTTTCACATAAATGGAAATTCTCAGTGTGTAATATGCCATCTGAGGAGGCTTCAAATATACAATCCTTACTTCTTCTCTACGTCTCCTCATAAGAGACTCATCGAGGAAGAACCTTTGTGAGTTTCCCCTTACTTTAACGTCACTGATCAGATAACATCCCATCATATAAATTTACATGTGTTTAAAGACAGTGAAAGTGTGTGACATTAGGTGTTTAGGGGAATACAGATATTAATTTTCTGTTGAAGCTGATGTGAAGGGACAAAACATAAAACCTACCCATGATTTTAATCATCACGTTTACTCATAACTTCAGCTACTTTCAATTCATGAGGTGATTTCGTGAATTATTACAGACGAAACCAGAAATGAAAGCAGTGTGAAAGTTTGCTCTTTAGTGTTGTATTTCTGTCTGTCTCAAAAAAGGACAAAAAGGTACTTTCTTTTTGTCTGTTTCCTCTGTGCAGATCCAAGTCTGTCTGTCTGAGTGTTTCCACGTGGGCAACCTGAGGGCCTGACTTCACTCCGTCTTCCTGTCATATGTGGGATCGGCATAAGAGGCCCAACAGGCACACAGCTGATATCATCGTTTATATCGTTTCCCCGTCTCTGTACCATCACACTGTTGTGGTTTGTGAGTCTTCAAACTGTGACATACATTGCACCGCAGGGAAAATTTCAGACACGTCACATCTGGTGGTTTGTACGAAAGGACGTATATGTTTTACTTTCATGTAATTACCAACATCCATCCCTCTACTGATGTCTTTTACCCTCAAACAGCTATTGTTTTACTGCTAAACAAAATTATGAATACCAAAACAAAGACCCACAAAGCAGAACCGTCTTTCTTTTCTGTTTTATTCACGGTGAAAGACAAGCACTTGGTTTCCCCGATCAAAACCCCTTTGACTAAAATTAGCAGCTTTAAAGGAAATGTGGGTGAGATTCAGAGTTGGAAAGGCCAACACTGGTTATGATTCAATTCCCCAAACCATTTTAAATACACTCATGCTCAAGGATTTTTGTCATGCAAGCATAACAAACATGACAAATTGGTCCACCTGTTCATAATGAGAATTAAAATACAACAAAGAATAGAACAAATACAAATACTTCTGTCACTTTTTGACAGGGAATGAAAAAGGTATTTGATATTTGAGGATTTGTCAGCACTGATCACATTATGCAACATGTAGTTCATCCACTTTTAACCCATAAAGACCCAAACATCCATGTCTGACCAAAACCATCTACTGATTCAGAATGTTTCATACCTGCTGATCCACTAATCCTACCAATACATGTAAATAATTGTAATAAATGCAGTTTGTCGTTTTTTCATGGTCATCAGATATGACCCATTTGGACGTTCAGAGGCTCCGTAGTTACCATGGAAACAC
>JAPQRP010000019.1:33658496-33685491 GCA_037367295.1 Apogon hyalosoma | reverse complement strand
CTGGTGTTGGAATCGAACCCAGGACCTTCTTGCTGTGAGGCACGAGTGCTATCCACTGCACCACCGTGCCGCCCCAAAAGTGTCTAATGTCTCTTAAAATGTCTCTAAAATTAAAACCCCTTATAATAATGGAGTATTTTCCAGATTAGTGTCAACACAAATCTTTTACAACCCTTGTATGTGATATTAATGTAATAACTGCAGCTTACAAAACAATGTTAAAGCTAAATCTGTCTTATTTTTCCTAAACCCTGAAGACCACCTCAACACAGGAACAACTAATTATTACTAGTCCTCAGTTTACCAAATGAGCAGTGCTGCCATCTACTGCCAAAAATAGAACATTACAGCTTTAAAATACTGTCATCACAAAAACCTCATTCATGGGTTGAGGCCTCATCCCTGGTCATATGATGCAAATATAAATTCTTTAAAATTCTAACACATAATAACATACATATTTTAAACTTAAATTTGAGTTTTAATTTACTTTTTCAATTACAGTGAAGTGCAATCACAATTTTGGATCTTTAGTTTCAGTACAGTTGCAGTATCTTAAATATATCTAATCACCTAGAACAGATTGTTTTAAAGCCACTGTTGACCTTTTTTATTAACACAAATGTCGAGGCAGATATTTTTTTTCTACAGTCATCATAAGTGCTTTCTGCACTTAAGGTTTGAGGGATAGAACAGAAAGAAAGAAGGTGCTGAAATCATGATATTTTCTTCCGACTACCAGACCCCAGATTCTCTGTATGATGCTTCTCTTCTCTGTCACGTATACAAACTTACATTTGAGCAAATAGAAAAGACAATACCTCAAAATATAACAAAAACTGTATTTTAGGAACCTATGACGCAGAGAATGTGCAACAAATCAAGTCTGTGCAAAATTGGACATAATTTGTATTCAGATATTTATTCAAACCGTCATAATTCGAGTTTGTAGATTTTTATTTATCAGCAGCACATGATATGAACATTAGAATGCAAAAAGATTTAACAAAAGAAAAAGTTCTCTAAACAAAATTGAGACTCAAAAATGGAAAAAAAAAAAAAAAAAGCAGTTAATGGGAGAGGTAGAATTAGTTAGAAGCCCAGATTATGTTAAGAAGAAATAGTGAAGGGCATCATTAGACTGAACAGATGTTAGGGTGTTGATAAAAAACATGTATAAAAGAATAAAATGAAAGAAAAAACGCTTTTATTTTGCTACCTGAACTCATTTTGATGTCAGTAACATAATTTTGCCAGAGTTGCTATTTCTTCTAGAAATGATAAAGGAAATGGTTGTTCATTAGTTGAGAAAGGATATGATTAAAACTTATGTGAAACTGAATGTTATCAATGATCAAATGTTTCGATGTGTTCAGATATGTTCAAAGGAAGAAGTGTGTTTTGCAATCATACAGGAAAGAGAGAGAGACAGAGAGAGAGAGAGAGAGAGGAGGGTGACACTGTAGAGGAGGCACTCCTTCTCCTTTATCTCCAGCTCCATTTCTCCCACACACACAGGGCAAATACAGAAGGTAAGCCACAGACTTTTAAAATTAGCATCCAAGTAATGTGAAGCTGCTTTTTAATGCTGACCTGAAAGACAGATAGCAAATACTCACATTATGGTACATGTGTGCTTTCAATCCTTCAGACCTTTTTTAGCTTTAATTCAGGCAGCCACTGTAGTTATCAGTAACTGTGGTTCAGGGCAGAACTGCTACTGTGTGTAGATCAACAGAGGTGTGTGCATTAACGTGGGGCTCTTTGCATGCAAGCCTTTCTCATTCCAGCTGCATGTTAACAGGCCTGGTCTAGATGCACATTCAGCCAAGGTCCTCAAGGCTGCAGGGCAACAAAATAGCAGATTCCTTTCTCTTTAATCATTACGTATTATTACAACACTTATTGCCAGTATTGTGTGTACATGTATGAGTATGCAGGTATTAATCAGGCCTGTAATAAGTCACATCTAAAGACTCAAAGCACATTTGGGCGTAAATAGGAGGTTCTCTTGTAGCAAACCATTATTATAGTTTTAATTTAAGGGGGTAGTTCAGGTTAAATTTTCAGTATGTGTAAGGTAAAGGTATGTGTTCATCAGTGCTACGTGACAGGAAGGCTTCACTTACTTTGCTCCATGAAAAAATGCTTCATATTTTTAATACACTGTTTACTTATAAAGCTGGAATAAAATATTTTTTACCTCTTTTCATGAAATGATTGTGATAATGTGATTGGGGATGTAAGTGGAACTCAGTATAGAATCACTGTACCTGGTCAAAGGTGATGAATGATGTGTATAAATAGGAATAAAAAGAGGAATGTGTCTGAAAACAGAATTATTCCAGTTTTATGAGCAGCAGTGTAGTGTCTACTTTATTCAATTTAAACACAGAACCACCTCTGATGTTCTGAGAAATGAAATGAAAAGCAGGAAAGGAAGGAAGTATGTGGTGTCATATTCGTGTAATGTGGACATCAGCTCTTTGCATGTTAAGCAACTAACATGTGAAATCTATGTTCAAGTGCAATTCTTCATATTGCACATTCTCCTTTATATTATACAGTAAGGTGATAGATGGCTGTAATTGTGTGACATTTTATATTTCCAGAGACGTGAAAGTCAGAAATGGAAAAAAAAAAAAAAAATCTGAACATGTCTATGAGATTCTTGCTAATATACACCCTACCAGTCAAGTCATTCAATGTTTTTTCCTTATTTCTATTATTTTCTACATTACTACCGAAGACATCAAAACTATAAACACATATGGAATATGTAGTAAACAAAAAAGTAAGAAACAAATCACAGTATGTTTATATTTCAGATTCTCAAATGCCACCTTTTGTTGAGAGCTTTGCACTTTTTGTCATTCTCAGTCAGATTCATGAGGTAGTTACTGTACACTGTGTCTGTTTCAGCAGCTTAAATAAAGTTTGACACCAACTCTGATGGCTGACATGAACGCTACACAGAATCCTGAGGCGAACCAACGCAGCTCTTGGCAGATGGAGGCGGTCAAAGGAGTTGAAATCACAGTGACCGTGCTCATCTTCGTGGTGAGGATTCCTTCATGGATTCAGAGCCACAAGTGTGCTGCTCTGGCTGATTAAACAGTGTACTCACTATTAAATTCTCCAGAAATGTTAGCTGGAATAACATACTGAAGGAAGATAACAGCTAAAAAGAAATTAAATATGTTCCACCTTGATTTTTCATGGCTTGTTTGATAATCCGTTCCAGGGTTAGTTGTATAATTTGATCGAATAGTTATCCACATTTTGATAAAGTTAAATAGTTAACTTCTAGTAACGCTAATTTATTTCTATTATTATTATTTCTGCTTTTGAATATTCACTATTGACCAAGTAGTAACATGTTCAGGTTGATGTGTGACGTTGAAATACTTGGAGCTTAAATTCAGAAAAGAAATGTTTGGACTTCCATCAGTGCACCATTAAAATGAATATATGAAGTGAGATAATACATACGTTGTTTTTATAGTATTAATATAAACACCCATATTTACATAAATAAGGCATGATTGCACTTTAAATTCTGTTTAACTGGCATTTAAAGTTGTATTTCATGAACATTTCCATGTGTAGTAATTGGAATTGTAGAGTAAAGAGAGAACAAACTCTCATTTTTCTTTCTGTAAAATCAACTATTAAAGGAGTTGTATGTAGGATTGTGGCCAAAACTGGTACTGCAATCACATTCAAAATACTGTACAGTGTGGCATCCCCTCCTCCTCCCCCCAGAATAGGGGTTGCCAGATCCAGTGTGCGCGTCTATTACAAGGAGCTACCATGGCAAGACACGAGTCCTACACTGGTATAAATACAGGCCCGGACTCTTAACCAGGGCCCAGGCCGCGGTTTCTTCACCCAGTGGCTCTCATTGGTCGGTGAGACCGCGGCCTGGGCAGGATGAGACTGCGGGCCCAGGCCACAGGAGAGCCGATGACAGTCTTCAAATTCTTCTCCGCTTTCAGCCGTCTCCATGTTTCAAAAGCATCTCCTATACATATCCTTCTTTTGTTTCTCACTTTGTCTCGACATATTTGGGAATAATAAGAGGCCTTTTAGGTTTAGTAACGTCAGACATTTGTGATCAGAAATGTTCCAGATGCAGCTCAGTGGGAACTGGCAACGTGGATGTCCAAACGCTACAGACTTGGTGATGGGTGGAGCATCAGACCAAAACACACAATGACAACATAAACATTACTTGTGGGCTGACACTGAGCTTTTCAAATGTGAATATTCTGGCTGGACTACTACTGTCAAGTAATATCAGTATTTGAAATTAACATGATTCCTTAATGTCTGGTGACAGTCAGGACCATTTTATGATTACTTGGAACATAATTCTTACATACAGCACCTTTAAATGTATATAATTATGACTTATCGTCTTGACACAGGCTGAACAGAAGAGGTTTCTCTGATGCTGTAAATCCTCTGTGGTTCCTTAGGTGGGCGTATCTCTGAATGGGCTGGTGGTCTGGGTTCTTGGACTGCGGCGTAATCGTCACATGGTTCGCAGAGGCAGTGGCGAGGAGACACGAGCTGCCAGCAGTTTCCGTGTCTATGTACTGAACCTCGCCTTGGCGGACCTGATCCTGCTCCTCCGTACTCCTCTCATGCTGGGCTACCTGGCTCACAACAAGAGCTGGCCATTTGGTGTAGTCCTCTGCCATGTGACCATGTTCTTGAGGGGTCTAGGCTTGTATGCATCGGCCTTCCTGCTATGTGCCGTGTCCCTGGAGAGATGCCTGTGTCTGCTGAGGCCTGTGTGGGCTCGGCTGCGTCGCCCCCATTGGGCTGTTCCTCTGGCCTGTGGTATCCTATGGGTGGTAGCCACCATCCTGTCTACACCTTACCTCTTCAGTGCAAGTCTGGTACACGTGAATGGGACCAACCAGTGCCGGGAGAGTGGGGAGTTTTACATGGCCCTGTTTGTGACCGAGACTGTAGCGGCTTTAATTTTGCCTCTACTCATATTCTTGGGAAGTAACCTGGCTGTTGTGCTCAGCATTCAACAAGCAGTACCTCCAACACCGACGTCGTCCACCCCTTCAAATGCTCGGAGGATGACCAGGATGTACCATGTGCTCTTCTTCACCATGCTCTTCTTCCTCACCTGCTGGGTACCCTACTTTGTTTGTCGGTTTCTGCGGGCCTTGGCTGTGAGTCAGCCTGAGCGGGCTTCCCTCTATAAGGGGGTAGTGTATGCCTCATATATAGCCCTGTACCTGGTCTACATCAAGAGTGCTCTAAACCCTGTGCTGTATGTGTTTGCTGCCCGAGGTTTAGGCCGGGCCATCCGACTTTCACTTGTTTCTACAATTGAAAAGCTTTTCAATGATGACTCCACAGAGTCCTTACGTAGGAAGTCACTGAAGAACTCACAGATGTAAAACTCTTCACTGTATTTGTAGCATAAAACCACCAGAGCCTTTTTAAGGTTTCTGTATGTTTCAACAAGTTAAATTTCCAGACTTTCTGAGACTGATACGAATGCTATTTGATCTGTATGACATCCCACTATGGCAGGATGTTGGTGATGCTCCCTGTGTGAGTAGAGAACCATACTGCAGATTAATCCGACTTCCCATGTATCTGAAGTCTTTATATCCAAAATTCCTAAGTTGAGCCATTTATTGCAGAAAATACAGCTGACTCCAACTTCAGTATTCCCAACAGGCTTGCAAAAAGCATTAAATCAAATAGTATTTGACACTTAAAAGCCTAAAATTCGCACAGATTTTGGACTATTCATGAACCCACAATGTAGAACATCTTAAATATCATTTTAAATGACCGTTTGCACAGACATTCCTCCACTTTCTGAAGCACTTAGTCCTATGAGGGTCATGGGGTACCACAGCCTGTCCCGGCTACCAATGGGTGAAGGTGGGATTCGCCCTGGACAAGTCACCAGTTCATCATAGATGAACAACCATTCACTCCAATGCACAATTGTAGAGTGACCAATTAACCTAATAAATGGATAAATTCCACACAAAAAGGAAAACAAAACCTTCTTGCTGTGAGGCAGTAGAGCTAACCACTGCACCACCTACTTACACAAACATACAGTCTCTACAGTAAAACATGTTCTGAGTAAAGTGAAGCAAAAGGATTCAAACCAGCACTGGGTCTTAAAAACAAAACTAAAACAGAGAAGAAATTCTGTGATCTTGCCCTCTTACCTGGATGAACAGTTTGAACAAATAAGAGATCATAGTTGGACTACATGCTTTTCACACCCACAGACCTCATCCTTCCTTCAGAGGTACTTAAAAAGCTTAACGACATGACTATTTAGTCACCAACTACAAAGAAAAAAATGTGATGAACAATTTGCTATGGCTGATCTCCTAACAATAAACATATGTAATGAATAAATGGCCAGATTTATTCAGATAAGTGGACGTGTTGTTCAGGAAGGAGACACACGATTCATCCAAGGCGAAACCAAGGGCAACAGCATGTTTTTATCTACAGTGACTTATAAAGTGATGGTGTCATCAGATAAAGTTGATGGACTTCAAGAATACTGTTTCTGTTGCAGCATGCCAAAAAGCAGTGTCATAACTGGGTGTAAAAATTCATTCATGACTCATCTTGCCTCTTGGATACAGCGGTGGAAACAGCCTCGAGGCAAAGGTGAACACAGCATCGACTTCCTGGCTTCAGGAAAATATCAAATCATGAAGATCTCAACATACACGACATACCTGCATGATGAAGCATGTTTCCATGAGGTCCAGGGATGTAGACACTGAATCGACCCTATTAACATCTGCAGTGACTCAGATTCAGTCAGTGTCTCCACAGTGGACGTCTACAAGGACTGAGGATAAACATACTGTTAATATATTAAACATGTTCACTTATCATTAGCCTCATTGCATAATTGCCTAAATCATACACTATATGGACAAAAGGACAAATGGACACATTGAACTTAGGTGTTTTTTTTTTTTTCCCAGCAGGGGTCTGGGCAACAAAATAATAACAAATGACAGTCTAATTTTATATTGTGACAAATATCATATTGATTGTTAATATTGTTTTTTATATCTCAAATTAGCATGAACAGGACATCTTACAGCTGTAACCATGATGTGTTCCAATATTTCTGTCTGTATAGTTTATAAACCTCAATATTTCCTTAAAGTTTAATGGGAGATTTTTCTTCCTGAGTGAGATGTGAAGAAAGTACATGATTATCTGTGGTAGAAAATTATTATTTACAGTCAGAGCATGAAAAATATTTTAGAAATTTAGAGGTAGAACATTTAAAGTCATAGTCACGGATGAAAAAAAAATCAAGTAAAAACCATCTCTGAGGCATTCTGGAAACAAAGACAATTTAAACAAAACCAATACAATGCAATGATATGTCAATATTATGACATTTGTCATTATTGTTTTGTATCCCAGACCCATTAGAAAAGAAACACCCAAATTCAATGTGTCCCAATACCTTTGTCCATATGGTGTATGACTTGCTATGAGGATGAAGCAGGATGTTCTGTTTGTTGCAGGATCATCATTCCATTATGAATGTATAATCTATGACTGGACTTTTTTTTATGCTAAAATACCTTTTGTTGTTCACAATAACACACACTGTGATAGTTGACAGAAAGAATGAAACTGTTAAATAATTTGTAGCATTTACTTTCTTTTCACAATAAATCATGTACATAAGCCAACCTTCAATTTGTAACCATTTATTCTCACTTGTCTGGACCAAGGTGTTTTTTTTTTAAATCCTAATTACAGTGCTTTTTTTTCTTTTTTGCTGCATTCTAGCTACATTTACTCCAACAAAGTACATCTGATCATGATTCTGACATTTCTACAATCTCACAGGTATTTCTTAACCCAAATTTATTGAGGAAAAACATTGTTGTTTATGAAATATACTCCATTCCTTTTGGGAGTGTCATTTTCAGCTGGTAGACTATGGGAAATGGGCTTAGACCAGAACAGGTGAAAAACATTCAGCTAACGCCTCCTCCAAATTTCACTCTCCCTGCTTGGAAGAAAAAAAAAAAAATGCATAAAGTACTTTGTGGACAAAATTAAGAATTTTGACGGACAAATCAAACTATACCATAAATAAAACAGGCTATTCTTATTTAAGCAGAAAAGTTATTCATTGATTTTGTTTGCAGACTTGTTACTATTTACACATAAGTAGATATATTCAGATTTTTGTCTGATATATGTATACATATAGGCCAAATATAGATGCAGTTGTACAAAGTAACACATGCATATAACTACAGTTACTGTCATTTACACATTGAGTATTTTTCTACAATATCAAAATAGGTTTCTTTAGTTGTGTGCTTCGAATTATGTGTGGATGGTTGGAGAGGTGGATATAGTAAGGTAGGGTAAAGACATCTCATAAGCATTTTACATCCATCCATTACATAAGTGTTGAAGACAATAAATATGGGAAGAAGAGCAGATGGATTTCAACTTTACTGTACTTTTTAGGGTTCAAGGTGAAGGAGAACGTAAGCATAAACGCTAAGTTCATCCATATTGTTTTTTTTTTGCTTTTTTTTTTCTTTCCTATGAGGTGGAAATGAAGTGCCTGCACATATTTGTTGTACTGTCAATTAAATCTCAACAAACGTAAGTTGACTTTAAGCATAGAGCAGAATTTCAGACCTACTATATTTGCATGACATTACAGCATGTAATATATGAGCTGTCACACTTCTGTCTTTTCTTCTACAAAGCATCACTAAAAAGCAAGGATATCAGTCATGATACTGAAACTAGCTTTAATACAAATGTCAGGCTCAGTAACATCCTGTTCACTTATATGTGGTTTGTTTTTCTCATAATGTGTCACTCATATTTTGCAGTTTAAATGTGGCGAAAATATAAAGAAATGGCTTTCTCTAATACCATGAGTTCAAATACTCTAAACATACTGGTCTTGAATTTTTGGCTAAATCATTACTGCAAATTACCTACACGAGTTCTGGAATTGAAAATAATACAATTAAACTTTAATATCCCATCCATTATAGTTACAAACATGAGTCAACATTTGTGATGCATTAAACTCAACATTTTGACTAGTGTTCGGGGAAAATAACAGTAGGTGTGTGTGGTGCTGCCGACTGGGATGAAGTCAGGGCTTGAACAGCTGATTGGCGTGTTTATGTGCCTGTAGAAGCAGCTCCTGGGCATCCTGGATGGCCTTTGTGTTCTGCAGGATTTCTCCCAGTTTTCTGGCCATGGTCTCAGAGTCAGCAGCTGGTATGTTTTTCATCCGAGCCTGGACAAGACAAAACAATAAATTACAATACTACACTCAAACCTTCCTTGTATACTTAACAGGGCAGCTAAAAAACAAACCAAAACAGGGAATAGAAATGAAATCAGAACATATGTATTGTTATGAAGGTATGCATCTCAGGTGTTTCTAGCAACACGGCATCTGCAGGTTTGTAGAAGCCAGTTTTATGGTTTTAAGGTGTTTTTCAAGGTATCTTTGATTCACTTCAAGACCTTACATTTACAAAACAGTACAAGGAGTCTCATAGTTATTGTCTTGAACCATGTTTTGATCCAGCTAACGTTACACGTCCATTCCTCCATGATTAATGTTTCTGGTATTGATGTTCAGTCTGCTAAAGCTCATTCCTGAACTCCTCCACCCATGAATGACTGTTTATGGCTCCACTAATTTCCATCTGATATGGTAAAATGCAGAACAATAATCACAAATTTGACAAATTCTTTACAAAGATCTCTAATGTAACAACATCATCAATTGTGTCCATGGAATTTTTGAGACCTAACCTGTCAGATCAAAAAAATTCATCATCATCTTTAAAGATAATTAAGGCTTTAATTTAGGACGATCAAATGTAAGAATTTTTAATAATCTACAGCCACCCTGTGAAAAAAACATGGATATTTCCAATCACTTCTGTATAGAAGGAAACATGCCTCCCTCATTTTGCAATGACTTTCAGATAGTCTTTCATGTTTTTTTTTGTTATAGTATTTCATTTTTCTGATATAGATTTACAGATACTGATTATCAGAAATACACAAGAAAACCACTCAATTGGAACACTCCTGTTTTATTAGTCAGATAAAATCTAATTCAGTTTAATTTTTTGATCAAACCAATACATTTAGCTTGATTGGTCTATTTCAGACAACATGTTGAACAGAGTCAAGGGCCTCTCACTGCACCAAATTCACCCAAACCACTGCTGAACAGTGGCTCAGTCAGATGAACTTGGAAATAGCTCATATTTTTACAGTCAAATAAAGATGATGTTATGGTCGAATGAGTATCTTGTTTGCATATCAAATATTACATTTTGCTCTTCATCAGGATATGACCAACATTCAAATCAAATTCAATATTCAAGTGAAACAGGAAATAGCAATTGGTGAAGCTGTTATGTGCAGTTGCAGAGTGAAATTACTGAAAGATCAGATTTTCAAAGGTGACATCTTAGGTTTAGATTTAAGTGTATTCAGTCATCTTCCACAATACAGAAAATACAAACAATAAGTTTGATTTTAAGTCAACCAACTGTGACTTCTGTTAAGACTGAACAGGCTCAGGTAGAAGCTAAAAGCTTATATATGCCTCGCCTACATTCAAATCAAAATTAGTTTTATGCTACCAATCAAAACACCAAAAATCATTCCTGCTTGTATTCCTCAAAAATATCTTTACAAACCAATGTTTTGAAAACCATTAATGAATTACACAGTTTTAAATGTATATTTATATCATTCCATAATTTAAACCCAATAACAGAAATACATCTTATTTTTACACATTTAACAGCTTTTTGTACAGTAAACATACAAACACCTCTGAAATCATACCTGCTTTCCCACATCAAGAAGAACTTTTGAACAGAGTCTGGGAACATTATTTGCACAGTTTTGTAATAAAACAAGTCACTGAATTTCATAACATGGGAATTTAGAAACAGAGTTGTGTGTGCAACGATCAGCTTTATGGTTGATTTGTATGGCTCGTTTCTGCAGTACAATTCCTGGATTAGTTATTGTTTTGAAGGTGGATTCCCATAGCTTCCTGCTTTGATGTTTTCAGAATATTTGGAAAAAAATAGAGATCAATTTTTTTGAGACACTCTGAATATTGTTCACCAAAAGTATATCATGTTAGAACCTAGGAGGACCGATGAGTAGTATGGATGAGAGATTTGTGTCAAATGCAAACTAAAATACAGTTTTTTTCTGCAGCCAAGACTCACATCCTCTCTGTGACTTACATAAGACTGATTTCATATTTTTTCACAATACTGCAAAGAAATTGCATCACAAGGAACATGTTTTTAGATGTTCCTGTTCCTTTGAAGAGGAAGTGCACACTCAGACATTTTACTACATCTTATTCACAAAAAATAATGTGAATCAATTAAATAATGAGAACTCCCATAGTGCAACAGTGACCTGTCCAGTAAACACTGTGTTTCTGTGTGTGTGTTTCTCTCTGTCTGTCTGTCTGTCTCTGTGTGTGTGTGTGTGTGTGTGTGTGTGTGTGTGTGATTCAGCCTCACCTCAAATGTAGTTTCACCCTTGGGTGGAGGGAGAGGAGGGAGGTTGAGAACAGCTTGTTCAGCTATCTGAAACATCTGTGAAACGCAAACACAAAACAAATCAATCCAATCCACTTTATACAGCACATTTAAACAACAAGAACGTTTCCAAAGTGCTGCACATAAAAATGATAAAATAATTAAAAGGAAAAACAATAAATAAATACATAAAACTACAACAATGCTCTACATAAGACAATAGAATCAAATAGATAAAAGTAATAAAAACTATTAAAAAAAATTGATAAAAGACACAGAGGACCACACAACTCATGTGGAGTTAAAAGCCAGAGAATAAAAATGAGTCTTAAGATGAGACTTAAAACACTCCACTGTGGGAGCTGTTCGGACGTGGGGGGACAGGGTGTTCCAAAGTCTCGGGCCGACCACAGAAAAAGCCCTGTTCCCCCGGGTTCTAAGTTGCGTCCCAGGCACCACGAGCTGGACCTCAACAAAAGCAGATACATTAGTATATATCTGGATCTTTCAGGCTAATAATTGAGAATCATAATGGAAATACTGTAGTATATAATTCTTGCTGATTCACAATGTATACCAAAATCATTACTGTAGTATTTCAACATTATCTTTCATCACATGAAATCCTTAAACTATGTAGGATGTATGTTGAACAAACAGTTCTTTGGAAAAAAAAAAAAAAAAAAGAGAGAGAGACTATTTCTAACAAAATGAGCTATTTAATCAGCAACATTTACAACACATGTTCATCAGTGTAAATTAATATAAATGTATTATTTAAAAAAAAAATTATGTCATATTTCATAAAAGCAGATTTTGCTATTAAGCATTTTCCTCAACAAAAAAATGTAACGGCCCATAGTAATTTGGTGTTAAAATGTAATGTTTTGAATAATTTTTTTGTTTTGTTGTTACACTGATAAAAAGTGATGTTCACTGAAACATGGAAGTCTTTATCTTAAACCACATTTGTTTTGAAATAAAACCTACTGCTGAATTTAACTCCAATTTCAGTTCCCTTTCCTCATAACGTAAGGCAAAGAATGCACTTGATGTATTACCAATGTCTCAGTTTGGAAGAGAAGGCCTTAATGTCAAAATCAACAGAATGTTCAGAAGTACCATCAAGAAAGACTTTTAGCAGTTGGTCTGATTCACACAGGCTGGACGGCCCTGAGGTCAGACTGTGTGAAATGTATCGGCAAACAGCAAAAATATGCTCTACCTTAAATCTTTAAGCAAAAATGTATTTGGTATTTTATTGTTAGTAACACATTAGTTTATCTTCCTGCATTTGAGCTAGAGCTAGGAGATATTGGCAAAAAATACACCTCAATTTTTTTCAGTGTAATGGACAAAATCTGATTTTAATTGATTATTTTTTGACTATACAAACTGAACACAAAGATGAATGTAAAAACAGATTTTTTTTTACTAAAACTGTATGCCATATATGACCAAAGAAACACATTCACTATTAACATACATCAGGAAGCAAACAGGTTGGATTTTGAATTTTTGTTGAACAAGAAGGCTCTGCAGAGAAATAATCTTGATTTTGCCATTTAAGCATTTTTAACAAAATAAGCAAAGCCTTGATTAAGTGAATTAATTTGATATATATTTGAACAAGAACCTGAACAAATATTAAAAATTATGCTTAATTTCATACTTTTCTAAAAATAGAAAATGTAAGAATTTCAACTAGTCAATGACCTTTTGTATGGTCACACAAAAGTACATGAATGTCCCTCTGTAAGCTGTTCGCACCTCTTTCGCCTCCTCTTCTTGCTCCTCCAGCTGGTCTCTCAGGGTTCTGCATCTGTCCTCTAGAATCACAGTCTCCTCCTCTGTCTTCTCCAGTAAAATCAAAACAGACTTCAAGTTTTCCTGGAAACCCACAAATACAGTGAGACATTCAGTAAATTACATCCACCGTTTTCTTAGAAATGCGACATCTTACTAAACACACTGACGTGCACATACCTGACTCAATGCAGTTACAGACACAACACTCCGTTTTTCACATAATTACAAATCTCTTGGATTAAGCCATTGACCATAATTAGGACTATTAAATACATTTCTATTCAGTGAATTTTGGACAATTTGGAGTAAAACACACACTTTTAGTCTATAAGATGTCAAACCACGTTATTAACCTTTATCTATCCCCATTTACAGCTAAATCCAAATATAAGCAAATGTTCAGAAAATTTGCTTCGAAAATATTAAAAGATCATCCAAAATAGTACAAATTGACTTCCAGTTCAAAGAAGTGATTATCATCCGTTCCTGCTCTGACAACAGTTAAAAACATGTCTATGAAGTTACAGTCTAACCCTTACAAAGGCCCTCTCACCTCTAGGGAGATGAGAGCTTTCTTTCCAACTTCGGATTTCTCGGTCTCTTCCTGGTGTCGATGAGATGAGTACTCCAATTCTTTTTGTGTGTTAACTGGAACCTTAAGCTGTGCAGTATGAGCAATGAACCTACAAAGTTTGGATATTAACAAAGACGTTAGTTGGAATAACAGGAATAACACTGTGAGACTGGAGCTGGGCTTCACAATGAGAAATTTGTATTATTTTAAATCAAATGTAGTCAAGACTCAAACACACTTTTACCCATAATCAAACCTACTAGCACATAAAACCATCTCTGTGACACATCTCAACCCAAAATCAAACTCATGCATCATCAAACTACATGAAGCTACACATATTAAATAAGGCTGAAGAGTACACAAGTTAATTTGAGTAATATTATATTTGTGCTAATTATGTATTTGATGATGCTTTGTGCCGTTTAACTTTAATGAATGTCATGGCTCAAAATAATCAAGTCAATTATTACCTGCTCCAGCTCCTAAAATACTTCAGAGTGTTTGGTTCAAACTTTACTATTAAGAAGCCAGTCACCCAACTTAATTATGTCTCAGTTTCTTTGTTTTAACGAATTGCTCACCTTTTTTTCAGAATGTTCAAGTATTCCTGGATCTCTTTCTTCTCTCTCTGCCTTGAGGCAAGAGTTGATCTGAATACAGACATGTCCACACAATAGATATTTTATTCATACTTAGTGGCAGAAGTTGTGTGACATTTCGCCAGCTGGTCTAATTTTATATTATGCATGTCAGAACATTGTACTATAAATACCATCAGTTAGACTCACATATACTAAAAGTGTTCAGCTGTAAAATAGCACATTGGAGCTCACAGTATTGCCAGATCCATTATGTTCTCCAAAGCAACAATGGAGGACCTTGACATCTGCTTCCAGTTTTCTTGACTTTCGACTTTTTTGTGGAGTGATGGAGATCCAGCTGTTCATAGCATAAAACAAGCACCATGAAGATGATAGACATAGGTAAGAGTGTGGGTGATTTGTGGAGCACTCAATTATCATAAATGATTATTGTATGTGAAAAGAAGCAGGAAATTATGGCAATAGTTCGAACCTTTCCTCTTTCGTGCTGCTTTTGGTTGAATGGTCTTGCCAAGGTCATCATGCTGAAGGTCAAAGTGCAGATAAAATGTTAATATTCAGGGAAACTATGCTACCTATGACCTAAAATGGAAGTGGCCTGTCTTAACCCTTGTCCATCCCACTCATTTACGACCCTTCGGGCACCCTCTACCCATAAACATACATGGATAAAAACTGACATAAAATCATCATATAACAATATATTATCTGCATAAATCTCTTCAACTACTTAATATCTGCTCAAACTACCAAAAGCTCATTCACAGAATTTTAAAGCTTAAATACCAGTTTGAACACATTGTCACTATTATTTATTTTAGTTTAGAAAACATGAAGGGGTAGGGGGGTTGGATATGTCAAAAAGTAGCAACACCATTGATTTCACTGCATTAGTATTTTTTTATGTGAGATTTTTTTAAAAAAATGGGATTTTAATGGAAATCAATGAAGCATTTTTGGCATGAGGGTCCTGAAATGAAACATAAGCTAGTAATGCAATAAAATTAGTTGTTAATCTTTGACATATCCAAGATAGTGATGTAAAACAATGCCACATCCCTCCACCATGAATTTTATGGAAAATATCTCATACTTTGTTTTGTTTTAATGAAACGAGTAGCATCACGTACTCAGACAAGGATTTAAATGGTTAAGTTCAGAAAATAACTGAACATTTGGTGGTTTTGAGCAGAGCTGAAGTTAAGATATTTATACAGAAAAGTACTGATAAGTGATGATTTTATAGCAGTTTTGCTTCTATATTTTTGACTCGTGGGTCTACTGAAATTGGAAGTATCAGTAGTGTGTAACTGACCTGCAAGAATAACCGATATTAGATTTAAATATGTCTATAGAGAAATCAACTTGCAAACATTCATGCTATAAACTGTGACACAGCTATAATGATCACTAAATCAGACAGGAAAAACGTACAAAAATGGTCCCCAAGGATTACGTTACCTGTTGCTCCGTTGCTTTTTTCTTCGTCTGTTCTGTTTTCTTCTTTCTAGCCTTTGGTGCTTTCGACGCAGCTCGATTAGACCCTCGGACAGGCTTCATGTCTGTAGCTTTACCAGTTTAGGCTCAGTCTTGTAAATTAGCCAACTTAGCAAGAAAAAAGCTAAACAAACCACTGATGAACTGGCGACGCTATCTTAACCAACAAGGGTTGAAGTAACAGCCTCTTTAAGTTCACCTATGTATCTAAAATAAGTTTCCTAACGCACACATACTGTGAACAACTTCACATATTTAGGAAATCGTCCATGAATTTAGCTAACACAGTAAGACACGAGTGACATTTCGGTTTGGCGCTGGTTTTCAAACACCGTCACTACGCATGCGTAAAAAAGAACAACAGCAGCCCTGAGCGATGCCTGTCAGGTAGGTAGGCGGCCTGACGGATGGATGACAGATGCTTTATCCCAGAGGAAATTTGGTCAAAGTAGAAGTTGTAGCAAACGTCAGACAACTAAGTAACTAAGTTTATTTGCATGAATGTCCGTAAGGAGCACGATGAGACCATACAACGCCAGGATGACGGGTGCTGCTTGTGAGGCTCCACATGGGTATTTGTAATTAAGCAAGTGGAATATCAAACATTCCTTCAAAATGGATAATACACCTCTTCCACGATCAACAAGACCTTCCAGTGCAGGAAAACACTTATATGCTGTCTCTGAATACACACTTGAGTCAGTGTTTACAGTGTGCAAAAACAGACACTTAAAGTTGTAGTAATAGATCAGGATGTACCCTTGCAGCATTTCTCTTTTTCTCTGATTTTATTTCGTTTAATCCAATCAGAGAAACTGTTCTACAGAATTACTTTCACTTAGATAAACCTTCAAAAGCAGTATTGTTACAATCCTTGTGCCAGAACCAGTAATACACACAGTTTATTGGTTATTATAGATGAATGAAATGGTGTCTCTTCAATATGACAAGCAATTTATACATTTCAGTACAAAAACAATAAAGAAATATAAAATAAGAGTTCACAGTATTACACTGTTAATTTATGTCTGTCAGGTCTGTCACACCCTGCCTGGGAGGTGGAATTTCCCTGTGAATCGTCCATGGTTGTGCAGGTCAAAGGGACTAATCACCTTCCTGATTCCCAGCATGTTGCCTCGTGCGATCTCCTTAAAGGTCCAGGGATTCTGGTTGTTGTTCTCCCTGTCAGTCTGCTGCTGGTACATGGCTGCTAGACCCTCTTTGCTCATCACCTGTTGGAAATACAATATAACAATATAATATTCAACACAAGGACTGAACTTGGTTTATATTTTAGAATTAAAACTAAGGCCCTGTTCACAACTGGTATTGGCGTGTATTCGAAGTGATCCCATCACAGTGGATGACACTAATCCCATACAAACTCAGAAGGCATTATGGATGCATTAAAATCTGACCAGTGTGTTTACAATATGTTACAAGTGTGAACAGGACTGTGTGCTGGGATGGAAGGTTGACCAGTGAACAAATGGACAATTAATTTATACATTTGAGTACAAAAACAATTATAACAAGTGGTGCCAGGCAGAGGTCGCGTTAACCGAAAATATTGCATCATTGACAGACTAAAAAAAAAAAAAAAAAAAGACAGAAAATTCTGAAGGCCATCCGTCATTTTGACAGATTAAAATCGTGAGGGCAATCTACCAAAAAAGTTTTCACACAACACTGTGAACTGAACCTGCTCGCACAATCACTGGACTGTCTGCCATTTAACAAGGCATCAAACAGTTCATAACAGTATCCTACCTGTAGAGAACCCTACAGTGCCACAACTACACTGAATACAACACCGGTACTTCTGTCAACTGACTCCCTGTTAGTTCACCTGTAGTACACCCCCTGTCCAGTTGATGGTGAGTGTGCATATTAATCGGTCATTGTCGAGTCTTGTCTCATTGTTTAGCTGACTTTAGCCAAAATTAGATGCTACTTTGCTAGCGCAAAATATCAAGACAACTGAGTCTCCTTAATTATTTTAAAAAGCCCAGTAAATGTGATGACATTGATAAATGCAGTAAAAAAGAAGGACTGATGGGAGGGACAAGCAAGTAATATGCCAGTTCTTATGGCATTTGGTGTGCTACACATATGCATTTTGTACCTTTCATGTGTTACTTGATGGCATGTCAATTTGTGCCAAGACCTCCAGTTCACATAACCCTAACTCTCAGTACGTGGTATCTGACACAGCGTGAACATACACGTGGAAAGCTTATAATGCATACAGATAACAAGCCAATTAACAGTGGCATGTATATTTATGCAAATCATGATATTGTGTTGGTTTATCAGCCAGCAGCAACTACAGTTACTGCATCATTGAGATGTTTTTGAACATTAAATACAACTAAATATGTCTCATTATTACAAAATTAAAATTTGAAATGACATAATTATGTGTTATGACGGAATTTTTACGACTTTGTCCGTCAAAACGACAGACAATAAAAATATCGAACAACCTCTGGTCCCAGGCACAACAAACCCCACCCTCGCACATATTGCTGCTTATTTTGGCATCGATTCCAGCTGATGTCATCATGTCTATGTGTGTGCTGATGTCAGCATATCATTTGCCACTATATATGTGCAAAGTTTTAAATAAATTTAAACAAAATTGATGGTTTTATAGACATTTGAAATTTCAACCCATTATAAGTAAATGGGAGAAGAAAAAAATTTAAAAATTCAGAAAAATGTGAACTTTGACCTATTTTCCCAAAATGTTTTGACATCTACTCTGGGTTACTGACAGGCTATAGGCCCAATATGGTATAAATTCAACCAACGGTTTTGCTGCTACACACATGTGAAATTTCACCCATTATAAATACATGGGAAAAAAAAGATTTTAAAAAATACATAAAAAATTTAAACTTTAACCTACTTTTCCCAAAATGTAATGACATCTATTCTGGGTCAATGGCAATCTATAAAACCAATTTCGTATGAATTAAACTAATAGTCTTGCTGCTAGAGTGTTAACAAACAAAGAAATAAACAGAGAAACAAACTGAACAAAAAATGATTTTTTTTTTTTTTTGGGGGGGGTAATAAAATAAAGAGGTCACAGTATTGCAGTGTGTTGATTTCAGATCAACCTCAGATGACCGCAGATGGTGCAGAGGAATCCAAGTGGGGGAGGGGTCAAGCAAAGATGAAAAAACAATGTAAAAAGAATAATTATAAATCATGACTCACCTTGGCAGGGAAGGGAAGTTTTTTTGCAACTTCTTTCAAGAAAGGTTCAACCTCAGCCAGCTCCACTTTTCCTCCAACTTCCACAATTAAACGACCATAGCGGACAGGTGTCACATAGTGATCAATAGCTCCTTTGCCCCCACCCATGCGTTGACCCAGACCTTTACGTGTGATAGGTTTATAAGGGGGATTGATGCGCCAACGGGCAAATGTAGTCTTAGGATCCATTTTACGGTTGATGGTCAGGCGCATCATCTCCATGTGACCCCAATGGAGGTAACCCCCTCCCAAAGCCTGAGCAGAAAAAGAAGAAAATCACTCAGTATAAAGTTATATTTGATGAGTGGCAAAGAGAACTGTTATTATTGTTGTTGGACAAAAAAAAGCAAAAGATAGGAGGCCTTTTTGTCAGATAATATAAAACACAAGTGCTTAAAGTAAAAAAAGTACTCACTACAATAGCATACTGTCCATTAGTGAAGGTATGTCCTGTCCGAGCTGGACCTTGAATGTCCCGCAGTTTCTTCATCTCTTTCTTGGCCTTTTTAAAATTAGGCACCTTGTTGACGAATTTCAGTTTGGGTCTCTCCGGCAGAAACACATCTTAGGACGCATAAAGAAAAAGGTGAGGGTTCACAAACTTTTAAAAAAAAAAAAAAAAAAAAGGTATGCAAAGTAATTCTGTGAAGAAATTTAACTGTAATACACATTTGAAAAATTACCGCTGTAATCTGGAGGGATAACATATGTCTGTAGCCCAGCACATAGGACTCTGCAGTGGTTGTGCAACCAACCTGAGACATAGAACAGATGTTAAACCCATGAAGTCAGACTGTCAACGGAACTTCACCCCAAAGGTGCATTACTCGTTAATCTGGTTAACTTTAGCACACATACAGAAATGTTTATGATGTTAAATTGTGAAATAAGACAGTAAAAAATTCAGAGCAGTACGTTTTGTCCTACAAGGCAGTGCTGTTTTTTTGTTTTGTTTTTTTTTTAAATAAACTGTTAACGTAAATCCCATTAGCTGACATGATTTTACCTTGTTTGTGACCGTGGGCTCCACAGACACCGGTTAATCCGCCCACAGCGGCCTTGATAAGGGACATCATTATGTTAACCTTGAAAAAAGCTCTATAGACAACAAATATTTACTTTGAATGAGCCACAGAAGAGCATTTTACTCGGTTCGCTTACTAAATCGCTAACATGCTCTACACAAGGTCGCGGCCATAGTCCTTCTTCTTCTTTTTCCGGCTGCAGTTTCAGAAACGTGTCAGTGAATCATCGCCACCTTCTGGTGTGGAAGGACAACTGCAGACTTCATACACTTCACCTCCAGGGACCCAGCAAAGTCAAAGTGTTGGTTTATTTAGACTTCACATAATTGTCTCGATTGATGCAACAGTTTTTTAATTTACATTTTTTATTTTTCAGTAAAAAAAAAAAACAAACTCTTGTCCCCTATAGAGGACAAACATTCATTGCTGGGTCTCAAGATGTTAATATGCCAAAACCTCTCGAATATGTAGATTTCAAGGTGACAGGTGGATCCTCAATATATACAACAGAGGAATTTTATGTAAAAAAAACAAACAAAAAAAACTTTTTTTTTTCCCTCCAGTACATTCTGTAATTAGGACCTGATTCTATTATTTTATGTGATTTGATGTTTTAAAGGAGTGATATTTAGCTTTTTTTCTTTTTAAACGAAATTCTGCATTTTAAATGCTATATTTGGGTCTGAATTCTTCATTAATTCAACTCCACAGGTCCATCTTCAACCCTTTTTCTGAGTAATGACACCAGAAAGGTTGTTTTGAGCGCTGGCCCTTTAAATGCAAATGAGCCACTTCATGCACTTCAAGTATGGACTACAACTGCTGCTGCTGACAAATAATTATGGTGTACTTGGAGAAATGTTCGCCTGAAGTCTTGACCTTATATGTGCAAATGTTGTTACATAACTAGTTATAATCGTAACAAATTAAGCAGGAATTAAAACAGGTTGTAGAAATCCACTGGACTTTTGCCAAAATGAATATAAAGATAGCTTTGCAGCACCTGGAGGGTTCAAAAGCAAACTTTTTGAACTATTAGGGTCCAAATACACAAATAATTGAACCAAAGACTAATAAAAGTGGGTTCAGCAAAATATGACCCCTTTAATCTCTTAACAACAAAATGTTTTGAAGAGCTTCAGTATTCCTAAAATTAGTCTAAAACTAATTTCTGCTCATTATATTTTGAACTGTCATCTGAAATTTGTTGTTTCCTTTACGTTAATAAAATGTTTTTACTATGATGTGATACAGAAAATGCACAAATTACTGTGTAAAAATTTATCAGCATGCAGGAGATGAAAAAATATACTGGTGGAGGAACATCAGATACTGGTTTAATTTACAGATGAAATCTTTACCCATTAATAAACCTTTTAAACAATCTCAAATTCTTTCAAAAGTACAAATCCTAACCCCATAACTTTATCATTTAGTGTTTTATTCAGCATTTCATGGATGTTAAACACTCATTGTTTTTCTCCTTTTTTTTAAACAGATAAATGTGATTTAATGTAAATTTCTTTAAAACTGTACATAAAAACATGGTTATCTGTTTAATTTCTGCATTCTTTACAGTTTACATTTTAGTGTTTCCTCATAATAAAGAATGTTTTTTAAAGTCTAGTCTCAGCTTTGTGATCAGACCTTTGTCCCTGCATTTCCATTAAACCAGTGTTCCTGTCAAACCTTCCTACTTGTCCTTT
Source organism: Apogon hyalosoma (assembly GCA_037367295.1). NCBI lineage: Eukaryota > Metazoa > Chordata > Actinopteri > Kurtiformes > Apogonidae > Apogon > Apogon hyalosoma. Next base: position 33,663,387 of record JAPQRP010000019.1, on the reverse strand, counting down.
TTTTGTCTTTGTTTTGGCTTCTGTTTTACCAATATTTATTTTAACTATATGACCTCTGATGCGTGGGTTTGCTTTGGGTATTTATCTGTAAGTTCTTTTCCATGAACTCTCAAATGAACAGGCTCAAAAACAAATGAAACATACAAACCTTTGGATTTTATAAATCAGCGTTCATATTACAGCTTGTCTTCTGAAATATACATTTTCAGAAAAGTTGAGATATGGTCTAAAATACATATGACACTCTGTCTTCACTGACCAACTTCATTTCTTAAAAGATAAAACTTAACCATTTGTATCGTAAATACAAGCAATTAATTAAATAAATAATGCCTGCAATGTACCTTTCATTGTACTTTAAAGTAAACAAAAGTTCGAGCAATTCAGTAAATTCCCAGATTTTTTTTTATTTTTATTTTTTTACATTTTATATAGTCTCTACGTTTTGTAAAACAATTAACATTTTCTAAAGCTGGAAGAGAATCTGTGCATACTATCACACTCACTTTCTTTTGACATCCTCGAGCCGTTAATCCTGCTAAAAAAATGACCTTTCTCTGATTTTTCAACATTTCAAAATAAAAGCATAATCTCAAAAATGTGTCACTATTCTCTAGATGACCTTGGAAACAAAATGGATACTTTTTATTTGAACACCAGAGCGTTCAGATATTTATTTGTTGTGAGAGTGAATAAATTGTGTTAGTTTGCTTTTACATTCACTCTTTGGAATTCCTTTTACCACTTTTACTGACTGGTAAAATTTGACACTGCCTCGCGTAACTAAAATTATTACTATAAATATAATTGCACATGCATTTTCTCACAAGAGCGTTTTTTAGTTTATTTTTTGTGTAAAACATGGTTGGAGCTCCTGTCCATGTTAAATATAAGTGCTAGCAGTGTAGCATGATACTTCTACTTGTAACAGTGTTTTTTACCTGCGTTTTTACCATGTCTTCCCTATTTCTCCTACCTGGTCTATTTCTGTGGCTCTCACCAGCTCAGTCATCTGTTGACATATAACACAACAAAAATAGAGCCATTCATTTTAGATCCAGTTGCAACTAAAATTACTCTTTTTGGACTTTATTCTCTCTCCACTTAATGATCTCTTTCCACACATGTTTTTCTGTGTGAATTTTTTATTTTTTTAATCATATAAGTCTGCAATATTGTAGAGTTTGACTAAAGTTTTTATTTCTGACCTTGTTTTTGTAGTTGTTTATATTTATCTACACTGTTCTATATTTTTTTTATCCCTTACTAAATTCAAAAACAGCAGATCAATAATACAGTGGGTGTCATTGATCTGTTGTAACAGCAAATGCAACAAAACCAGTGTCGTTCACTTTTGATTCCATTTAAAAATTAACTATCCCTTGTGTACATTTTGCAAGATTCATCATGTGATGAAAGACCATGGTGACAACACTCCTCTCGTCCTGCGTTGCTGCGCATCCTTGGGTGTAACCTAACGCCTACCTGACTTACTGCTCATGTGCAAATGTTTTTTTAAATATGGCACGTAGGAGGCAGGGAATGTTGCCTTTAAATAGAAGCTGAAATTGTCAACCCGGAGATTTTACCGTGAAACACAAAGTGATCATTTTTCATCTTCTCCACTATGCTGCTCTCATTCCACTGGTTTTGGAAGGTGTGTCTGCTATTTCTGATAGGTCAAAGGTATGTGGAGGCTCAATTTCCACGGGCTTGTACAACACCAGAGGCCTTAAGGAACAAAATCTGTTGCCCACTCTGGAACGGTTCTCCATGTGGATTGCACTTCAACAGAGGAACCTGTGCACCTCATTCTGTACCTTCACCCCCACACCCACATGACTACAGAGACCACTGGCCTAGTACTTTCTATCACACTGTGTGTACATGTTATGGCAACTATGATGGATTTGACTGTGGTCAGTGTAGTCCAGGATGGACGGGGCCTAAATGTACACAACGACAGCGAGTGATAAGGAAAGAAATAACTGACATGACTGAGGACGAGAGAGTGAACTTCTTCGAGAGCCTGCAAAAGGCTAAGACGACCACCAGCAGCCGTTACAAGATCCTCATCAGCAATGACACAACAGTGGAAGGGAACTATGAATTTCACAGTGCAACTGTATATGATCTGTATGTGTGGCTGCATTATTATGCTGCTAAAAGTTTTAACGGTACTCACAATAATGCTGCACACAAGGGCCCTGCTTTTCCCTTCTGGCATCGTGTTTTTCTGCTTTTTATTGAGAGAGAGATCAGAGATCTCACTGGGAACCAAGACTTCTACATTCCATATTGGGACTGGACCAGAAATCCATACTGCAACATCTGCACCAACCGGTACTTTGGGGCTTCTAATCAAGATGGTACTATAAATCATGTTTCCCCTTTCTCAAGATGGAGGGTGAGATATTTGAGCTATTAACCGAGTCGTTCTCATTCATATATAAATCATTGTGATTACTCCTCATCAAACTGGTGTTCTCTTCTCTTTTTTCCTTTGCAGCCCATATGTCCATATACAGAGGGGAATATAATTTGTGCACCAGCTACTGATGACTCTGTACATGTGCTCAGACAACCTGGTACTGATCCTTCGTTCAATACACTACCAACCATTCAGGACGTCATTGAGACTTTGGGAATGGAGAATTATGACACCTTGCCATATGACAGAACATCTAAGAACAGTTTCCGAAGCAAACTTGAAGGTAGTTTAAAAACATTTCAGATATATTTTATTTCTTAATGCCTTAATCAAAAATGTAAAATATTATTCAACTTTGTGCACATGCAGGTTTTGAGATTACCCATGCTTCCCCACAGCTGAGGGCCTCAATGCATAACCTGGTCCACAACTTCCTCAATGGCACTGTATCTGATGTCCCCATAGCAGCCAATGACCCCATATTCATGGTGCATCACAGCTTTGTTGACAAGTAAGGATTTTGCCGCTCTGTACTGATGTGTATTTGCTCTTAGTAAGCTTCCTATCAATCCCTGTTGAAGGTTTGTTAAATTCATGTACATTTATTAATGAACACAAGATGAATATAACTGTTAACTTTATGCCATTGGTTCCAGGCTTCTTGAAATTTGGTTGAGGAGCCACCCTCATGCCTCCTATCCTGACAGCAATGAGATTTTTCCACCCCAAAGACCACATTCCTACATGGCCCCCTTCTTCCCTCTTCGTACCAACTCTTATTACTGGGATCAGACCACTGAACTCTTGGGCTATAGCTACCTAGACCACAGCAGCCCTCTCCCTTAAACCAGGAACAGGTAAAGATGATTGCAAATGCTATAACTACAATATTAATATTGATATTTGTAATGAATTATCCTACATTGGTGTTAGATCTTTATTTTTTTAAGGTTTCTGGAGGATTTGACAGCCACAGTGTGCAGAATTCCACTTCAATATGTAATGGATTCAATGTGATTGTTGGAAGCTGCTGTGACTGCAGCTATAAGTTTCTGCTGCCTGAATTTATGTGCCGCTGAAGAGTGCGTGATTTTAAATTTTTAGACTGAATTTCTCATAAAAGATGGTCCTCATATGAGTCAAGTCAAGGACTTAGAGTAACACAACAAGCCTGGAGTGCGTGTTTCAGGTCAGGAGGCGCCGTCTGGACAAAGTCCATCAGGGTCTGGAGACCAGGAGAGAGAGCGAGAGAGACTAGTAGCTTAAGCTTGTACAAAGCACCACCATCTGTAAATACTGCATTTGTCACAGATGCCAAAAGAGGGCACTCAAAGAATAAAAACAAACCCCACCAAATAAGTGTTCATTTTGGTAATCTGGAATGGACCAATGCTCTTCATGTGAAAACCAATAATTTTGTATATATTTAATTCCTGTGAAGTCAACAAGTTAACCAACAAGTATTCAACCAGCTATTAACCAATACAACACAAAAAAAAAGATCTTTTTCATTTTCCATGGAAGTTTATAATTTACAAACTTAAAAATGGATTTACACAATATTCACAACATAAGTAACATATTTCACGCAATGCATTCATTCAACCTTTGTAAGCTTCTATAATCAGCTTAATGATGCCTGCTAAACATGAAAAGTCTCTGTGTGTGTACATTTATAGCTAATAAATAATAAATAAGTCTGAAAACCTCAGACACCAAATAAGAAGTGTGAATCACTAAAACCTCATTTGAGATGGCAGTGGCTTGTTCTCAGTATGTTTTGTGTTATTCTGTTATTGTGGTATCTGACAAATCATCATGATCTCATGGTACCTCACCACAGAAGATGATTGTGAAAACTCACATTTAGATTGAAAAGGATCAAAAGCAAATCAATGAGTCAGACCTATTCTGGTTTGTCAGTTGATGACATTTTAAACACAAACCATCTTCTTAAAAGAATGGAACAGTGGATATGTATGGTCTTTTTACATTAACTTTTCCCTTTGACAAAGCAGTAACCGGTCAATATGTATAAAAAACCTATGTAGAATGTGCTTTGGCAGCTGAAACTGAATGGCAGTAAACAAACAAGATGGAAGGTCAGCACACGATAGAAAAAGGTATCGCTTTAACACACTGTTGTAAGTTTAGTGGGGCAACATGTACTGGTTTTCTCCTGGTTCTGAAACATGACAAATAGACAAACATCCCAACTGCTAAATCCCCCCACATTATACAGCTCTGGAAAAAAAAATAAGAGACCACTGCAAAATTATCACTTTCTCTGAATATGCCATTTATATGTATGTGTTTGAGTAAAATGAACATTTTTGTTTTATTCACTAAACATACATTTCTCCCAAATTTCAAATAAAAATATTATTTAGAGCATGTATTTGCAGAACACAACACATGGTCAAAATAACAAAAAGATGCAGGTGTTTTCAGACCTCAAAT
>JAPQRP010000019.1:33643289-33658092 GCA_037367295.1 Apogon hyalosoma | reverse complement strand
AAGAACCAGTCCTCAGAGTTTGGGAACATTGTCAGAGCAGAAGTCCAGTAGTTTTCAACAGTTATTTTTGGATTCCAATCACTTTTGTGGTTCTAATGGCACTGTTTTTGCCTATTGTAAGAAGATAGTGATGGCCTCACTAGTGGTGTTTATACCTCTCCTTAAATAATAAACACCTGATCCATGTCTTGAATAGAATAAGGTGTGCTTGTGTTGGAATTCAAGACACAGGAATGGAATGGCTGTCATACATGCAGACATGCTGATTTCACAGGAAATTGTAGCGGTCTCAATTTTTTCCAGAGCTGTACGTACCGGGGGAATAAAAAGTTTATTATAACAACATTACATATACACTGCATACAATTAATGTCTTTCTGTGTTGCTATACAACTGTTTTCCATAGGAAACACCACACTAACAACTTTTCACACAAAACAAAGTTGCCCCATTTTTCTCAAACTCTCGAAAATGTCAAAGTTGTTTAAATTATAAAAAAAAAAGTTACTGTCAGTCACAAAAGGCAAAATGGTTCCACAGAAGAACAGCAGTCACTCAGTAGTATACATGTTCATCCTAAATTCCATGGTAAAGAAGATCATATTTGGGAATATTCTGCGGGTCAATAGGACTCTGGACAATCATCTTCCCCCTCATCGCTCCCCTGTATATGACTTCAATCAGATCCATGAAATCTTGTTTAGTCTTGAAGCTGCCAACAAACTTGGTGTGATCTGGGGAGCTAACAGAGAGATGCATGAGATTTTACTACCACAGAATGAAAAGTAGGCCTATATATGACTTTTTTTTAATGCAACATTTGCAGACTAATGACTTCACAAAAAGAAAAGACCTGGAACAATTAAGTCACTTATTGAACAAAAATGATCAAATAAAAATAATACCACCTTTATTGGGCTTCAACAATCACTTCTGAACATTGCCTCCCCCCACAATGATTCTTGTATTTGTTAAGTAAATATACTTGTACACTATAAAACATTTAAGTGCACAATAGAGCATAGGTTAATAGGTAAATGTCAGAGTAACAGTGCAAAACCCTATTATATTTATTTTATTATAATGTAACGGCTGAGAATAATGCCCTATTTGATAACTTGGAATGGAAACATGATGTTTCTTGTCATGGTTTAGTATAAACTACAGAACTTTGTCAGATTTAAGAACAGTTTTTACCCAACCGCAATCACCACACTCAATACAGAAAAATACATCTGATGTGCAATATGTTTTAAAGGGATCAGTGCAATAATATGCTTGTGTGTGATGGGTTTCTGCTTCTTTTTTTTGTTAAATGAACCTATTTATTTTTAGCCACGTTTACTCGTATTTTTCTAATACGTTTAATATATGATGTACAGATTGGATGGCACTATTAAATATTGCTCTACTTTTCACAATGACGATAAAGACATTCTATTCTTAAAAACTGCTTACAATTAGTTATCTTCATTAAAAAAAAATCAGCTGTGTCAAATGATTTCTTGTGCATGAAATTCTCAATCATCAATTCAGAACATAATATTCAAGTAAAGACACAGAAGTATATTGTTTCAAGTGAAATGTAGTGACCCAATATACAATCGATGTAAGACTTTAAAAGCTCACCCATAATCCACCTTCATGTGCTGCCCATTAAAAAAGAAAACAGTGGAGGGGATATAACTGATGTCAAAATATCTCGTGTAAATAGGAGCTTTATCCACATCCACGATGTAAATTGACGCCATGTTACTCAAGTCATGGGCAGTTTTGGACAACTAGAAGAGAAAAGAAGAGATAGTTTAGCATAAGAAAACTTTCTAGTCATGGCAGTTCGGCAGCAGTGGTTTGGTTATTTTTGCAACAATCGTCCAGTTTCTTACAATCTCATCGAGTTGGAGACAAACGGAGTCTTCGTCTCTTCCAAACCTCAAGACAACGACTTTCTCTGCCACACCCTTGATAACGTCATCTATATCTTTTTTGCACGTTAATTTAGGCAAAAACAAGCTCATTTTCAAAGTTCGGATACAGCACCCACTGATTTCACCATAGACAACGTTTTACCCTCAACCGGAAACTGTTACTTCCGCTGTTCATCACTATAGAAGTCCGACTGGAAACAACATAGTACTAAACAATACGTCTATATGAATTAAATTGCATACAATACATGATTACTTCACATATAGTCAAAGTATAAATAAAACAATTAGTGCCTAAATATTTTTTAATGGTGAAATGGCAAGATATTTAAGATGAGCAATAGGTTCCAGTGAAATGTTATCGAGTTGTTTCAGTACGGTACAATACGGTGTTACACCAAGTTACAACGTGACCTTTCTGCTATGTTTGTCAAGCATGGACGTGGAATAAGTAAATTTACCTACTTTGCTATTTAAGGCTTTTAACAAGTTGTAAGTACTACCTACATTTACTCGCAATGGAACGGATTCGATTGTTGTTTCTTTCATGTTAAACTCGTGAAGCACACGGACAGACTGTGACAGTTACATTTCCTGGTTAAAGTTTACAGTATACGTCAAGATGCTGAGGCTCAGTACTGTCCGGGAGTTGGGTGTAGTCTTAAAAAGAAGTAATTTTCTGATTCCCAATACCACAAAGAGACGAGTTATCAGCTTTCCTCCGGTAACTAGCGCCTGCTGTCACTGGGTATCCATCTTTAATCGCCACTTCCACACTGGAAACCTACTGAGGAAAGATGTCCCTCTGCCAAAGCCCCTGGACTCCGAGGGACCAGAAAAAATAGATTTGGACAAATGGAAAACTGTGATGAGATCGAAAGCTGCGCTGGAGGAGGGACTCCAAGTGAATGATGATGAAGAGGAGGAAGCAAGTGATGAAGATGAACCCAACACAAACAGCAGCAGCTCGACGCTGGAGGCAACACGCGACCTAGTGGCCATGTGGCGGCAAGCTGGGAAGCTGGTACCCCAAGAGATAACTGATGAACAACTCCAGGCCCTGGCAGAGCTCACCACCAAGTCCGCCAGGAAAAAATACCTGAAATATCTGGCCGTAAAGGAAGGTTATAAAAAGGCCCGCAAAGAGAAACAACAGCAGAAGAAGGCTGAGAAGCAGGCCATGCTGGAGCAAAGAGATGCAGAGGAAGGGATCATCTGGAGGAACACGTTATTTCTCCAGTTCTGGAGCCGCACCCTGGACAAACTGCTGGGTTGGCGTTGCGCCCAGGCCATGATATTTGGTCAACCGCTCATCTTTGACCTTAGCTATGAGGCCAACATGTCCAAACGGGAGATAGAGAACACCGTGTCCCAGCTGATGGAGGTGGAGGGGTGGAACCGGCGTGCCACTGAACCCTACCACCTACACTTTTGCAACCTGCAGCCAGACAGTTACTACAAGCAGGAGCTGCTGAAACGCTATGGTGCTGAGACATGGGACCGCCTGCTCATAACCAGCACCGACCAACAGCATGTGGATTTGTTCCCCCGTGACAGACTAGTTTACCTCACAGCAGACTCGCCGAATGTTCTCCGCACCTATGACCATTCCAAGGTGTACATCATTGGAGGCCTAGTGGACCGGTCTATCCAGTCTGGCTTGTCATTAGCAAATGCCAAGCGTCTGAAGCTGGCCACAGCTCGTTTGCCTCTGGATGAATTCCTCCACTGGGAGATTGGAGCCAAAAATCTGACCCTAGATCAGATGATTCGCATCATGCTCACCTTCAAGGAAACAGGAAATTGGGAGGAAGCATTAAAATTTGTGCCTAGGAGGAAGCATGATGGGTTCCACCAACAGCAGGTTGGAGGAAAATATGATAGAAAGAGTGGGAAAACATTTAAAAGTGGGGGCCAGACTTTGAACAAGTCCCACAAAGACTCTGGGTTTTCTTGGAAGGGGAAAAATAGCACAGCAATCAGTGATACAGGAATGAACCCAGCCAGAAGCAGAATACGGGCATCACTGAGGAGCAGCATGGAGGGAGGGAAAACTACTGGAAAAAATAAGATGTGGTGGATTCATGAGTGAAAAAACATTTGGTATCACTGTCATTTCTGTCTTAGTACAGTTTGAGAATGTCAAAAGGTGAATAAAGTGATGTAATAGTAGATTACTGGTTATATTCATTTTTACCAATTCAGAAACAATCAAAGTTAAGCAAAACAAGATTTCAAAAAGGTAGAAAGAACTTTGGTGTTTATTTTGATCTGACAAGAAAACCAGTTTCAAAAGATGTATAAATATTATAGTGTGGTTTCACTCAACAATGTAAAGAGCAGACTTTCACGTAAATGAGACAAACCAAACTATCATAGTTTTACAAAATGCTTGAAGGCATGTGCAACATTTTCCTCATTTCATAGCAGCATATTCTTAAGCAATACACTGTATAAGGTCTTTTTAAATAAGTTACCAAAAAAATCCATTCATAATGAATAAAACTAGATTCAGTAAAAGATAGAAATAAGCTTAAAACCCTTTGAGATGTCCATGAAAACCCTTTCAAACATCTTTCCATTCAACTTTCTGAATACTGATAGAACATTATTTGTCAACCAGTCGATAATCTTTTTAATCATCTGAAATAGCGCCACGCTATGAAAAGGGAGCGTACTACCTTCCATAACCATGTTGTCAGAGCAGACGTTACTGTTCGATATCATCATAACCTCATGTTGTATATCTACAGGTTGCATAAAACCATTAATGTAATAATATCTGATGCACACCGACATCATTCATACAGGTATGTATGTATAAATAAAACTAAACACAGTAGCTTAATATTCAAGTTTGAAAAAGCAACATAACACTGACTTATCTTAACCTTGTGACCCTGCAGTATTCAGCATATTGTTTAAAACAGACCTAAATAGTCTTGAAATGCATTGTTTTCATCACTTTCACATCAGGATTCTTGAAATCAATGATATTCTTGTCTAGCTACTTTTAAATTTTTCCAAAGTATTAACTTCCTCAGACCCAGGCAAGTATAAAGTTTTTGATTTTTTTTGCATGAAAGCATTTCACTTAGAATAACGCAGCAGTTTTTTCAGGTATTTTTTTTTTAATTAGAGAATGTCCTTTGCAGTGGACAGTTTTTTTTTGTTTGTTTTTTTTTTTTACTAAAGCTGTGAAACTCCTGTCCTCCAATGTGGATACCCTTTGGTGCTGACCAAAAGAGTTACTCAATACAGACAAACCGTATCCTCTAGAGAGTGGATCAGAACATAGATCCCTTGAAACAAAGCAGTGCTGGTGTCAGATGGGTGACATGATTCTTTGACCCCTACAGCACCAGGATGTCTCCAGAGCAGCGCTCACAGCAGTTAAAAGTAATGTTCTCATAGCGAGTGTAGGGATGAAACCTGCCAATGCTCTTCTTATTGCTCAGAAAGTTTGAGGGGGAGGAGTCATTTAGGGGAGGCTCTGTTTTGTCATCTGAACATGAAATTGGATCCAAAATTTTCAGCACCTACAAGATAAAAAAAAGAAAAAAAAAAACAATTGTGAATCTGTAGATGCAATAATCAACACAAAATAAAACAAGATTTCTAAAGTTAAAGCTGCATATGACTTTTGTCATCAATTTATCATCAGATCTGTAAAACCAGAGTCATAGCCTAAGTATCACGAATCCATAAGTCTTTCCGTGAATAATCACCTGAATTTCTTCCCTCAAGGTGTACGATTTCGAAGTGTACTCTTCCATAAACAATCCATTTGTTTATAAACAGAGCCGGTAGGTCAGCTGGCATTTTCAGAAATTTGTCACGACGTGCATTTTGGGAAGTGGTGCTCCACAGAGCCAGAGTAGCAAGAGGCAATGAAGCCATTTCCATGTTTGTTGCCGCTGCGGCCATAATGCGGCTGTGTGGAGCTCCACTTCCCACAATACACGTTGCGACAAATTTCTGAAAATGTCCGAGTGACCTACTGGCTCTGTTTGTAAACATATGGATTGTTTATGGTGGAGTACACTTCAAAATTATTCACTGTGAGTAAAGATATTCAGGTGTGTAATCACGGAAAGACTTACAGATTTGTGATACTTAGGCTATGATTCAGGTTTTACAGATCTGATGAAAAATTGGTGATGAAAGTCATATGCAGCTTTAAATATTGAATTTGTACCTTCTCAGCCATCTTTTCTGCTGGTGTGTTGCACAGTTGTTCAGTTTTTGCATTGCTGCTCTTTGCCATGCTGCTGTTGCTTGTGTTTCCCAATAGGTGAGAATTGATGGCGTCTGCCAGCTTGTGATTGGCTGCTGCCAGTTCTCCTGTGCTGAGGGGCTGTGCACTGGGGTAGTAGGTCTGCTGTCTGCCCCACTGTAGAGACACCAAGAGCTGCTCCAGAGATCTGTTGACAGAAAACCAACATCAGGACAAAGGTTCTTTAGTAAACAGGACATCGCAAATGTTTCCATGGTGAAACCTGATCAGCTGCCAACAAATACCACTGTGTTATTTTAAAATGGAGCATTGTGTTTGCTTGCATAAGACTCTTATATCATAACATCAGCAGAATGGACCTGACTGTTTCTGTTGTGCTTCAGTGTCATATGCTGACTGATTATATTAAGGGTAGCCTGAGCCAGAAGAAAGTTCTTTTGTTGTTGCAGATGGTACACTGCATGTTGCTGAAGCTTCCGCCATCATCCACTGCAACTTCAGTGTATGTAAATAAAAATAATAAAAGAAAAATATACTCTCCTTTGGCAAAGGAGGAGAATCATAAGAGAACTTACTGAAAGCAATTATGTCTTAACTACACAAAGTGATATGAAACTTAACTGCAGAAAATCTCCTACATGTTCTAAATTCAAACTAAGCATACCAAGAAGAGATCTATGTTAATATCAGGCTGTCCAGTAAAACACAGATTCAGTTAAACAAATGCTTGAACCAATGTCCACATTCAACATAATAAAATACTTCTGTTTTCTTTAAAAAAGTATTTACACACAACATCTGTAAACTATTAGTTTAAATACCCCTCAAATAACCATCCCAATTTTAAGCTATTTCTGTTAAAATTGATTATTATATAATGTGTTACCTGTGAGTGAGCACCATGTCCCTGGAGAACTCCTCTCTTTCTAACAGCAGGTCCTGAATCGCTCCTTGTGCCTCTCTGGTCTGGCGCTGCAGCGCTGCTCTGGCATTTGTCAGCTCCTCTGCCATCACTCTGCAAAAAATGTTAGAAAATGTTCATTCTGTATAATGACAGTAAATGCGTCATTCTTAAATCATCCCAATACAGAATGTTTACAAAAAAAATCCACCAAATTTACAAATGAACTTTTTCATGAAATGTCTTTGTATATGTCGGTATGGACATCATGCTTTGGTCTATACCAAAATTTATTGCATAATTTCATGCATGACTGAACACAGGCCCAGTTTCCGGTGGGCAATTTTTTTTTTCCCTCCAAAAAATTAAAAGGTTCAAATTGGATGAAAAGTCTTAAACTGTGATGCAAAATGTGAATTTTTGTTTTTCTCCACTGTGATACTCAGATTAACAGTTTGTTTCCTGCTATTTGCACTGGGGCAGTGGGTGTATGGAATGTATGGGAGGGTCACACGGCGGTTTGCAAGTGATCACTACCCAACCACATCCTTAAGAGGATATTTCGAGGAGCAAGTCACTAACTTAACCAGTTTATATCCACAGCTGAATGAAAGGCGTTACGTAAAAACGTTAGAAGTATGAAGCTTACATTATGTTGTGTCTACCCTAGCTCAAAACACTATCACTTTTAATCAAGTGTAAAGAATTTGTGGTTGTCATTTTTCTTGTTGGCCTGTGTTCAGTTTGTTACACAACCAATCTGACCCCAATCTTAGACCTCGCACAGGTGATTAGGTGGAAAAACATGCCGTGCCCCTCTGGCATGTTCGATGCATCCCAATATACATGTCCAAGCACATGAAAGGCTGTCCATTGCAGCAGTGCAAATGGAGGGAAACAAAGGGTTAATCTGAGTATCGCAATGGATAAAAAACAAAATTCACATTTTGCACCACAGTTTAAGACTTTTCATCTAACTTTAACCCTATAATTTTATGGAGGAACATTTTTTTTGACCAGCTGGAAAATGAGTCTGTGTTCAGTCATGCATGAAATTATGCAATAAATTTTGGTATGGACAGAAGCAGGATATCCAAACCAACATATGCAAACAAAAAAATTTCATGAAAATACTCTATTGTAAATTTGGTGGGTACTTTTGGGAGACTCTACTTTTATTTTTTTGATACACGCTGTAGACAATTCAGCTCTGTGCCTTACAGGGACGTCTTGGAGAGTTGCTTACTACTTTGAAAATGAGGATGAAATAACGGCAGCAGGTGGTGTACTAACAAACTATGTGTCACATATCCTGTTATATTTGTTTTCAACATGTGTATTTATCATGAAAATAATCAAATAATTCATACCGGCTGGCCAGGAACTTGCTCCTCCAAACATCACACTGAATACTCATGCGTTCCAGCTGCTCTGCAGTGTGAGCAAGACTCCGACCCAAAGCCTCATTCTCCAAAATCAGCTGGTTCTTCTCCCGTGCCAGTCGCTCAAAGTGGTACTGAAGGTCATCGCCCACTGAAGCCACCAATAGCTTCTTCAACTCACGGTTCACCTAGCATGTAGAAACAATAATGGTGCAATAAAACAAGAATTATTGCATTTTATCAACCACCTAGATAACACTGTACACAGAGCTAAATGTAGACAGCCATAATTTGACCCTACAAAGCTTTGTGTCTGATATCTACAACATATCTGCTTCCTTCTGATCTTACCTCTGTCTGCACACGAAGCTGATTACAAAGACCTTCCTTGTCCTGCAGCAATCTGCGTTCAGAGTTTTGCAGTTTCTCCAGCTGTCCTCTCCAGTCCTCCACCAGAGGCAGGTGAGGAGAGCCTTGTTCTTCGTTCTGTTGTCCAGCCTCCCCTTTCCCTTCAAAAGGACCTGCACGGCTGCTTCGGCTTATAGCTGCACGTGGGACGACTATCCTCACAGCTTCCACTTCTGTGCAGGCTTCTCGACTCACTTTGCCCAGGTGGAGAACCCCAAGAGGCTGAGGTGTCACAGGAGGAGAGGGGAGGGTAGACTTAGGACTGTGTTTGGGACTGGCTATCTTCAGCAGAGGAACTGAAGATGGACCAGGCGGTGGTTTATCCGTGTTAACCTCAAGGATGGGTGGTGGTTTTTCAGTTTCCATGCCATCACCAGCACCCCTGACTGGCACACGGGCGGAAGCTATAAGAAGCATAAAAAATGAGTACAGGGCTTTAATGTTACACGTTTCCCTTACATGTAAGTAATTAAATGATAAGTGGACAGGTCTAAACACTATCGTACAAAGACTTCCTGTGGCAAAGATTATGTCAAATAGCTGCTGAAATCCCCCTCTAGCTTTGCGCATCACTGAAAACTGAACCTAAATCCTTACAATACAAAATGTGTTCAGAACTCTCCATAGAATTATATCTATCGTTTCAGTACTGGTGTCATTACCCATGTAAGAAACTACTCATAGTATTCAAAACACAATGCTACATCTGATTATATGGCTTTTTTTGTGCTTTGCTGTGACAGCAACGATACACAAAACATTTCAACTCAAGTGATATCTTGAGACAACTGAACTGTGTGGTCAGTTCTGGGGAAAAGACACATTTCCATAAACACTTCCATGAGGAAAAAGTAGGGGGGATGTGATGTACAGCATTTTTTTTTTTTAATTGGCAAGAAAATGTCTCGAAGGCATATTTTCCACAGAAACACATACCTCTTACAGCAGCTGTCATGGTGGTGGAGGGTAACTGGCTGGAAACGAAGGCTGTTGATTTATAGTAGTTCTTACTCCTGTAAGAGTAACAGTGAAAATGCAGTAGCTAATATTGGTACTATCCAGTCAAAGGTCGGCGTTCACAGCTAAGATACTGATAACAGGACACAGCGAAGCTAGCTTAACGGCTAACTGTTGGCCGACAAATAACGCTGACGGAAAGGAGAATGTAACAGGAAGTTTAGCAACATAAGTTACATTAGGCTAACGTTATCGTTTAACAACACGGTAAGACACGTTTCAATATATCTTGGAGTAAAGTGTATGACTCATACATACGGATATATCGTCAACAATGGCTCCTTCCACCACAGCCAGTTTCCCTGTCGTAAAAAGTGAGCTGTTTGTTTTGCCACCGGACACGGTTGGCCTTGCCAATTGGTATTGCTTCCCTAAATTTAGTGTGTTAGGCACAACTTCCTGTTACATAAATCCGACAGCGTTTGGAATAAATCATACAGAAAATGAAGTTCAACGAACTGAAGTACGTTTCTACAAATCCGAATTTATCTCTGAGAGTTTTAATCACACCAGAAACATGTTCCTTTTATTAGCGGCACTTTTGACGTAACTAAAGAAGCCTGACAAGCAATACTTAGGGAAAAAGTTGGCTTTTTTGGTAACATTACAAAACAATTTCAGTCGTTGCTTCATAAAAAATAGTACTAATAGTAGTACTACTAATATTGTGAAACAGAAAGTAAATAACAAACGTTGAGCTTTTCTTAGAGGGAGCACTATATGGTCCGTTTATTTGACAATTTATTACCCGGAACCTTCGGGGAAACCAGCCTTAGCTCGACGGACAAAAGTACGGTGAACACCAATACGTTCAAGAGTGAAGAAAGTGTTAATCGGCGCCGGTTGTTAGTGTCAGTATAAAAAGATGTTCAGAGCATAATTTATTTTTTTTCTTAGCTTTGGAAACAGATCATTTGGATAATAATGGGAGTGCACGGATTGTGGAGGCTACTGGAGAGTACAGGTAAACCGATTAATCCTGAAACACTGGAGGGAAAGATCCTTGCTGTTGGTATCCTTTATTTATCCATTCATTCCATCTATCACCATTCACTTCTTCACATGTTTGTCAGATGTATTGGTGTAACTATTAAGCATAACCCTTAACCAGACGCCACCAGACATCAGCATATGGCTAAACCAGGCAGTAAAGGGAGTAAGGGACCGTGAAGGGAACAGCGTCCAAAACGCCCACCTGCTCACCCTTTTCAACCGCATCTGTAAGCTGCTCTTCTTCCGTATCAAGCCAGTGTTTGTGTTTGATGGGGACGCACCTCTGCTGAAGAAGCAGACTCTGGTAGGTGTGAAAGATCATAGAATCAGTGTTCCTGTCTTTTCTTAGAGGATGACAAATGAAGGAGCTGATGTCCCCTTCTCTTCCTTCACTAAATATGGCTTTGGTTGCAGGCTCTGAGGAGACAGAGGAAGGAGGAATTAAGCCGGGAGTCTAAACAGACCAATGAGAAACTCCTCAAGACTTTCCTCAAGAGACAAGCTATAAAAGCTGCACTCGGAGACCGAAGGTAATGGAAGAATAAAGAAACTGTTTTCTTTAGAGATAGCTGAGTGGGTACATACACGTCACACAGTGTTAATGATTCATTGCTTTGGTTGTATGTAATTGAGTAGTTTTATCAAAATAATGTAAATTTGAGATCCTCGGACTTTTAGTATGTACTATTTATGCACTTTTATACATATAAACCGCTCTGTCAAAATAATGACAAATACTGAACTTTTTCCTCCACTATTTGACAGCATTATATCATTCTATTCCTTTCAATCAATCATTTCTTTAAATTGTCGTAGATCAATTGGATTGCATCGTTACAAAGATGAAAGCAGGCCTGTTTTCTGAGCTCATATGATGCATAGCTGTAAATTAAACTGATGCCAGTGATGCCAAGCCAAGTTAAACTACACAAAAAACCTTGAAGTGCTGATTTTCATTTGAAGACATTACGATTTTCTCTGGATTTGTCAAATGTCTGTTGTGTTCTGCAGTACAGAGCCACTACCCAGCCTCTCCACTGTGAGGAGAAATGAGGTGGATGATCTGTATGTCCTTCCAGCGCTTCCACCTGCAGAGGAGAAAGAAAAAAGCAGGTCAGAGTCCTGTTATTGTTCAGGAAACCTGTTGCTGTTGGTGTACATTCAGTCTAATTTTCTTCTGATCAAATTATAGTTTTATATGCAATTTTGCTTGAAAGCTTTGGAAGTTTATAAATGAAGTACAATGAAATTATTGACAGTGTCCTTTTCTAAGGTAAGGTTTTCCATAGCAAGAAAAAGGTAGAATAAAAACAATTTTCACCATAAGATTTTAGCAAAGATTATATGAATAAGGTATTACACAGTATAATAATTATATAACATAAGACATTATAAGTGCATAACACAAGAAAATGCAATAAATACAATAACATTAAAATATAAATGAGAAACTATCAAAATAAAATCAAAATTCAATAAAGCAAGTTGATTGATCTATAATGGTTTGTCACTATAAATGACAAAATCAAAATACATAATCAGAAATTATGTAAGGGTACTTAAAGACACTTTAAAGAATTTAAAAAAAAAATCTGACAAAAGTGATAAACAATGTTTTTTATTTAAGACTACAGCAACAAAATGTAAAACCCACAATCTCAATATAACGCACAGTCTTGTTCAAATTCAGTTTAATTTATTGTTTTTCCAGCAAAAACAGAATTTATTCACCTCTAAGATGGTGAGCAGTAGTTTTAGTCATCTTTGCCACTGCATTCTGAACCTGTCATTCCACGAAGCATTTTGTTTGTCTTCAACCTGTAGCTCTGAAGAGGAGGAAGACAGAGAATGGGAGGAGACGACCAACAATCATTATATGCACCAGGTAAATTGATCACATGCACTGGATCACCAAACAAAAGAGAGACTTCATATTTACGATTACCTCTATTTCAATGTAGATTTGATAATGTACCAAAAGACAAATTATCGTTGGGTATTTTGCTTTTTTACATGTTAAAGCTTTTTGCTGCAGCATCTTAATCTTATCCTGACTGTGTTAAAAAGTGATATAGTCCTTGGTGAGAACTTGTACTTTGTTTTCAATCATCTGATAGTTCTCTGTGTGTCTTCCCTGTTTGATCATTTTACAGGAAGAATTTTATGAAAACTTCAACTCAGTGGACATCAACTCAGAGGAGTTTGCCAGCCTGCCTCCCGAAATGAAACATGAGATACTGAAAGACATGAAAGAGTTTTCCAAAAGACGGCGGACCATGTACAACAAACCTCCAGAGGTACTATCATTCACTTCCTTTCAGTTATGAGCGGACATATTTCTTCCTCTCATCATGGGCCCCTCTTCACTCCCACACAGCGTTCAGGGGACTTTTCTCAGTACCAGCTGGCCGGCCTTCTGCAGAGGAACCAGCTGAACCAGCGCTTGGAGGGAGTGGAGAAAGAGATGAGCCAGCGGAGTGCTGGCAGTGCCCCACAACTTTATGGGGAACAGCAGAATCACAATGTGGAATCACAGAGACTGGTTTCAGAAGACCATTCCCACTATATTCTAATTAAAGGTGAGACAGCCATTGTAAGAATACTGCATTTGCATCATCATTACAATATCAAAATGATTTTATTTATACCTACCGTGCATTTACATTGAGCATACTAACATTTCTCTACATTAACTGGTGGTATTTTGGTGTCAATTGTGAAATGTGTTTATTTATCACATTTCATATTAAATGTAAAATGTATCAAAGAGGCCACAAACTGCACTGACAAAAGACTGACTTCTTATCAGTGTTAGTCACATGAACATAAATACACACCTTGAAGAGCTGCATTATTTTAACAGATTTCCCTGATAAACATAAAGTTTAAATTTCAGCAAAGAAAATCACATTTTAAGTGAAGGATGCATGTTTAGTGATGTGATTTCACAACAAAGTTCTGAGTGATAGTCAAGAGTTGTGCTGAACAGGGTTTAAAGGACTTAAAATAAGAATATATCTAACATTCAAGAAGGAAACCTTTAAAATATCAAGAATTATATGATGAGTTTAGTGTATTTTTACTGACCTCGTAGAAGCTCCTCTACTTTGCAGTGAGATAAACACCAACCGCATAAAGGGTCGAATGTCATGCAAGTGTTTGAGACTTATTTGTGGTGGTTTAGTGATAAAACAACATTTTGTTATGAATACAACAGGTTTTGTCTGCTTGCACACTACAAAGCCTTTCATTTTAAAGCGTTATTTTTATGGTAGCGTTTTCTCAAATAGTATTTTGTTGATTCTTAAATTAGATACAAGAAAAATGAAAGTTTTCTATGCATATAGACAGTAACGACTCATGTATTTGTTGGTAAATTATTCTTCTGTCATTTAGACAAACAAAGAATACATACAGGGTTTCTGCAGGTCATTAAAAAGTATTGAAAGTCATTAAATAGATTTTGCAAAAATTAAGGCCTTAAATGGCTTTAAAAAACTTTAAATTCGATGTCCAGAGGCATTAAAAAATTAAATACACTTAATGGAGAAAAAAAACATTGTTATTCACAATTTATTTTGATTATATAAACATTTAATAATTTAGATTGGAAGTATAGTGTGATGATTGACAGGCGGAACCCTTTAATTGGCTGTTGTTTATGGCCAATGCGCAAAGTCACAACACCGGATGCTTGGAATGCAACATGCTGTGAGTGTGCTCATGCTGTGGCAAAAGAGCGGAGGAAATATTAGCAAATGTCAGAAAAATGGGAAAATGCAAGTTTCAGCAGAAGTGATTGGAGGTGATTGGTTAAAGCCTGTTGACGGTAAACTGTTGTGGAAAAAAAAAAGATAGATAGATAGATAGATAGATAGATAGACAGATTTCTCTGTTTAAAATGGCATCAAAAAGTATTAAATTCTGATACCTGCAG
>JAPQRP010000019.1:33621098-33637151 GCA_037367295.1 Apogon hyalosoma | reverse complement strand
AGTTTATATTGCACATATCAGAGACAGGTGTCTGTGTTGGAGATGACGGACTGAGCTGTCAGCAGATGGACCAGTCTGGGTGCACAAGGCCTTCCCCTTCCTCTGCCCATGCTCTCTCTTTTCCTTGTGTCTAATGCCTCTCTGTGTCCTTCAGGTCTGGACAGAACCAAACTCATCAACTTGGCCTACCTGCTCGGTAGTGACTACACAGAGGGTATCCCAGGAGTCGGATATGTGACTGGTATGGAGATCCTCAACGAGTTCCCCGGGCCAGGCTTAGATCCACTGATACAGTTCGGGTGTGTTTTTGCCCAAAATGTGGAAGTTTCTCACCATTTGTTATTTTGATCTCCAGTTTCTCTCTGTTGTCAAAGTCACTTTTCAAAACAAAAGATGGGAAGTACTGCACAATAAAAACAATATACAGGATAGTAACAGAGACAGAATGTGAGAATTAACTAGAAAACGCATGGCAATGTATGATATTGTTAGCCTCATATATAATCTCCTTAGTCATATTTTTTCAGGTCATAGTCAATGATGAAAAATTAAGCAGTAGCGTTAGGAGAGTAAAGTTATTCAGATATTACAATTCGGGCAAAAATATGACTCAGGCAATTATGCTGAGGCTAACTATATTCATTTTTAAGCCTTAAAGACTAATATTTTTGTCACAACGTCCAATTTTTTTTTTTTTTTGTCTTTCTCAATTTGATTTATCACCATTTATTATATTATCCTCTGCATTTTGCATTTTTCAGTGAAAATCGGGTATTTTCCTATATTAAATTTTTTGATTATGTGGATGTTCATAAAAGCTCAGAATAAATTCAAAGGTAATTTTATCAAATCAGAAGAAAATGAGGAAAAAGTGACTTGTTCAACAAAATATATCATTAACTGAATATAAAACAAGTGTCTCCTTCCACTGTCATTGACCCAACTCCATGGGTTTTACTAGTGAATCAATGTTGGAGAAGATGATGGTGTTTCATGTTCACTATGAAGCCTCTGAATGTCCAAATGGGTCATATCTGATGACCATGAAAAGATGACAAACTGCATTTTACCTTAGTTATTAACATGTATTAACAGGATTAGTGGATCAGAAGTTATTAAACATTTTAGATCAGCAGATGCGTTTGGTTGCTGGTGGATGTTTGGGTCTTTATGGGTTAAAAAATACAAGAGATTTAACCCTGATTTTCCTTTCTGTTTCTGGGTTTTCTCTACACATCGAGTGCTTTATGCAGCAAAATGGCATAGCTCAGCTTTATGTGATGACTCGATCATCCTCTTCCTCATATTCTAGAGATTTTCAGTGTAGCTCACATCTAGAAATTTAGAGTGGTCTCTTAATCTTATTATTTTTTTTACTAGCATATTTATATACAATATGATCCAATAGTCTCCAACTATAGTTTTGTTGTTTTTGCAGGTATGAAATGAGCATACGTGTTTATTTTCTTCGGATACAACAAGAAAATACAGGAAATGTGACAGTAGTAAAAACACTCATCTGAACTAAAGGGCATCTAAGAAGTAAAATCAGTATTGAGTGTGACCTTTGTTCCCAGCACAAAATAGCCCAAACAATAAAACATTTGACAATTGTGCTGAATAAAATCTGGTTTACAGCACCAGAAAATTAATGCAGTAAATGCAATATTATCTGAACAAACAAACTAGAGATATTTTAAGTGTTAATGCTTTCAGTTTTGGTCTGCAAAGGCTGTATAACTTACATATTTTCTATATATCCAGGTTAAATGTTAATACACAGACTGAGAATTGCATATGTGTGGTCATTGTAACTTTACTGAAACAACAAATCTAATAGTGGTCTGTGACTTTTGCACAGTACTATACAATATTATCATGAATTAAATGCTGAAATGTATATTATTTTTTGTTCACGTTATAAAAATGATTTACAGTTATCCCCAGTATTGTTCATTTTCTGAAGTGATTCTGAAAAGTTAATAGAAGGAATACATTTAATGGCCTGAAAGTGTTGTGATTGTTTTTCCGTGCAGTGAGTGGTGGTCAGAGGCTCAGGAGAAGAAGCGTCTGGTGGATAACCCCCGGGACACAAAGGTAAAGAAGAAGTTAAGGGAACTGAAGCTGCAGCCTGGATTCCCCAACCCGGCAGTGTCTCAGGCCTACTGGCACCCTGCTGTCGAACAGTCGGACTGCTCCTTCAGCTGGGGACGCCCGCAAGTTGACATGATCAAAGAGTATCCTTGGTCTGAGTGGGAGTGTTTTGTGTGTGTTTGGTTTTTAGTGTCTTTTTTCCTCAACTGCGCTTTTAGATTCTGTCTGAGTCGTTTTGGATGGAGCAGCCGACGAACAGAGGAGACTCTTCAGCCTGTGATGAAGCAGCTCAACACCCATCAGGTAACTGTTACATGGAAGTAATAGTGCGTGATAAATTAGATTTTCATCACTGTGATATGAACATCTTAGTGCCACAGAGAAATAACTGGACCTAAAACTCATTATGAAACTGGTGACCCCTCTACTCATGATTATAGTGTCCCCCCCAGTGTTCATTAAAACATAAACATATTACTTGTTATTACCGCTACATAGTATTAGAAGGCTTAGACCGCAGGTGTTAAACATAAAGCTCCATGGGATGAATTTGTGAAATGCAAAAATTCTACTTGAAAATTCCACAAAAAAAAAAGTTACACTTCTTCCCACCCAAAAAAACAAACAAAAAAAAAGATTATGGTGATGTTTTGTACATGAGTGCTTCAGCCATATGTTTACAGTCCTTAAACACTGTTTACCATTGTGCATTATGTTTTTTTACTGGTTGTAATCGCCTCACTCATCATTGTGAACTATATGCTAAAACTGAGTGGCCATCTTTGAATTCGAGAAGGATGACCCATCGATTAACCTTAACCTACAAACCTCTTCTAAGAAAAAAAAAAAAAAAAAAAATTCCACTTGAGATATGAGCAATCATTTTTGTTCAGGAGCCAAATTCAGCCCAATTCAATCTCAAGTGGGTCAGATCAGTAAAATACCATCATAATAACCGCTAAATAATGACAACTCCAAATATTTCTCTTTTTTTGTGTAAAAGTAAAATTACATGAAAATGTTTATTTTTCCAAATTATCCTTTCATCTTTCACTACTTTGTGCGTGCACATTTTCTTGAACTTTATCTTGTTCCTGCCTTGAGCAGTGAATTTCCATGTTCTCTGTCTATTTGATGGATTCTTGTATTGAATTGACATGAGCTATCCGATGTCTGTGATCCCTATGTAGCAGTGTTCCTGTAAATGCAATACGAAATAGGACATGAAGAGCTAATATTTGCACTTTAATAAACACTGTGGGATAAAATATCTCTAAGGCTGGGCAGGTTGTGCAGCTGCTCTTAGTGGAGGGTAATAAATACATCTTCTCATGAAATTATTGTGCCAGTGGGATTTATTCCTGATAGATAAAGTGTAACTGGGACTCAGTATGTAATCATTGTATTTGGTCAAAGGTGATCACTGATGTGTATAAAGAGGAATGTGTCCGAAAACAAAATTGTACCAACTTTATGGGCAGGAGTGTGAGTTTCTTCATATGGTACAGATAGATATGGCTGTGAAATCATAATTCTGCATCAGTTTTACTCTCTTCCTCCTCCTTGTTTGTTCCAGACTCAGCTACGAATTGACTCCTTCTTCAGGATGGAGCAACAGGAAAAGCAGTCGATCCGCAGTCAGCGACTCCGCCGTGCAGTCACCTGCATGAAGAGGAAAGAGAAGGAAGCAGGAGCAGAGGAGGAGGAAGGGGAGGACACTGAGGAGGAAAAGCTCTCTCCGTCCAAAGCTAAGAAAGTGGCACAGAAGACACCAGGAGAAGCAAGAGAGGAGGAGAAGAATGTGTTGGGAGGAGGTTTTCTCGGGTCACAGGTCACTGTTGAACTTCCTGTTGCACCGTTGAAGGATGTCAGTAGGAGCAGCAGCAACGAGGACAGAATATACGCTCCAGTAAAATCTGAGACCGCACCACACAAAGTCAGAATCAGCAACAGCAGCAGCAGCTCTGAGGACAGTGATGGTGGTGGCGAAGTTGCTATGGTTACAGCCAAATCTGTATTTGACGGCAACCGACGAGGCCGTGGGGCCAAAAGCACAAGAGGGAGAGGTAGGGGAAGCACGAGAGGAAAACGAAAGGAGAAGAAACTAAGCCCAAAGTGAAGCATAAGCTATATTTTTAAATATCAAAGAAGTTTTAAATTATGATGAATTAAACTTTTTTGTATTTAAAACATTTAATGTCTAAAAGTACTGTTTAATGTGTCTAAAGTATAAAAAAAAAAGATCATGTTTTGTATTAAATTTCATTTCAATATCATTTTTGGAAATGTTGTGATGATGGAGTTAATCGGTGGTGAATGTGAGTTTAGTGCAGGTTTGTCATCTGTTATGTTAACGGTGAGACTAAGTTTCACTGCCACACATACCTTGAATTTCTCTCAGGCAGTATTTCGTCGTCTCCTGCCAGGATAAATCAAATGAGCTCGGCCTCGAACACAAACAGAAACTACCTAATGCTTCTAGCACTTGCCCAAATTTTCTCTTTACTTGTTAAGTTACGTAATATTTTTCACCCCCCCATCTTTTTTTAACCTGGGCTTCTGCAGTCAGCAGTCTGTCCGGGCAGATGCTGCTGTCAGTCACTTTTACTGCAGCACAGTCCACAGTGGGCCACAAACACGGGGTGGAGCTGAGGGCCGGGTGTGGTAGTTGGACAAGAAGTTGGGGAACACTAGTATTTGTGTGTGTGTTCGGATGTATGTAACTTAACGCCATAAAAGGTAACATCTAACCAGCAACTGAAGATCTTCATCCACATTGACACAAATCCAGAGGACTTCATCTGGGACTGCCAACTAGGATATTCTCTTTTGGGCATTTTGCCCTCCTGGCACATGGAGACTCAACGGTCCAAGGCCATGGAGGACTGCAAGCCCAGAGATAAAGGTGAGGATTTATTGGAAATGTGCAGCAATAATGCTTACAATGATAGCAGATCCTTTTTATGAATTGTATAAATATTTTACATGACAGATTATGAGTGAGCTGCATGAAAGTGATCGATAGTGTTCTAGACCATATGCATGTGTAGTTAAACCGGCTCAGTAATATCAAAAACAATGTTCTTCATATCCCCTGCAAACAACTGCAGATCTGCTTGTTAGAGACAAATATAACCGCTGTAGTATCATAAGACTATGGCCAGGTTTGGTCATACATAAATCAACGAATTGACCTCCGGAGCACTTCCTGACCTCACCCAACCTTTCTACATTGTAGCTCTGTGGGCTCCCCTGACCTTCTCAGTGTTTCATAACTAAAGCTCTGAGTCAGATGCTTCGAGTTAATACTGACACATATCTGGAGCCCCATACACTGGCATGATGTCACAACAAACACAGCAGGATCAGTGGGGCATTATGAGCCTAAACGTGATTCATTTATAGAGCAGACACATCACTCATTTATATGTAAAGTGATATGAACGTGGCTGCTTATGCGCTTGACTGAAGGCTAAAATATTTCAGTATAACAACTGGAATTTTTATGACAGAGGACTAAGATTGAAGTTTGTAGGATTATTAAGTGCAGATAATATTGGTTGTATTCATCACATGCACAGTTATACATAGCTCAGTGCAGTGATATGTATTTTTTTTTAACCTGCTGCCAATAGTAAAGTATAGATATACAAAATAAATATACTGTCTGTACCTTAATATTGGTGAAAATCTTGTAAAATTTGTTTGCTTTTGGTGCACCAGCATTTCAAGACATCTGCAGGTTGTTATTGCATCACAAAGTAAAAACATAATTGAAATTGAGGTATGATGATGGTTGATAATAGAGTAGAAAGAGGTTTGAGGTGGAACTATACAGCCCACAGATACCAGTAGATGTCCCTGCATCTGCATCGATCCCAAACACTTTCAAATGACACAATCTCAAGTGGAAAAAAAAAAAAAAGACTGGAGGGACGAGTTGCAAATGAACAGGCTGTTAATCTGCAGCTTTAAAAGTATAATATCCTCCTGAGACCCAGTAATGCATTTTTGTCCTCTGTAGGGGACAAGGTAGTAGGGCTTTACACCTTTATTTATTTATTTTAAAAAAAACCAACAAAAAAAACACCGTCCACTGCAAAGGATATTCCATTTTTTTTTTATATATCTGAAAAAAAAAAAACTGTTGCATTATGTTGTTTCCAATCAAGACAATTATTTAATGTAAAAAAAAAAAAAAAAAAAAACTTTTCCTTTCCTGGGTCTCAGGAGAATATTTTTGAAAAGTAGTATTTGCTCTTGAAGAAACTTTTTACATTTCTGACAGCACAACTTCAGACAAAAATACTGTAGTAATATTCATCTTTATATATGACATAATTGTAGTAATATTAAAAGTAAAACTAATGCAAAAGCACAACATAATTGCTAAAAAGCTATGAATATTCCACCAGCTTTATAGTAGAGATAAACATACTGTATGTGTGAAATGTTATTTGTGTTACTGTGAGTGTGGTGGTTGAATTATTCTGCCACAGTATTGCATAGATTGAAATTTAAGTGAGTGAAATAAACATTGACATGGTATAACACACAACCCAAACTTGGAATTAATAACATCAGTGAATTCTAGTGTTGTGGGATCATGTGCAGTATCTGGTTTTACTGCACTTCTCCTGCAATGAAAATCAATTTTGTCCCATTCCATCCAATATGACGTGTCTGCTGCTCTGTCGTATCGTTGTAAATCCTGGTACAGGTGCTGCTGAGGATGCTGAGCTCGCCAAAGCCATAATGGCTCATCGGTTCCAGCCTCCTGTCAAGGTCTCAGAGGCCTGGGAGGGGTACGTCTTTTCTGGTCTGGAGATCTGCATCAAAGAGTCGACGGACTTCTACGGAGCTGTACTCTGGCCCTCGGTACACACAAACCCACATTCACTTAACGGAAGCAACTACAACACAGCAGTCATGTTGAATATTTGAATATTTCATCCAACAGGCCATGGTGTTGTGTCATTTCTTGGAGACCAATCGTGACCAGTACAACCTGATGGACAAAAATGTGATTGAGCTGGGTGCTGGAACCGGGCTGGTCACCATCGTATCCAGTCTGTTAGGTGCTGAAACAGAACCAGTCAGATTTTCTGCGTATTTGTCACTTCATCTTCCATGTGTCCTGTGTCTCATTTAACTCTCAGGTGTATTCTGTCTCTTCAGGTGCTAAAGTGACCTCCACTGACCTCCCAGAAGTGTTAGGGAACCTCCAGTACAATGTTATGCGCAACACCAAGGACCACTGCAAGTACATTCCTTTGGTAGGTTTTTAGTCCAACAGCCCCAAGGGTCTGATGGACTACTGGTGTCAGCTGTTGTCCGTCCGTCTGTCTGTAAACTATTTTTCAAGAGTCTTCTTCTCCGAAACTGTCAGTCAGAATGAGTTGATATTTGTTGTGGAACATCTTTGGAATAAGGTCTACCAAATTTGTTCAAAGAATTGGGAAATGTTGATTTTTGAATTTTTTAATTAATTTTTGACATTTTACAAATCCTCACTGGTTTATGAGGGGACAAATTTCAAAGTGCTATAACTTGAAAATTATTTATATAATTACTATTGGCAATATATAGGAAGTCACATATGGGCTTGTGTTTCACGTTCACTATGGAGCCTCTGAACGTCCAAATGGGTCATATCTGATGACATGAAAAGATGGAAAACTGCATCATATATATGAATTATTTACATGTATAGATAGAATTAGTGGATCAACAGTTAGTAAACATCTTAGATCAGTAGATGCTTTTAGTCAGCGGAGGATGTTTGGGTTTATATAGGTTAATAAATATCCTCTCTAAACCATCTCCCAGGTCACTGAGCTCATCTGGGGCCAGGATGTGGAGCAGCGTTTCCCACGTGCCACACATTGTTTTGACTACATCTTGGCAGCAGATGTCGTGTACGCTCACCCTTTCCTGGACGAGCTGATTGACACTTTTGATCACCTATGCCAGGAAAACACACAGATCTTGTGGGCTATGCGTTTTCGCCTGGATCCGGAGAACAGCTTTGTGGATCGCTTTCAGCAGCGTTTCCACATAGAGGAGTTGTACGACCTGCCCAGCCTCAGTATCAAACTGTACCGAGCCTGGAGGAAGGACAGAAGGACTCACGGCTGCACGGGAGAAACTGCTGCCTGAACTGATAAACAGAGATCTGTGTCATGCAACTTAAAATATGGCGAGAGGTTTTACGGGATTTCCTGGGACCTTCTTATACTGGATGTTCTTATACTGGTGTTTAATTCAGTGGCATCTTACTCAATATGTCACATTCCAGAAACTGGATGTTTTATATTTCTTTGTCATAACATCAGACAGTTTGCCAATAAACAGCATCAACTGCAAACAGTGCAGTCTTTTGTGCATCTTTTAGCGTGAATCGTCTTGAGCTCATGTAGAACCATGAATGTGAATCTTCTTTATTCACTCAAAACACAGATGATTCTAAATTCAGCAAAAAGTATTAAGCCTGTA
This sequence comes from Apogon hyalosoma, assembly GCA_037367295.1. Lineage (NCBI taxonomy): Eukaryota > Metazoa > Chordata > Actinopteri > Kurtiformes > Apogonidae > Apogon > Apogon hyalosoma. The sequence goes on along the minus strand of JAPQRP010000019.1, from coordinate 33,628,562 downwards.
TAGTTCACTCATAGAAATACTCTGAAATTCAAATTTTCAACCTTAGTGTGTTATTGGAGGATGTAACAAGACTACTACTTTTGTGAAATCTTTCAAAATTTGTTATTGTTATGTAGAAAATAAAGGTTAATGAAGCTACCATATTTGGTTCCTTACCCGTAAGTGGCAACAACAAAAAAATCCAAAAAGTAAATATAAAAAATACAAGAAAAACACATGTACATAAACATGTATTTTAGAACATTTGACCTACATCAGTGCTGATCCAGACCCCTGTCCACATCCACATGATCCCTTTGAACATCATCCCTTACATTAGTACCATTACTTCATGGTACCTAACAAAGCAGGTCCACTCACTGTTCATTACAGACCCTGGAGACCACATTGGACCTGAGATTGTTGACTCACTGTAACTGTAACTGTTGCTGTCATTGTCTTGTAATGCATGCGGAAATGACCAAAAATAGTCACTTGCACAGTCTGTACTACTACTACAAAAAAAATGTCTAAAACAGTACACTTTCTGGGTGACATGAATATTTCTGCCTCTATACCATAACTGACTTTAGTGACTTGAACCATATTTAACTTTATTGAAATTTCAACCTTCAAGTAAAACAGGAACATTTATGACTCCAGTTTATGAGTTATGGTGCTGCCGTTAGAGTGTTATTAATCTGAAAAATGTTTCCTCCGATGGATTTGTGAGTCTGCTTGTCCTAGATTTTTTTTTTTTTTTTTGCAAGGAATAGAATAGAATAGAATAGAATCTTGTTAATGTTCTGTAAAGTGCTCAGAATAAATACACAAGACAATTGTAAGACTTGTTTACAGAGTATAGTGCCACTGCGTGCATCCACACAGCTGTAATGTGGCAAGGATAAAGAAAACAGAAAGCAAAACCTAATTTTGATGTTATGAATTTCAGATATTACACTAACCAAAATACTTTGGCTGTTTACAGCATATTATATTGGATTAGCAATTTACAAACAAAATGCTTATGTAGTTTGAGTTTATTACAAATGAATGGTAGAAAGAATGAAAAATGCTTGTATTACGATGATCACAATGACCCTTTTGTTTATTATGTAATTTTTAAGTGTTAGCATGTTAGCTGGTCACTAGTTCATCTATATTTTGATGTTATAGTGATCATGGCACATTCTTATTATGGCTGTTTTACTCAAACATACTTTTATATTCATTTGCGATATTTTATCTAGTTTTGTTGAAGCAAAAGGAAAAAAATTGCAAGATAAAACGCAAAGTGATAATCTGTGCTATTGTTTTAGCTCCTATCTGCATAAACTTTATTTAGAACAATAATTAAATACATTAGAATATTTGAGGATGTGTGTGTCTTTAATAATGGGAATGGTATAGGTATGAAAACACACAAAAATGCTAAATAAATACGTTCCTGTCTGGGTCATGAAAGAAAATAGCTTGGCTACACGATGGTTAAAGTAAAATTAAGGGGTTTTATATGATGTATCTTGTATCTTAACTGTGTTGCATCCTGTCTTGATCAGGAGTCTTTCCCAGTTAAATGAAGGTTCAATAAAATACCAAATAACTGAATTATTTTATAATACATTTGTGTACATTTTAACCTGTTCATCCTCCCCTGTTTGTCAGATACTTGCTGAAAATGACATTCCCAAAATGAATGTAGTATATTTCCTGAACAACAACATTTTGGTCAACAAGTTTGGATTCTAAAGAAAGGTAACACCTATGAAATTGATGTAGAAGTTTCAGAATCATCACCTTTGCCCATAAGTAGCTGGGATAGGCTCCAGCGACCCCAGTGACACTAGTGAGGATAAAGCAGGCTCAGAAAATGAATGAATGAATGAATGAATGAGTTTCAGATTCATTATCAAATGTACTGTTTCAGAGGAAATTCAACTAGAATATAGCAAAAAATAGATAAATAAATAAAACTTTCAGCTCTGACTAAAGAAAAAAACATAGTACTTGGAAGAAAACCACCTGATAACCATGGTTTAGTTAGTGTGAACAGGTTAAATATGTTTACAAAGCTGCATACAGCCTGAAAATCCAGAACCTGGCAATGCACAGCAGCGTTTTACTCTTTAATAACAAAACATTGCATATATGCTTTGAATTGAAAATGTGAAACTTTCAGCAATTGAAATGAAATATGTCATTCCAATATGTTATTATGTTTACCACTTTACCATGTAGCACACAAATATGCCATGTTTGGGAAACTTACCAGTCAGCTTTATTCATTTGGAAGGAGTGAGTCAGAGCCAGCTGACCTGTTAAATCTGATATCTAATTCATAATTCCTGCAGCATTTTCAGGGTTATTTTTTTCTACCGTGTCATTTCTGGGCGATGTGATGGATATGTGTTGTTTGGCTGCAGTAACGGGTGACACATGGGTGGTGCAGAGCTGGATTACGGAGGAGCGTGGCCAATAAAGGGTTGTATATCATTGTCAAGACAAACAAATGCTCAACAGCTGAACACTGCCTGGCCTTGGAGAGATATCCGCTAACATTATAACGCTTCCATAAGGCTCCTGATAACAACCCATCACTGAGGGGTAAAGCTAAGACATTCAGCTTGAAAAATTCTCCTCTTTATCCATAAAAGGCTTCTCCACATTAACGACGCAGCAAGACAATGACCTCAGCCCTGAGCACTGCTGTTGACATCCTGGACAGACTTCAACCTCAGCTTCAGCAATGTGTCGATACCTGAGGATATTAGGTGACACTTCATGGTCGAACATGTTAAAATGTAACCGAGGGGGTCTAATTGAGGTTAATGTTACAGGACCAGCCTTCTTTTATTTTAGCGCTGATACGTGGGGCTGCATGCCAGACTGATCCTGTTTCCTCCCATCTCTGGAGAAGCGATTGAGGCCGTTGGAGGAAAAGGGAGCAAGGAAACACTTCGCCCCATAGGCTTCTTTTTAATGTACGCTGTTTAGATCTCCTTACGTTCTCATTTAACTTCAGTGTCTGACTCGAGTCCCGTGGAAGAAGTGATGCATATTTAATAACACCAAAGTTGAGGAGTCTTTTGCTTGCTTTTGCCTACATACATTCAAAGGCTCTGGGCCAAAATGCTTCTGGGCAAAGCACAAATCATGGATTGGTCCGGTTTGGAGGAGGGCTGGTCCCCCCTGTGGCTGTCTGTGACTATTTGTAGACAAGCATATAAATCAGATGTAACTAGTAGTATTCTCAGTCACAATTTTATCCTAAAGATTTTTTATCATCCCAGCAAGAAAGCACACATTTATAAACATAACAATCACAGTTTTGTTTCTATCTGTGTTTTCTATGGATTAGTAATATCCAGTATTAATCAGGGTGGGGTTACAGAGCATAACAGGACCCAAAACATGACACCGACAACATAGACGAGTTCAGACCAGGACCAGATAGTTGGAGTCATGGCATTCCTGTATTTTCCTACTGCTACCAGTCTGTTTTCTTTTTTGTGTATTTCCGTGTGTGTGTGTGCGCGTGTGTGTGCGTGTGTGTGTGTGTGTGTGTGTATGGTCTGCCTCTGCACCTTCTTGCTTGTTTATTTCGCATGACTCTATAAATACCCTCCTGCCCTTGTGATGATGATGATGGGTGTGTCCTGTGGGATGCTGAGTATAACCTCGCAGTCAGAGGTTTCTAGATGCACTAACGTTGGTCTTCAGATCTTTCTTTAGAAAGGAAAGCGGAACCAGGTAGGTCAAAGGTCACAGGTAGGTAACGTCAAAGTGAGATTTGCATAGTTTGCAAGGTTTACATGTATGCAAATGATTAAAAATAAGCTTTAACAGTGCATTTGAGAAGTGTTGTTTTGCATGTTATCTGAACTGAAATGTTAAAACTGTAGAAAGCAGTCGGAGCTAAAATGAAATGATAAATTATTGTGAAGCTGCTAACAAAATTGGAGTCAAAGAGGTCATAGAATAATTAGCAAAATGTCAAAACAAGACATAAAAGACTGAAAAAACAAGACAGACTAAAAAGTTTCAAATGAAAAAGAAGAAGGAAGTTTCGTAATCAAGATTATATCAATAAAGGGATTACAAAACAACATGTTGTTGAAGATTTTAATGGATTTGTTGGCTTCTCCCGCAGTATAAAGGGTTTTAAATGGAGCCATTTTCCACATACCTTGTGGAGGAAACTGGTCATATGAGAAGTGAAGAAGAGGAGGTGGAGGAGGAAGAAGAAGATGATGGAGAGGAGGAAAAGGGTAAAATAAATAAATAAATGATGATAATGGTTGACATGTAAAGACCACAGGGGATGTATTGTCTGATTTTTGTCTTATTTAGATGATTCATGCATTGACGAATCAGCCGTGCAGACACAGCAGAGGGCAGCCTGGGCTCCACATTTCTTCTACATCCTGGATAAAGAGATTTATTATTACGTCGGCCAGCAGATCATCATCAAAGAGGCTCTTGACTCCTATGGGGGCATGACATGGCCAGCGGTAAGGAATACTGTTTCTTATTATATCATTTTATCTTCCATTATATGACATAATATGTGTGTAATTACACTTTTTAGTTTTTTATTGAATGGCTGTATTTATTATTTTGACCTTTTCTGCTCCGAACAACCTGCAAAGAAGAATTAGGAAAAATATAAAAGTCACCTTATAGGTTCAGTGTGTAAGATCTATGAGGATCTAACTGCAGAGATGGAAAAAGGTATTCATAATTATGTTTTCATTTGTGTATAATCATGGAAAAATGAATTGTATTATTGTTGCGACTGACTTGGTTTATTTCCACAAACATTTCCATGAAGTTCATCATGTGGCACCACGTTTCTACATTTCGAATACATTCCTCATTGTTCATTTTGAGGGATAGCCAGTGTCTACTGAATGTGTCTTTGATGTCACTTTAATTATAAAAGACCAGGACAGATAAAGTAGCCAGACTACCTTTTATTTGGGTCATTTGTGTTTTTTACCAACAGGATTTGGATAGTATTCAGTTAATTGCACCATGAGATATCACATAAAATCACAGTGAAACTTTAAAATAATTCCATATATCCCAAAGTGTTTCCAAAAAGGTTGTCCATAAGAGTGTCTGCTTGAGTTTGCTGTTGGATCAGTATTTTAAGGTCTTGATATTTTGATTTAAAGTCCCAGACATGAAATGCAAAAATCAAAAGTAATGCGATAATTCAAGGTCAGTCCTTTTCTAGTTGGATCCTTCTTTTTAAGAGCTATTCAAAAGCATACAACTCTATCACAAATGTGAAGAAATTATGTTGAAAAAAATATGGAAAATATAAAAGCAGAATTTCCTCTTCCCCCTGAAGGCCACACTGACTAGCCATCACAGTATTTGATGTTAATACTGACTGTAAATGTCATTTTGATGTCCCCAGGCTCTAGCTCTCAGTCAGTATCTTGAAAGTCACAGTGAACAACTGAGTCTTGTGGATAAGGCAGTCCTGGAGCTCGGGGCTGGGGTTGGCCTTGTGTCCATTGTGGCAGCGCTCCTTGGTATGAAACAAAAAAGGATTCTGACACTTAAAGCCTCCAACATTTGAGGATCATGTTTTATGAGATTTGCTTTACTGTGACCTTCAGGGGCCTGGGTGATGGCCACAGATCTCAGTGATGTTTTGAACAACTTGAGAGTCAACTTGTCCAGGAACACCAGGGGGCGCTGCAGACACACACCCCAGGTGGCAGCGCTGTCCTGGAGCTACAACCTGAAGGACACCTACCCTACATCAGTATATCACTATGACTACGTGCTGGCAAGTGACGTGGTCTATCATCATGACTTTCTGGATGAGCTCCTGGCCACCATGAAGCATTTCTGTCAGCCAGGAACCACTCTGATTTGGGCCAATAAGATCAGGATGGAGTGTGACATGAGGTTCACCAAGAACTTTAAAAAGGCATTTCACACAAGCCTGTTGTTTGACGATGGAGACATGAAGATCTACATGGCAACGTACAAAGAGGAAGAGGCAGTGGGTGATGTGGGACTGGAAATCCAGGACCTGCTGGGAAGGGAGAAGAATGAGGATGACAAAGAGAAGTTTGAGGAAGAAAAACAAAGAGAGGTTGAGCAAAAAGAAGAAAAGGACAGAGATGAAGATGAAGATGAAGATGGAGATGGAGATGGAGATGAGAAGAAATATTGCAGAGATAACCTTACAGCAAATGAAGATGTAGCAGAGGAAGCACATTTACAAAAGAGTGGAGGACAAGACGGCAGTGAGGAAGATGAGACTGGAGATGAAGATGATAAAGATGATGAGGTGGATAAACCAGACAGTGTTAGTGATGGAAACGTAACTGGTAAGTCATCATCATGTTTTTTACACACAACTATGACAGCAAGACTTTATACATCTATGTAATAAGTGTTAATAAGTAGGTAATAAGTGATAATAAGATGCTTATTAACATTATTATTTGTTGATGAGTCTAAAAAAGTGTCAGTAATATCATTGCATTTATTGTGAGATGACACATTTATAAGCACTTACAATAAACATGTTGATGTGTTACTTAAAGCTGTATGACAAATTATTCACAATAGGATTACAAATGCATTATTGAGTTTAACTGCCTAGTATTACTCTCAGTTATGTCATTGTTCAGTCTTTTTCGTTGCTTTAAATTCTTTGTTGCGCACTAAAGTTCTGAAGTGAGAATAGTGTCTCATTAACTTTTATTCATCCTGCATTTATTGTGCATAGTGCTTGGTTGTTATATATAAACTGAGCTGAGGATCAAATGACTGTGAAATGTATGACAGTTTTTGCGGCTCTTCCACCTGGAAGAACGGAAATACATGCAGATTGTTTTGGTTTGATCATATAAATATTAAAAGGCAGAATTTATCTAGTGGTTGTACTGAAACAACTAGTTAATAAAACCAGCTGTTTATAAGTATTTGAATAGTATGTTTTATAATTTGAAATATCAATGAATAGCCTTGTTTGAAACATTATAAACTGTACAACTTTAATTTTATATAAGGTAGTGACTGCATTTTGTTTTATCGTCTTAGCGTGTTATGTTACGCTGTATCTTGGCAGATTGCTTTATATGTGTCTGATTAAATTAGTGGCAAGATATTTAATTTGAGATATGAGATATGGGATGTGAAGCCAAAATGTGTTGAAGCCAATGTTTTCCCCCTCCCAGGGCAGATTCTGATGATCAGTCTCAAATCCTTAAAGGAACAGAAGAAATGTTTCATGTTTTTTTCCACAGCAGTTGTATTGTGTCTGTATTTTGACTAAATACTGATGTGCATGTTTTTATTTTACCATATGAGGCTTCTGGATCTTGAGCAGGTTTCTTTATGCGTCATCGTGTTGGAGTGTGGAGAACTCACCTCTGTGTCTGAAGTCATCCATCTTGTCTTCACAGGACAGGTGCAAATACAACAGGCAGCTGCTCAGACGAACAGAGTGTCAGA
>JAPQRP010000019.1:33585025-33598502 GCA_037367295.1 Apogon hyalosoma | reverse complement strand
TTCCTTTCCATGATATTCATTGATATGGAAAACATGGAATTTCTAAACCAAATATCTTTCAAGTTATCGCATTAACACAAAGGATATCTGGTGGTGGTGGAGCTGGCAGGGCTGGCAGCGGCAGTCGGACCAACAACATAATATCCCCGAAACTCCGTTTGGGGATATAATAATGCAAATTTTCTGTTGACTAATATGCAACTTGACTGCCCACTATAATCCCATGAAACTCTGTCATGTATGAACAGACAGGCTGCTCTGTGTATAGATTACTACAGTGAAGAATGTTTTTTTTAGCGTTTTCTTTAACATCAGGCGCTTGTGGGAAATTAGCGATCCCTTTAAACCTTCAGAGCAAGTATTATAGACCTAAAAAAATCCCTGATTCCCCTCCCTCGATTGAATTTAAGAATGTAACATGTTTACAGTACATACTTCACTTGGAACCAACTACAGTTTGTTCTATTTACAATTCTGAATATGTCTTCTCCAACACTGGAAATGGAACAACAAAATACAGTGTGAGTAAATGTGTCACTACCTGAGAGGCTGAACCCAGGACTTGAGGGTGATAGTCGGGGACACCTCTTCGTATCTCAGAGGCGAGGTCACATCAAAACTTGTCACTCCCTCTGAGGCATGCTGCATTGCAGGCAAATAATGTTACACAAAGAAAATTAAGATCTGGTACAGTTCTTGTGTTTTATGGTGTTTTTAGTCTTGATACTTGTGCATTTGTCTTACTATATGCAGGGGTGACGGCGATGTGCTGAGACCATGGAACGAGATGCTGTAGTCCACTGTGACATCACCCAGACTGGCCCACCAGCGTGCGATACACAACTCCACTATCCTACCTGACTGGAGGTGGGAGACACAAAAATGTTCTATTCATTTGCACAGCATGTACAAAATAAAATAACCAGGCATTCATTGACTGCATAAAGCACATGACTACAAATAACATCTATCACAGTGCTTATTATTAACATAAACTGATAAATTATGACATGAATGATGTACACCTACCAGCACAGGAAAGGCCTCAGTTAAGGAGCCTCTTTCCAATAGCGAAGAGAACTTGTAGAATTCGTTAGCTCTATATGCTTTCTGTTTGACCAGATGAACCGCATGAAGAACAAACTTTGATGATACGTCCCCTGAATGGGATGTCAGCGTGATCTCTGCAGGACAGACAGAGTGGTGGAGCAGAGGAAGCAATGAACAAGTAAAACAAAAGGCAGAGATTAGAGAGCCACATTTCAATTATTCATATCCGTCTCTACTGACAGAGTATTTAATAGGAGTTTCAAATAGTTTAACTATACGGGAAAATGTGGAAAATGTCACAAACTGAGAAACAAACCTGCCCAGGAGGCTCCCTGAGGTACAGTGATAAAGTGGCGTCTGATCTGTCCTGGTCTGAAGTGGACGTCTGTGAAACATATCTCCTGATTGCGACTGTCCGTCACCCTGCCAGACAGACGGAGGACAGAGCTGTCACACGCACATAATAATAGCCCTTTACCACTGCACTCAAATGGATCAACTCATGCTTTTTCATAGAGAAGTTTTATGATTATTGTTGGTACATTTTTGTCACTGTCCTCATCCTGATTCCAAGCGAGGCGATACTCAAATGTAATGTGAAAACAGCAGATGACTGATTGGTCAGGGATTTGTCACTATTAAATTTAGCTATTTGGGATGAGCAAAACAAAGAAAAGCTTCAATTACATTATATGTAATTTTATATCATGGTCATGGTACTCCGTGTGTTAGAACACACTGATTGTTCTGAGAATTCAGTCAAAAATGGCTCAAAACCACACAGACTTCAGATTTAATTTTCCTGCTGTATTTATCCTATTACTCCTGCTGTTTTATGTAGGTATTTTGGCTGTGTCTTTGTTAATATTTTATTAATATGTTAACTTATTCTAGGGTTTTGATTGCACAGTTTAATTTTAAAATTTTGTTTTCGCTCCCTTTTCCCTCTCCCTCAAAAGACCTGCCTTTTGCCAGGCTACAGTTGTAAATAAGAATGTTTTCCTAATCTGTTTTGCCTGGTTAAATAACAGTTAAACAAAACAAAAAAAACAAACAAATGCTCTTCACAAATACCCCGTTCTGTATCACCAAGTTTGTTTTTGTTGTGTAAATTTTCCATCTTTCACACTATATACCACATCATAACAGCACTGTCCTATAAGCTACTATACTCTACTCAACATTGTCTGTATTACATTAATTTATACTTTTAATTTATTACACTCCTACTTCCTACCAATTAAATAGCAACCTGTAAAGGCATGTTATCGTTAAAGACATTTTGATAAAGACAAGTCTTGTGTTGCACTGAAGATGATGTCACAGCAGTTTCATGCAACACAGCTACCTATACTGACAGAGTACAATCTGCAGTGGAAAAACAAATAAAGTACCAGCTGAGTTTGCACCATGTCATGAAGAAGTGCTTTAACAGGAAAAACTGTCAATATCATTATAAAAAAAAAAAAAAAAAAACTTACTTAGCTGGGACGATGACTGTGATGGGGACTCTAAACAGGGGGCCACAACTTGGTGCTGCTGTATCATACCCACACACCTAATAACACACAGTCAAACAGTGACCAAATGAATGTTAACACAATCAGAAACAAGCTGCCTATTTTGTCCTTTTCCTACCTCTGTGTAGTGGACTCCCTCTCTCAGTCCCACAGGGTCGATGCGGACATTGACATGACGACACTGATTCATCAGCTCTAAATGGGAAGGACACTGAACCCAGGGGGCAGCACATGTCAGCGCCAAGTGCAGCTGCAAGGAGATACGCTCAGAATTTCCTGTATTGAAGGTTACAAGAAGACACATGATGAATATATAAAACACAAAACTGCAGCAAAATCAACAGAACACAAATATATGATTTCTGCGCTTCCATGTGGGCAGGGTACCTGTGTTTTCTGGGAAAATAGGTTCAATTCCTACTCCATGATCTGAGGGCGCAAGAACTTGAGATGGGTCCCTGAGGTAGATGCCTCTTTGTGTTCCCACAGTTACTGAGAAACCAAGGTGGCTTGTGGGTAATGAGGCGTGTTGAGTGAGGTAGTCTAACGCTCTGTCCACCTGAAGGGGAGAGAAGAGGAAGGCAGTAGAGTATAGGATGACAAAGAAAAAAGAAAACATACACAAAACTATTTAACCTACAGATAACACAGTAACATGTAAAATATGTCTAAAGTCTAGTCATTTAAATACAGTATACTTCCAATAGCCTGAGTTACCTGAATAATTCCATGGCCCTGTGCAAACACCTCAATGTCATCAACCTTCAGAGCTGTGTTTTCTAGAGCTCTCCTCACTGCAGGAGCAGACGGACGGATCCCGTTCTGCTTCAGTCCTTTAACACACAAAATAAACACATACAGATTAGTAACAATTTCCCCTGTTTAGTGTTAGGGTTGGGTGATATCACTGTGCATGTGCAATGGCAGAAATGTATCCACTGACAGATCTGGCAACACAGCTAACTAACCCTAACAGTAAAGCAATAATTTCATAGCAGGACCGCTGTAAAATTTATGTTGATAATAGTGATACACCTTGGACATTTTTACTTGATATGGACTGACCTGACATGCTATCACACAGGAAATAAATATTCAGCCCCCATCACACTCACAAGTCATATGTCAGTTATTTCATTTCCTCAACTCTGAAATCCTCTATGCAAAATGTGAGGATGTGGACAGACTTAACATTACATTCGAGCGCACAAGTAAATTAAGAAACCTATGCTCCCAGGAAGGCTGTCAAATATTCTGAAACAAATGTTTTACTGTTCAGAGTTTTGTTTTCAGGTCAAGCTTCATGTGAGGCAGGTCTATAAAGTTCCTTATATTACTGTGACAATTACTTTATTCAGATATAGACAGTTACCATGATATAAAACTACATGTAGCGAGATACTGATTCTGTCCATGTTAATCCTCTACCAATACATCTGAGATCTGCTTTCAGTTCAACATTCACCTGAGATGATAAGTGCGATGCCTCCACAGGCATTGGGGGATGACATGGATGTGCCATTCATAAGTTGGGTACCACGAAGTGTCCAGTTGGGAACAGATGCAATGGCACCACCAGGGGCACTGATGCTGACCCCCAGGGCTCCGTCTGTACTCGGGCCCCTGGATGACCATGTGTACTGGTTAGGAGGCAACTTCTCCCTCAGGGAATATTCAGCCACCATCATGTCTGGGGTCACATAGGCTCCAACACCTGGGGAGAGAAGGTAATTAGTCACATTTGCACCATCACTGCTTCATGGACTTCTACCAAATACAGAGTTTAAACTCTGAGTGACTGAATGGCTACTGCAGCAGGGACCTATTGCCCTACAGACTGTTTGTGACACACTGTGGGTGGGCAGCCAGCCGTAAACAGGAAGATTAATTTAATTAAAATCAAATTAAGTGTTGATCACAGATTTGTTTTATCAGCTTCTTTACCAATGACACTGCTGGTGGTTCCCCCAGGGCAGCCGACTGTAGAGAGACATGGGCCGTTGTTTCCTGCACTTGAAACAAATACCACATTGTGCTTTTGCACGGCCTCTGTGATCACCTCACAAATCCTCCTGGAGCACAAAAGGGCAAAATGACAAAAAACAAGTAACACTGTGCAACACAAAATTAGCACAAACAGTCACACACTCCATTATTATAGCGACAAAATACCTACCCTGAATTGGGCCAGTGGGTGGCTTCCCCATAGCTATAGTTAACCAGGTCACACTTGTAGTTGATTACTTCAATCATCTTTCAGACAAAAAAGAAAAGAGAAAGTAATAAGATGGTAGAAATAAGGATATGAAAAAAGTAGGCAAGCTGTTAAAACTAATTTAGTCCTCAAAAATAGCCTGGGTATCATACCGCCCGGATGAGCCCTGTGCCCGTTTCCATGGTGCTAAGGCGGGTGTCTCCAATCTTGAGAGCAAGGATTTGGGCTCCAGGGGCGACACCATTACGCTCAGGTTCCTCTGGGAAGTAACCTGCTGCAATGCTTGCCACATGAGTCCCATGAGCACCTTCAAAACAAAAAAAATAATGTAATTTAATATAAATTTAACAAAATAATACAAAATACGCAATTCAGACTGGAACATAGAAAGTAGAATCAACACACAGTGCAGAATTAAATGAAATAAGATTAGCGAGTGCTTGTCAGTGCCGCCAGAAATAATCAAATTTTTTTCAGTGGAAATGGACAATGGACAGTTGTCAACTTTAAGTGATTATTTTGTGGTTTCTTGAAAAGGGATGATATTCCACATTGAATACATAGTTTTAAAAGGAAAAACTCAATTAAAAATAGCACTTGAAATAATGTCAACACAGATTATTTATTAAAAACATAAAATAGTATGATTAGTAAATAACTGGAAATTTACAGTACATATATTACAACCAACAGACAGGTTTCATTATAAATTATCTGCAGAAGAAGCACTGATCACAATTTTTCCATTTAAGCATTTATTACATTTTAAATCTACTTGTAACTGAAGTCTTTCTTTTCATTTAGAGAAGTGAAAAACAGCAGTTGATTTCTTATCTTTGGGACTCCTTACCACCGCTGGTGACAATGCAGAGTGTGTTTCCCTCGTCATAAATATTAACAGAGTAGTTGAGCATCTCAGCATTTCCTAATGTGGCGTACTCTTGGTTTTCTCTGTAGGAGCTCAGTACAGTACACTGAGAGAGGTCTCCACACTCTGAGGTGTCCACTACAGCCCTGAGGTGACCAAACAGCAATGGACAATGTGAAGAAAAGTTATACAGATAGCAACAGAGAAAAAAACAAAGGTACAAACATGACATATTAACAGGAAGAGTGGAAGACTTACCTCCATGTGACTCCATCATGCCATAGCACACAGTCATATACAGGACCAGGGTCGCTGTACTTCTTCTCTAGAGATGCTAACAGCTCTGACTGGCTCTGCAGTTCTTCCTTCTGCAACTTCTCCATCTAGACACAGAAACCAGGATACACATTACAATAATCCAGTACTGAATATCAGGAAATAACACTATAACACAGCTGGGACACAAATACTGATGAGTAAGTCAAATCTGACAGTCTGACCTGGGAGGGTGATGGATGTGAGAGGTCAAACTCTTCAGTCTTGCGACAGACCTCAGCAAGTGCTGCTCTGTGTGGTGGGTCCCACATCTTCTCCTTTCGCTCTTTCTATCAGGCAAAAACAACAATACTTGAATAGGATCAATAGCACTGCTGATGCTTCAGAGCTCCTGTCATTGTGCTACAATTCAACTGTATTAGCCTGGTATAAATCTCTTAGCAACACCATAGTGCTTAGAAAATAGATGCTATTTTTATCAGTTTCTTTTGGACTGGGCAATAGTCTGGCTCATAGGACATAGTCTCATGGAATAAGCCAAGGCTATTTCAGTCGGCCTTCTTCTCCATTCTGCTATCTGTTTGTTACTGTTTTCAAAGTCCTCGTGGCTATGTGAAAGAACAACCTTTGAGCTACAATTATATGCACACTCAAAATGGAAAGTCTGGATAAAAACATGTATATTTTTATGCACCGTTTTCTTTTGCAGGGATTTAGTCATGTTGATACCTCAGGTCTCTTCGCTATGTGCAAATGAAATCCAGCCTACCAAATTCTCCATGACACTATTTCTGCAAAGGTACTATCACTGCATCCTGCTCTTATCACTGCCCAAGAAGAGAGCGATTCATTTTGAAAAAATACAAACCAAACATACACTCCAGAGTTTTTTCCCTTTTCTTCAACAGTAGTGGATGGTGCCAGATGTTTCTTCAGTACTGCCACAGCATTAACGAAATTGGACATAGGTCTGACTATGTGACTAACTGGCCGATATATAATATTATACTATCACTGACTTTTATAGCCTATAATGCAAATGAACACCCTTTCCAGTGCCATTTCTTGTTATAATTTGTTGATACTACATGTGCACAATGTATTGACTTAATAAAGACAAGTATTTTGAATAATGGTTTTCTCTTGAATTCATGTAGCCATACAACAGAAAATTGGAATAAATTAGATTTCTGTCCATACTGCCTGTCCAAGTACCTTCTCTGGCTGCACAATTCAGAGAAAAAGTCACACTGTGAATATTGTGGGAAATATTACAACCGTGGGTGCAAACCCACTTGCATATAATGAATACAAAAACTGTAGTAACTTTCATTTTGCATGATTTGCGAAGGACATTTCTTTGTATAGAAAGGTTGCAAACAAAGGTTACATTATTTTTCCCCCTTTTCTACAATTACACCACCCAAAATCTTTCTGTATCTGAAACTGCAGTATTTTGCAATTACATAACGTCAGACTGATATTGCAGTTTGATTAATTAATCAGATCTTCCTTCATTTATTAACAAACATACATATTTGTTGGTATTAAGCATAAAAAAATAACCAGTTATCTGGGCTTGTACATTCATCACTAAGCACATAAGATTTATAGTGACATGTACACATTTGGACATAAACTCAGCTCTGTGCTCAACTGCAGTGCTCCAGAATCCACTTCTTGACAGGCCTAGTAAGAATGTCATGTCTTCCTACCTGTATTCTTTCTTTAAGGGCCTTAGGGAAGAACTCAAAGCCATTTTTAACTCCGATGCGATACTTCCCTGATGGATTGACCCAGGCAGGAGGAATCTAAGACAAAAATAGTACAGAGTGACAAAAAATGTAAGATAAAAAGAAAGATATAATTCTTTAAGGAATAATGAAAGACTCAAACATAACAAATAAACAACACACAGCAATAACAGAATAATTCCAAACTACAAGCTGATTATACATGATTGATAAAATTATTTTATGTACTGCAATGTCATTATTTGTTGGATTTTTGTTTCTCTTGAAATTAAAATGTATCTGTAGACCTTGAGTGTTCTCCCAGAGATGCCTGTGATCGTCCCATCTTTCGGTTCCACAGCTGTAGTCATGTTTACGTCACCACTGCCTGTTGTATCAATAATATCAATGATCTTTGGTTTTCCCTCAGTTGTGACCTTAAGAAGGTGAGACAATGAAAGTAATCATTTATTAATGAAAACACTTTGAAAAGGCTTAATCTTATATAACCTCAGGATGAGTCATTGTGGACATCCCAGTAAAAAAAATCACATCCTACCATCTTGAATCAGAACCAAAATCTGAGTAATGTAGCCTACAGACCACTCTGAATAGTACACAATGTGCCAATGCCTGGCAGCTGCAATGCCCCTTTACAAGTATTTGTTTACACACACTGAAGGGATCATTTTCTGTCTCTACCCCTTTTAAGTAGGGCTACAGCAATATGACACGTGATTGAAAAGAAACGGATGACCTTAATTTATTGGATTTTGCCGTTTAGTCAATTAGAATTATACAGATGGATGCAAAATTAGAGATTTCTTAACTATATATTATGCAACGTTAACTAATTATTACGGAACTAAACTTGATTCTAGACTCTGCAGTTACCGGCTGGCTAACCATCAACCGATTAGCTGTACTGTTATTACTCTATCTGTATCTACTAAAGGAGTAAGCTAGTCACAAACAAACTTAATATAATTACAAACCAATAATTAGAATATTTAAGGAAGACTGCATTCGGTGCTAGGCTAACATACTAGCACATATTGCTTACTAACATCAAGTTCAGTAACTAAACTAGTGTAGTCTGTGAACACAATTTGTAAGCAGATGCAGACGCTAGCTGTCTATTACTATGTGCTGTTTAGGTTGTCACACGCATATTAACGCTTATTTCTCCAGTTAACTGTTGCATTTATTTACTCACGACATCATGCTAGCTAACACTGGTAGTTGCCGTTTGGTGACTGTGTACAAATAGTGTGAATGAGTCGGGCCTTTAGCTTAGCTAGCTTACTAGCTGCTAGCTAACGAACGCTAGTCAGCCGGTCAGATTTACCTGCATGCCGGGGGCCCCGGGATCCACGCCGGTGTCGAGGATAGCGATGAGCACACCTCTCCCATCGTACTCGGGGAACCTGGTGAGATAGGACGCGGCGCCGGTTTCTTTTTTGGGGAGCAGCCCGTGGAAGGGGAAGGGTTCTTCGGTAGAATGAGCAGCCATGATCAAAAGAGCGACAATGAAAACAAAGCAACGAAATGGGGAAGAGAGCAACACAGTGGGAGAGGAGGGGAGGAGAGCTGGTTAAAGGGCCAGTCCGTCTATGTCTGGAATATATAAACCAGAGCCACTTTACCAGTCTGTGGCCTTTTGGACGGACTGAACCACCTACAGTAGGAGACACTATCTAAACCTATCCAGATTACTGCAGTCATACTTAATGCCCAAAGTTGCATATCCAAACCCCAGAGCTTTGACCCATAAAGGCCCAAACATCCACTGGGGATCAGAAGCATCTACTGATGTAAATGTTTAATACCTGTTGATCCACTAATCCTTTCAATCCATGTAAATAATTAGTGTAAAATGCCGTTATTCATCTTTTAATGGTCATCGGATATGACTCATTTGGACGTTCAGAGGCTCTGTAGTTACCGTGGAAAACACTGTCGTCTTCTACAACATTGATTCACCTGTAAAAACCCATGGAGTTGGATCAGTGACAGTGGATGGACACACTGGGTTCATGTTCAGTTAATGAGAGATTTTACAGAAAAGGTCACTTTGTCTTCAGTTTTGTCTGTTTTAATCTGAGCTTTAATGAACATTTACATGATCAGTGAATTAAATGTAGAAAAAAAATCTGATTTGTATTGGGAAAAAAACAAATTACAGAGGATAAATGGTGATAAAATCACTTAAGAAAAGTTCAAAACAGAGAAAAATTCATTTGGGAATGGCCACAAAAGTAGCACTAGGTCTTTTTGGGTTAAATCCCTAAGTGACAATTTGTGGAAAAATAGACTGAAGAATACACATAGACTGTATATAATTACAGAGAATGGATTATACTTGTTTTATGTAAACATGATGCACAATTGAGACAAAGCAGCTCTGTCAAAAGGAAATAACAGGTACAGGAAGAAATCCTTTGCATATAAACAATGTTGGGGCCCCTACAGAGAGCCCGCCTGTTCCGGTGGGCCCCAGGGGATCTAACTAATGGTAATATATTGTTAGTGATGTTGGTGACCTAATGTTATGATCTGTTTACTGTCAGTATAAATCTGCTGTCTTTGAATAAACTAATGACCAGCTCTGGAAATCCCAAACACATGGTACAGTCATTTTCAAAAAATCAATACCTAAATTGTTATATTTGTTCACCTTGAGTATTAAACATGTATGTCATCCAGATCATTTCCTCCATCCTGTGCATCTTAGGGGTGCCTGGTGAGAGCCCACTAGATGGCGCTATAATATTACTAATAGTAAGGTTTCTGTCCTTGAGTCTCTTAAACCGTTTGTTCTTTGCCATTTATACCTAACTTGAATCTAATTAAAGTTTTGGCAGTGCAGCTCACATTGTTTAAAATAAACTGATCACTCCCTTTGCTCTTAATCTGGGGATATACATGTCAAAACATTTAATAGTGCAAAACACTCCTCTTATGCACTATAGCTACATGCAACAATTTCATTTTTTTTGCCCAGAATGTATATTTTCTAGTTATGCATTTCACAGCTGTGTCTGTAGAAAGAAACCTTATAACTTCAGTTTTTGGGATTTTCATTGCACATAGATCCTTTCCAAGCCATTAGCCTAATAAGAAGATCCATCCAGTCAAAATATTATAAAGAATCTGATTTTTCACAAAGGAAAGTTGATCTGTAATTTGTTGGTTTGATGGAATAATACATTTCATCTTATGGTATAAATGATCTGTAAATCTGAGGTCAGCTCAGTGTAGCACACAGTACTGTTTCTTATTGCAGTGTTTCCTTTAGTGTCTACTGATACCCCTGTACATTTACTGAAGATCATATACATCCCTACTAATTAACTCACCCTATTTTAACTGGGGCCTACATAAAATAAGAAGATAGTTTCCACCATACGAACAGGGAGGTGCAAATAGAAATAGCAGCCTATCAGGATATCAGCATATCATATGTGTTAATTTTTGTAGATGAAAGCTCACTAACCTCATTTTATTTTTCATAAGAGATTAAATAACAGAGACTGGAAACAGAAAAAAAAATCTGATCACTGTTTCAGCTTTCTTGAACAAACTTTATTAAAAAATTACTTGGCATCCTGGGACTTTATATCAGAGTTATATAGCTATTTTTTCCCCACAACTTAAATCACACACATTCTACTGACATTTCGTCCATGCTCTTTTCATAGAGATTTTATTTGTCTCCATAATACCAGGATTAACTTTGCACATGTCAATTGCCATCTGTTCAACTTCATTTCCTCTGTCTCTCTCACGTAATATGTCCCTGTGCATATGCACAGTATGTTTCATTGTGTGTGTACCAGCAAAAAGAACAAACCACAAGAGGGAGGGCTATGGTTACATGTGAGTGTATGGTTATTTTAAGTGTGCCAACGCCCTCAGACCCCGGTGGTAATAAAATGACAGTGAACATCCATTTACTAATCTGCTTACAATCAGCATCTGCTTTCTCTTCCTATGTCTGTCAATGACACTGCATTGTAGCACGTACATGCACTTTCACTTATATTGTTTCATGCCATGTCTATAATTAGAGATGTTTTAATAGAATTTCCTTTTTGCTTTATATAATTTAGACCTCCTGCATAAAAGGGGTTTCTCTGTGCCTCTGTCTTTACAGCATTAACACACAAACACACACAGTTGCACACAGGCTTGTGGTTTACCACAGGGCGTAGTCTCCATAGCTAAACTGAAATAAATGTTTGTCATAAATGTCTGTAAAGTATTATTTACTATGTGTTGCTGTACATACAGATACTAAGTAGTGCAATCTCCTCCTATAGTTGGAACATTGACATGTGATACTAGTCACAGTAATGCAAACAATGACATTTGCACTGTAATTTTTATGAAGAAATTGTCAGTGGTAATACTTATTTGTATGTGAAGTTGTAGAGTCATGGAGAATGTTTTTGGGTTTCGTGCATACAGTATCTAATTAAGTATAGATTGAATTACAGTGCTCCAGCCTTGCTAGCTGCACAAACATGCAGCTGTAGTGGCACAAGATGTGGCCAACTAAAGACCTACCTTATTACTTCTTCTCCCATGCAGTTTCCCACTTAAAAATTAACATCTTTTGGAGTTTTTGATCTGTAAAAATACTGAAAAAGCTTTAGGGGGATTGCAGAAAGTACCAGAACTGTGTTGGTAATTGTGTCACTAACATGTACACAAAGGAACATTATGCACATTCAGAAAGCTGTAGGGGATTGCAGAGTCATTTCTTTGTGGAGACTGCAGTTTCTCTTTAGGAGGATCTGAGACATATAGCCTAATTAGATTTAGAGCTGTTCTATACAAGTCACACTTAATCCCAACACATTGGCCGACCATAGCACTTCAGCTAACAGTTATTTCTAGTGGAGATTGTCCAACTGTTTCTTTATGCACACACCTCTGCTGGGTTGGGCTCGGCCAGCTGGGCTTGTAGAGTGTCCCAGTGCTCCACACCAGAGTCAGGCTATTTTGAGGAATGTGGTCATCTCAGAGGCGTGGCCCGGCAGACTCAAATGAAGGCTGGTACTGACCCTGCGTCTTTTACCTGAATGGATCTTAAACCCTGCGCAGACATCCCTCCCAAAGCCTACCTTGTCCATACTTCCATCTGTTAAACTTAGCCCAGGATCAGTTTAGAAAACAGCAACAACTTCTTAGTCTTTGCTTTTTAACTTGCCTTTCAGAAGTGTCTTATGCATGTAAGTATTTTGGCTGCAGTGGTTATGCTTCCATAAGCTTCTGTTTTCTTGTCTGTCACTGAGGTAGCCCAGTAAGAGTTTGAAAGTGATAAGGTGATTTTTTTTTAATCTTTTGTCAGGGAACACTTAGAATCAGACTTTTAAATCATTTAAATCATTTCTAAGCCCATATTTAAAGATAGTAAACAGCAGTAGAACAGAAAAAAGTAAAAAGTAAAACTGTTTTGCTGCTTTACTTTTATTGTTTATTTGACAGGGACAATGTACAATCATACAATTACACCAGAGTTACCTAAGAGCAAGTTTGCATCTGGAGTCCCTGGGCAGGTAACAGGACTGCAGACAACAGTAAATACAGATATAGTTGCATCTGCAGTCTGTGTGAACTAGGAAACAACCAGTGGAGATCCAACATAGTCAGGCCTCTGTCTCTGCATGTGGGGCCCATACAGGGGAAATGACACGCATTTCATTGTAACATTGCCATTGAAAGGGGCAGTGTACATTATCTATCTATCTATCTATCTATCTATCTATCTATCTATCTATCTATCTATCTATCTATCTATCTATCTATC
>JAPQRP010000019.1:33572622-33584358 GCA_037367295.1 Apogon hyalosoma | reverse complement strand
TCTATCTATCTATCTATCTATCTATCTATCTATCTATCTATCTATCTATCTATCTATCTGTCTGTCTATCTGTCTATATGTCTGTCTGTCTGTCTGTCTGTCTGTCTGTCTGTCTGTCTGTCTGTCTGACATTGTCTATAAAACACCTACATATAATAACAATATATAATAGTAATACTTTAAAGCAGAGCTTTGACAGCCGATGGGTCAATCAGAGATCCTTATTTCAAATAATTAAAAGAAAAGGAAAGAGAAGAGAATAGACGAGAAGAGAAGAAAAATCAATAGTGTTATTACAAAAACTTGATAAAAGGAAAGAGAGAGATGACATCACATCATAAAAACAATAAAGGTGGTTACCCAGCTACACAAATAAAAGGAGGAAGGGAGCTAAGAAAAAAAGAAAAAAGACAGGCGATGGAAGGTACAAAGAAGACCAAAGTAAATAAAATATAATACAAAGCAAAATTTAAAGCAAAATAAAAAAAAAAGGAATATGAGGAATATATATTATATTTAATTTCTGTAATTACATGCAGGCCCCCTACATTTAACACACTGACAAAGAGACTGTCAAGAAAGTTACATTAAGATTTCATTAATTTAACTATATGTATTGACGTTCATGAAGCTCATGTAATTTATGAATCAAAGTGAGCTGTCTGTGACCTATAACTGGGTGGGCGGGTCCTTAGGTTCCTCGGTGACATCACTTCCTGTCTTGTCGACGCACTGCTCTCCCCCTATTGCCGTGTGGGCGTGGTTTAGCGCAGGGCCACGCCTCCACTGGCGCTGCTGCTGGTGCGGGACCGGAGCAGTTCGCTTGTTCTTCAGGCAGCAGCAGCAACAGCAGTGATCAGGACGGAGAATGAGCGCTGTCCGGAGAGCATAGATGTGCAAAACCTCTGGAATAACCGTGCGCTGGAGAGGCCAGAACCGACCACCGTGGAGGACTGCATAGATTCAGCCGGAAAAAGGGAAAGAGCCACGGTGAAAGCATGGCGGTAGAAGAGGAAGGACTTCGGGTATTCCAGAGCGTTAAAATAAAAATAGGTAAGAAAAAAAAAAAAAAAAAATCCCTACCCCCAGTCTGAGCGCTTCAATGGATCGTTCCATATTAACGGGCCAAGCAGCCACTGAGGGCTGGAGCCTGGAGGGGACAGATCTGTCTTGTGGCTGTTTTTGTTATTCAAATCACACGCTCCTGTCTCCGCGAGGACCAGAAATTGTTGTAGTTAAGGTAATAAGAAAAAAATGATAGAGCCAAAGCCTAGTTGGAAATTGTGGGAATTTGGCAGCTGGCATATGGGTCCAAATCATGCGTGTTAGAGGGTTACATATGGAGAGCTGATCTGGAAAGGCTGGGGTATATGGGCGACAGACCCACAGCTGCAAATCCAGACGGGTTTTCTGGTCAGATCTAATAAACGTTTATTACACTTTACATGCGTTGATGACGCTCAGCTACCCATTCACATTTTACCCCCTCATCTCTCTTTATCCTCCCCCATCCAAAAAGCTATATCCTCAGTGGTACACCGTCTAGCTATTGATTCCTGGCCTAGATTTCAATATTTAGACATCCAGCTGGTCACCAGTGGGTTCTTCTGATTTGTGGCATGTGGTGCATGAATGACCTGTGAATGGAGCCATGAAGAGGCTCTTAACAGTTGAAGCTGCTGGGCAGAGGAAGGGGGTCAGTGTATTTATGCAAATCACAGCAATTACCCCTGTGCAAGGAACCATTTATCATAGATGAAGTATGGTTACTTCATGGGTTTTAAAAATCTACACCTTAACTGTATCTCGTGAATAGTCGATGGTAGTAAAGTAGGCATAATGCACCTATATTAAAAGAAGTACTTTACATGTATAACATATTACACACAAATGGTTTACTCATATAAATAGATTTATTAAAACTGAAAACAAGAAAATTCATCCCATTTGAAAGGCTTTAAATGCAGTTTTTCTGGTTAATCAGTAGTTAATTATTTGTGATTAATGTTTTATAATTGGCTCAAATATTTTTCAGTGAGTCATTTAAGCTACAGCTAAAGCAGATGTTGATTTTGTCTAAGGCACACTCATTTTACGTTGTTATTGCTGGTCAATGTGGGGCATTTAGGAACTTCTCTTTCAGTTTTCACTGACATCTGGCACCCAATTCATCCTGTCCGGATTGTTTTGACTCCAAACATGCGACAGAAGGGACGATCAGTGACAAAAATGACAACAAACACACAAACAAGCTGTGGGGCTCTGTGGTGATGCCAGACAGCGTTAGACAAAAACACTCTGCCGGCCTTTTTACCGTTGAGCTGATACAAAGTTAGGCTTTATTTTTAAGCTCCTTTGCTACTGTTCAAATTGGCCAAGAGTCCCTGGGAAACAGCTGGTGATTGAAATGAGGACAGGAGAGACAAGCATCGACCAAGAGTCAAACGTCAGCAAGACAATACACTTGGACTGGAAGTACAAAAGAGAGTTGTAATATTTAATGACTAAGGGCTTGTACATTAGCAGCAGATCCTGAATGACTGCTGAGTTAACCAGCGGTGCTTCAGCATAATCTGTGAATGAAAACTGGATCAGTGGATCTTATCACTAACAATCATACAGGTCTGCTCAAGGGTCACAGCACCAAATTGCCATTTTGTTAAAAATGATATTAATAATGTTCATATGCTTGTAACTTCCAGGACCAGAATCTGAGTTTCCACAGTCCTGACTCTTCTGTAATCTTGTACAGTGATGACAGTTGAGTTTACTGCATAGTTACTTAGCAGCAACCATACTGGTGGGCCCACCGATCCCCATGGCGCTGTGTTCACAGTTATGTTTCTGTAACCCTTGCATCACATTGTTTTCATCAAAGTCAGGACTGGAGCTTGTCCTTTGGCATGAGAGTGTGGTTGGCCAATGACTCAGAGCAGAGAATCTGCCACATATTTAGAGTAGACAGGGGACGTTTTATTGTTATTCCGCCAGGTGATGACTCTCCCGTTTCCTGGAGGAACACATGAATTTCGGAAACTGAACAGGGCTACTGGACCCAAGTCCATACTGTCTGGGGAACACAGGAAACAGGAAACTACCCCCAATTCACTTCCTGATTGGCTGGAATAGACTACAAAAGAATTGTGTTTTTTCCTGCATGGCAACAAGCTAATACAAACCAGATGTATTGAGACACAGATTGAGGGACAGAGGTGGCGTCTCTCTCACAGAAGCAGGCTGTGCTTCGTCTGTCAGCAAATGTGTCCCTGTCAGCACTCGGAGAGATGGGGAATTCTCAGTGGCACAGCTGGAGTTGGGACTTTGTGCTAATTAACAACAACATGTGTGCATTCAACCTCTCTATTACTGTTAGAAACAGTTTGACCTGCTGAAATGTGTTCAGAGCTCTGGAGAAAACATCAGCATCAAATCATATATCAGTGTGAATTGGAGTTTTTTTACAGGGCATATTACATTACTGTATCATGTGTCTAAATATGTAAAACCCCACCGACCCATTAAAGAGTCAGACCCATGCTGTGCAGCCAAGCTTTGTTGAAATCCACTGTATTTTACATTGTACTCTACTGGAGATCCAAAAGTTTCCAAAAATACCAAGTATGTCTGTATTGTGGGGGAAAGTGTATAGAACAACTCACAAGACATCTCCAGAATGGAAAAAATATAGGGTTTTAAATTAAGTGTTGGAAAAAAAATGACATTAGGGTAATATCAGCTCATATGGGATAAGATACTAAGGCTGCAAAAAACATAATTTGTGTTGTCATTTCAGGATTATGCTCTTGATCAATGAATTCATTGTGTGAGCCATTATGTCTTCAAATTGTTTTGTCCAAACAACAAACTCAAAGGGTTTTAATGGACCCCAAAAATGATTACAAAAAAATAACAGACATGTTATTGCTATACTATTAGCACATTTACACTTGCCATGACAGAAATATTTATGTGAATTTAATTTTGTTGATTGATTACAAATAACAGGCTTAGATCTTTTACAGAACTTTGTTTGCAGTTAAGTTACTGGATTGACCAAAGAGATGACTACCTGGCATTAGTTTTCTTCATAAGCTACTCAGACGGAGATTTGGCATTAACATGCGTCTCGGGTGATCCAGTCAGAAGTGGGCTGTATCTAAGTACGTCACTTCACACCTGGCATTAGATATGAGCTAAACCAGTCCAGTTGAACTGAGAAGAACTACCAAGAAGAATGTATCTCCACATGCGTCTGGAGTGATCATGAACACTTGTGATTAGACCTTACTACCATGATCTGTATGTAAATAAAAGCATGCATCATTTGCGTTATAAAAACCAAAAGGTGTTGTTTTAAATCAAATCAATTTGCTAAGTCTGCCAGAAATGAAAAGAAGAAGAAATCAAAATAATGTAAGGTTTATATGTACTGACGTGTTCCAAAGAAACCACAAATGTTTGACTCTTATGGTCAAGGCCAACTTATGTGATTTGATTTCTGGGTCTGTACTTCTGAGGATGTCAGTTGAGCAGGGGGTCCTTCAGACACCTTCATGTGCAAACTGCTAAAATAATGTAGCCGTATGTAGACTAAAATACTTGTGAAGTTGGTCAGACCTGTGTATTCAAGCCACACATTAATGCCAGGCCCAAACTGGGCTATGCTAGGAACTGATTTTTACTGTTTAATTGTGTTTTTTGATCATTTTGTTGGAAATACTGTTCCACCTGGTGTGTAATTGAGTGGAAGAAACACTGATCTTAGGTTGTAAAGAAGTTGTATAATGTTTTAGAAAAAAAAGGCCAAAACAAAGACAGCGGGCTGTATAAATTGGCCTGAGGTGAGCCTGAGAGGGAAACTATTTTGGTTTTGTAGTGACAGAACAAACCCCCACCCCCACCTCCCTTGACAGCTGGCCAGCGGAGGTTCCCAAACTTCCTCCTGTCCAGACTGAAGAGGAGACAAAAAGGACAGGG
The DNA here is from genome assembly GCA_037367295.1 of Apogon hyalosoma. Classification (NCBI taxonomy): domain Eukaryota; kingdom Metazoa; phylum Chordata; class Actinopteri; order Kurtiformes; family Apogonidae; genus Apogon; species Apogon hyalosoma. Next base: position 33,579,381 of record JAPQRP010000019.1, on the reverse strand, counting down.
GGGGGTGTTTAGAAACATTCGGTCTGTGTTAAGAATCAATTATTTTTACAGTGTCTTACAGTATGACCAACATATTGAACTGCGTGATGGTATTTTTTATTTTTTTTTAAGATTCTGGTGGTTTCACTGCATATTATGTGTTTTTAGTGTTTTTAGGTTTGTCACCCCTCATTCCACTGTGAACAGTAGATATGATATACAAACAGTTAAAGATTAATTCCTGTGTAATAAGCTTTGATTAATGTGAAAGGGTTTGCTTTGCCCCACAAAATTATACGATATGAAGGAATCAGAATAGAAACTTCAGCACAGTTAATATAAAACTTAAAAGCAGAGATCCCAACATTAAGATTGCTTCTTTTTCAGAGTAAAATCTTGTTTATTGTAGTTGGACTGTGATAATTGCAACTGTGGTTGTGGTGTCACAGAGTAAGTTATAAGTAATCAATAATTGAGGGAAGTTGAAACAGTACATGTTAAGTTATAGTTTCAGCTATGGTGGTTTATGGAAAATTCATGTTTTGTGGGAAATTAAAACTGCTGTCTTTGTGTACTTCTACAGATGTATGATTTCATTGTGTTCATGTACCTTAATGAATATAATAATATCATGTAACTTCTATACCTATTATCACATGTTTAGGGGCATATGTATAAATAAAAAAAAAAAAAGGCCAAGTTCTCCATTTTGAAGGCCAGCTCTTTGGGAAGTCGTTTGCTGTAAACATATGTGTTGACTGTTTAGACGTGGACTGTGTTTCGGTCCAGGCAGCTTTAGGCTGGTGGAATAATCCGGGTTGGTACAGCAGTTTTTACTGCCTGTACCCTCCCCGAGAACACAGTACTGGGAATGGCATGGAAGTACTGTCATAGGCCCAGCATGCAGGGTCGGCAGGGGTAAATAAAGGACTGGAGAGCTCACCTCAGCCACCACTCCTTCAGGATGTCCTTCAGATGCCCAGAGGGAGAAGTCAACTTGATCCCTCCCTGTGATGACCTCTACCGTCTGACAATGACATACCTATGAAAACATTTACCATGCTCAGTTTACGACAGAGAAACAAAAGTTCACATTGGAAATGTTGCTAAAACTTCTAAGTGTTCAAGCAGAAAGTGGTTAAAAAGTTCCATAGCAAACAGCTCCATGCATTCTCATTAAATCAGCTTTTGCAGTTTTACTTTCCTCTGGTAACAGACGTAATGTCAGCTTGCCTCATAGAGGGACAAACTCTCACAGCCAATAGTCTTTCTTTCCCGTGCTTGCAAAAGATAACGTATCTGCGTGCCATTTTGCCAAGCCTGTTTGTGAGTTAACACATGTACTGTATGGAGCTAAGGAGAATGGGTCAAAATCAGGCAGAGGGGAATCTCAGAATCATGAGAATGGATTTGAAATCTTGAGCATTGGGGTTCAACTGTGTTTTGTACAGGCCGTATAACGCTGTGAAATCAGCTCTCTCCCTCTGCCTCTTTCTGCTTTGAAACATTACACTCACATCCTGAATGAAAATACCAGGTTGCTCAGACTGATTTCTACCATGTGAGCAACGAACCAACGAACTTGTCCTAACTTCTACAAGTTCCCTGCACATGTCCGTGTGTGAGTTTGTGTGCATGTTTGTGGTTGTGTATTTTGGTTTTAGTCAAATTTTCCATTGAGACTAACGAATCTGTGTGAACATTAGCCCTCAGCCAGACAAAACAGAGAGCGAGTTTGATCAGTAACTGAAAACTGGTTTATCACAGCAACTGTGGTGTCCTGCACAGCCAGTCTTTAACGGTAAATATCCTTTTTTCTACAACATTCCTCCTTATGCTGCTCCAACAACAGCACAGAACAGCTCAGCGGGATTCAGTGTGGCTTTAATAACTGTAGTGGACAAAAGTTTTAGATTAGGTTTGATTTGTTTTATGTGATTAATTCATGGATCACATTAGAGACACATGTTAGAGTTATTTCCAGCATGGTCCCAAGATGAAACTGACACTAAAAAAGCAAAGTCCTTAAAAATTAAAAACCACCGACAATATAAAAACATCAGAAGAGCCTTCAGAGAATGCATACCTCCACCAAGGCCCCACAGTTTGGTATTTAAATCAAATCTCATCTATCATCAGTGTCATTTTAAGGGGTTCATCCTAGACTCATACCTACCCTTTCAGTCAGATTCTTGATTTCAGTGGTGTTCTTTTTTGGAATCCTGCAAACAGACAGCTGAATCATAATTACAACATGGTCTCCTCTTAAAATGTAAAAGTCTTTTTGTATATTTATTCCATTAAAAAGTCCTGACCTGATATCTAAAATGGTGTGCTCAAGGGTTTACAAGTACACTTACTGGTTCTGATGTAGTTCTGAGAACATACCATGATTCCTTTATAACACAAATGTTGAGTAGCACATCCATCAGTAATATTATACATATGATGTCACTTTTGCTTGCTTTGACTTTAAGCAGAACTTCCAGAAACCTTGGTCTCTTGCAGTTCTGAATAATCAGAACACTTAGCAACTTATAATGAATTTATTCTACTTAAGAAATTAGAATAATGCATGTTATCTAAATTTGCAGCATACTTCCTAAATGACTGTATTTGTTAAAATGCAATGGTATAGATAAAAACTGGTAAAGTACACACACAAGTCTATTAAATTAAGCAGAACATGCTTTAAGTGGGAAGTTGTCTTAAATATGAGGACGAAGTGGTGTATCAGATCTGAAAGTGTTCATCACTGTTTCAGAGAAGTACTGTAACAAGTGTGTGTGATATATGTTATGTTGTCAAACAGGGTGGGATGTTTTTATCTGACCTTTAAGCCACTTAAACTGATACTCCACCCCAAATCTAGTATCAGATTCTCAGCCCATGTAGGCTTTCAGGGTGGTTGTGGTTTTCTGTGTATTAAGCTGTGTTAACACCTCTAAGGTGTTACTGCAAAACTGTGATTCTCTGGGTCGTACCGAGTGTAACGAAGAATAACTGAAAGTGGAAATGTGGTTTGAAGAGTTAATGGGAATGTATTGATGCGCATTGTGAAAATTCACTGAACCATTTGATCTTTTTACACTGTGGCTGATTTCCAAACTGACCATAGCCACGTGCCACCCATAGAAAGTGGGAGAACGTCAAATCAAGATGAAACTGGAGTGGAACTATATGGAGGAAACTGGAGGTTAACATGAGTTAATGAAGTGATGAGTGGAAATGTTGGTGGTTACAATACTGAAATATTTTCTCTTATTTTCTTTAACTGTCATCATGGTACTGAACCAGTATTATACATCAGAAATACTGTCTAGTTTACTGCTTTCTGTCTTTCTGTAGTTCCGTACAGTCAGAAAAATAATAGTGAGGTCCTAAGGGTTATTTGTACTTGATAGTTTCATTTTTAAGGAAAGCTTTTGCGTTACAGATGGAGGGCATGGAGTTCAAAATATGTGGGTGTTTTCCGGGCGGGGTGGGCCGAACAAAAGATGCTATCGAGTTGCATTATAGGAAGTGAAGGATCAGGATTTAGGAGTTTGACCCAGAATAGATTGACCTCCACAGCACAGATTTGACTTTTTAATAATTACATTTTGTCCTATTCTACAATTTTTAAGGTCCAATATCTAATTGGATTAACCTGTTAGACGTGGCTTCAGGACAGATGAGTAGTCAGTCAAAAACGCTGTGACTTAGTCAGTCAGCCATCTTCTGAACCACTTGATCCTCTGCTTATAATAATAGAGAAGTATTTTTTGATAGTGTCAAAGCGACGTTTGTGAATTTCCACCAGTCAACAGAATCTCCTGTATAGAAATCCATGTGGGTGTAATCTTTTTTTATGTTTAGTCATCAGCATAGAGACAGTAATGACTTATAGTTATGTTTCGCTTCTTGTTTTGACGCTCTACTGAGGAACATCAAAAGAACTCAGTACTAATAGTGGGATAATATATTGCACTCTAGCAAGTTACAGTCCTTTCCATTCTCACGGTGGATCTGTTTTACACACACGCACACACACGCACACACACACGCACACACACACGCACACACACACACACACACACACACACACACACACACACACACACACACACACACACACACACACACACACACATACACTTTCAGGGGTAACTGGGTTGTTCGCTGCCTTTAAACTACATCTTGGATCCAGTTGAAATTCCTTTCTCCTCATCTCATTTCCTGTTGTAGCTTTTCTCCAAAGCTAACCACTCTCCAGTTTTCTATCTGGCTGACTCTCTCTCTTTCTCTCTCTCTCACCACAGTTTTCTTCCTCTCTCGCCCTTGATTGAGTATACTGCTTGTATTTTTCTCAGTAACGCCCCCCCTCTCCTTCACCCTGTGTTTCCCAGGCTTGCTAGCCGAGCACACAGCCACCGAAAGTGTTCACGCCTGTATATCCTCGAATGTGTTCACGTCAGAGGACATTAGTATAACGAGTCTAGCGGTGTGTCTCACTGCATTTGTAACTGTACACATGAGTGCGAGCAACTGAAAAAGTCAACACAGGAGGAAGAGGAACAAAGCCACACATTCACTCTGTCCATTATGTTGCTTCAATCACTTGTGTTTCCTCATTTCTTTTCACTTGCTACCAGCTTTGCCTCCCTTTCTCCGCTTCCCTCTGCAGGAATGAGTCGACCTTTTTGATGTGTCAGTCTGCTCCTGTTCACTCTCGTCCTGGTTGGGGTGTTCCTGTCATCATTATTTCTGTGCAACGCCGCTCACTGCCTCCATGTTGGTGTGCACGCTGCACTCGCGCACTCGTTCCAAGAGTGTGTCTGCTTTCTGTTTTGCTCAAATACTAGGGCAACGTATTCTCCAAGGGCAGCTCCAATGATGAGTCTTGCTTGATGAAAAGAGAAAGCTGCTGTTGTTGTTTTTTTCTGCTTATTTTGAGTCTTGTAGGAGAGAGAGAGAGCGCATCCCTCTGGAGAAAATATAAAAAGAAATAGATGGGGGGAGGAAGCAACAGCAAGAAAGGAAAATGAAATCAGGTTAAAGCTCATTTCATAAAGGAAAATGAAAGCAACTGTTCAAGACACACGCTTACAGCTACAAAAGATGAATATAAGAGGTTTAGACAAAAAGAAGAACCAGCACACACATAGATGAGTATAACAAAAAAGATAAATATAGGCAAATCAACACTGAGCGATATTAGAATCAGAAATACTTTATTAATCCCCAGGGGGAAACTTGTGCATTACAGTTACTCCAACACAGTTAAAGTACAGAAAGAAAGCAACTCAAGAGCAAGGGGGAAAAAAATAGATAAATAAGTAAACAATAAACAATGCTATGCTGTTAACAAACAATATAACCAAATATGTAATGTGCTGAATAGCTTGATTTTTTTTTAAAGTGAAATATGTATAGTTGACCCGGTTGTAAAGATCCACACAAACCAAACCAGCGGCTGCTGCTTATCGACACATCCAGAGAGAAACAGTCCTGAACTTCCTTCTCTCCCAAACAGGAAGCTCTGAGTTGTCACTGTGGATTTAAAGCTGTGCTAATGACTGGACTGATGGATGAGAGAAAACACTGTTGTGTTTTGACTTTCTAGACCAATGCCTCAAGAATTGCTCTATAGCCCCACACAAAAACAAGTAAACATTTTGGTAAAGCTCTCGTATATTTTGTTAAGTTTCAGTTTCAACTTAAAGTCACCTAAAGATACGTCACTATATAAACTGGACAGTGATGGATTATCCATAGTATGTGAGGCTCAGTTAAGTCTATGTAAGTTGATTTTCATCCTGGTTTTTTTTTTTTCACACTAGAACAGTGGCTTAAAATGCAACATAAAGATGATTCAAACATGGGCTAAAACATACGTACTCACTGAAATGCTCATTTGAAAATTTGCACGTATGCACAATATACGTCAATTCCTTAAAAATATACAGAACAACAGGGTATGAATTGTGTGTTTATATTTTTGTTGACAGTTTGCACATGTTAGTAGGTTGTTTTGGCTCTGAGATTTGCTTTTAAGTAGTGAGTTAAATCATTTTACACACAAACACACACACACAGACATACACACACACAAGAGCGATGAAAGCTATGGTAATCCCGTGGTGTTTTGGATACTAGGATAACCTGAATGGTGCAATCCAATCTAGAGACCTCGGAGGTCATGAATGACTCGGTGGGAAAGAGTGATTGGAAGAAATACAGGCGCACACAGTGAATGAGGAGGATTATAGGAGAGAGGCAAATGTAGGAGAATAAATGAGAGACGCAGAGGTGAAGAGGGGCGCAGGATGGAGGAGGGAGGTCTAATATCAGAGGGAAATGAAGGGATAAAGAAGGAGATAAGAGAGACTTGCGTCATTGCTTTGCTGCCCCATAAACACAGACGAAGCTGTGCTTTACAAACTGCAGAAGTGAGTCAAGTGTCTGTTTCATTTGTAAATGTTGTTATTGTGAATCAGTGCAGACGGATCCACATACTGTGTGAATCAGCCTCCAGAGCCATACTGCTGTGTTGTAATGCAATGTGCACACGTGGACAAAATTGTTGGTACCCCTCTGTTAATGAAAGAAAAACCCACAATGGTCACAGAAATAACTTAAATCTGACAAAAGTAATAACGAATAAAAATTCCATGAAAATTAACCAGTGAAAATCAGACATTGCTTTTGAATTGTGGTCCATCAGAATTATTTTAAAAAACAAACTCATGAAACAGGCCTGGACAAAAATGATGGTACCCCTAGAAAAGATTGAAAATA
>JAPQRP010000019.1:33545389-33572522 GCA_037367295.1 Apogon hyalosoma | reverse complement strand
TTACCAAGAGGAGAGGAGCCCTGAATTATGGAAATAACTTCAGTGGTTGAGTAGATTTTCTTTTTTCTTGAAGCGGCCGCCATCTTAAAAAACTGATAAAATTGCCTAAGTCACATTGTCTTTTGACTTGGGCAAAATAATTTTGCCGAAGTCACGCTCTTGACATAGGCCATTACACAAAAGGGGCAGAATAGCATGATCTGAGGATTTAGGCGATTTTACTAGAGATGGCCAGCAACACATGGAGATGATTTAAGCCAAAAAATGACTTAGGCAATTATTTTAACAAGGTGACGATAAGTAAGATTCACACATGCCTTTAAGTTTGTTTTGAAATCTGTTTTGTGCTGGAAGTTAATCGTTAGCTGATTTTATTTAAGCTAATGTTAGCTACAATGAATACTTAAGGAGCAAGGAAAGGGGAAAAAAAAAGAATTTTCACATAGAAATGAGTGTATTGTGGATGATATGATGGATGGATGGATGGATGGATGGATGGATGGATGCAACCAAGACAGCTTAGAGATTAGGTAACTCAAGTTAGCTAACATCAACAAACTTTATGTGAGCGCGCACAAATCTTCCACATTGAACCTTTGATTATTATTTTCTTTTATTGAAATCACATGGTGTTGAATGCTGCCATGTTTACATATTATCAGCTTCAAGAGCATTTAATAGAAGTCACAAAAAGGCCTCAATTGTCCTATAATATGTATATGATTTATCAGAGGACACTAAAATAACTGAAATACCACTGATTTTCCTCAAATTACATGTTTTATATCCTGGAAATAAAAGCTAATTGTCTGCTTAGAAATGGAGTTACCAAAAGTAAAATAAAAAAAAAAAAATACACAATTAGTTCCAACATAAATTTGTGTGTAGGCTTTGTAATATGACCAAAAGTTGCATTGTTAGCATGGTAAAACTTTTCACATCAATTATTATCATGACAATGTCCAGGTTTAAAGGCTTATAATTGGTCCTGATTGAAAATTGGGTTCTTTGTGATATATGACAACGACTTACCAAAAACTGCCAAATTTGTACATACGAAAAATAAGAATGCTATTTCAATGTCAAAAGACAGAGCCAAATAGAGTCAAACAACTTAAAATTAATTGTTGTAACTGAAAGTATACGATAAGCCTAAAACATAAACCTCCTGAATCTTGCAAATTGTGCCTTTAAATACCCGCAACCAGCTGTGTTTTAGTATTTTCCTTAGTACATATTCTGTCTGTGGTTATAAACTCCAAGCCTGTGAATTCATACTGAAGATGCAAATCTTTGAAAACAGTCATAAATATTTAACTGCTCAGTGTTTCAAGAAGTTGAAGTAGTTACCGTAAAAAAAAGCTGTGTTGAGTAATAGAAAGCATTACTAAGGAATAAATAACGAGTTTATCTCTGACTATTTTCAGCTGTGGATTAATGCACATTTACCACACAAGACTATTTATGGTACTAGGATAGTGTATGGAGGACTTAAATAGAGTCCAACGTCTACATCACTGACAGCAAAGGTGTGATGTGCTGTGCTGTGTTGCTCTTGTGGTGGTGTGTTGTCATTTCAGAAATCGGGTAAAGTGGATAAACGAGAGGAAAAACACCCTTATTCTTCAAATAGTATCATTTTATTGCAGTATTTGTGCTTTAGTGGTTTGTCTAATATGTAGCAGGCCTGCCCTTGTGTACATAAATCACAAGTTTTATCCAAACAGTGTATTTGTACGTCAGTGAGTACTTCATGACTAATACAATTACTCAGCTCTTCCCAGTGATGGCGCATGATATGTTTTTTCAATGCAGTAGCCTTTACTGTTTAAGGACTGAACTGGTTCTGATGTGAAATGAAAGCCAAAAATAATCTGTTAAAGTGTGATCACTGTGGTTTCCTATTTATAGACGTCTTTGAGGTAGCACGCTTGAAAGAATTTAATGTTTACCATTTCCTTGTAGTCTAGAGAGGATAAAGGGGACAGAAAAGTTCTACCAAACTGCAGCAATAATGTGCAGATAAAACAGTCAGACCACTGTTTGGCCGTTTGCTGTGATGTTAGTTGTTTTACAGCTGTTGATCCAGTGTCAGATGGTGCTGCTTTCCCCATCCCCCCTCCAGGGTCGGTTACAGTCGGAAAACTGCAGTCCAAGTAACAGTGTTATTTAGCCATGAGGTAGTTGAAGATTTCTGCTGCATGTACTAGAATTAAATAAGAAACTTTTTGGGACAGTAGAAATGATTGGTAGGCTTTTTTTTTTTTTATTATTTTTTAAAGCAGCATCCCCTCATAAAAGCAGAAGCATAAAACTTTACTAGTAAAGCTGCTACTGTGTTTCTCACTGTGCTCTTCCAAGATAAATGACAAATATGAGGGTCCACAAGATGAGCCCAAAAATATGATCCTTTTTGCAAAACACATTTTCTTATCATTAATTACTGTTGACGGTTTGGTTGACCTGTTAACAGTTTGTGCAAAGTAAGTGGAAATGCTTTGTCACTGTACTAAAGTAAAGTTGATGGGTGTCTGTACTTTACTCAACTACTTTTAACTTAAACTCACTACATTCTGTTTATACCCCGTCTATCCGTCCGAGATTTTTGTCCAACCCATTTAATTTCTTTTTTTTTTTTTTTTTACACATTTTTGGAAAGTTTTTGAAAAGATTGAAAGTTAAAAATCAAAATGAATCCTTGGGTAGGCAGGGTATCACTGAGCAGGAGGGGTAAAGTGTTGTGCAACCAGGCAGGGGTATTAGTAAGCTCCACTTACTTTTTCACTTGTTACTGTAGTTTTAATGGACTCAAAGGGAATGGATTTTTCATTCTGTTTGTGTCACTGCATGTCATCCATGTATATCACACACAATTAAACGTAATCTAATGAAAATGACATATAAGACAAGACAACTGGCAAGAGAAGAAGAGGAAAATGTGTCTGAATTTTTGAAGTTTTATTGCTAATCTTGAAAACCAAAGGGACATTTATTATTTTCTTCACACATTAACTTTATTTGTACACAGCATTGTTAAACAGTCCTGACTTTATGTTACTATGACGTGAGGTTGAGTTAGCTTACTACTGCTACTGTTTATGTTGTACTCTGAGTACACGTGACGGCTTCTGTTATTTCAGTTTTATTGTGGTGAAGAAGCTGAGTCTGTAATTCTACTTGAGTAAAGAATGTGTGTGCTTTTGCCATCTCTGGTCATAATGAGATTAGACACAGATTTATCTTGTGAAATAAGAAAAAGTCAGTTTACAAACAGCCTCACATAGCCACAGACTCACACTGGTTACTTATTAAAAGTCAGAAATAACAACACAACACACACTGCGGCTCCATCCCAGTGTTACACAGTGAGTGTAACTCTACACTACACTGTCCTGTGGGTCCCCAGGGTGGATGGAAACACAATAAGGAACAGTGTGCAGACAAACATGGATCTTTGGCTTCATAAAGGAAAATATATTGTTCCTCAGGGACTGGAACACCACCTTTGTGGTTGGTGTGTTTGTTGTGAGTCTGTGAGTGTGTGTCTCAGTGGGTGGTTGGACCACATTCTTGTGAAAGGGAGTGTTATCTGTCACACATGTTTGATGAACAGATTGAACTTCAGCTGGATTCAGGAAATGTCCCACGCAGATTCTTTCATTCATAGACCTGACTGACAGCACACACATTAATGAAGCACAGAAATGACTGTCAGTGGTGTACTGATCGACCGTGCTTCCAAAAGTGTTATAAGTGCGATATTTATTTGTGTGATGAAAAGTAAACACCCTTGCAGAGTTAATCCCATTATATGGAATATTAGGATTTGGTGATATAATGATCATTTGTGTTAACGTGTGCGCTTCCAGGTGTGTGGACTTATGTAATGTTAGCTCCGAGTGTTTCCTAAATAAATAATCACTTAGAGCCACACGCCTGAATAAACACTGTTATTGCTCACAACAGTGCTCCTAAATAATAACTGCTCACGCTGTCCTTTGTGTGTTTTCCCTCCCCCTCCCCCGGCTTTTATTGTGCAGGTGAAGCAAAAAACATCCCTCCGTACCCGGGGCCAAACAGGATGAGGGACTGTTACTGCACTGTCAACCTTGACCAAGAAGAGGTCTTCAGGACCAAGATAGTCGAGAAGTCGCTTTGGTAGGTTGAGTCCATGCAGTATTTTATCATTCGCTAACATTTTTGTTATTTTCATTATTTTAGTCAGAGAGATGCAATCACAAGAGTCTTATAACCTCAAATGTACACACATATACTGGTTTCACTCTTCTTCCAAGTTTAACTATCCCATTAAAGAGTTTTATGTTATTTTATTTTACTCATATTGTTGCTGTAATATCATTATTATAACAACAAAGTTTCAGATCAGGGATGTCAAACTCATTTTAGTTCAGGGGCCACATTCAGCCAATATGATATGAAGTGGGCCAGACCTATAAAATAATAACAGTGAAAAAAATACAATTTCATTATGAAAATGCTGAATTCTACAAAGTTGTTTTTTTTTTTTGTTTTTTTGTTTTTAAATGTGAATGATATGAACAGTCTGATGTGTCTTAAGAAAAGTAAGTGCAATTTTAACAATATTCTGCCTCAGTTTATCATTTACACATGTACATTACAACTTATTACGAATACACAAAACATTTAGTGACAGGCAGAATATTGTTAAAATTATACTTCCTTTGAGACATTTCAGGTTGTTCATACTTGTCCCAGTTATTCACATTTTATGGGAAAGGAGTTTGCAAATGTAAACATTTTCATGTAATTTAGGTTTTTTTGCACAAAACCAAAGAGAAAAAATTGTAGTTGTCATTATTTCTAGATTATTGTCTAGTTATGTTAGTATTTTACAAATTCGATCCACTTGAGGTCACATTGGTCTATGTGGCCCCTGAACTAAAATAATTTTCACACCCTTGATTGTTAATATCTTCTGTGTAATGTTTTGCATTTCACAAATTCATCCCACGGGCCAGTTTTGGCTTATGGGCCATATGTTTGACACCTGTGTTTTTTAGATGATCTGTTATCATGATTAGTCATATTTATGTCAGCTGATGTATTGGGAGTTTAAACAATAAATGTGGGCTCATCTTTTCTTTCAACTTCAACTTGAGTGAAAACTAAAGAAAACAGATGATTCATTGTGGTTTTAAACTATTCTTTATGGTTAAAACTTTCCAAATGGCAGAACTTTTTTGGAAATCTGAAAGTTCAACATTCAGAACAATTATAATCATGATAAACTCATTTTTTCAACATTACAGTAAAATGACAAAAAAACAGAAACTTTGATATTTTATATGCTATATCTTATTGCATGTATAGATCCTAGGGGTGGAACAGTACACGTCACACCGTCGTACTGTTTGGTACGCCCCTCGTGGTTCAGTACGAGCATGTACCGCGTCATGGCTTATTTGTCATTTTCAAATGACATTTCCTGACAACTCGCGTTTATGTTAGAGCTTTGCAAGACGACTGACTTACGGACACACTGTCATTGGTTGGAGCCGGACGCTGAGCCCTTCCAAAGCAGGACGCCGCGGCAGAGCCCTTCTACTTCCAACTACCCTTCTCAATATTAACATTAGTATCCATATTAGTAAAACCTCCTCTGTTGTCACCATTATTGACTTTCTTCTTCTTCTCAAGAAGCTTTACTTTTTTACTTTACTTCTTCATGGTATTTGGCCAGTATGTTAATTAAGAGTGGCGCCCGCTGGTGGATTGATTGAGAACTGCCAATTCCAACATACATGACGCATGGAAGTATGAAGGCAGTGGCGCATGACAACATTAGAAACGGACGTACCTATTTATATACATAAAGCAAACATAAATGAGCTTTAAGGCTCTCCATCAGCTCCCACCTACATTTCGGCACACAGCTGGGCTCCAGCCGGCCTCTGTGTCTGAAACCGTACCGTGAACTGTGACTCAAGAACCGCAATATGTACCGAACCGTGGATAACCTGTACCGTTTCATCCCTTATAGATACTGAATTAGTAGTTTAGAAGTTGAAATACCTGACTGTGTTTAATTTTCCATATTAACAATTAGTTTGAAGAGTATTTATGGCATAAAAAAAGTCATAAATGTCTTAATGGAATATTCATCTGCTCTTTAAACACATACAGTGTATCAGAGTCAACCAAAGAGACCGAAATACCATTTTTGGTCTAGAATGTTTTATACCCTCAAAAATGCCACTGATATAAGTTCTTACATTGCCTTAATTTGTTCAATGGTGAACAGCAGTATATTCTTAATAATGGAAATACCATACTTAACAAACAAAACCTCAGAGATAGTGTTGTGAGAGAATGAAAACCCCACTGTTTACACACAGAAGGAGACTGAAACTTAACCAAATCAGAAAAAGATGCCTGGCAGATACTGTATATTTTATCACAGTATGACTCAGAGATTATGAATGGCTGAATAGATTATGATTTATTTACGCTTTCCACTTTGATTACACGCAGCCTAGAGTTTATAAAATTACGTTTGGCAGAGCTGACGGGCCATTGATTTTTCTGCATGCAATGGTTTATTTAAAGATGCTGTATTTGGGGTATTGTTTGTAAATGCGTGCATGTCCCTGCCCCATGCAACCATGCCTCCATCCATCTGTCCTCTCTCGCTGTGTCTATCCACCCTTCGGGCAACAGAAGAAGTCAGTAATTGTAATCAGCAGCCTCAGGGGCTCATCACATGAGATTCTCATTCCCGTGATTTCTATGGATGTTGTGTAGGTAAATCAGCGTATGGAAACTCATGTAGCTTCTACCTAATTCTACAGTCAGGTGTATTGTTTAAAGCAAACAAGCATTAACTTACACGAGATTCATTGCAAAATGTTGATACTTGTAGTCTTTGTTGTGATCATAAACAAGTGAATAAAAAAGAAAAATCCCTGAATGATGAAATAAGAATTCATTTTATACTTGCATCAAACTCTGGTATAGAATTTCAGGAATAGATTACAGATTAACCAGGCAATCAATCAATCAATAAGTTAATTGTGTAAAGGATTTAATGACTTAGTGCAAGATAATTAATCACACATGAAGCGCTTTCACTAGTTTAGTGGAAATGATGGGTTTGTTGACATTTATTTAATGTCAAAGTAAATACATTTTCCCTGATTTTACTCCCTCTTTATCTTTTCAACATGTAGCCTTTCCTCATCTAAACATGTAACTGCCTTTGTGTTGGTATTAAATCTCACCGTTTGTGTCTCCTTCCTCCTGCAGTCCGTTCTATGGCGAGGACTTCTACTGTGAGATCCCACGTAGCTTCAGACACCTCTCCTTCTACATCTTCGACAGGGACGTGTTCAGGAGGGACTCCAGTATCGGTGAGGAAGCAGTAAATCATTAGGCCAAAAGCTCACCTATCAAAGGTGCCATTGATCAGTCATTACTGCCACTGGCTCAATATATTCTGCAGATATTCACACCAGGTTTACTCACCATCATTGGGTACTTTAAATAATTAAAGATTTTATCGATCATTGGTACACACTGTTAAAAATAGAGAAATACAGTATACAATACATACATATACAATAGAAATTAATTGTTAATGAAATCGATCATTTTATTAATTCTGCAACAGCGTGAGTCTTCTAAATGGATATAAAAGCAAGTATTAATATTTAATATTTATTTTCATTTATAATGCATATAAAATTGTAAATGTAAACATTAAATATTTTAGTATTTCGACTGACTGCCCTATGTGTTGAGTCATTTCAGCTCAGTCTTGCTGTGATTTTGTTTGTGCTCAACTCAACTCAGCCTTCCTGCTTCTGTGTCGTATTAAAAAAACTAGTATGTCCAGTTATCACAAGCCAATTTTATTTAATTCAATGATGTCTTAAATGTTTATAGAATATTTTACCTGAATGCGCACAGCATCAGGGATTTTAAAAAATGGATTAAAATCTGAAAATTACAGCACTGTAACCAGTTATTAAAATATCAGTGGAGAAAAAAAGCTTGTCAGAAGGAAGAAACTTGTCCATTTTGGTGATAAGAAGGTGTTTGTTTGCTTGCTTGTTTGTTTGTTTGTTTGTGTGGGATGAATGTTTTTAACTGTCATGGGTGTGTGCTTGCAGTACAGACCACTGACCACAAAGTGAAAAATCTCTCTCAGGGTAATTTGTTTATCTTAAACAGTATCACGGCTCCTGTTTGTGGAAGTTGTAAACACTAGAAACTTGCTACTTCCTGGGCAGATTTGACAGGGTCACTGACAGTTCATTCTGCACAAGGTGTCTATCCTGTGCAGGAGCAGGCATGTGAACATGTGTGGGCGTTTGCAGGAGGGAGATTATTATGTAGCTCACAGATGAAAATGTAGACTTTTTACCTAGCATGAAAAGTGTGTTATGTTGTCAAGCTCATTCGTCTCTGTGTGTGTAGGCAAAGTTGCTGTGAAGAAAGAAGACCTGCAGAAATATCATGGGAAAGACACCTGGTTCCAGCTACAACCTGTCAGCGCTGACTCAGAGGTGCAGGTCAGTACAGAGAAGAAAACACACAGTCACACAAGCACAAAAACACAACTCTTTATCTTTTCCTCTGTTTTTATTCCATCCCCGGTTCTTTTGCCCCTCTTGAATCAGACATTTGTGCAGCTACTTTTGCTAGAGTTCGACTTATTTGTATTAAATAAAATCAAGCGAATCGTTTTGACTAGCGTCTGCAAATTATGCTTTAGGTTAAATGTGTTCGCACGCGAAAACCCTCACAGTGACAGTGCTCTCACACTGGTGTCAAACAGGTTTAATGTTTACCATGTTCGCTGTTCTCGCAGGAAGTGTCAATTAGCACTTGCTGCTCAGTTGAGTGTGTTAATCACTGATAGAATTTAAAAAAGATAGATTTTCACTTCACCTTTACTTTTTGTGTCATTGCAAGCAAATAAAAGCAGTTATTGTTATTGACAACAGTTGTATGTGGGATAATGCAGTTTACATCCTGCCACATGATGATATTTAATTATTGGCATATGTATTTGTCTACGTTGATTAATAATCTTGTTGCAGATTTATTTTTCCCTTAATAGATGTTTTTTTTCTCTTGCTAACTCAGTGGTCTACCTGTGTTTGGTAAAATCTTGTGATCATTGATTATGAAAGTGTTACTTTTTTGTGCTATGTAGAACATGCTCATTTACTACTGTTGTGCAATTTCTTGTGCTGTTCAGTATTCAGCAGTCTCACTCACCCACACGCAGACACGCACAGACAGAAACACACAGGCTCATAGTACTACACATTCACACAGGGTCTGAGACAGAGTGAACAGTGAACAGTAACATCTGCAGACAGATGGGTGTGTGTCGCCCTGGAGCACGGATCTGAAACAGAGACACATTCATGCGAGGAGCCAGGGAGAGGAAGGATGTGTGAGAGAATGAGAGAAAAGAGAGAAAGCGAGGGAGATGGATCAAATGAAGTAGGAAGATAGAGTGTCTCTCTTCTCTTTTCAATAGAGGACACATTGTTTGGCCTGTGTGCACATGTGTATGTGCGTGTGTTTGTTCCCTCTGTATGAATCAGCCAGAAAGAGCAACGCCTGTGAGTTTGCATACTGATGCTGTTAATTAATGGAGCTTTTCTAGACAGCTGCAACACTACACTGTCATTATGTCATTAGTCCAATCACTTAAAAGGGAAAATAACTTAAGCATGACATTCAAGCTCTTAACTATTTTCATACAGGCTGTCTGTTGGGGGGGGTCATTTCCACATTTCTGTGTTCTTCTTTTGTATTAATTAATCAAAAAGGAATTATGCATTATCTTTGCATCTTTGCACCCTCAGTGTGCATTAGTTTTAAAGGCTATTTTAGCTGCAGTGCATAATGTATATGTATGTTATGCAATTAATCATAATACAGCTGGAATTACTGAGTACATAAATAGTGTTTAAACTGTGTGTGTGTATTCTGCAGGGAAAAGTGCACCTGGAACTGCGTCTGAGTGAAGTCATCACAGACAGCGGAGTCATCAACCATAAACTAGCCACACGGTGAGGCTGCACACACACACACACACACACACACACACACACACACACACACACACACACACACACACACACACACACACACACACATACACACACAGAGAGACACACACACACAAACACACACACACATACACACACACACACACACACACACACACAAACATATGGCGGTACCTAGAAGACACAGTGTCTTGAAAAGTAAAGCAAAGATTTAACACTTTTAGATCCTTTTGTCACAAGTTTTATTCCACTTTACAATAGAAACACAAAAAATTCACATCCTAAAAATCATATTTATTCATGTAGCCTAAAAAAAAATAAATAGATCTCCTCACATGATGGAAACATGAAGGACACTTACACAGATCCTGTCAGCTGCTGCTTCTTAAAATAATGAAACAGTTGAAAACAGATACAAATCAATGCAGGGGTTGACATACATGACACCACATGGGTATATACTGATTAAATGATGTCTCCTGCTGCTGTTGTAAGTGATGTTTGTGATCAAACCTCAGTATCTGAATGTTGTACAATTGCACCAGTATCCCACACTTTATTCCACCTCCAAGGTGAAACACTGGTTGCCCAGCAACAGCTTTTCACCGGCAGCAAAATGCTGAAAGGTTATGTCTTTTGTTTAGAAAAAAATCTTGGGAATCAGAATGTCGTGGCTGTGGAAGTCATGAAATCATGAATTTGCTTTCAAGACATCTGGAAATGTCATCTCATCATCTCATGTCCTGGATGTAATCATGACCTCATGTCTGTAAAACATGATTGTACACGCATGTGACATGTGAGCGCCAGTGTTTAGTAAAGGAGAACGATATGCTTACAGATGGATTATTGTGCGTATGTGTGTGTGTTTGTTTGTGTTCCAACTTTTCTTCTGTAACATGCAGCTGTAGAGTCTGCTGATGAGCCAGGGTGGCTCCGTTCCCAGAGCACATTGTGGGTAAGGAGCTTAGAGTAAAGAGCAGGAGGTCATCTAGTCAGAGTTCTCTAGAAAGACACGTGTATGAGAAACAACAGAGATACGTCCATCTAGTAGATAATCAATGAAATCTAATCTTTATACTTTATGACATGCAAGGATTACATGAACATCCTTTATTAGAAAAGACACAAAAATTTGATTGAAGTTTAAAAAAATGTAGTCATATATAAAAATATATACATATTCCTTTAAAAAAAAAGCAAAGTATATGAACAAAACCACCCAACCATCTTTAAATTCCTCAGAGTTCCTCATGCACCAATCATAATAACTTTATTTAACTTTTCACAAGTATATGACTAAATGTTTCAGATCAGTCTGACAGATAACATCTAGTATCAGAGCCAACATAGATATTTTTTATTTTTATTTTGGCAGAATCTATTTTCTCCTGTAATTAGATTCTCTAGATATCTGGAAGTGATTTCCGTAAATAAGGCTTAACATGTCAGAAGTCACCTTCTTCTCAAAAGGTGTGTAAGTTATTCAGAAAAACATGGACGTTGAAAAGCGCTGACATGTAGTTTCTTGTGTAAACTCATGAATGACATCAGACAAATATCACTGAGTCTCGACACAATACTCTGGTACCTTTTTTGATTTCATTCAAAAATTAATCAGCTTATTTTTTCCATTTCACCTACTTAGAACAATGTACCCGTCAGTGACAGAGACTCGTAATCACATCCGGTGGTATGATGTAATTTATTTCCCTTCTATTTGAGTGAAATGGATTTTGACAGGATATGTGGGCGCAGAGAAGAATTACATTAACCTAATATGAGTAATGTTGACTAAAACAAATAAGTCTACTTCACCATCCCTGTCTGGCATGTCAGGGCTCACAGCAGCAGTGGAGAGAGAGGGCTCTATAGTAGGCCAAGCAGGGGTTATATAAACAAGCTTACTGGACAGGAAGCGCACTGGCATTAGTGATGCTTAACCCAACCCACTCCTTATTCCTTATTAGGAACCGGTGTGTGTGTGTGTGTGTGTGTGTGTGTGTGTGTGTGTGGTAGGATGGTACAAACTGTTGCATGTGTGTCAGTTCAGTTGTGTGATTTGCTGTGTAATTCATCATGTGGTGTGACTCGTGGTGCATCACCATGACACACAGGAAGTTATTTGTCTTGCTGGGTGTCCTTTCCTGTTTGGATGTTAATCCCCTTAGAGTATGATGTCATATGGAAGCAGGACAGCTGAAGGCAGCCCCATGTCTGATAGGAAGATACATACTGTGCTATACTACACCATACTGTAATGCAACGTACTATACTGTGTTATACCGTGTTGCACTGTACTGTAGGTAAGTAGGGGGTGGGTTGGTTGGTGAAGGTACTTGAATGTGCTTTAGGCCCTGATTTGTAAACTGAAAACATGTACACAATTTAAGCCTTAAACCTGTATGCATGATGTATAAGGCAATGAGACAAATAAATACTGAAAATACAGATTTATTCTTCCTTCCTTTCTTCCTTGCTTTCTTTCTTTCTTTCTTTCTTCTTTTTTTGCTTGTTTTTTCTTTCTTTCTTTGCTTTTTTATTTCTTTCTACATAAAGTCTTGTATGAGGTATATAAATGCAAAAAATGTTGCAAAACATGAAGCAAAACATTAAAAATAAGAGCCATCAGTCGACCATATGCGTTCCTTATCCTTGCATTATCTCAGTTTCTACCATTTATAATCAAATCTCAAAGGAGCTTTGTGAATGTTTTTGCCAAATCTGAAAGCATTCTGTCAAACTGTTGTAGTTGTAACCAGAGCAGACCTTAGTAATGCACTATGGTGACATATAATATACAAAATAGATACTACTACCGTGAATTATTTTAAGAGATTGTTTTTATGTTACCAATTAGGGCTGCAGAATATTAAGAATATACTTGACATGTTCTACAAAGAATGTAGAAAATGACTACATTGCAAAAACCATGTGTAAACTGTCTGTTTTTTTTTTTTAAAAAAGCTGGTGGCATGAGGAAAGAGACCAAAATAAATACAGTATTTCACAGTGTGTTGCATCATGGGCCATTTGTCACATTAATGTTACTGGCTTAGTGAATTTATTTGAGTCTGTTTAAAAGGATTTTTTAGAGTCTGTTTAGATATATACTGCAGGTACATTATGTCAAGTTATGATTTTTTTGCCCTATTTTGAATATTTATAGAACAACTGTATGACATGGAAATTAGCTTAATTAGCTTAAACTGACTTTTCCTTGGGTTTGGGGGACATTACACGGACTCGTTATTTTCCTGGAGATTTATCCCAACCACAACATACCAAACCATAACCCCCAACAACTCTTAACCTTCACATTTAATCATGGAAACTGGTATTTTTTTACCCCAAGTCCCAACAAGTGATGGTGGAAACAAATTAACGTACATATAACATAATAAATACTCAGGCCTCACAAACATACCACACAGTCTGCCTCCTCCCTGGAATCCATGTGGCCTTTTGTTTTAAGTAGTTGCTAGATTACACAGAAGGTGCAGCAGCTTGAAGGAAGTGAATCCCATCATCTCTTTCTGTGTGTTTTTGTGCCCGTCTTATGAATACAGTGGACAGCACAGGGGCCACATTCACATGCTGAGAAAACTTTAGTACCAAGGAGTGTGTGTGTTGGAGTGAGCTATGAATGGACCAGATGTTTTATGTCCGCGAGGAAAGCAAGTTACTTCCTATATTGCTCTTGTTTCAATGCTGCCACTATTTCTATGCAATCAGTTGTTTTTAATAGATATTTTCACGCTTGCTGCTTAAAGCTATAGAGCAAAAAATGTGTACTGCTGCTTGAAAACAGTATTTTAAGTGAGTGCCACAGGTGGGTAGCATATTTAGGGGTGATTAATGTTCTTAAGGGTTGATGAGTGGCACTTCTAAAAACCTGTTATTGTAAATTGTAATATCTAGCTTTAAGGATCCTTTGAGAGTAAACTCCCGTTGCTGTTGAAGCTTAGAAGCCGAGTTAAATCAGGTTCTTACTTATCATGGTAATGATGCCCTAGTGTAGCGCGATGAAAGCCCCTCTGAATAGCTTTTGTTCAAAGAGACTCAGACTGTCTCTTCTCCAGTTTCCTTTTACTACTGCTTAACATTTAGGCTCAAAATGAGACGTGCCATATCTTCAACTGGTTCAAGCTTTTTACAAGCAGCTTATTGTAATACTTTTAATGATTATAGTTGCAGAAAATGAGAGTTATCATGTTAAAACAGTGTTAGCTTTGCCAGTTTTTGCTGTTGCGTCAAAAAAATAAAATCAGAGAATAAGCGCATGTACTGTAACCTGTTACTCCCCTTTAACAACATCCAAAAAGCTTCCGTATTGTACAGGTAAAGTAATTCAGAGTTTTGTCAAGAGCTGGAGGCGGCCATCTCTTAACTCTACGTGGGAAAAACCCTGATGAACGATAGGAAAAGCAGCGCACTGAGACAAATTAGAACAGCTTTAGTGGTTAGTGGTCATGTTACCGGTGTGTGTAGGAGGTAGGCGTGTACAGCGGGCTATTATTTGCTTATTCATTAATGTCTGGTTCGTGTGTT
Organism: Apogon hyalosoma; assembly: GCA_037367295.1. Taxonomy (NCBI): domain Eukaryota; kingdom Metazoa; phylum Chordata; class Actinopteri; order Kurtiformes; family Apogonidae; genus Apogon; species Apogon hyalosoma. The sequence continues at coordinate 33,557,901 of JAPQRP010000019.1, read as the reverse complement.
TTTGTTGACAGAGTGTTGGAGTGCCAAGGTCTACCGATCGTCAATGGCCAATGTGATCCCTACGCTGCTGTCTCCTTATTAGGGCCCTCAAGGTGAATAAATGGACATAAATCTACTTGTTTGTCATACGCTGTTTATGAAGTGTTTACATTTACTTAAACCTGTGATATTTTACCTTTAGGTCAGAGGCCAAAAAGACAAAAGTGAAGAGGAAAACCAACAACCCACAGTTTGAGGAGGTTTTCTACTTTGAGGTAATGATTATCCATAGCTTGTTTGTTGTTTTAGTGCTTAAAAATATTGTTTTTCAGTTGTATCAGTAATAGGTAATGAATGCACTACATTGCCCCAAGAATTTGGACAAACAGTGTAGACCAATGTGTGTGTGTGTGTGTGTGTGTGTGTGTGTGTGTATATAATGTATATATATATATATATATATAAATAACCCATACAACTCACTCCAAAACCATTGACATTAAAGTGAATATTCTTTAATAATCACACAATATTTGGATTAATGATGCACCAATTGTGGCTGTATTGGCTGCCACTGGTGTTACTTAATGTTTATTTATTGTTTCTGTTGTTACTTATTTACCCTTTTGGCCCTAGTTGTATGATAATACCATCTGAACCATCTTTGTAGGCTCTCATTATTATCTTTGCATAAGCACAAATTCCATCGTACAAATTTATGAAACAGCATTTTATACTACACAACAGACAAGTATCAGTGACGTGTAATGTATATGTCGTGTAATGTATATGTCTGTGCTTCCCTAGTTTTGGTGTAAAAGTTGCACTTGCATTATTTTATGTTCGTGAAGAATGACTTTCTGTGGTTACGTCATCATTCTCTGCAGGATCAAACTGGGTGTAGACTTAATCAGGCAGCATTAATGGAAACACTTCTGTGTGTTGGGTTTCATTAAATAAAACAAACTGGATGTTGAGCTGAATTTAACCCAAACTGTTTATGTATTTGTACCATTACTGCTCAAACTAAACAATATAAACAGTTGTAATACATTACATAAAACCTTTTACAGGGTTCATACGGGTGCTTGAAATCCTTGAAAATGCTCGAATTTCAATGTTGTGTATTCAAGGACTGAAAAGTGCTAGAATTTCAACTTAAGCGCTTGAAAGTGCTTGCAATTATAACTCTGTGATGTGATTTATTTATTCATTTTTAATGTTAACTTAAGCCAGATCTTCTTACAGAGTGGTGATACATTTTGAAAAATAAAACTTTGTTAAAGAAGAAAATTAGTGGGTGTTCTTAGGTCGACTCCAAGTACAGTTTTATCTTAATCTTTGGCTTGGTGTGAGTGTGTCTGAAGAATGCCAAGTAGCTTCACTTTTTTGGGATAAAACTTTGTGTTCTCCTTTAATTTCTAACCTTTTTGCTATTATAAAATATAATTTTAGATGTCGCCAGTACATCGCAGGGCTGACATATAGAGACAAACAAACTCACTCACATTCACACCTATGGTCAATTTAGATTAACCAATACCCGCCTTCGCCCTTAAGTGGCTGGGATAGGCTCCAGTGACCCTAGTGAGGATAAAGCGGGTTCAGAAAATGGATGGATGGAATTTTAGATGTGTATTACCCCGCCCACCCGAAGGGGAGGCAAGGAGTATTGTTTTTGGTTCGGTTTGTTTGTTAGCACTTTAGCAGCAAAACCTATTGGTTCAGTTCATACCAATTTGGGTTTATAGATTGCCAGTGACCCAGAATAGATGTCATTACGTTTTGGGAAAAGTAGGTCAAAGTTAAAATTTTTTATGATTTTTAAAAAAAAATCTTCTCATTTACTTATAATGAGCAAAATACATGCAAGGGGCATGGTTTGTTGTGCCTGGCACCACTTGTATATTAACTTTTTTATTTAACCTTCATATTTAACCAGGAAAAAATCCCCTTGAGATTAAGAACCTCTTTTACAAGGGAGTCCTGGTCAAGATAGGCAGCAGCAAATACAACACACAGTTACTGGTTTACACATTTAAAACAGATAGAATGGACATACAGTAGTTAGCAAAAAAAACATTTGCAAGCAGATTAAGAAAAACAAGTGAAACTTATGGAGGTGGCCTCAAGAACTCTGTTTGGCCTTAAAAGTGCTCAAAGAAATTAAATCAGTATAATACAATGTACATCACTGTGATAAAAAGTGAAAAAAAAAAACATTAGTATATGTATTCCTGTAGATATGTATTTTACCCCAGCGGTAAGGGGCTGTGCGGGAAAATTTTGAGAATGACCCTTAAAAGTGCTCGAAAAGTGCTTGAATTTGACCTTGAAAAATTTATACAAACTTTGCTTTTAAACATTAGTATTTTTTCCCAGGTTGTCTTTTTTAAAGCCCTTTCTCACTCATCGTTCCTTACTTTATATCTGGGGATTTGAACACACTCATACACTTCCTTTCGCAGTGTCCTTGTTAACCCTCGCTCTGCAGCTTCAATGTTCTGACATTTTTTGCGTCGCTCCTCCCTCTGGCCTCGCTGCTGCCGAAGACAGCAGGACAAGAGTATGATTGATTCAGACAAAACCACCAAACAATCTGGCCCATTGATTTCTATTCAACAAGACCGTCTCATTTATTCCCCCTACCACATAAACGGCACTCTGAAGACCCCACAGAGGTCTGTGCTGACACGCTATCTATCGTGGTTCTGTCATGTGGTAGTTCTTTTATTTATTGTCTCGATTATTACTTTCTTATTGTTCCCAGACTGTGTGCACTATGAAACATTTTCAGTTTGATTTGTACAGTGTCAACAATTGTCAACATTATGATTCAAATTAAAGTTTACAACAGTAAATTTTAACTTTTGTTTTTATCTCTAGGTGACACGGCCTTTAAGCCACACGAAGCGTCAGTTTGATGTTGAGGAAGAGGATGTTGACAAACTGGCTTTGAGGTGAGCAGGGTGTCTGTGGTTCAGAACAATACGTCAGTGGAAGTGCAGAGCTCGGTGGCGCCCATGTTTGAGCTTTTGCCATGTGGTTTGTGTCTAGGGTGGATCTGTGGAACGCCAGCAACCTGAAGTTTGGGGACGAGTTCCTGGGAGGTGTTCGGGTTCCTCTCAGGGTCCTGGGCCAGGCGGGGGTCCATGATGCATGGTGAGAGGAAAATCACACATCATATTGAACTGAATTTAAAGGAATGATATTTTGCTTTTTTAGATGAAATTATGCATTTTAAAACATTTCCCTGTGGTCTACATAAACTGTAAATGCTATTCTTCATTAATTAAACTCCACAGGTCCATCTTCAACCTTATTTCTATTTATTATTTTGACTAACGACACCAGAAAAGTCATTCTGAACGCTGGCCCTTTAAATGCAAATGAGCCACTTCATGCCCCGCCCCCTCCAGGTTGCTGGCTGTACGCTCTAGGGGTGCAACAATACAGGTATCCCATGGTTCGGTCTGTACCTCGGTTCTTGTGACACAGTTTTCGGTTCGGTTTCAGTTCATGTTTTGTGCGTAAAAAGAACAGTTTTTTTTCTCCCAAAATTATATTTTTATTTTGCTTGTCAACAAAAACTGAATTTCACAGTTGGAACAAATTCTATGACTGTGCTGAATAAAATAACTCTTTCTGTCCTGAACAATAGAACTCTTTCTTATTCCTTTACTTGTATACAGTTGTATAAAACACACGCATGCACACAAGGACCAAAGGGGGCTTTTTAAAAAAATAAATTTCTTTTCTGTATAGGGATGTAAAAAAAAAAACAACAATATAAAAACGCCATGGTTATCTGCTGTGCACATTTCCTTGTAGTAGTGTCATGGTATTGTATGTGTGCCAGAGTCCTGTACCCGGTCGGGAACCCACACGTACTTAAAAGTGAGTAAAGTGAGACAATATGTTTAATCGCGGGTCGGGTTGCGGATCTAATGTAAAGGATGCGGATGCGGGTTTGGAAAAGTGGTGGACCTGTGCAGGACTGATGTGTTTTGAATCTAAAGCCGCTTCTCTGTCACTGTCTCTCACTGAGGGGCAGGGCTTTCCCCATGCTGTGTGCTCACATGCAGAGAGAGAAAGAGAGAGAGACTTGCGGGGTGAACTTTCACCACCAATGCAAAATCAGTTACAGAACCCAAATACTGCAGTTCACACAGGCAGATTGTCCCATGGAGGGTGAACGGAACGGTTCTCGGTTTTCCCAAGTACCGTTGCATCTCTAGTACGCTCTGTCCCGTTCAGCCACTTGTGTTTGTTAATACAACCAACAACTGAACATTTTAGGTAATCAGCTCCAAGTTTGAACATATTTTCATCAGTTTGGACTACAACCGCTGCTGCTGACAATTATATCATACTCGGAGAAATGTACGTCAGAGGTCTTGACCTTATATGTGCAAATGTCGTGACGTAACTAGTATAAAACTTAAATTAAGAAGGAATTAAAAGGGGTTGTAGAAATCCACTCAGTTTTTGCCAATATTAATATAAAGATAGCTTTGCAGCATTTGGAGGGTTCAAATTCAAACTTTATGAACTATTAGGGTCCACATACACAAATAAATGTAAATGTACATTGAAATTTGGATGCAACTCTGGTTAAAAAGTTGAAATAAGTAGAAAAATATTTGGCATAAATTACAAAAAGGTTTAAAAAGGTTATATACAACATACATTATATAATATTTTATGCTGAACATCACAGTTTATTTTGCCCCTTACTGTAGGTTTTTTCATCCAGGTCTGTGTTTACACTTCTTAATTTATTATGTATAGTGTTGGCTTTTGCGTTCTATTTTTTTACTGTGTTGTGCTGCTGCTGCATTGTCATTTCCCAGTTTGAGATCAATAAAGTACACATATCTATCTATTCATAAAGCTTCAAGGTCCTCAAGAAATGTGCGACATATTTTGCAACATATGTAAACAGACCTGTACAAATGGCAGCAGATGTGGAAGTGGCTTTAGTTTGTAATTTTACGACTATTTAAGGCGTGAATTTGGGGCTGAAACTGTCCCTCTGTAGTGTTTACCAGGTGGTGGCAGTTCACAGTGTCCGTGGAATGGGTGTGTGGGTTCTTTGTAAATAGTCCTCACTTTCCTGGGGCAGCGAATGCGGTAAATGTCCCGTTTTGAGAGGTGCACCCCGATGGTTCTCTGAGCTCTTGATTCCACCGGCTGTAGTGTTCTCCAGGCGCCTGCAGTGCAGCTGTGGAACCACCCACAGATGCAGTATGTTTGAATGTGGTGCAGTGGTAGTAGGAGAACAGGACGTGCTGAGAAAGGCCTGATTTTTGTCAGGAAAAGAGATGCTGTTGGGTCGTCTTCTGCAGTGTGTTGTCGGAGATGTAGGTTTCCAGAAACTTGAAGGATGAGACCCATTCCATACTGTCCCCACTGATAAGGATGGAGGGGGGTGTTTCTAATCCCCCGATCTTGAGAAATCTGTGGTGTTGCACTTTTTCCATCCTGTCTGTTTTATTTTTTATTTAGTCAGTATGGAAGCACTCTACCAGTGCTGTTGGGATTGATTTGGTTTCATTTTTCATTCCCATTTTGAGGATGTGTAACTATAACAACCTGAATGAAAATGAAACTCTATTGATTAGGCCTAGTAGTTTATGTATTTTTAACTTTTGCAATTAGACTATATCAAGTGTTTTCAACAAATTCAGGGCGAATCATAATTCTAATGTGATGACTCATATCATTTGTTCACCTGTCAATGGTATTAGCCCCATTAAAACATAATGAACACCATGTTAAACATCAGAGACACTGTAATACCATACAAGTAAAGACACTAATGCAGCAGTGTTTCAGCCACAATGAGATTTAAAGCAATTTAGCAACCATAATCCATAGTAACATTGTGGTTAATTCATCAGCATATTTCAGGATGAATCTAGTTGACTGTGACGTGCAACAAGTAGCTAATGCAAGTCACTAAACACATCAGCTCCCATGAGCCCGTGCTACCTCATCATGTCATCAAAATGCATCTTCTGTTACACTTTGATAAAGGCAAGGTAAATTTATTTGTAAAGCACAATTCATACACAGGGCAATTCACAGTGCTTTACAAAACTAGAAAAGAAATAAGTTCAAAACACACAGTTAAAACATAAACAGACTCATAGCAAAGAAATGACATGCTGCAGGTTTAAATGTGCTTGTAAGTGTTTAGTGTATTTTTATATACATGTGAGATAGACCTTTTTTAGGCTAGAAAATCCTAAAAACAGTGTATGAAAGTATAACCTTCTTCTTCAGGTACTTCCTCCAGCCCAGAGAGAATGGAGGGAAGTCAGTGAAGGTGGAAGAGCTTGGCTCTCTGCGTCTGAACATCGTTTACACTGAGGACCACGTCTTCCCCTCGGAGCATTACACCCCCCTCAGAGACCTCCTCCTACACTCTGCCAACGTAGAAGTATGGATCTGCTCCTCTGCCTCACATTACACATATGGCTACATTTTTGCTTCAGTGTTTTATACTGTATTGTCTGAATGCTGTTTGTTTATTTGTCTTCTTGTTTGTGCAGCCTGTGTCAGCGTCCACAGCTCATGTTCTAGGGGAGGTTTGCAGAGAGAAGCAAGAAGCAGCCATTCCTCTAGTGCGACTCTTTCTTCACTATGGCAAGATTGTGCCTTTTATCAGTGCTATCGCTCATGCTGAAGTCAATCGCACACAGTGAGTGTCTTGTTGCATTTCTACACAAAACCATACACGACTGCTGAGCAGCTGATGCTTATCACAGTATGGTTAGATGTTTGCAACTTAAAGGTCCAGCTATGAGATGTTCTTATTACTATATGTACAGACGCATGTTTGAGAGCAATTTTTACTTTTAAGAATTAACTTTGTTATTTTTTTTTCCAGATATATTGTTTTAGTTCATTAATAGGCAACAGTATTTATAAATGTAACCAATATAAGCCAACTCAAAGTTTATAATTATCCTTTTACATTAAATACTGTGTTTCTTTAATTAAAAACCTGGGGTCACTTTGCCCAGTCAAGTAACTGCATGTGTTGAGATCGACACAATTCTCAATTATATGACAGGTTAAACAATAAGAGATAAGCCCCTGGTGCCTGTTATTCAATGTGCTGGCAGTTAAGCACAATGTTCATCTTTACAACTTTAATTTAATACGTTCAACAATATAATCGGTTTGTTCATCAGTAACTTGAAGTGTTATCGTCTGATCTCAGTCACTGCAGGTATGTGTCTTAGAGACTTACAAGTGTAACAGGAAGATGCTTCCACAATAAAAGGTCTGTTAAATAATTACTGTTTCCTCTCCACTGAAACACTAGTGGGCCAAGGAAATGGTGCATTTGTAGAAAAGGGCACCACAGTACTTTTAAGATTGCAGATCAAAATAGAGTTTCATACTAAATATCACCATTTCCACTGACTGAACAGACAGAATTAGAAATTGAGGCCTGCCTCTAATACAAGCCTCCTTCAAATGAAGGCCTGGTACCTCCTGCAGCTGAGGTGAATAACTATTTGAGGAAATACTGAAAATTAATCATATATAGGTGGATTTTTGAGATGTAGTTTTTATTGTAATCAGTAGTATAATTTATCAGCTTATAAAGTTACATTTGTAAACATGAAATAGTTTTGAATTAGTTTTAGTTCTGGAAATATTTACATTCATGGTTAGTTTACACAGCAAAACCCTCTTGGAGATCTTGTTTATTTGTTTTTCCATGCCACAGTAGCTCTCACTTTGCGTTTTTGATTTGAACACACAATGTCTCCTTGCGTAGGGATCCTAACACCATTTTCCGGGGAAATTCACTGACTTCCAAGTGCATTGATGAGACCATGAAGCTAGCAGGAATGCACTATCTGCAAGTCACACTTAAACCAATCATAGATGAGGTATGGTGTCCTCATATTCCCATGTCTTTTTACTTTATTCACATTATCTGTCTCTCTTTTTTCTATTTAATTGAATTCACATCAGTTTCTTTCTCTGTGGCACCTTAAATGACATTTTAGAAATTAGTTACAAATGCTGGTTTCTGTTCTTCTGTACAAATCACTGCAGATCTGCACAGAACACAAATCCTGTGAAATCGACCCGGTCAAGCTCAAAGAGTCAGAGAATTTGGACACAAACAGGGTAAGAAAATGAATGTTTGTTTACTTGTTGTTCTTGTTTTGTCTTGTTTTTTTTTTTGTCTAAATCTGATCAGCGTTTTGTCTTTAGGAAAACCTCCGTCAGTATGTAGACCGTATCTTCAATGTTATCACCACCTCTGGCGTTCGCTGTCCCACCGTCATGTGTGATATCTTCTTTTCGCTGAGAGAATCTGCTGCCACTCGTTTCCAAGGTAACTCACCTCCGGTTCGACTAACAAAGGATGCAAGAGAGAGAACAAGCAGTTAAGAAGTAACAGGAAATAGACAATGAAGAACAGGATGTACTGGAGGTCCAAGGACACTTGTCTTTATTCGCTCTGAATCACTTAAAGGTTTTTTGTGTTCTGCTATTTGTGTCAAACCTGAAACTATTTAAGCCTCCTGCTCACTTGTGGGTGTAGAGCTTCAGTCGGCATGGTCTCAAATACTGTGCTGCCTCCTTTTGTTCATCACCAAGCACTGCAGTCAGAGCACAAACTGATAGAACTAATGCATTTATAATCTGTTAGATACCTTAAAGAAAGTGTAATGTGTGTAAATAACTCATCTTTTTTGCATTTCAGTGGACCAAGATGTCCGATACACAGCAGTGAGCAGTTTTATCTTCTTGCGTTTCTTCGCTCCAGCCATCCTCTCCCCAAACCTCTTCCACCTACGACCACACCATCCAGTGAGTTCAGTTCTATCACACAACAAACCATGATCCTCAGGCTGCCAATAATAATAATCTTTTAATTACAAATGAAACTATAGATCATCTTCTCATGATCATTAAATCATCTGGATATAAAACATGACAATCAAACTTAATACTGTTTTAAAAAAACTGAAAAATATGAGCTTTTTTCCACAGAAAAATAGCAAAATGAAGCTAAAACTATAAAATATCTGACATTTATACCTTTAAATGTTGATTTAAACTGTTATTTTTCTGTCACTTTGCCAATTGATGAATCATCGGTTTAAGTTCTATTAAGTACTTTAGGCTTTTACATCTTAAACGTTCATTGTTTTTCAGTCTAGACATATGAAAAAATAATTAAAACTGATTAAAATTAGTTAAAATAATGAAAAACTTTTGACTGTTGAGTGTGAAGTGCTTTTTTTTATCACTGCATCAGTACATTAAGAGTGTCTTTTGATTTTGATTAGATTGGATAAGTTTATATGATCAGACTTGTTTTATTTTATTTTATTTTATTTTATCAAACTTCTTCATCTGCCCTCCAGGATCCTGCCACCTCACGAACCTTAACCCTGATCTCCAAGACGATCCAGACCCTGGGTAGTCTCGCCAAGTCTAAATCTGTGAGTTTCTACACTCAACACATTTTTAAAGTATCTTTGGCAGACATCCTTCTTACTCTGCTGCTCTGTACTGTGTTTCGTGTCAAGGCCAATTTCAAAGAGTCCTACATGGCTGCATTTTATGACTACTTCAATGAGCAGAAATATGCAGATGCTGTGAAGAATGTGAGTGCAGATACCTTTTTATCAGTTAATTTTTATGAATTAGTTAAGGTGGAGACAGAATAAGTTTAATCTGTTTTATGTTTCAGTTCTTGGACCTGATCTCCACCTCTGGCAAGTGGGATCAGAAGAGCATTGAAACCCCGATCATGCTGAAAGAGGGGTAAGCCAAGACAATTAAATTAACTATATGTGTGAAAATGAACAGCTATATGACTTTATGTTTTGTTGTACACTGTGTCTGTTATCATCTTGTCAAACTCCTTAACACCGCTAAATTGTCTTTTACAAAGTCATTTACATTTCACGTCGGCTCCTGCGTTTAGCTTTGGAGCTTTGATGACAACTAAACTGGATTTTACCTTTAAATGTTTGACCCCCGTGGTCTGTTTCCAAAGTGAAGAAGTAGAGATACGCCTCAGGCTATGTACGGAGCCCATCCCAACAACACACGGGCTGTTGTTTTGATGATATTTCTAATGAGGCTGTAAAGGGGAAGCAGAGTTTCCAGTTGACGGTAGCGGTGCCAGTGTCTCGCTCATCTACATCCCCACCCTCTTTTGTTTCTGCTACCGGGCGTAGGAGTGTAAAACTCACAATAAAGAGGGTTGATGGGAAGGGGTCAAAAGGCACGAAGGGCAGGTAAGAGCTTCTCTGTATAAAGGCTTTGCCCTTGTGACCCCCCTCCCCCCTGTGTGTGCACTGTAACCCCCCCACCGGAGCGAGTCATTTTCTCTCCCACCAACATTATGTGCTACAGTAGACGCTGCTTCACTTTACTTTATATCTGCCCTGCTAGTATGACTAATTGCAGTAAATCCAACAACGTATGATAGATGATTATCCTTCTGCGTTCACATAGCAAGACTGAAGTGACTGCAGTGGTATAAAGTAAAGTGTTAACATTAAAGCCTGCTACTTAGAGGGCGTCGCTAGTGCTGGTAGTCTCTTGCCATGCCACACATGCTTGGTGTGATGGTGACAGCAGGGGTTGATTATGATACAAACATTTCTGGGATATCATGACCCTATGCATTCTTCGTAAACACTGTGATCACATTACTGCCATTCACATTAGACTTTTCAGCAAAACGAAACCAGCATGTTCTTAGCTCAGTCGTGCCAAAACGATCAAAATCTCCATGTGGGAGAGAAGTAAGTTTGGTGTTTATAACCCATTGTTTCCCATGTATCCTCTGGCCCTCAAAGGCTTTAACAAAAAGACGTCCTGGTGTTTACTATCCTTTAAAGGACCATACTGACTGTTTTACATATTTTACCCCTTTGTCATCAAGTGTCCATTCAACCACTTCTTAAAGCATATCATTACTTTTTTTTTAGATTGATTTACCACATCAATTTATCTTACAGCATGAAAAATCCACTTGCAGAGATTTCAAGCTTGAGTGTATTTTTGTTCATTGGTAGAATAATTGAACGAAATTCCTACAAGAAATATTATTACCATTCTCAGATTTAACAGTTATAGCTGTGTAAAGGCATCACGTACAAGAGTCTCTGTATAATTAAATCCACAACACACAGATACCTTGAAAATATTGCATTAAAAAAAAGGTTTCTGGGCACAAAGTAAGTCTCTGGTTTCAGATTTTAGCCGCCCACTGAAAAAGGTGTTTAAAGCTCTGCATCTGCATTACCACATGACCTAATACTGTTCCTTTTTATGTAGAAATAAACAGAAAGCAAATTTATTCACTCCAGTGGAATCTCTGAGTTTCATAACCTATAATTCAAAACAAGTGGGAGCATGCAAAGAAAGCAAATCTCTGAAAAATGTTGTGCTATGAGCCAGTAAATACTTGTGACTTGTACATAAGTTGGTGGTGATGGGATAAAATATGCAAAAAAAAAAAAAAAGAAGGCATCTTTTGTGACTCATAGACTGTAAAATCTATGAGCACTGTACAGATGTTTCATATATGTACAGCAGCAACAATGATTATAAGAGCCTTTAAGCATGCATATGGAAATGTAGACGACTGACTGACTGCACTGGAATCTCTGTAACAACTGGAATGCATCGGTGGTTATTATGTTAAGTATTTGTTTCATATTATTGCACATTTAGGTAGTGAACTAATTTAGAATGATTGATACACATTATATAGAAGATATATTTTGGGATATATGTTTAACTGTGTTGATACATGTTTAATGTGCAGCTCATTTGCCAACATTTTCAGCCGTTTTTCTCAAATTTCTTGTCAGATTTATGATAAAGAGAGCACAAGGGAGAAACCGCTTTGGAATGAAGAACTTCAAGAAGCGATGGTTCCGTCTCACTAACCACGAGTTCACCTACCACAAAACAAAAGGTAACTGCAAAGGGTTTTTAGGATCCTCTTACTGTTTTCTTCCACTCCTTCCTTATCTCACTGTGTGGCGTGGGTGAGAAAGAAAGAGGGAAAGTGCTGAATGTACATTTAGCCTGAGCACACTCTACATCTAACACGTGTGGTGGAGGAATAAGTTACTGAATAAGCAATATTTTTTGCTGCATCCAATCAGGCTTTCCTAAGACTATAAGACACAAGCTATTTCCAAATACCCCAGTATATATTCTCACACTGTCACTATGATATGAGGCTTGTTTCAGATCAGCCAGACTTACTGGCAGTAACACAGTCGACTGTCAGGATCAAGCTGAGCACATTTAGATTTGCTTCATTATCACGTATATTTCTGCATTTCTATTAGCCCATAAAGACCCAAACATCCAGGATCAGCCAAAATCATACAGATGTAAAATGTTTATTAACTTCTGAACCACTAAACCCATTAGTGAGTATAAATAATTGGTGTAAAATGCAGTTTGTCATCTTTTCGTGGTCATCAGATATGACCCATTTGGACATTCAGAGGCTC